>CM038039.1:102454374-103654374 GCA_021397845.1 Areca catechu | reverse complement strand
AGACGGAGCAAACAAGGGTTGTGTGGGCAGATCCAGAGCTCTAGACTCATGTCGGGCCTTCGTCCTTCACTCTTCTTCTTGGTTTCACTGACGAGGTCGATGAACAACTTGTTTGCGAGGATCCATTGCTTAGATTCAAAGTTTAGGCAAGGTTTTTGGTGGAAATTTGGGATTTCTAGGGTTTAGGAATTAAAACCTAGGTGGAATCCAAACAAAAATGGCTACTAATCGTCCCAATCCAAGAAAACGTCGGGCAAAAACAATGAAATAGAGAGATGAACAGTATAGGTACCTTGCAACCTAGTGTCGGCTCGGAGGAGAAAAGATTTAGGGAAAAAACAGTTTGAAAAACCTCTTAAATCTCAGTCCACTGTCGTTCATGTGTCGACTCAACGACTTAAAACCAAAAAATTTGGGATTTCATGGGCAGATCAAAATCAATTGAAATATCATAAAGTTGGAGTCAAATCAACAATGATTGAATATAATTTATCATGATTAAGGTCGAATTGATCTAGTTTGAGTCAAATATAGAAAAAATTTAATCAAACGGATTGATGATCCCGAGCTCTCTTCTAATCATATAGAATCGATCTTCCAAAAGAGGTTTAGTTAAAATATTTGCTAATTGAAATTCAGTACTAATAAATTCAAGCAAAACATCATTGTTTTCTACATAATCCCTAATGAAATGATGTCTAATTTCAATGTGCTTACTCTTAGAGTGTTGAACAGGATTTATGGTCAAGCAAATAGCACTAGCATCATCACATTTAATAGGCATACTAGCCAACTTGATTCCAAAGTCTTCAAGTTGTTGCTTAATCTACAAGATTTGAGCACAACAACTTCCTAATACAATATACTTAGCCTCAGTTATGGATAGTGCAACCGAAGTTTGTTTCTTGCTAAACCATGAGATTAAGTTAGCTCCAAGAAATTGGCAAGTACCACTAGTACTCTTTCTATCCTATCTATAACCAGCAAAATCCGCATCAAAATATCCAATCAATTCAGCAAATGAATTTCTAGAATATCATAAACCAATACTAATAGTACTAGACATATATCTAATAATGTGCTTAACAGACATAAGATGTGATTCTTTAGGTTCAGATTGATATCTAGCACACATGTAAATACTAAACATTATATCTAGTTTACTAGCAGTTAGATATAATAAGGAGCCTATCATACCTCTATATAACTTTTGATCTACAGATTTTCCATGTTCATCTTTATCAAGTCTACAAGAGGGGCTCATAGGCATACCTATTGGTTTAGTAGTCTCCATCCTAAACTTCTTGATAATTTCTCTCATGTATTTAGCTTGGTTGATGAAGATACCATCAGTAGTTTGCTTGATTTGGAGTCGGAGAAAGAAATTGAGTTCTTCCATCATGCTCATCTCGAACTCACCCTGCATTAGCTTAGCAAACTCTTGACAAAGAATTTCATTAGTAGCATCAAAAATAATATCATCAACATATATTTGCACCACTAACAAATCATTATCTTTTCTTTTCAAGAATAGTGTTTTATCAACATTTCCTCTAGAAAATTTATTTTCAATCAGAAATTTGCTTGGTCTTTCATACCATGCTCTAGGTGCTTTCTTTAATCCATAAAGTGCCTTGTGCAATTTGAAAACATGATCAGGATGTGCATGATTTTCAAATCTAGGTGGTTGTTCAACAAAAACTTTTTCAGATATAAAACCATTTAGAAAAGCACTCTCAACATCCATTTGAAATAGTTTGAAATTCATAAACAAGCAAATGCTAATAATAGTCTAATTGCTTCAAGTATAGCAACAGGACCAAAAGTTTCATCAAAGTCAATTCCTTCCTCCTGATTGTAGCCTTTAGCAACTAGCCTAGCTTTATTTCTAATAACAATACCATTTTTATCTAATTTATTCCTAAATACCCATTTAGTACCAATAACTGAAACATTAGATGGTCTTTCTATAAGTATCCAAACATTGTTTATATCCAATTGAATTAGTTCTTCTTGCATGGCATTGATCCAATTAGAGTCTTTTTCAACTTCTTCAAAACATTTAGGTTCTACTTGAGATATAAATGCTATATAATCACATTCATTTCTAATAGAAGCTCGAGTTCTTATCCCTTTAGGTGGATCACCTAAGATTAATTCTTTAGGATGTCCATGAGCATACCTCCACTCTTTAGGTAGATCTTGATGCTTAGAAGTGTCATCTTCTTTCTCATCCTTGTCTTGATCTTCTTCATTTGGTTGAGCTTGATCATTCAATGTTAGCTTCTGAAGCTTGTCAGTACCTGCACATTCATCATATGTATCCTCTTTTCTCGAGAACTTGTTAACACATTCTTCAAAAACAACATACACTAACTCTTCTACAACCAAAGTTCATTTATTAAATACTCTGTATGCCCTGCTTGATGTAGAGTATCCTAAGAAGATACCTTCATCAGACTTAGCATCGAACTTTCCAAGATGATCTTTTCCATTATTCAAAACAAAACATTTACAACCAAAAACTCGAAAATATTTTAAAGTCGATTTTCTTTGGTTCCAAAGTTCATAAAGAGTTTTCTTTAAAATAGGGCGGATTAAAACTCGATTTAAAACATAACAGGCTGTATTAATATCTTCAGCCCAAAAATACCTTGGCAAATCGTTTTCATAAAGCATAGTGCATACCATTTCTTCTAAAGTACGATTTTTCCTTTCTACTACACCATTCTGTTGAGGTGTCCTAGGTACAAAAAAATTATGTTCTATTCCTTTTTTATTGAAAATTTTTTGAAATTTTGATTTTCAAATTCAGTTTCATGATCACTATGGATACAAACAACTGAAACACCTTTCTCGTTTGAAACTTTTCGATAAAACTTTATAAAAATAGAAAATGATTCATCTTTTTATGCTAAAAATAAAATCCAAGTAAATCTTGAAAAATCATCCACAATGACTAATCCATATCTCTTGCCTCCTAGACTTGATGTTCTAGTTGGTCCAAAAAGATCCATATGAAGTAGTTCAAATGGCCTACTAGTAGTTACAAATCCTTTTGGTTTAAAAGAAGTTTTGACTTGTTTATCAAATTGAAATGCTTGGCAAATTCTATCTTTTTCAAATCAAATTTCAGGTAAATCTCTAACTAAATTCTTTTTGCAAAGTTTTGAAATAAGGTACATACTAGCATGCCCTAACCTTCTATGACATAGCCAACTAGTCTCTTTCTTAGTAGAATTCATTGCAACAAGGCATTCACCATTAGGCAATGATAGATCATCTAGGTCTACCAAATAGATATTTTCATGCTTTTTTCAATGAATTGTACTTCATTTATATCCGGACTAATAATCATGTAATGTGATGATTTAAAAACTACTTGAAAACCTTTATCGCAAAATTGACTGATGCTTAAAAGATTATGCTTTAAACCATCTACTAAAAGTACATTACTAATACTATTAGAAGGAGTTATGTGAACCTTACCAATACCAATGATTTTTTCTTTACCATTATCATCGAAGGTCACACTCCCTCCATTCAAAGCTTCAAGAGAAGTGAATTGCTTCACATCTCCAATCATGTGTCTTAAGCAACCACTGTCAAGATACTAAACTCTTTTGTTCTCCTTGGTTGCAAGACATACTTGCAATAAAATCAAGCTTTGTTTTTAGGTACCTAAGCCAACTTGGGTCCTTTAGGGTTAGCATTCAAAATGGTTCCTTTTGGAATCCACATTTTACCAAAAGAAATGAATTTTCTAAAGTTTCATTGATATGATTTATGACCTAGCTTTTTGCAAGTAAAACAAGTAATACTAGATGATGCAGGTACAAAAAAGTTTTTAAAATACTTTTATTGCTTTTGTGGTTTATATCCTAAACTTGCCTTATTAAAAATTGCTCTTTGATTATTTAAGAGTAAATTTAACTTTTCTGAACTATAAGTGAATTTTTCAACAAAAGGTTTTATCTTTTCAAGTTCATTTTTGTACTTAGTATTTTCAAGTTCTAAATCCTTGTTTTTCTTTAAAAGATCATTGTTAGAAATAACATTTTTAGGCCTTTTTAAGACTTCATTTTTCATAGACAAAGTATTATTTTTCTTTTTCAAAACATCTAATTTGTATTTCAAAGTACTAACATCATTAAGTAAAGTATTATTTTCAAAAGAAAAACTATTTGCATACTTTTTAAATTTTTTATTTTCAGATAAAACTAATTTATATTCATGCATGAGTTCTTCAAAAGCATTCCTAAGTTCATCAAAAGTGAAATCAATTTCAGTGTCAGAACTTACCTCATCATTATCCTAATGTGCCATGAAGCAGAGATTTGCAACTTCAGTCTGCTCTTCTTCTGAACTAGAGTCTTCGCTGTCACTCCAAGTGGCCATCATTGCTTTCTTCCTTAATTTCTTTCTTGATTTCTTGAGGAGAGGATAGTCGAACTTGTAGTGTCCCAACTTCTTGCACTCGAAGCATTTAGGTACTTCCTTCTCCTTTTCCTTTTCTTTTTCTTTCTCTTTTTCTTTTCCTTTTTCTTTGGATTGATGTTTCTTTTTATAAGAAAATTTCCTTCTCTTCATGAATCTTCTAAACTTTCCTGCAAGGAGGGCTTATTCACCTTCTTCTTCCTCTTCATCTTCGGACTCATCTATTGAGGATTCGTCTTGGATATTTGACTTGAAAGCAATCCCCTTCTTCTTGTCCATGTCCATAGATTTTTGTTTTAGATTGAGCTCATAAGTCATGAGCGATCCCACTAGCTGCTCAAGAGATAGCTTGTCGATATCCTTTGCTTCTTGAATTACGGTCACCTTCGCATCCCATGATGTTGGAAGTGACTTAAGAATTTTATTCACAAGATCAGCATTAGACATCACTTTACCAAGACTTCTCATACCATTAACTATATTAGTGAATCATTTATACATATCAGTGTATTGCCCAGATGGCTTCCCAAGAGGGGGGTGAATTGGGATTAAAAATTTTTGCAAGTATATACGCTTTGAAATTCTTTTAGTGTAGAAGTGAAGTGTGCAAAGCGGAAGTAAATAAATTAAAGCAATCAAGCAATGAAAGCACAATCACAAACACCAAGAGATAGAGTGGTTCGGAGCAACCTGCTCCTGCATCCACTATCCAAGGATTACTTGGGATTTCCACTATATCCCCCAACCGGAATACAGTTGGATTATTTTACTAGGCTCACAATCCAAACCTATATACTTTGGTTTTACCGGGATCACCAAAGAAATCCTAACTCCCTTTGGTTTTACACGGGATCATCAAAGAAAACCCAAACACTTGGTTTTAAACTGGGAAAGCCAAGAACCCAAACTTAGGTTTTACAAGGTTCACCTAAAAACCTTTAACTCTCTCTTAAGACACAGCCCCTTGCTGTTCTAAGAGAGCAAATAAAGATATAGAATGTATAACAAGCAACTACAACAAACCAAGTTTGTTTTAGTGTTGCCGATGAAGATTAAAATAAAGTCAAGCTTTGAGTGCTCTTCGATGCTGCTTCTTTCCTTCTTTAATGAGTGGATTCAATGATTGAGTGGAGTTGGTGAAGCTTTGAATCCAACTTGAATGCTCTTTGAGATAGATAGAGGAATAACTTGAAAGCTCTTTGTTTTCTCAAGAAAATTTAGCAATAAATCTCAATTAATTGTTTAATCCTTCAAAAATAATCCTCTTTATAGTTTTCCATGAGATATGGCCATTGTAGGACCTTGGGATTCATGAAATGGCTGTTGGAGATGATTTGGAATTCAAATTTCAATTTCAGCAACTAGCCGTTGAAGTGCAGACAACGGCTCTACGAGCCGGCTCGAGCTCCAGGAGTCGGCTCGAAGTCTCAGACATGCCAAAAACAAACTTCTGTGGGAAGCAGCTCTTGGACTAGGAGTCGACTCTTGCCTTCAAGCTTTTAGTCCAGACAAACTACATACCTAGAGTCGGCTCTTGAATTGGGAGTCGGCTCTAATTCTCAAAACTTCAAAAACTATATTTCTGGAAGAGTCGGCTCTTGAACTGGGAGTCGGCTCTTGGTTCTGAAACTTTGAATCTTCCTCCGTGTCGTGCCACCTTGAGTCGGCTCTTACAAGTCTTTTAAAAAATTTGCTTCAAGCTTCCCAAAAACTTCAACATTGAATCAACTAGAAGCTAATCTACATACTTTATCAAAATTTTACAATTTTAAGCCCATTTTTCATGATTACAGCATTCATAACTTAGGGCCTTTACAAACTCAATTGAATTACCCTTAAGTAGATTTGAAAACAATTTTAAACAAAGGTAATCAATTCCTGCAAAACTTCTTAAACATTTGTAAAGAGTTAGTATCAAATACATGCTCCAATATTTTGTAATCATCAAAATCATTCCAGGGGTCAACACAGTAATAGATTCATTTGGTTCCATCCGGAACATCTCATATGTGTGCACTAACATATTAACCTTAGTGTTCTTCACTTGATCGATACCCTCATGGGTAACTTCAAGTGTGTCCCATATTTCTTTGGTAGACATGCATGTAGATATCCTATTAAATTTGCTAGGATCTAATGCACAATAAAGGAGATTCATTGCCTTTGCATTAATCTCGGATTGTTTAATGTCATTTTCATCCCAATCCTCTTCAAGTTTTGGGATGGAAACACCATTAACCACCACCGAAGGAACATGAGGACCCTTATCAACTACTTTCCATAAATTGTAATCAATAGAATGCATATGAATTCTTATCCTAGTTTTCCAATAAGTATAATTTGTTCCATTGAAAAATGGAGGTCTATTTGAAGCTTGTCCCTCAACTACACTAGTACCAATTGGGGCTGCCATAGATCTTTACTCAATGTGGTAAAGCCTATACACTGAGAACATGGCTCTGACACCACTTGTTGCCCAGTAAGCAACCCAAGAGGGGAGTGAATTGGGTCTCTAAAAATTAATATGGCAAGCTATCAACTTAACAAAAGTTGATGATAAGCAAAGCAATCCAATTCAACAAATATATAAGCAAGGTACTATGATTCAAATGCAATGCTCTAAAATATAAATGCAGTAAAAATTAAGAGCAATAAATAAAGAGCAAAGTGAGAGAGATCAAGCAATCACAAATATCAATAACTATAGTGGTTCAGTGCTATACAATGCACCTACATTCACTCCTTAAGATTCCCTTGGGAATTCACTATAATTACACGATTACAGTCGATTAGTTTTTCAGGCTCACTAATCAAAACCTGACTTATTTTTACAAGGCTCACAAGTCACAACCTCACTTGGTTTTACGGGCTAACCAAGAACATAATTGGTTTTTACAAGACTAACTAACAACCTCCCTTGGTTTTCCAGGATAACCAAGAATCTTAGTGGTTTTACGGGCTAACCACCAACCTAATTGGTTTTCCAAGGCTTACCAATAACCTCACTTAGTTTTACAATAGGCTAACTAAGAACCTTTACAAGAAATAAGGTTTAGAATAAAGAACCAATATAAGCTTTCAATAACAAAGCGAATATCTTGATGTAGCTCGATGTAGAGTTGCTTTCTACTTGTTGAAGCCTTTTGAATGTCCAATATTGAATGATCGTCGATGCTCTTGATTGCTTTTGAATGCTTGGAGGCTTCCTTTTGCTTCAAGGTGGTTGAAACTTGAAGGAATAGGAGTTAAAGCTCACTTCTCTTCTCTTTTCTTAAAGCTCTTTAATGTTCTTCAATAATCATCTTTTTGATTTGACTTTAAAGCATATAAATACCCTCCCAAGGCTTCAAAACCGATTTTTAGCCGTTATACTTGAAAAACTAGCCGTTGGGGACAATTTGGGTGAGTTTTGCATTTGAAAAAATTAGCCATTATTGTTGCCAGAACTCCATGTATCGACACTTCCTCAGTTGAGTTGACACAAAAGGTCGACACATGTTTTTCTTGAGTCGACACTCAGTTCAACTTGCTCCATTCAGATTCTCTGGAAATCTCAGATGGTCGACACCTTCTCAGTTGAGTCGACACCTTGCTTCCATGTGTCAACACTTCATCTGTTCCTTCAACTTCTGTAAGTTCTGTGACTTGAAAATCTCAGGCGATGTGTTGATCCATGTGTCGACACCTTGAGTCGACACTTCAGGTCCATGTGTCGATACTTATCTGTGCCATTTGAAATATTGCTGCATACTGGCCTTGATACTTCTTCTTCATGTGTCGACACTTCATGTCATGTGTCGACACTTTGAGTCGACACTTCTTTGAAAAATCACAGAAGGTACTGAACTTGAGCTAGAACTTGTTTCCACTTAGCTTAGCTATCCATTCAACCATCTCTTAAGTGTCCAAATCTTCTTTTTGAGCAAACTTCTCATTCAACTTGGCTTCTTCAAAACAATTTGGCTTCTTCAAATTTTATGAGCACCCTTTCAATAAAAAACACACTCAAAGCAAATCATTAGTCATCAACTTATACTCAACTATTTTGCTTATCATCAAAATCAATTAGTGGAGTCAACAGTTTTAGATTAGGATTAGTGTGATTTTCCCACCATATGGGGAGGATTGTGTTTAATTTCTACCATGTTTTTAGGCTACAAACAAAGCAGGTTTGGGATGTCACCTTTTTTGGGACTGCATGCCTTGTATTTTTTTCTTGGGTCCCAAGTTTTGTAAGCCTATATAAAGGCACCTTCTCTCTTTAATAATATATGATGATGATGAATATGAATTTTTGAAAAGTGTAATCTTGGTTCTGCCTCCATCAGGAGTGGGCATGTGGTCCATTTTTCCTTCACCTGCGGGTGTCAAGGGATGTGAGGCCCCAGTTATCTTTTCCTTCATTGAGTCCCCTCTATGATCTTGGAGCTTCTCCTTCACGACCCCAGGTAGCGATTTGGGTGAGACGCCCTAGGCTCCACATGTAGTGAGAAGGGTAGGATGCCCTAGACTACATGTAGTGGGGTGGGTGAGATGCCCTGAAGGTGCGACGTCTCTCTGTGAAGGTAAGTCCCAAGTATAAAGAGTATCCATCTTTCTTGCCCCCGTATCTTTTTTTCTGCCTTCTTGACCCTAATCATAGGAGACTTCTTAGCTCTCCAACAATCCTCCTAGCCCCCCCTTTTGTCCCGCATCATAAAGGTATTTCGCGAGTTGGGCCTTAGGAGATTGAAGGTCTTTACTAACTCTCAGCTTGTGGTGGGCCAAGTCTCCAGTGAGTACGAAGCTCGGGATCCCATGATGACCAAATACCCAGACAAGGTATGCTCATACATGGCGAACCTCCAGCACTTTAGCATTTTCCATATCCCACGAGCGGAGAATGCTTGGACTGATGGCCTCTCCAGACTGGCCACCCTGCTGGAGCCATTGCTGGGGCATGCCTTTGTCCAGTATCTCAAAACCTCTAACTATGAGTCTGTAGCAAATATCCAGCAAGTCACCACTGAAGCCAGCTGGATGGACTCCTACATCAAGTATATCACCACTGACACCCTACCCGAGGATCGAAAGGAAGCCGGCCTCCTCAAGAAGAAGGTCGTGCGATATATGATGATGGATGGGTAGCTATACCAGAGGTCTTACTCCTATCCCCTGTTGAAATGCTTAAAGCCCTCAGAAGCTGCCTACGTTCTCCATGAAATACATGAAGGCATCTACGACAATTATATGGGGGGCAGGATCCTGGCTTACAAGGCACTATGGCAAGCCTACTTCTGGGAGACTATGCAAGAAGACACTGCCGACTTCATGAGGAAGTGTGACTGTTGTCAACATCACGCCCACATCCAATGGCAGCTGGTGGCTCCACTCTCCCAACTATCAACTCCATGGCCATTCGTCCAGTGGGAAATGGACTTCTTAGGTTTCTTCCCCACTGTCTGATCAATAAAAAATTTTAATTATGGCCATCGACTACTTCACCAAGTGGGTCAAGGCCGAACCCCTAGCCTGGATAACAGAGATGAAGGTCAGGTCCTTCTTCTATAAGTCTGTCATTTGTCGGTTCAGGCTCCTGCACTCAATCATCACGGATAACGAACGATAGTTCGACAATCAGGCTTTCGAGGAGTTCCGCGCCGACCTCAACATCCATCATCGTTTCACCATGGTGTGATGTGAGACTGGTGGGGCCAGAGAGGATCAATCAATGAGCCTAGAAGTCACCTAGATCAGGGTACTTTTTTTTTGTAATGGGGTGGTGAAGGAACAATAGAGGTGGAAGACAGGGGTCGGGGCTTTTATGAACCTTGTGACTCACTCTCACGGAGAGATCTCACACCTCTAGGGTAACCCACCTCACTAATGGAGCCGTACAGAGAGATCTCACACCTCTAGGGCATCCTACCCACCTCACTAATGTAGCCATACGGAGAGATCTCACACCTCTAGGGCATCCTACCCACCTCACTAATGGAGCCGTTAAGGTAAATCACAAGAGACATGAGGGTGGTAGAGAAGGTAGAATGGGGATAACTGGGGCCTCACACCCCTCGATGCCCGAAGGCGAAGGCAAGATGGGCCTAAGCCCACTCCAAACGAAGGCAGAACCAAGACTCTTTCTAAAAACGAAGATAAATTTTTGAAGAAAAAAGAGTGTTCTTGGAGTGGGCTTAGGCCCATTTTGCCTTCGTCTTTGGGCATCGAGGGGTGTAAGACCCTATGCCTTTGTCCTGCGAGACATCGAGGGGTGTGAGGCCCTGTTTGCCTTTATCCTGCGGGACATCGAGGGGTGTGAGGCCCTGTTTGCCTTTGTCCTACGGGACATCAAGGGGTGTGAGGCCTTGTTTGCCTTTATCCTTCGGGACATCGAGGGGTGTGAGGCCTTGGTTATCCCATTCTTGACCCTAATTCCTGGAAACTTCTCAGCTCTCCGACAATCCTCTTATCTCAATCCCACATCATGGTGGCTCATCCTCAGACCAATGGAGAGGCTGAGGTTACTAACTTAACCATTTTGCAAGGGCTCCGTACGAGGCTGGATGAAGCCAAAGGTCGATGGGCTGAAGAACTGCCTAGTGTGCTGTGGGCTTATCACACTACACCCCACACGGCCACCGGCAAGATGCCCTTCAACCTTGTCTTCGACACTGAAGCTGTGATTCCGATTGAGCTTGGCCTACCCACACTGCAAGTGGAGCTGTATGTTGAAGTTGAGAATCCCGCCCATCTCCTCCTCAACCTGAATCTGCTAGATTAGATGAGAGATAAAGCCCAACTTCGGATGGTAGCCTACCGACAATAAGTAGCGCGCTACTACAATTCTGCATGAGGCCCAAGGCATTCCGTCCAGGCGACCTTGTCCTCAGGTGGGCAGAAGCACCCCAACCAGGAAAATGCAACAAATTATTCCCGAACTGGGAAGGCCCTTATAAGGTGGTCGACGCTCTACCAGTGGAGCCTACTACCTCACTAGGCTCAATAGTGCCTGATTCATGCGAACATGGAACGCGAGCAACTTAAAAATGTACTACCAGTGATGTTAGACTTCTTCTCAATCATTAAAGTTTTCTTTTGGTGCAACCTTGTCTTTCAACTGTACAGGAATGTATCCGTCTGACTCCAAGTCCGGCGAACAAAATCGAGAAACTTACGAAGCCCGCAGTCTTAAGTTGAGAAATTTATGAAGTCCCATACCTCAAGCCGGGAAACTTATGAAGCCTCGCACTATCAGCCAGAAAACTTACGAAGCCCGTACCACAAGCCAGGAAACTTATGAAGCCCCGCACCTCAAGCCGGAAAACTTATGAAGCCCCGCACCTCAAGCCAGAAAAGTTACGAAGCCCTGCACCTCAAGCCGAAAAACTTATGAAGCCCCGCACCTCAAGCCGGGAAACTTACGAAGCTCTGTACCTCAAGCCGGGAAACTTACGAAGTCCCGCACCTCAAGCCAGAAAACTTACAAAGCCCCGCACTCTTAAGCTAGGAAACTTATGAAGCCCCACACTCTTAAGCTGGAAAACTTATGAAGCCCCACATCTACTGCCTTACTCATAGTCTAGAGATGTCAACCGGGAAACCCCAGAAATCTCGCCATCTATCGCTTGACTCACAGTTTGGCACCTTCAAGACGGGAGACTTACGAAGCCCCGCATCTGCTGCCTTACTTACAGTTGGAGATGTCAACCGAAAAATCTTAGAAATCTCGCCATCTATCACTTGACTCACAATTTGGCACCTTCAAGCCAGGAGACTTACGAAGCCTCGCATCTACTGCCTCATTCACAGTCCAGAGATGTCAACTGGGAGACCCCTGAAATCCCACCATTTATCGCTTGACTCACAGCTTGGTAAAGCGAGAAGATCTAGAGGTCTTGCACCCAGGCTCGCATGATTTCAAGACTGGGAGAATGGGAGTGGAATGTTCTTAGAAACCTTCATACTGATCCTAAGGACTCGAAGCCAACCTAAGGTAACTAAGGCCCAGAAAAGGTGCACACAAACGAGTTGAAGAAAAAAAGAAAAAGACCATGCCAGTTCGTCAGTCGAGTTAACCTATTCCCTTATTGCAAAGATAAGTCCCTCATTTGCTCTAAAGGATCCTTCAGGAAGGATTCTATGGAAGTACTTCAAAAAAAAAAGAGTGGGGAAGAAAGAAAAAAGAGAAAGTAAGTGAGCAACATCAGTTAGAAAAGAAAGATGTTTTCATTAATGAAGTTTTCTTTACATCCTATGAAGGCTCCCGACAAACCGGGAAGCCTTCCGAAATCCTAAGTTATAAAAAGAAAAAGAAAAGACCTATGTCTCGGTCACCGGCTCCTTCCCTAGTCAGCAGGTGACTTCGGTCGGTTGAGGGGCATCCTGGGCAACTCCGGATTCGGCCTCAACCTCGGCTCCAGCTCTGGCTCTAGTCTCGCCTTGGCAACAGGCACACTCGGTCACGAGGGGAATGGAAGTGAGGGCCTGATGCTGTCCAACCCCTTCAGTACGAAGAGGCGAATGGCTTTGCCTCTAAAGTCACTGAACCCTTGGTGGTAGGAGTCCAGCACAGCTTCAGCAACCTTATCCTTGAGGGCTTGGGATGCCATATATTTGGGGACGGCCTCAGCAGCTTCCTTCTTGGACATCTTCATTAGGGCTATGGCCATCATAGCCTTCTCCACCATCGCCGAGGTTCCCACCGCTTCCTCCTCATCACACCTGGAGGGTCTACACCCTCCCCTCCAAGTGGGCCACCTCCGCCTTATAGCATGCCGCCTTTTCGGCCCTGCAGGAGCTCTCCCTTTCCCCTCTCCTCCTTTAGTGCTGCCTTGAGCTGGGCAGACTTCTTCTCCAGCTCCGCCACCCTCACCCATGAGCTGGTTAGCTGGCCTTCCAATTCTTGAGCCCGGGCAGCCTAACCCCAGGCTTCATCTCTCTCTCAGTGAAGGTGGTCTTCATGCCTCAGCAGCGCATGTCAGGAGTCCCGCAGGAGCTACACATCAACCGCCACCTGCATGGAAGACAATAGTCAGTACCGCTTATGGAAGAAGGAAAAGGGGGAAAATGGCCCTGGAATTGACTTACCGACATGAGCTGGGGGAACACCCCAGTGGCAAGCTCTGCCGGCGGCCTCCCGATCCTGCCCTTGCGATCCATCGACTGGACGAGGGAGTTCAAAACTTCCTCCGCCAACTTCCCATCTTGGGTAATCTTGGCATCCCGGGGGAGGAAGATGGAGAGCCTGTTGACCATCCAGCTTGACACTATAAATGGCTAAGAGGGATCCAGATCGATCACTGGTGAGGGCGCTGCGCCAGTCAACCGGTCACCGGTAGCTCCAGCTCCAGGCGATGGAGTTGGCCTCTCGGTGGTAGTTGATCCTGCCACCTCCACCTCTTCTATCTATGGTGGGTCTTCAGTATGTAGAGGGGCCGCCGAAGTCGATGGTGGGCCCCCTCCATGGTTCTGGCCTCGCCACCAGTTCTAGCCTCGCCCCTGGGCTAGTGAGTCGGAGCCTAGTCCCTTGGTCCAGGTGCTGCTGACACGGTAGTCGGCCCCCTCCTCTCGGGCTCTTCACCGGGCCTCCATCTGGTTCTTCTGGGCTTTCTTCCTGGGCTCTCCTTCCGGCCTTGCAGCAAGGGCCCTCTTCTTTGACATCCCCTGGAGTTCTTCGAAGTTGAACCTCATACCTGCAAAATGAGGCAAATAAGTTAGTCTCACCTCGGGACTGGATCCACTATTGAGAGGGAAGAGAGCTTGACATCAAGATTTACCCTGGGGCTAGGCCTGGCTGACTCCAACATTGATGAGAATATGCTCGGTCAGCAAATCTCGAAGGGCTGGAACCTCGAGGAGATGAGTCGGTCAAATACTTCCCTATCGATCGGCTTGATCGCAGACTTCTGGTTGTGGGAAAGGTCTGGGTCACTCTAGACCCAATTCTGATGTGGGACTAAGATGATGCGGGACTATACTAATTATGAGATGGATATGCAAATAAATTTTTTTCTTTTATGATTTAGGTTTTAAGAGATTTTATGATTCCTGAAGTCAAGCAAAGATTAGATCTAGAGGTTCTATAAGCACAAGAAACTCTAGCATGCAAGCTTAGCCCCTAAACAATGATGAAAAGAGGACCTCGGGATTGAGAAACCCCGTAGGACTTAGCTCTAAATCAATACCTACTTAGGAGACCAGGGAGTGCAAACCTTGAAGATTCTGTTGTGCTCGATGCCGAGTTTGCTCATACTCATGGATACGGCCTGGAGGATCAAGCCTTTGACCCTACGAATGTGCTGGCTTTTCATCCAATGGTCCTGAAGGCAAGGGAGACCGAATCCATTGTCTGTGGCACCGGAGGACCTATGAGCAACCAAGTAAAGGATTAGAAATAGCAAGTAGGGGTATAAGAAAGTAGGAAGTGTTGGGAAAGGAGTCGAAGATGATGGTCGAGCAGGGCTCTTCTTGTTGGGCATCTAGGTGGATCTTCCAGGTGGCATCCCAGCTTGAAGATGGAATGGTGGCTTGCGAAGGAGGATGGTAACTCAGGGCCTCTTACCTCTCGATATCACGAAGGACAAAGGCACTCACTCATAGAGTTCCTAGTCTAAGAAGACAAGGGCTAATGGAAGAAGAACTTCTCACTTTTTCATCCATCAAAAATTAGTTTTACAAGAGGGTTAGGGTCCTGTTTGTACGCACCTAAGTCCTCATTTGACATTTGAATTCAAATTTGAAATAGGGGTTACAAGACTTGATTTGGGGGAGTGAAGAGAGGATGTTGTCTTCATGAATCAATGGGCGCTATTTTGAATTTTGAATCTCCTCTTCTTGAAGCTTTGACCAACCATGAATGCTAGGCTTGATCCTTGGTGATATGGCTTAATATGTGAAGTGGGGTGAGGATCTTGTTGGCTTGGATCAAGGGAAGATTAATGGGAGTCAACCATGGAATATGAATTTGAAATTTCAGCTTTACATGGCCAACCAAGGTTCTTGATGAAGTGGCACCTCCCATGCCATGTGGCATTGATGATGTGGCACTCCATGAGCTGAAGTGGCACCTCCCATGCCATGTGGCACTGATGATGTAGCACTCCTCATGCGTTGGCACTCCTAACCTGGAGTGGAGAGGTAGCTTGACTCATCTTCAAACTAGCTTGAGCCCATCTTCAAATTGACTTGAGCTTGTGGACCAACTTGGCTAATTACAGGACCAATTGATCCTAATTTGACCAAATTGGCCAAATTACCAGACTAAACCAAAAATTGAAATCAACTAGATACTAATTACATGACTCAAAAGTAAATTACTTCGGCTTGAAGCCTTATTACAGTATTCAAAAGATTAAGAACCCTAATCAGAGATCCATAGAGGGTTGAGGAGCCTCTGTCTAATCCTGGTGCCCACACCAATTCTCCCGGGATGGGAGAAAACTCGACTCTGACGAGTAAGGGTTCATTTGGCTTTGGTATTTCTCAAGAAGGTCAAGGTCGAGGTGCTGCAAGTCCTCTCGGGTAATTGATGGGGACATCTCAAGCACGGATCTTGGAGCAAGCATAATTCTTGGAGTGGCACAGATCTTGAAGCATTTTTGGAATAAATTTATTTAGGATTTATCTTTTGTTTAAAATTTGAATTAGGATTTGGTTGGTTAGGATTGATATATGGATAGGCTTATCTTATCCTATCTTATATTTGAATTTGATTCGTTCTTATCTTTTTATCTTGTATTCAAATTCAAATGAGGGTTGGAAAATCTATAAATACCACCCTCAGCCTTTTGTAATCAGGGGGATGGATGAATAAAATTTCTATTGTTCTGTGTGAAGGAACTGTGTGATCCTAGGGTATCTGTATGATCCCTTCTCCATCTTTCCAGGGTTTCTGTGTGATCCCTGATTTTGGGCATCTGTGTGAGCCCAGGGCATCTATGTGAGCCCTTTGCTATGTGCTTGTTCTTCTAGGGCATCTGTGTGAGCCCCTCTACTATGTGCTTGTTCTCCTTGGGGAATCTATGTGAACCCCAGTATTTTTTCTTAACTCTGCACCCTCTTCTTTCCTCCTTCTTTGCAAATCCTAATCTCTGGTGACTTTTATGCTCGCCAGCGATCCAGCCCAATCCCTATCCCGCATCAGTAATCCACGAATCATCAAACTCCAGTGGCCTTGCCATCGGACCAAGTAATGCCGATATCCTTTGCTCTGGGTGGTGGTAGCTTGATCATCCAGGACATGCTCGATCCGTTCTCCTCTCTTAAGTAAAATTGGAGGTGGACACTTTGGTCGGGTTCACTCTCAAAAAATAGGTCAGGCCCAAATGGCTCACTGGATATGGTTGTTAGTTCTCTATACTTAGCTAAGTCTAAGATATTGAATGTCGAGCTAATGCCATAATCCGGGGATAGCTTAAGCACATAGGCATTAGGGCCAACTCTCCTTATCACTTTAAAGGGGCCAGCTTTACGAGCATGAAGTTTCTTAATGATTCCTGGTGGAAACCATTCAGACCTAAGCCTAATCATTATAGAATCCCCAATATCAAATTCTTGAACTTGCTTTCAAGAATCAAACAATTTCTTGTATGTATCATTACTTAAATTAATTTTTTTTGGCTAATTTCCTTATGCATGCTGTGCGAGTGACTTTGCGAACTCTGAGACTCGTACTGATACCTAACAAAATGCAGACTCAACAATGAATTCTTATTGAGAGA
This sequence comes from Areca catechu, assembly GCA_021397845.1. Taxonomy (NCBI): domain Eukaryota; kingdom Viridiplantae; phylum Streptophyta; class Magnoliopsida; order Arecales; family Arecaceae; genus Areca; species Areca catechu. The sequence continues at coordinate 103,637,239 of CM038039.1, read as the reverse complement.
AATTTTTATTGGATTCTTGGGCCTAAACCTAACAGACTATAGACTCTCTAGGTTTGACCCTGGTTTGGTATGCACATAAAAATTTACCATGAACTTCTAGCAAATGCCAGAGGGTCTTCCAGAAGTAGATAGCAAAAGGGATGGGCTCTAAGGATTCATGCAACCTGGTAATCTCATCAAAATGTAACCTAATGACTCTAGAAACATGATAAGACTTTAAGGAAGGGTAAAAAATAAGAAGGAGACTCAGGGATTGGTTCTGGGCTAAAGAGATTGACTTTAATGTATGAACATTGATCTATGGTTAACATAAGGTCAAATTGAAGAATGGAGAATTTGGTCATTGCAAGTGCAGATTTTTCAAGAAAGGAAGACTTAGTCAGTTCCAGAAAAAGGTCATCAATTGGGGTTGTAGGAATGAACTCTTTATAAGGAAACTGAATGAGATCTCGGGTTGAGGCTAAAGGAGTAGGCTCTTTCTGAGGGCATTGACTTATAGGAACCAAGTCCTCACTAATTTTCTGTTGTTCTGATGTTTCAGGACTAGGCTCTACAATCTTATCTTCTCCAAGGATTTCCTCAGGTAAGGTACTAGAGTTGTCCCCCTCGAAGTCTTCTTCTTCATATTCGTCTACCAAACTCATGTCAGCCTCATATACTTCTACTTCAGGCTCACTGGTGGGTTCAAAATCTTCTAAGGATCCTTCCAATATAGCTTCTACCTGGGTGTCTTCTAGGTCAACCAATTCTAGGTCTATAATATATTCCTCTTCTTTAATGTCACCCTGGTTAACACATGGGGTAGCATGGGTGGGTCGACTTGGGTTAGGGTTAGGTCAACTCGAGTTAAGGTTGGGTTTGGGTTCAGAGGTACTAATCCTGTTGGGCTCAACTTGATAGTTCATGGGTTCCCTTTGACTTGACTCGAATTCCGTAGCAAGTCGATAGGCAACATCCAGGTTATAAATCCTCCACTGGAATAGTTCCCACTGGATATCCCTTCGTAGGCCATCTCTAAATCTAGATATGATTTTAGACTCAGGTTCAATTGTGTTACATCTCCTAATAAACTCATTAAATTCCTCAATATACTAAGACACAATTTTATTGCCCTGTCTCAATTTGTACCATTGGTCTAAAAGTTTGTACTCATAAAATCTACCTAGGTACTTTATCCTTAGTTCAAGTTTCATGTTGCTCCAGGTAGTTATAGGTTTACAACCTTCTCTCCTAAGTACTCTCTCAAACTTATCCCAGTCTACTTTAGCCTGGCGAACTAACTTAGCTTCAGCAAACTTGAACTAATCTCTTTTAGAATAGATATTCATATGGCTTTCAAAATACAGGTCCATATTTTTTTCCTAATTAAGATAATTCTCAATCTTAGAATCACCACCAAATTTAGACACTTGAAACGCAATAGACCTAGTGGCTCTTCTAGGGTTGGGCTCCATGGTCACACTAGGTTGGGTTAGGTCAAGACTACAGGTTGAGCTCCTAATCTAATGGTCATGTAATCAATTACACATATTGACTCCTAATCTAGTTCACATGTAACACACAATGGAGGGTACTACGGTTTGCTATACCTATGAGTTCAAATAAAATGGGTTAACTTAGATTACACAGCACAACGATTAACCCTTTCACTGGCCAGGTAAGAGTTGGGAGTGTTGGAGGCCCCCCTTGCTTTCGCAAGGACCCAATTAAGGAACCACAACATCACTTAGGTTGTTTGACACTAGACCTCTTGCCTTAGACACCAGCTTCCCGGTACTAATTGAAGGGTTGCATGCATTAGCTTTCCCACAATGGTTAAACCTGACTCGTTGATGTCCTTAAGCTATTAGGTTGCTACTAGATTTTAATTCAGGCTTAGGTTCGAAATGCCAGTTGGTGGTTTTTGAGCCAAGAAAAGGTAATGACCTCCTTCCCTTATCTTGTAATATTGATGCCCTCAAGTCAATTATATAAATGATGGCATACACATGAATCCTAATGAAATGTATCTAAGTTGTTTTTGTGTTTTGATGTATGTTAGCAGAAATAAGATGCTAAAAAGTAAATAATATGAACCTAAATGCAAAAATTAACCTATGTAAAGATGAAAGTATGATGAAATGAAATTGCTGGAATTTCAAAGCAGAATTGTTCTCAGATGAAAATCAGCCATGTAAAAAATCTACAGACTGGGATAAAATCTGAAAAAATTCTAAAAAATACTTTTAATTATGTGAAATCCAGAAAAATAAAAATCTCCAAAATCGGAGACTCCTACATATAGAAACAACTAAAATATCAGACCATATACTGAGTTGCAAAATTTTTAAAGATGTTGAAATCAATGATGCAAGAATTTTTTCTTTAGGATCTAAAACCTATCTCCTTATTTTCCCCTTCAAGGGTCAATCACATAGGCATCCCTACACACCATAGAAAATCTCCTTTGAATGGAATGTGAGGGTCTTGCAACCCTACTTTGTTCTATGACCGGACGGCCATGGTGAAGCACCCGATCCAAGTACTTAAAGAGAACTAAGTCCTAACCATGCTCTGATACTAGAAATTGATGTGCGACTAAGATGATGCAGGACTATACTAATGATGAGATGGATATACAAATGATTTTTTTTTTTTGTGATTTAGGTTTTAAGAGATTTTTTGATTCTCGAAGTCAAGCAAAGATTAGATCTAGAGGTTCTATAAGCACAAGAAACTTCTAGCATGCAAGCTTAGCCCCTAAACAATGATGAAGAGAGGACCTCAGGATTGAGAAACCCCGTAGGATTTAGCTCTAAATCAATACCTACTTAGAAGACCAGGGAGTGCAAACCTTGAAGATTCTGATATGCCCAATATCGAGTTTGCTCATACTCACGGATGCGGCCTGGAGGATCAAGCCTTCAACCCTGCGGATTCACTGGCTTTTCGTTCGATGATCCCGAAGGCAAGGGAGACCAAATCCTTTGTCCGTGGTACTTGGAGGACCTGCGAACAACGAAGTAAAGGATTAGAAAATAGCAAGTAGGGGTATAAGAAAGTAGGAAGTGTTGGAAAAGAAGTCGAAGATGGTGGTCGAGCAGGGCTCTTCTCGTTGGGCATCTAGGTGGATCTTCCAGGTGGCGTCCCAGCTTGAAGATGAAATGGTGGCTTGCGAAGGAGGATGGTAACTCAGAGCCTCTCACCCCTCGATGTCCTGAAGGACAAAGGCACTCTCTCACAGAGTTCCTAGTCTGAGAAGATAAGGGCTAATGGAAGAAGATCTTCTCACTTTTTTATTCATCAAAGATTAGTTTTACAAGAGGGTTAGGGTCCTTTTTATAAGCACCTAAGTTCTCATTTGACATTTGAATTCAAATTTGAAATAGGGGTTACAAGACTTGATTTGGGGGAGTGAAGAGAGGATGTTGTCTTCATGAATCAAGGGGCACCTATTTTGAATCTTGAATCTCCTCTTCATGAAGCTTTGACCAATTATGAATGCTAGGCATGATCCTTGGTGATATGGCTTGATATGTGGAGTGGGGTGAGGATCTTGTTGGCTTGGATCAAGGGAAGATTAATGGTAGTCAACCATGGAATTTGAATTTGAAATTTTAGCTTTACTTGGCCACCCAAGGTGCTTGATGAAGTGGCACCTCCCATGCCATATGGCATTGATGATGTGGCACTCCATGAGCTGAAGTGGCACCTCTCATGCCATGTAGCATTGATGATGTGGCACTCCTCATGAGTTGGCACTCCTAACCTAGCATAGAGAGGTAGCTTGACTCATCTTCAAACTAGCTTGAGCCCATCTTCAAATTGACTTGAGCTTGTGGACCAACTTGGCTAATTATTGGATCAATTGACCCTAACTTGACCAAATTAGCCAAATTACCAGACTAAACCAAAAATTGAAATCAACTAGATACTAATAACATGACTCAAAAGTAAATTACTCCGGCTTGAAGCCTTATTACAGGATCCAAAAGACTATGAACCATAATCAGAAATCCATAGAGGGTTGAGGAACCTCTGTCTAATCTTGGTGCCCACACCAAGTTCACCCCATGAACCGAGGTAAATAGGAATCTGCCCTTCCATCCCTTGATGGAGGTGGGTAGATCAAACTTGAGGGCCCCATTGCAAGGGAACACAAACCACCATCTGCTATCGGATGCGTGGCCCTTCAGGGTGAACAGGGCCCTAAAGAGGGAGAAACGAGCGACAATCTCATGAAAATGATAAATAATAATAAAACAAAAAATGGTCCGGATGGCATTGGGGGTGAGTTAGGCTAGAACCAGGTAGTAGTTGCTAAGGAAAAGAAGAAGACTTGAAAGGGAAGATGAAGACCTCCAAGAAAGAAGTCTTCGTATAAAGTGATTCGACCCAGGCCACTGGAAGTGACTCGTTCCTCCGATGCAGGAATAGAGAGCCGAATGGAATCAGAGATCCCAAATGACCTCTGGATGCGAAGGAGATCCTCGTCGGTCATCATCGAAGCAATGCTGGCGAGACTCCCAGACTCCCCAGTTTAAGGAGCAGGTGGGGGAGGAGCCACAGGGGGTCCAATGACAATCCCCGTCCTGCGGGGACCCTTATAGGATGCGATTGGGACTTCCTCCTCCTCACTATCTGAGGAAGGAAGCCTCGGCTGAGATGGCCTTGTCCCGTCGGAGAAACCCTAGTGGTGGTTCCCTCTACTGGAAGGACTCATCGAAAGTGGTGGGAAAGAAAGCAAAGAAAGATAGAGACCTAGAGGACCTAACGAAGGTTCTCCCCCAGCATAAGCCGAAGGAGGAGAGCAAAAGAAGGAAGAAACAAAGAGAGGGGAAGAAGGGCTCTAACCTACTAAGACCTCGTGACCTTGATCAAGAAAATGGATGGAAGAGAAGTCACTTTGCAGAGAAAGGCCTTGTCCCTGCTGCTCGAAAATCCTAAAGTAACAAAAGGACAAGTCCCTTTCAAATGGCCTGGAGCCCTCGTCACCTTGTACCTGTCGAAGGTGTGCACCATATCTCGCCCCTAGCTAGCCAAAACATGCCACATGTCAGGATTCATTAGGAGTGGTGCTTCGATGCAGAGGCAACTTATTTAAGCCCGGAAATGGTAATTATGGCCCCTTTTTAAAGAGGGATGATGTGGCATCGCTCTGTTAGCTTGGAAGCATAGAATCCGGGGCGCCGATGCTCAAGGCATTGATAGTGCAGGAGGCGTGCCCCTCTATGCCAACATGATCATTACTTCTCTTGCCCCGAGCGCCACTTTGCTCTTTGGGCTCGGGAGGGGGCATCTGATATGTCCATTCACTGACATGGAGCCCCTGCTGGCGATTGCGCTAGCAAGAGATCCACCACCTGGACAGGTGGCCAAACAAAGAGCCAAGGTGAGGCCTCTTGCCAAGGTCAGCTCCCAACCGGGATCGTGCTCATAAGGCGAGCCATCCTATTGAGGCCATCTCCCGGTCGGGGTCGTGCTCATGCTGCCAAGGCGAGCCCTCCTCCGAGATCAACTCCTGACCGGGGTCGTGCTCATAAGACGAGCCCTCTTATCGAGGCCAGCTCCCAGATGAGGTCGTGCTCATGCTGCCAAGGTGAGCCCTCCTATCGAGGTCAGCTCCCGATCGAGGTCGTACTCATAAGGTAAGCCCTCCTATCTATGTCAGCTCCCGACTGAGATCGTACTCATGCTGCCAAGATGAGCCCTCATGCCGAGGTCAGCTCCCGACTGGGATTGTGCTCATGCTGCAAAGGCGAGCCCTCCTACCGAGGTCAGCTCTCGACCGGAGTTATGCTCATAAGGTGAGCCCTCCTGTCGAGGCCAGCTCCTAGCCAAGGTCGTGCTCATGCTACCAAGGCGAGCCCTCCTATTGAGGTCAGCTCCAAGCCGGGGTCGTGCTCATAAGGCGAGCCCTCTATCTTAGGCTAGCTCCTGGTCAGGGTCGTGCTCATGCTTTCAAGACGAGCCCTCTTGCTGATGTCAACTCCCAGTCGAGGTCGTGCTTATAGGGCGAGCCCTCCGTCTGAGGCCAGCTCCTGGCCAAGGTCGTGCTCATGCTATAAAGGCGAGCCCTCTTGCCGAGTTCAGCTCCCAGTCAGGGTCATGCTCATAGGGTGAGCCCTCTGTCTGAGGCCAGCTCCTGGCCGGGGTCAAGCTCATGCTTCCTGAGATGGGGCCCCCGAAGTGAGGCTCCCCGTATCCTGTAGAGACCAGAGTTCTCTCTTTCAGCAAAGGAGGGAAGGATGAACAAAAATTTAAACCTTGGCGGGCAGTTCCTAGTTACCAATAATCTCTTGGAGGTGGCGCATGCCCTGCCATAAATTCAAGCTCTACAACGCGCCACCCGTATGCTCTGCGCAATGTATGCTCCACCAGGTCCCAGGTCCTGTAGTGTGCCGCCATATTGATGATTGTGCAGCCAGGGGCTTTAACCCTCGTGACATGAAACCTGAACCTCCTCCAAGGGGAGTATTTAATTAAAGCCACAGGGCCCTGCGACACTCCGATGGTCCCTTTGGGAATAGAAATGTCCCATCGTGGCTCGGGGCTTAGCATCACGGTGCCCGTCCCTCCCACGAGGAACTGCACCACCAGAGGGACAAGGTCTGTGCCACGTCGGCGAACACCCCCAATAGGAGGATCTCCTCCAAAGGACCGGTCTGATAGGGGGAAGACCGCGGGCAACAAAAAGATCCTTTCCAAAAGGGGGCACCAGAAAAAGGACATCTCAATAAAGCCCTAGACCTGGTCTGTGCCATCATTCTCGTATAAAACAGAAAAAGGAATCCCCGAGAGGGAGGAGAGGCAATCGATAAGAGACGAAAACTAGCGGGCAAGGAACCAGCCAAGAGAACCTCCCAAGCTCTCTGATCCCAACTTCACCTTGTCTTTACATTTCAATTCTATCTTTCATCCTCTACGCAGAGTCCACAAGCTCTCCGCCACAGAGATTCTATTTTCCTAGATCGTCGCATTGACTTAACCATCAAAGTGTCTCCACCGGAATTCCCGGCCCAGGTCTCCTCTATTTTGTAGGACAGCCAACCAAGGAGTCGACCGGAGCAGAGGACCAAGCACTCTACAAGAGCCCAACGCATCCGCGACACGTCAGAGCTGCAGGCCACGGTGATCCAAGTGGCAATATATATATATAAAAATATATAAATCACATAAATTATAATTATGTACAAACAGTTATATTAATATAGAACTATATGCATGCACTATACAAATATTTATCGAATCTTTTTTAGATTATTAATTATATTATATGGAAAATATATGTATTTATAAATTATAAAAATATTAGAAAAGTAATTTTTCTTGATGTGTGTAATAGAATATCTTAGTGTGGCAAAAAATAAAATTTAGAAAACAAACAAAGGTTTGGAATCCTGTCTGAGATGTCGATAAAATCACTATCTTAAAGAAAATTCGATCCCTTTTCATGTAAAAAATAACTGGACCTCTCACTTTCTTCCAAGATATAACTCGAAAGCTAATATTCTAACGTTCGCTGATGGCATGATCTCGAACACTGATCAATTTTTCTGCAGTCCAAAATAGATTTAAGAAGAACTTTGAAAAAATTAAAAAGAAATAGGAATAAGAAAGAATTGAAAATAAAGAGTTTTAGAGGAAAAGAAAAATAATTTTTTTTATTTTTTTCAATGCAGTTTAGGTAAAAAGGCCTTTATATATATTTAAATATTTTTTAAAAGTCCAAAATTATTTTCTCATTAGCCGTTAAGGTATTAAAATAAAATTTAAAAAAAAACATACGGGACGTCTAAATGGCCATTAAAATGTATTTAAAATAAATAAATATAAAAATTTGGACGTGGAACGGCCGAGTGGCTGCCCGTGCGATGGCGCGCACAGGTCTACGTTAATTGGGAACGGTCATGAGGGAGTTTTGAAACTCCCCAGCTAAACGACAACAAAGTTTAATGAGTCCTAGCTTTGAGATTGAAGATCCATCAAAAAGAAAAGGTTCGAAAAGCCTTCTATTCATTCCTGCAATCTTTTCTTTGAATTTTTAACCCTTCTTTTTATTCTTATTAATTTTAATATCTAGTTTTACAAATTCTCAATATTGCTTTCTCGTATTTTATTGTGAAACCTGTTGTTCTTGTTATGTATGCTGCAGAAAAGATAGCTTTTAACTGCAATATTCTTTACTCCATAAGTTCTTGAAACACTAGCACTACTGAATGCTTAGACTGTATTTAGCTGTTGACTTGCACTGGTTCTCATATATTTGCTTTAAATAAATGGATAGTTGCAACTGCTCGATCATCCATAAATGTGATATCCTACCGATGAAGATGTGCATTTTAGCTATAAGTCATCAGAGAAATTTAGTTTTTTCAAGACAGTTCACACATCGCTTTCATCATGGTCGTCTCCAGTAAGCTGATATCAATTATTAGGTTGGATTATGGTCGTACGTTGAGACATTTAAAGTAGTGTAGAATTTTTCAGAGACCTTAAGAACAATGAAATGTGGCCACAAAAAATGTAAGCCTAAGTTACTCTGAAATGATCAACCTTGAAAAGACAAAGGAGAAGAAGCTAGAAGTCATCAGACAAATTTAGTGTTTCAAGGAAGTTCACACATTGCTTTCATTATGTTTGCCTCGAATAAGTTGATATCAATTATTAGGTTGGATCATGGTCCACCCTGACACATTTAAAGTAATGTAAATTTTTTCAGAGACCTTCAGAACAATGAAATGTGGCCACAAAAATGTAAGCCTAAGTTAATCTGAAATGATCAAACTTGAGAAGTCAAAGGAGAAGAAAAGAAGAGGCAAATGAAGAATATGAAGTCTTGGCAATATTTAAAGCAAACAGAAATAATATCATGGTCAGTTCATTTATCAATAGAAATGATCAGGTCCACAAAAATCAATTGATGGCAACTACTCATCATGAGCCACCCATATTTGTCCAGAAAAATCAGAAGTGGTAACTAATCTTATGATGTCCAACTAATGAAAACTTTTCTGAGTTAGGACCACTTGAAAATTTTCCTTCTCAGGAGTCCAAAACAAATTAAATAGTGGCTGAGAATCATATGGTAGAAATAAAACATTGGGGAATGAAATGGCAGTCAAGTAGAGGGGCAAACCATCCAGATTTTTAAATCACAAACCAGTAAAGCTCACCACAAGAGACCATTTAATGACTTCGAAGCATGAGCATGTTGGTTTAATTAGCAAGACCAGGAAACCTTACCATATAGTGACAGAAAATTTAAATCTTTTTAATGCCTTTTGGGTTGCATCTATTGTTGACAATGTTATGATTAAATCTGGGCTATAAACCGGTAATTGCACCTATCCTCCATTTGAAGGAGGTTTTGGATGCAACCCCCTGAGTGGTACTTGTCCAAGTGTATGACCTAGGTAGTAAATACATGGTGCAAATGCCCCCATTGAAGGAGGTTTTAGATGCAAAGCCCAGGGAGGTGCTTGTCCAAGTTTGTGACCTGGGTAATTCATATGGTGCAAGGGCCCCCACTGTTATCCTTAAAAAGGAAACATTGAGTATATGGGGTGCACATGAGGGAGAAGAATGTGGCAATCCAATCAACCAATGAGATGGATATATCATCACCATAACCCATCCCACTGCACCTTTTTTTTAAAAAAAAAAATAAAAATAAAGGTAAAGGCCAAAAAATAGCCCCACCATGCATCTTTCATCAAGGCAAATGAAAGCTTCAACACAAAACCAGCCTAAAGCTTTGGAGGTTTATGAAGCTGTTTAATTCATAATTATTTTAAATTTACATTAATAAATGATTCTCATTTTCATTGATGCATTTCTCTTGTATTTCATTCTTTCATATAGGGTGAGAGAGCTTCAAGACCAAGGGTTTATAGCATTATGTGAGAACGTACTCAGTCTATTGTATACTTGAAGAGCACTATGGGGAAGTAAAGAGTGTTGATAAGTGCAAAAATTAGCATACTTCTTGGACAACATACACTCCACTCTAGATATATAACATTGGCCTGCATTACCTAGTAATCGGCTAATAACTACGTTGTGCAATTCAGCAGCTAAGGCCAATCCAAATATCCATCAGCATCATAGAAGCTCATTTGATTTTGCTAGACGCATTGCATCATATACACAGTAATTTTGGACCCTGAAATAATCTTGTGGATCCGCAGAGCTTTCCAACCACTTAAACAAGTGGTGATTGATTAGTGTGTTTAGCATCATGGTCTAAACTTGACTATAAATTTTATATATGCATGTGCTTCAAGATCCATAGATTCTTAAGCCAACAACAGGGACGTCCCCACTCAATTAATGGCCAATCTATGTGTTTCGTTCCCTTATTAATCTCTTTTCTTTCTCCATTCTATACGTGCTTTTGGATATTTGTAGCAGGTGATCAATTCCAACAGGAAATTCATACAAGTCCAAGGTACCATGTCTTCATGAAGTCTTTTAATTATTGAAGTTGGTTAGATTCCATATATTTAGCTCCCATGTTCATTGATCTTGGTACTCCTTTGACCAATGACAGGGAGCAGAAAGGTCCCAAAAGCCACTTGAGCTTCAACATGATTATCCTACACATATTGACGGCATCAGAAGGCCTAGGAGTGAGCATGGCCAATCTGCACCATGTACGTGAACCCACTACATGTGCCAATAATTGTGCAGGCATGGAGACAAAGGATCAATGCCCACTAAGGACAAGCCTCTATGGAGTACCATCAAGTTTGGAAGTATTTCAAAAGTTGGTTAGGGTCCGCTTGTCAATGTTAATTTGAGATCCCAACCATGATTAATATATTCTTGCAGTGTCTTCTTTCCTCTATGATGTAATTCTTGATGATGGACACCCTTTCCCTCCAATTTTTCAAAAAAATAAATTCTGGTGACTAATGTGGGCCTCACCCGTGAGCTTAGCATCCTTCTCCTTGAAAAAAAAAGAAAAAAAAGGGAGAGAGAGATCCCAACCCTAAAAGACAACCAGCACTATAAATAAAATCTCTTGTAGTTGGAGTCTACATGACGATAGACTTCATTTTTTGGGCTGATGATTGAAGCTCGAGACATGAGACTGATTAATTTGAAGAGGTCACCTTCTGCCTGGTTGTGTCATTAATCTTAATTTCTTTTTAGAATTATTATAAGCATTCGCTTTCATTAATTTCATAGACATGTTACATTGACTTGATCACAGATGGAAAGATGATCGACCGTAAAAAGAGAGAAAAAAAAAGTCATCTATGACACAGGAATTAATAAAATCTTGTTTTCCGAATTCGTTCTTTTATATTTCTTTCTTTTCTTTTTCTTTTTTAATATTTTGCCTGTTATATTGTAGCTAATCTCTATTTAGGTATCTCAAGTTGTAATAAGCCAAATTTCAACCCATGGGCAGCTAGAGCCCTGACCCATAGGATTCATATGCAATGCATGTGAGCATGTGAGGGGAGGAGACACCAGGAGTCTTTTATCTCCCGTTTCAATTGAAATCAGAGTGATATAACTCCAAGTTAGACCTAAAAAAAAACCTAGCCATCGCATCTACAAGAGCCTCTTCTCCTTGCTTGGACCTCCATTGTCGATTTTTTTGAGAAATCACTATCAATTCCAAGCCCTCATTTGAGTTTATTTTCCTTGGAATTTGCTTGAAGATTGTAATACCCAATCGGCTTTTATTTGAACCGGACCGGAGCCGACGGTCCTTCGGCCGGAGCAGACCAAGGGTCCGACCGACCCACTCCAGTGGAGGTCCGTCCGACCCACTTCACCAAGGATCCGACCGACCCACTCCAGTGGAGGTCCGATCGACCCACTCTGGTGGAGGTCCGAACGACCCACTGTAGCAAGGGTCCGACCAACCCACCTTCGGCAAGGGTCCAATCGACCCACCTTCAGTGAGGTTCGTCCGACCCACTTCACCAAGGGTCCGACCGACCCACTCCGGCGGAGGTCCGACCGACCCACTCCAGCAAAGGTCCGAACGACCTGCTGTAGCAAGGGTCCGATCGACCAGCCTTCAACATGACCTAGCCTGAAAGCTCCATAAGCCTCTTCCAGCTGGTACCAGAATTCTGTTACAATAGACCTCACGACGTGGCCACGTCTTGGTGCCACATGGCCACTACCCTGATTCTCCTACGGGCAAATCAGGCATTCCTAGCCTGGCCCCTAACAGAATTTGGCAGTATTCCACGCCTATATAAGGTAAATGGGGGACTTTGAATAAGGGCTAAGTATTCTCTTCCTGCTCCATAAGTTTATATCTTTGATTCCTCCATTCTGTTGCCCTCAAGCTCACGCTAACTTAAGCATCGGAGTGTCCCCCACCGGAACACCACCGGTCCTTGGAGACTTTTTGCAGGAACCAGGAGAAGAGCACTCCAGCCAAGCCTGCCTGAACCCGGTCCGAGAGAAGTTACAGTAACAGATTGGTGCTAGAGGAAGGGCCATGAAGCTTGTTTTTCCTTCTCTAAAAGGAGGAGTCCATCCACTAAATAAAGTGATGGCAAAGGGAAGAGCCCAGAACACCTCCACCAGGAGAGGTCACTCCCCATCCATGTTGGAAGGACCTCCCAGGAAGAACGATGTCGCCAAGCCTACTAGTACTCTGGGACAGCAGCAGTTCCAGAATCTCCTAAACCGCATCGACACCCTCGCTGCCGCGGTCCAGAACCTCCAAGACGCTGTAATGAACCGGCGGCAGCAGCTGCCTGCGGTGTCTCGCACTAACCACCTGCCTGCAGCTGAGGGAAGCCGGCAGCATGAAGTCCCTTAGCCCCATTCCTACAATATTCCTGGGCCCCGAAGGTCCCTTTGGGCTTATATGGATGGGAAGAGAGTGAGGTCCGCCTCACCCTCCTCCGCTAACTCAGTTCCTAACGGTGACCAGCACTACAGTGAGGTCCCGAGAGATTACTTGATGTGGGACTAATATGCATGCAATTTTTTTTGTATGTTTTATATGTGGGGTTAGGTGATTAATTTTTGAATTTCATATCTTAATTAGTTGTAGGGACTTTTGTATGAATTTTTGAAGCAAAGCATGCAAATTAGAACCTTGAAAAGTACTAAAGAAGGATCATTGGGACTGAGAAGCCTCGGTTAGGGCAAGTTCTCCTATAATATAAAGACTGGAGGTAGAGGGGGTGTACCTGACAATGTCTGAAGCGCCCGGTGAAGATCGCAGTGAAGGGATCTCTCGTTCCTCGATGGATGCGGCCTGGAAAACCGAGCCAAAGACCCGTGGATACCTGGCTTTCTGCTCGGTAGTCCGATTAAGGCTTGGCTGGAGTCGTTGGATTCGTAGGAACTCGGGGACCTGCAAATGACCTATTAGGGGTTAGAAAACTCAGAGGAAATCAAGAAAACAAAGGAAAATAGCAAAGGAAAGAAAGTTTTGGAGGGGGCTGGAATGATGGTTGGCGGCAGGAAGATGGTTGCAAACACCGGGAAGAAGAACTCTCAAACCCCTTTATGCACACAGCAGGGTAATCACACAAAACAATATAAGAAATCAAGGTTTATTTCATATCAAAAATCAAGCTTCATACAAGAGGCTAGGGTCCTTTAAATAGACCCTTAACCTTGGGCTCCAAGTAAGGGCACATTAGTCTTTATATAAGAATCCTTTTCCCTCTCAAACCCTAGCTAGAAAATAAGGAAACATTAGGTAGAAAAATCCCTAAAAATTCTCTTGACTTGGCCAACACTCCAAGGATGCCTAGGAGGGCGTGTTGGGCTTCTAAGAGCAGCAAGAGACTGGCCCAAAGGGGCTTGGGCCTCTGGAAGTTAGGGTGGCCTGGTAGCCAGGTAGCAGGAATATTCCTTGGTATCTTGCTTCTTAGGGCTTGGGCTTGGCGCCTGGGCTTGATTTCTTTGGGCTAGGATGCAGGTGGACCTCTGGAATCATGGATGCCCTGGTCTATGAATATATTCTGGCATCTGCAAGGGAATCTAGGCATCTGGAGGGCATCTGCAAGGAATCAGGATTTTCTGAATTTTCCTCCTGGGGCCTTCAAATCTTCAAGCTGGGTTGGACTTGGGCTATACTTCCATGTCTTCAATCTAGTTGGACTTGGTCTTCACTTGTATGATGTGGTCTTGAGTCTTCAATATGGTTGAACAGGACTCAAAAAAATAAAATTAACTCAACATGAGCTGACTAGCATTGGACTGAACTAGCTTAACATGAACTGACTAGTACATAACTGAAATAATAACTCAAAAGACTCAAATAATAATAAAAATGGACTCAGATGGGCTAAGCCCTTATTACAGATGGACTCATAAATTATTGATCAATTCACAGAGGGTTGAAAAGTCTCTGTCTTTTTCTGGTACCTCTGGTATCCGCACCAATTCTCCTAGGGTGGGAGGAACTCGATCCTGTCGAGTGAAGATCAGACTGGCTTACATATCTCTCGAGAAGGTCTGGGTTAAGGCATTGTAAGTCCTCTCGAGAAATTCACGAATCGTCCGACTCTGGACGGCCTTGCCATAGGACCAGGAAACATTGATAGTCACGGCCCCGGGTCATGATGGCTTGATCGTCCAGGATATGCTCGATCCGTTCTCCTCTCTCAGGCCAATTTGTTAGTGGACACTCTGGGTTAGGGTCACTCATAATGAAAATGAATAGGTCCAAAGGGCCTCACTAGGTATCACTGTCGGTTCCCTATACTCAACCAGGTATGTAATATTGAAGGTAGAACTAATGCCCATATCCGAAGGCAAGTCTAACACAGGCATTTGATCCAATCCTTCTCTATCACTTTAAAAGGTTCGGCTCTGCGAGCATGAAGCTTCTTTTAGGCCTAAGCCTAGCCAAGATAGAATCCACTACATCAAGTTCTTTGACCCTTCTTCGGGAATTAGCTAATTATTTTAAGATTAGTGCGGGTGGTAAACATGCTAGGCACATACAGTCTCCTAACAAAATGATGCAAAGGACTCAAACCTATACCTAACAGACTCGACTAAAGAGGTTTATTAGGTCTTAACTACCACTTGGGCATGGGCATGAGTCGTGGTTGATGGATGACATGCAGAAGAAAATTTGCTAGTAACTCCTAATAGGTGCCAGAGGGTCTGCCAAAAGTAGGTAGCAAATGGGATGGACTCTATGGATCCTTGCAACCTAGTAATCTCAACAAAATGTAACCTAATAGTTCTAGACACATGAGAAGACTCAGGAAAGGGTAGGAAATAGGAGATGGGTTCAGAATTAGTCTGGTAGGGTAGAGAAAAATGTTTAATGAGATAAAGTAGGATAGAAGAAGGGGTGTCAGGAACTAATCCTATACTAATGAGGTTAACCTTACGAGGTTGAGCTATATTTACAGGGTTTGCATAATGGAAGGGTGGGTCACCAATTTTGGGGAAGAGGTCCTTAATGGGAACTATAGGAGGGGGCTCATCTTGAAGGTATTGATTCAAAGAGATCAGGTCCTTAATAAATTCTTCTAGTTCTTATATTTTTGGACTAGACTCTATAATTTGGCTCTCCTCTATGGTTTCCTCAGGTAAGGCTCTAGCAATAGTACCTAGGTTCTCTTCCTCTATTTGTTCTTCCACTATAGCTTTAAGTTGGATGTGGTCAAGGTCAACTAGCTTTGGGTTGGTTTCTACCTGGATATCTACTGGGTCAGCTAATTCGAGGTCTACTAAAGGTGTCTCCTCTTCTCCCTCATACTCATCCACTAGGCTCACATCAGCTTCATACACTTCCGCATTAATGTAAGCCTTGTGAATCTCAGGAATTGTTGGAGAAGGTCGGCTAGCGGGAATTTGGTTAGGTTCTGGTCTCTGATTATAGGTACTACTCCTAGTAGGTTCAGGTTGTCTAAGGGGTAGTGGCTCACTACTGGGTTCATATTTAGGGATACTAATCCTATGGGATTCAAGTTGACTAGGGGAAGCATGACTAGTACTAGGCTGATACCTAGGGGTTATGGGCTCTCTGGGCTCATAGGATTTAGGTTCAGCTCTATGGATCTTGGGTCTACTAGGCTTATAGGGTGTGGGTGCATAGGATCTATGATAATGGGATCTAGAGTCATAGAATCTAGGTTCATAGGTTCTAGATTCATAGGTTCTAGGTTCATAGGATTTGGAGTCATAAGATCTATAGGTTGTGGGTATACTAGGCTTATAGGATGTGGGTAAATAGGATCTATCTTCATGGTCTACAAAATCCTGATTGATCCTTCTAGGACTAACCTTAGGGATTGGGTCATGACGATGGGCTCTCCTAGGTTCAGCCTCAAGGTATAGATCAGGGTTTGGGGTCCTCCTAGGTTCAATATCATAGTATGGGTCATGACGATGGGCTCTCCTAGGTTCAACCTCATGGTAGGGTTCAAGGTTTGGGGTCCTAGGTTCAGTATCATAGTATGGGTCATGACGATGGGCTCTCCTAAGTTCAGCCTCAAGGTATGGATCAGGGTTTGGGGTCCTCCTAGGTTCAATATCATAGTATGGGTCATGATGATGGGCTCTCCTAGGTTCAACCTCACGGTAGGGATCAGGCTTTGGGATCCTATGGGTTTTCTCTAGGATCCCTATCATATTCTCTGTCTGGTCAAACTTATTGGCTAAGGGTTCAAGTCTATTATTGGTTCGGGTAGTAGACTGATTTAATTGAGTCATCTAGGTAGTCATCTGGGTAGTTAACAGGGTAGTCATCTGGGCCATGGATTGGGTTAGCTGCTCAGCAAAGGCTTTCATCTGGGCTTCTAGCTTATCCATGGATTCAGACAAAAGTGGAGATGGTGGATGATATGAAATCCCTGATTTAGTGCTCATGCAAGACTCGATCAAACCGACTACAGCTAACTAGACCTAGAACCCAAAACTAAGGGCTCAATCAGGGTGGCATGCTGCACTACCGGTCCGATTGGAGATATGAAGAAGATCATGTCATTGTGAAGCGGTCTAGGGGTTCTAATATAATTAGCTTCTCACGAGGACCTCCTAGAATCCCACATTTTCAAGAATGATCTTGTAGTTGTATCGGCAGTGATTGCCAATTATGATGTAAAGAGGATCCTTTTTGATAATGAAAGCTCTACGGAAGTATTGTTGTATGATGCTTTTGTCAAAATGACCTATCCAGATCAAAGCTACAAGAATCCCCTATGCCATTGACAGGCTTCGGGAGAAACTCTATCGAAGTAAAAGGGGAGATAACTCTGCCCGTCACCATCGGGACGGACCTTTCCAGAAGACTCTTCCTATCAACTTTGTGGTCGTACGTACGACCTCGACATACAACGCCATTTTGGGCCAACCGGCCCTCAAAAAGTTCCGGGCCATTGTCTCTACCTACCATATGCTAGCAAAATTTTCGACTCGGAATGGGGTCAAAGTTATGAGGGGAGATCGCATGATGGCCAGACAATGCTTAACCATTCAAGATAAGCAATAAGGCGATCATTCCACCCTGGAACAACTTGACCCCAGGATCAAAGTCGACGGTCGTGGTCAACCAGTCGAAAGGATTTTATTCATCCCTTTTCGGGAGGACGATCCCATTAGTGTCCTCCAAATTAAAAGCACTCTCAGTGAAGAGGTTAAGTTAGATTGGTCAGCTTTTTACGGGACAATGCCGATGTCTTTGCTTGGTCAGCGTCGGACATGCCAAGCATCCCGTCAAAAGTCATAACCTACCAACTTAAAGTAGATCCGACCTACAAGCCTGTCAGATAGAAGAAGAGGAACTTTGCTCCTGAAAGACAAAGGGCAATTGACGAGGAGGTCAAGAAGCTCTCTGATGCTGGCTTCATCAGAGAGGCCCATTATTCTAACTGGTTGGCGAACATTGTAATGGTGAAGAAAGCTAATGAAAAATAGAGGATATGCATGGACTACATCGACCTCAACAAGGCTTGTCCGAAGGATAGCTTTCCTTTGCCAAAGATAGAACTGGTGGACGCCATGATCGGTCATCAACTTTTGAGCTTCATGGATGCCTTCTCCGGCTACAACCAAATCAGGATGCACCCGGAGGATGAAGAAAAGATAGCCTTTATCATCGATAAAAGACTGTATTACTACAGAATGATGCCCTTCAGCCTGAAGAATGCCAGTGCCACTTTTCAAAGGTTAATTAATCGGGTCTTCGAAGGGCAACTTGAAAGAAATATGGAGGTGTATGTTGATGATATGATTGTTAAGAGCCTCCATAAAGCCGACCACATTAGAGACTTACAGGAATCTTTTGATGCTTTGAGGCGTCATCGAATGAAGCTGAATCCTGTCAAGTGCACTTTCAAGGTGACTTTCGGAAAATTCCTTGGCTTCTTGGTCATGCAAAGAGGAATTGAGGTCAACCCTGACAAAATCAAAGCTATCATCGACATGGGGCATCTGACCAACAAGAAGCAAGTACAAGAACTTATAGGCCGAATAGCCTCTCTCAGCTGCTTCATTTCCCGGTCGGCTGAAAAATCCCTACCTTTCTTCAATACCTTGCGGCGATCAGACCGCTTCCATTGGATCGATGAGTGTCGGTTGGCCTTCGAGGCACTGAAGGCTTATCTGAAGAACCCTCCATTGTTGGCTAAGCCGACGGAAGGAGAGCCCTTATACTTGTACTTGTCGGTCTCGGACAAGGCAGTAAGCTTCATCCTCGTTCGAATGGGAGAAGGCAATCAACAAACACCTGTCTATTATATTAGCAAAGTTCTCCACGACGCCGAAACAAGATACCCCAAGATGCAAAAGCTTGTCTATTCCTTGGTCATAGCAGCTAAGCGACTGCGGCCCTACTTCCAGGCGCATCCGATTGTCGTCCTGTCCGATCAACCTCTCAAGGCGATCCTCAGGAGCCTAGACACATCCGGTCGGCTGGCCAAGTGGACTATCAAGCTTGGCAAATTTGACATATCTTTCCAATCTCGGTCGCCCATGAAGGCTCAGGTAATTACCGACTTCATTATAGAATGTACTTGGAAATAAAAAGTACCCTCACAAGCAGCTGGTGTACTTGAAGATGATGCCATTGAAGAAGTAGAGCCTCCTTGGACCCTTCATTTGGACTGAGCATCCAACCTTGCAGGCTGCAGAGCGGGCTTGATCTTAGCCGACCCCAACGGACAGAGCTTGGAGTATGCTTTACACTTTGCATTTCAGGTATCAAATAACCAAGTAGAATATGAAGCCCTTCTTGCATGACTGAGAATAGCCAATAAGCTAAGCATCAGTCGGATCAGGGTTTTCTCTGACTCCAAGCTGGTGGTGAACCAGGTGAAGGGTGAATTCAAGGCGAGAGATCCGCCCTAGCCAAGTACTTGAGTAAGGTACAAAGCCTCGTGACTCGATTTAAATTTTTCAAAATTCTCCATATACCTCGATTGTAGAACTTCCGGGCAGATGCTTTGTCGCGGTTGGCTACGGCCGTCACCAACACCTCCGACCAAACTTTTATGGAGTATCTGCAGCACCCAAGTATTGCTGAAGAGCCGACAGAAGTCAACCAAGTGGAGCAAGAATCCTCTTGGATGGACCCAATTTTTGCATTCCTTGTCAAAGGGACTCTACCGGCAGATACGACTGAAGCCAAGCATGTATGCTAGATGGCTTCAAAGTACATCATCCTCGATGGCACTCTTTACAAACGGTCATTCTCACAGTCATTGTTGATGTGCTTGGGGCCGACTAACATCGACTACGCACTCAGAGAAGTGCATGAAGGTATCTGCGGTGACCACCTGGAAGGAAGATCCCTCGCTTACAAGATTATCTGACAGGGATATTACTGGCCAACCATCCAGAGGGATACGTCGGACTTCGTCAGAAAGTACGACGCGTGTCAAAGATACTCCAACATTCAAAGGAGGCCGGCTAGTCAGCTGATTCCACTTACCGCAACTTGGCCATTCGCACAGTGGAGAATGAACATCCTGGGGCCGTTCCCCCGATATCCGGCCAGTGGAAATTCCTGATTGTGGCCATCGATTACTTCACTAAATGGGAGGAGGCTGAGCCGCTAGCATAGATTACATAAGCTAAAGTGAAGAATTTTGTTCGGAACTGCATCATCTTCCGGTTCGGCATACCACAGACAATCATCATAGATAATGGAAGGCAGTTTGACAATCCCAAGTTTTGGGACTTCTGCCAGCAATATCATATTTCCCATCAGCTAACATCAGTCGGCCATCCTCAGTCCAACAGAGAAGCCAAAATCACCAATCGGATAATCCTGCATGGATTGAAGACCCGACTGAATGACGTCAAAGGACTTCAGGCATAAGAGCTTCACTTAGTTCTCTAGGCCTATCGGACGACCTCCCGAATGGCGATTGGGGAGACTCCATTCAATCTGACCTACGGAAGTGAAGCAGTCATCCTTGTGAAAGTTTCCTTATAATCCTTACGGATTGACCATTTCATTGAACCGACCAACTCAGAGCAGAGGAGGGCTGACCAAGACCTACTTGAAGAAACCAGGCTCCAGGCGGGCTTGAAGATGGCGATGTATCATCAGAAGATGGCCAAATACTATAACTCTTGAGTCAAGCTTTGAACCTTCCAGGTCGGAGATCTGGTTTTGCGAAGGATAGAAATCTCAAGGCCGACCGAGCAAGGGAAACTCTCCCCCAATTGGAAAGGCCCTTATCGTGTTATCAAGCCGGAACTTACCAACTCGAGCATTTGGATGGATGCAAGTGGCGCATCCATGAAATGTAGACAACCTTCGCAAATACTATCAATAAAGGCCACTTCTTTTACGAAGCACTTCCGAAAGTTCGACCCTGGTCAGCAGAGGCTCTAGGGCAGCCCACTTCCGAAAGTCTGACTCCGGTTAGCAGAGGCTCTAGGGCATCCCACTTCCAAAAGTCCAATCCCGGTCAATAGAGGCTCTAGGGTAGCCCACTTCTGAAAGTCTGACCCCGGTCAACAGAGGCTCTAGGGTAGCCGACTTCTGAAAGTCCGACCCCGGTCGGCAGAGGCTCTAGGACAGCCCACTTCTGAAAGTCTGACTCCAGTCGGCAAAGGCTCTAGGGCAGCCCACTTCCAAAAGTCTGACCCTCATCGGCAAAAGCACTAGGACAGCCCACTTCCAAAAGTCCAACTCCGGTTGGCAGAGGCTCTAGGACAGCCCACTTTCGAAAGTCCGACCCCGGTCAGCAGAGGCTTTAGGGCAGCCCACTTCTGAAAGTCTGATCTCGGTCGGCAGAGGCTCTAGGACAGCCCACTTTCGAATGTCCGATCCCGGTTGTCATAGGCTCTAGGGCAGCCCACTTCCGAAAGTCCGATCCCAATCGATAGAGGCTCTAGGGCAGCCCACTTCCGAAAGTCCGACCCCGGTCGGTAGAGGCTCTAGGGCAGCCCACTTCCAAAAGTCTGACTCTGGTCGGTAGAGGCTCTAGGGTAGCCCACTTTTGAGAGTCCGACTACAGTCGACAGAGATTTCAAAATAGCCTACTTGAAGATCCGACCTCGCGTTCGGACGGGCAGACGAACCAACACTTAGAAAAATTTCTAAGGGTATGGGTTCGAAATGAGCCACTGTCCAGCAGCTACTTCGGAGGACTCGTATTCAAACGAGCCGACGAACGAACACTTAGAAAAATTCCTAAGGATGTGGGTTCGGACTGAGCAATTGTTTAGCAGCCACTTTGAAAGACTTGTGTCCAAATTCGGCCGACAGACCAACACTTAAAAAAATTTCTAAGAGTTTGGGTTTGGACTGAGCAACTGTTCAGCAGCCACTTTGGAAGACTTGTGTCCAAATTTGGCCGATGGACCAACACTTAGAAATTTTTTTAAGAGTTTGGGTTCGAACTGAGCCACTGTTCAGCAGCCACTTTAGAGGACTTATGTCCAAATTGGGCCGACTGTTCAACACTTAGAAACATTTTGAAAGAAAAAGGTTTTGGTCAGTCCGGCCGACCCCCACATTCACAAATACACACAAAAGATGTATCAAAAGAAAGAGAAAAGGATGGATTCAGATGAAGCCGACCGCTCACATCCAAAGCATACATCAAAGATGCATATCAGAGGGAAGAAAAACTTTATTAGTTAAACAAAAGGTTCCATACAAAAGAGGGTAGGCTGTTACAATCAGTTAGCCTTGCCCGGCGGGTACAGAGAGAAGTTGGACGGAAAGGCTTCGGCTTCAGCTTCTCCCATCATGTCCGAAGTCTCGGTCGGAATCCCTGATGGACCTGCTTCAGAAGGAGCTTTCTCATCGGCCCCACCATCGGTCGGGCGCTCCTCTCCCTTGACTAACCAGCTCAGTTGGGCGCCAGACAGATCGAGTTATGGGAAGATCTCGGCTACCTTCTTTAAGCAGTCGTCATAGCCACCGTATAGAACTCCGACACGACCTCTTCCACCTCGTCAGTGAAGTCCGCGGAAGCCTTGTACTCTGTTACGGTGTCACGAATACATTCCGCCACCAGCACCTTGGCCTCGCTCAGATGACTTGCCCACTTCGCTATCGCCGCCTGGTCGGCCTGAGCCCTCCTGTCGACTTCGATGGACCACTCCTTCTATTCATTCAGCCGACGAGCGAGAGAGCGGACCTTCGCCTTCTTCTTCTTCAGCCTAGCCTCTTGTTCGGCTAACTGAGCCCGCAGGTCTCTCGCCTCCTCCTTCGATGACTCGACTTCAGCCAGGCTAGCCGACAGCCTCTCCTCCATGGCTTTCAGCGACACCTCCACCGCCGCTCAGGCCGCCTCCAATTCCTGAACCTTTTTGGCCGTGGCTTTGGTCGCAAAGAGTAGCTGACCAAGGCCATCATCCATTAAGGAGATCCTGTGAAGAAGCTGCAAGCCAGAGGCTGAGTTAGTCATGTACAAGACAAATGAAAAGGAAAGGACGAGGGCACGAAATTGGTGTCTTACCCTTATGAGGTCGCGGTAAGAATCCTTCACCACGTCGCTCAAGTTCCGCTGGATTGACTCCTCCCAGTCGTCATCTGTTATTGCTCCTCTGAGTAGGCCCCGCGCCTGTGTTGCATCGTTCAGGGCATGCCAGTGCTGCTGTGCCTCTTGGCGGACTTCTTTGGCCGCCTCTCCTTTGGCCCCCCCTTTCCCTTTCTACAGGGGGGACCGCATCCGCTGGCTCAATGGGTGGTGGGGCCAAAGCCGTCACTGCATCGGACAGCTATGGTTGCTCTTGCTCCGGTCGGGCGGCCGACTGCCCAACGGGAGTTGAAGACCCCGATGGCCTCATCGCCAATCGCTCTGACAGAGGAACGTCATCCTCATTGGAGTCCACAGTTACAATAGGTGCAGGCCGCTCCTCAACCCACCTCCTCTTCGATTCTTCTACGGTCGGTGCCGCATTTTAAGCGGCCCTCTTCTTTACCGCCCGTTGGACCACCCTAGTTCTGTCAACCTTCACCCTTTCTCCTATTTCAAGGAAAGACTAGGGTGAGTAAAGAGAAAGAAAGCAGCAAAATCAATGAAATGAATACGAGAAGAAAGGTTGGTCAACGGTGGTGGCCCCCTATCCTACCTAGGGTTATGTGGCCGCTGACCCCCGCTTGATGAAGGGTGTCTTCTCGAAGCAATTCGTATACCATGACGGGGTCGACCCCTTCCATGTCGCTAAAGCTGGCCTGGTCGGCCATCCATACCGCCCTTCCTTCACTAGACCTTGGCCTTCGTTCCCTCCACAATGACTCAAAACCCCAAAGCTAGAGACTATCTATGAAAAAGAACTTGGCCTTCCACCCGTGGATGGCCGACAGGAGATACTTTAATATCCTTCGACCAAGGTGGGCACTAAACATCCACCACTCCTGGCTCCTAAAATCCTTCTTCAAAATGAAAAAGTTGGTGAAGAGGGAAATCCTGGGTTTGGTCTCGGCTCTATGACACAGGACCATGAAGCAGTTGATCGTCCGAATGCTGTTTGGGGTCAGCTGCACAGGGGTCACCCTATAAAAATTGAAGACCTCTATGAAGAAACTACATAACGGGAACCTAAGGCCGACCTTAAGGTGGTCTTCATACATCGAAAGGTTTCTCGGCCCCAGTTGATTATTCGCTCTCCCCTCTAGATCCAGGACTGTAAGATGCAGGGTTGAAGGTATGTTATACCTTACCCTGAGATTTTTAACCCATTCCCGAGTCATCTCTGATCATATCTCACTCGGGCCAGGTTCCCTATTTTTATGAAAGGGACCATGGCTGTTGGAAGCCATTGACATGAAGATAGAGAAGGGAAGGGAGGAACTAACCTGGGACTGGTTTCCTAGAAGGTTGAAGGTGATGGAAGAGGGAGGCGCTCTCTTTCTCTCGTCAAGCATGACTGCGGCAAGAAATTTCTCCCACGTACCCCGCATCCCCTTTTATAGACCTTCGGAGAGGTGCCTCCCCCCGTCCCTCGGGCATCGCAACCCCTCCGTTGGACGGTACGACTCTCCATGCTGTGAAAGTTGAAGCGACAGATTGATGGGAGCAAGCAGACGGTGATCCGCATGAATGCCCAATCAACGACAAAGGGATCGCCCCGGGCATGGCACCGATCGCTCAGATGCTGCCACGTCGCACAGCTCATCTCCAGAGCCCAACGGCTGAGCGGGTCAGGTTGGCCCTTCATCATTGCACCCCTTTTGCATTAACTACAACTCTCTCGCCTCCAACACGGGGTCGACACCTGTCCCAGACACTGATCGTGGGAGATCCAGAGTGACCAAACACGACATGTCCAATCAAATTCACGATCATTTCAAGGACAAGCACAGTCTGCACAAGGATGGTGCTCTTGCCCTTCGAAGCCACATGTCCTCTCAAAGGCCAAGAATAGGGGGCAACTATTATACCCAATCGACTTTTACCTGAATTGGATTGGAGCTGACGGTCCTTCGGTCAGAGCAGACCAAGGGTCCGATCGACCCACTCTGGTGGAGGTCCGACCGACCCACTATAGTAGAGGTCCGTCCAACCCACTTCACCAAGGGTCCGACCGACCCACTCCAGCAGAGGTTCGACCAACCCACACCGGCAGATGTCCGAATGACCTGCTGTAGCAAGGGTCTTACCGACCCACTCCGATGGAGGTCCGAACGGCCCGCTGTAGCAAGGGTTTGACTGACCGGCCTACTACAGGACCTAGCTTGAAAGCTCCAGAAGCCTCTTCCAGCTGGTACCAGAATTCTGTTACAACAGACCTCACGATGTGGCCAAGTCCTGGTGCCACCTGGCCACTACCCTGATTCTCCTAGGGGCAAATCAGACATTTCCAGTCTGGCCCCTAATAGAATTTGATAGTATTCCATGCCTATATAAAGTAAACGGGGGACTTCGAATAAGGGCTAAGTATTCTCTTCCTGCTTCATAAGCTTTTCTCTTTGATTCCTCCATTCTGTTGCCCTCAAGCTCCCACTAACTTAAGCATCGGAGTGTCCCCCGCCGGAACACCATCGGTCCTTGGAGACTTTTTGCAGGAACCGGGAGAAGAGCACTCCAGCCAAGCTTGCCTGAACCCGGTCCGGGAGAAGTTGTTGTAACAAAGATCATCAGGTTTTTCTCCATTTGGCATTGCTAGACCGGGCTACCTACTCTACTTTTCCTTTCCTTTCTTTTTTTGAACTCATAGTCATCTTTGATTGCACATATTTGGCCTAGCAAGTTGCCTATTTGGATTTGAATAATGCCCTATTTTATAACTTTTCTTCCCCTTGTCTCATTCCATGACCACCACCGGTCATGGCCATGAACATGGTCTATGGCCCCACCATGGTGGTCAATAGGCACCACCATGGATTTCAGTCATGGGATCCCTTGCTTAAGAGAGTGGGAGGAAGAGAAAGAAGAGGGAGAAATTTCCCTGCTTTGTTTAAGAAGAAAATGAAGGGAAAGCATCTTCTCTTTTCTCTTCTCTCTTCTTTCTCTACCTTTTGTCTTTTCTTTTTCTCTCTGATTGGACCAGAAAACTTGTAAAATCATGGTTTAAAGATTTTGATGGAAAACTCCTAATACACCCTAGTAGAGCATTCTAGATAGATGATTTATATTTTATAGATTTTATTTTAATATTAAATTTGATTTTGTAGAGAACAATCTTTTAACCAAGAGAATCTTAAGCAAGGTTCTTGATATTCAGATTGTAAATCTAGTGAGCAGTTTGACCTCGATAGAGATAAGAATCTCTGAACATGGATTACCTATTTATATAAAAATTATTTTTGTAATTAGTGATTTTGTTCTATGTGGTTTTGATAGCTGTATATTATATACTTATTAAGTATGTATGGTATATGGTATCTGATAGCTACTCTTTATATACTTATATGTTAAGTATATATGGTTCCATATAAATTATATTTCATATATTGTTGATCTAGATTAGATGCGTTGCAGTATTCATGTGCTGAGGGAGGTTCATGAAGGGATCTATGGAGATTATGTTGGAAAAAGTGCATTAGCATATAAGCTACTTTAGCAAGGTTATTATGGTCTGACCATGCAGCAAGATGTCGAAAACTTTATTATGAAATATGATACTTGTCAAAGAAATATGAATATTTAGCATCTCTTGGCTATGCCGATCACTCTCATATATGCCCCATGACCTTCCACACAATGGAGGATTGATATCCTCAATCTATTCTTGCCAGCTTCGGGTCAATATATGTTCTTGCTGGTTGCTATTGATTACTTTATAAGATGGGTGGAAGCCAAGCTACTAGCCCGCATCACTGAGTCTAAAGTAATAGATTTTGTGCGGAAGGCTATCATCTACTACTTTGGTGTCCCCTAGGTATTGATCACAGACAGTGGATGATAGTTCGTTGGAGCCCGATTTGATGAATTCTATGAAGACCAAGGGGTCTCACATCATCTCATTTTAGTGGTGCATCCCTAAGCTAATAGAGAAGCTAAAGTTACAAATCTAGCCATCCTCTAAGAAATTAAAAAGAGGCTCAATAAAGCTAAAGGATCATGGGTTGACTAGCTCCATCATATACTTTAGGAATATCGAATAGCACCGAGGGTTTCACAGGAGAAACACCTTTCGGCTGGCCTTTGGAATTGAAGCAGTGATACTCATAAAAAATGGAGTACCCTTGACATGGGTTACAAATTATGATGAGCAAACCAACTCAGAAATGTGACTCATAGACTTAGACTTGATGGACGAGATTCAGAAAAAGACATATATTAAGATAGTAGCATGCCGGCACAAGGTTGCCTGTTACTTCTGATATGGATACTATGCTGACGTGGCGCACGTGTCAGATCCAGCCGGACACGGTCAGTGCCACGTATTTTTTTCAAAAGGTCCCCCGTTCGGGAAGAAGTACTCCTGCTCCTTCACCAGGTGGCACCCGGAGACAGGTCCACCTCGGTCGAAGTCGAGCACTTCTCTACCGCCTCGCCAGGTGTCCACCCAGGAGGGGTCCACCTCGGTCGAAGCTGCCGGCCCCCTGCTCCCTCGCCAGGTGGCACCCGGAGATGAGTCCACCTTCGTCGAGGTCGAGCCGGGCCCTCCTACTCCTTTGCTAGGTGGCACCCGGAGACGGGTCCACCTCAGTCGAAGTCGAGAACCTTTCTACGGATCCGCCAAGTATCCACCCAGGAGGGGTCCATCTCGACCGAAGCTGCTGGCCCCCTGCTCCCTCGCCAGGTGGCACCCGGAGACGGGTCCACCTCCGTCGAGGTCGAGCCAGGCCCTCCTACTCCTTTGCCAGGTGGCACCCGGAGACAGGTCCACCTCGATCGAAGTCGAGCACCTCTTTGCCGCTCCGCCAGGTGTCCACCCAGGAGGGGTCCACCTCAGCCGAAGTTGGCGGCCCCTCGCTCCCTCGGCAGGTGGCACCTGGAGACAAGTCCACCTCCACAGAGGTCAAGCTGGGCCCTCCTACTCCTTCGCTAGGTGGCACCCGGAGACGGGTCCACCTCGGTCGAAGTCGAGCACCTCTCTGTCACTCCGCCGGTGTCCGCCTAGGAGGGGTCCACCTCGGTCGAAGCTGGCGGCCCCCTCGCTCCCTCGCCAGGTGGCACCCGGAGACGGGTCCACCTCCATCGAGGTCGAGCCAGGCCCTCCTGCTTCTTCGCTAGGTGGCACCCGGAGATGGGTCCACCTCGGTCGAAGTCGAGCACCTCTCTGCCGATCCGCCAGGTGTCCACCCAGGAGGGGTCCACCTCGGCCGAAGCTGCCGGCCCCTTGCTCCCTCGCCAGGTGGCACCCGGAGATGGGTCCACCTTCACCATGGTCGAGCCGGGCCCTCCTGTTCCATCGCCAGGTGGCGCCCGAAGATGGGTCCACCTCGACCAAAGTCGAGCACCTCTCTGCCACTCCGCCAGGTTTCCACCCAGGAGGGGTCCACCTCGGTCGAAGCTGGCGGCCCCTCGCTCCCTCACCAGGTGGCGCCCGAAGATGGGTCCACCTCTACCGAGATCGATCCGGGCCCTCCTGCTCCTTCGCCAGGTGGCACTCGGAGACAGGTCCACCTCGGTCGAAGTCGAGCACCTCTCTACCGCTCTGCCAGGTGTCCACCCAAGAGGGGTCCACCTCGGTCGAAGCTGGCGGCCCCTCACTCCCTCGCCAGGTGGCACTCGGAGACCGGTCCACCTCCACCGAGGTCGAACCGGTCCCTCCTGCTCCTTCGCCAGGTGGCACCCGGAGACGGGTCCATCTCGATCGAAGTCAAGCACCTCTCTGCCGCTCCGCCAGGTGTCCACCCAGGAGGGGTCCACCTCGATCGAAGCTGGCGGCACCTCGCTCCCTCGCCAGGTGGCACCCAGAGACGGGTCCACCTCCGCCGAGGTCAAGCCGGACCCTCTTGCTCCTTCGCCAGGTGGCACCCGGAGACGGGTCCACCTCGACCGAAGTCGAGCACCTCTCTACCGCTCCGCTAGTTGTCCACCCAGGAGGGGTCCATCTCGACCGAAGCTGGCGGCCCCTCGCTCCCTTGTCGGGTGGCGCCCGGAGACGTGTCCACCTCTGCCGAGGTCGATCCGGGCCCTCCTGCCCCTTTGCGAGGTGGCATCCGGAGACGGGTCCAACTCGATCGAAGTCGAGCCTTTCTCCACTTCTCCGACAGGTGGCGCCCCCTGACGGGTCCACCTTGGCCAAGGTCAGCCCTGCTCGACGAAGCCTCGGGGAAGTAGGGGTGCATATTTCAAGATCGCCACTCAGGTTGTGTGCGCCGCGCCCCGTAGGGGGCGCCGGTACGGTCTACAGTGACACACGAAATCTCATTTACACCAGTCGAATGGGCCCCGCAACCGAGAAGTAGGATCCTTGCGAGCAGGAGCCCAAAAGGCTGGGCACTCATTGTCAATGCCTCGAAAGGAGAGCTCCCGCTCTCGGCCCAAAGCCTCGCCAGTATCCTCCCCCCCTTCCTGATGACACACGACGGGCGAGGCGGTTCGGCCATTGAGTTCCCAGGCCCGAAGAGGAAAGGAAGGGGGGGAGAAAGACGAGAAGGAGGAGGGGGGCTGGAGGGAAGGTGATGATATAAAAAGATGGTAAAAATGGGCAGGGAGGTAAGAGAAAAAGAGGAGAAAGACACCGAGAGAATGGTCCGGGGAGTCCTCAAGGAGTCCTCAGGCGTGAGCTCGGTGAACTCAGCATAGGGAGCTGAGCATCAACTCCATTCTTCCCCACACTTCTTTCATTAACATCTCCTCTAAGCACGGGAGTCCCTCGGAAACCCGTCTTAGGGGATCTGTTCCATCTCGTCGCTCTCTAACTTGACCGTCGGAGTGCCCCCGCCGGAACCCCCGGCTAGGGTCTCTGACTCTGTTTTGCAGGTCCGGAAGCTTGGAGATCTCGAGGTAAGACGGTCCGAGACCGGTGCCAGCTCAAGAGCTACAAGCCACCACGGTGAGATCGGCAACAAATTGGCACGCCAGGTAGAAGGGTAGGATAGTAATCCCAATGCGAGCAAGCTCTCCACGGGCGAAAGCGTGCTCCAACCATGGTGATGATGCATGGACGCGAAGCATCCGCCAGCCTCGTGGGGGAAGTTCCCTACCCCCAAGGGCTGCGTAGCCCAGAGAGGGAACTTCCTGGTCCTCCTCCTCAACCATCCCTGGTGGACGGACCTTTCGCTGCTGTCATCCAGCAGCTGCAAACCTTGATCGCTGCTGTGCAGCAACTACAGCACCAGCAGTGCTCCCTGACCACTCAGCCCTAGCCTGGGACCCCCGTGGCTCGGGTCACAGGGTCCCGTGGAAACCTGCACTCCATCCAAGGCAGGCTGTCTCATCCGCGGATAGTCTCCAACCCCCACGGGAGCCACCAGACTCCCGCGAAGAGAAACTGCTCCAGTTCGGTGGATCACGAGAGTCGATCCCCAGCCAACGACGCCGAGATGGCGCGGAGCAGCAGGCAACATCGGGGCAAGGCCCCCCACCGAGACCGATCGGCACCCCCTTCTCCAGCAGCCTCGGTGGAAGATTCCACCAACGAGGCCATCAGGTGTGATGGGGACATCATCCTGCACGAATCTCGGAGCAGCACAAATTTTGGAGCAGCAAATAAATTTGAAAAATAAATTTAGGATTTATCTTTTATTTGAAATTTAAATTAGAATTTTGTTGGTTATGATTGTGATATGGATAGGCTTATCTTATCCTATCTTTTATTTGAAATTTAAATTAGGATTTTGTTGGTTATGATTGAGATATGGATAGGCTTATCTTATCCTATCTTGTATTTAAATTTGAGTTATCCCTATCCTGTATTCAAATTCAAATGAGGGTTATGGAGCTTATAAATAACCCCTCATTCCTATTGAAAAAAAAGAAGAAGAAATTAAATTTTTGGGATTTGGTTTGTCAGTTGGTTTGGCAGTTGTTGTTCAGGGCTATGGCCCATTATATCTTCACCTGCGGGTGTTGATGTTGTCTTTGTCCTTCAAGACATCGTAGGGGCGTGATGCCCTAGTTATCCCCCCCATCTTCGTTTTCCTCCACATTCTTTGAAATCCCCCTCATGGCTCCAGGAGTGACCTGGGTGGCAGGTGAAATACCCTGGGCTCCGCGTGTAGTGAGATGGGTGGTAGGTGAGATATCCTAGACTGCATGTAGTGAGGTGGGTGGTAGGTATAATGCCCTAGAGGTGTGAAGTCTCTCTGTGAGAGTGGGTTTCAGGGTTCGTGGTAGTCCATCCTCGTTATCCTCCATCCCTATTTTTTCCTTCGTCACCACCATAAAGAAATCAGAAAATAGAAAAAAAAATAGGATACCCTAATCTTCGGTGACTTCTTAGCTCGCCGATGATCCTATCCCTATCCCGTGCCCCATCATCTTGGTATCAGAGCATGGTAGAATAAGTTCCTGATTGCATAGCATTAAGTCCTTGAAGTACTTGGATCGGGGGCGTTACCAGGCCGTCCGGTCTTAGGAGAAAGTAGGGTTTAAACACCCTCTCTTCCCATTCCACGGGGATCTCCTAAGGCGTGTCGGGGTGCCATTGTGATTGACCCGTGAAAAAGAAAGCCAAAGGACTTTTTAGATTTCATTTGTGAATTTTGCATTGGTCACGTTCTGTTTTTCTGCTTGCTGTATTTTCTGTAGGCTGACTGTAATCCGCCTGCAACTTCAAAGGCAAGTCACTAATTTTTTATTGAAATATTTTTTTTCTTGTTCCTTTTTAAGTCCGTTATCACCATATTAAATTTCATCATCAGAAAAAAATTATAAAAAAAATAAAAATTTCTGCAGTTCGACACTATCATTAGGGTTATGTTCTGTCCTTTTTATTTATCTTCATTTGTAGGATCTGTTTAGATTAGTATAGATTTTAGTTTTAAAATTCCTTTCATCTACATTGAAACATATAAGTTAGAAATCCTTTGTGAATTTTCATAATTTTTGGATATTTTTTTCATCACGTTTTCCACACCACTTTCAAATTGCAACACACTTCTGCAGCACCTTTGCATTTCATTCATCTCATGAGAAATCAAATTAAGGGCATCAATTTGACATAGGGTCAGGCTTTCATCACCTGTCCCTAGCCCAAAAATCACCAACCAGCATATCGATCCCAGCCCGTTAATTAAAATTGAGTAGAACGTTAATTGCCCTAGTGGGTTAGGGACACCAACAAATTGGGTTCAGGTTAGGGTCAAGTTAACTGTGTCAGCTAATTGGTGTGTGCTTACTGGCTTGGTGTCTAGGATTGGTGCATCAGGGCTTGTGATTTGGTTCGCCTACCTGGCCAATCTCAGATTGGTGTCTAAGGTTGGCAATCAGGGACCTTCACTCCCCTCCACCTACCTGGCTAAGTCCCATAAGTACTACTAGCTAGTTGGTTCACTTAATTAGACCTCTAATTTGTGCTCTAGGTCTAGGAAACCTTAGCTCGAGCTTGAGTCTACTTGCATGCATGAAAACTAGATCAGGAGCCTCATATTCACCAGTCTAGACCCAGTCCAGTGTAGCCATGGACCCGAATCTTGAAACCATGCTGAAAGCCCTAAATGATCAAATGGCCCAATTGAACCAAATGCTAGCTAAACAATTTTCCTTAGACCAACCAACTCCTACTATCCCATTAGCTCATATTAATGATAGGAGTAAGAACCCTGAAGTACAAGTTGAGTTCATTGATACTCAAGACTTAGGGTATCCTCAAACTGAAGGGATTTTGGGAATGAATGAAAATTGAAGTTGAAATTTTGGAAGTAGAAGTTGTCTTGTATTTTTTTCTTATGTGAAAGTTTTCCATCCTCTTCCTTTATGCCAAAGCCATTCTTTTTTTTTCTAGCAAAGCATCTTCCAAGCTCAAGTGAAGGCATTGGAGTCGGCCAGATCTACTCAAATTTCTGTTCTTAGTTCATCAATTCTTCCATCCCTTATATATGTTCCTATCCTTCTTCCTTAACTTTGATCTTCATTGCAGGGTCCTTCGAGGTTTTCGAGTTGCAAGCAGGGTCTTCCTTGACAAGGAACCAACAAGCTGAAGCCCAAGTCCAGGGTTCTGATCTCTGTTATCCAAGGTTCTTCAGTTCTGAGCGTTGGTAGTTTCAAGGTATGAATCAAAAGAAGGTTGGAAAGCTCATCACGGTAAGTCCACAATCATTAGCCCCTATTATCTAGATCTTCTTCCTTCTTAATTTAGGATTGTGTCTAATTAAGTAAAAGTCCCTTTTCATGTAATCCTTAAGACTTATTATGATGAGTACAATGCTAATGTAATTAGGTTTCATTGCTCTACATACACTAATCAAATCATTAATCATATGCTTGCCGCATCAAAATAGGATACCCTAATCTTCGGCGACTTCTTAGCTCGCCGACGATCCTATCCATATCCCGTGCCCCATCAACTTGGTATCAGAGCAGGAATGATGCGTGGAGCCAGAGGATGAGGGAAAAGTATGGTCTTGATACCTCCGAGTTCACATACAACCCAGCAGAGCGCAAACCCCGCTGAGCTTGACTCGACGGAGTCGAGTTCTCCCCACCTCAGGAGAATGATGGGGACATCATCCTGCACGAATCTCGGAGCAGCACAAATTTTGGAGCAGCAAATAAATTTAGGATTTATCTTTTATTTGAAATTTAAATTAGGATTTTGTTGGTTATGATTGAGATATGGATAGGCTTATCTTATCCTATCTTTTATTTGAAATTTAAATTAGGATTTTGTTGGTTATGATTGAGATATGGATAGGCTTATCTTATCCTATCTTGTATTTAAATTTGAGTTATCCCTATCCTGTATTCAAATTCAAATGAGGGTTACGGAGCTTATAAATAACCCCTCATTCCTATTGAAAAAAAAGAAGAAGAAATTGAATTTTTGGGATTTGGTTTGTCAGTTGGTTTGGCAGTTGTTGTTCAGGGCTATGGCCCATTATATCTTCACCTGCGGGTGTTGATGTTGTCTTTGTCCTTCAAGACATCGTAGGGGCGTGATGCCCTAGTTATCCCCCCATCTTCGTTTTCCTCCACATTCTTTGAAATCCCCCTCATGGCTCCAGGAGTGACCTGGGTGGCAGGTGAAATACCCTGGGCTCCGCGTGTAGTGAGATGGGTGGTAGGTGAGATATCCTAGACTGCATGTAGTGAGGTGGGTGGTAGGTATAATGCCCTAGAGGTGTGAAGTCTCTCTGTGAGAGTGGGTTTCAGGGTTCGTGGTAGTCCATCCTCGTTATCCTCCATCCCTATTTTTTCCTTCGTCACCACCATAAAGAAATCAGAAAATAGAAAAAAAAATAGGATACCCTAATCTTCGGTGACTTCTTAGCTCGCCGACGATCCTATCCCTATCCCGTGCCCCATCAAGGTGCCAGGCTGAGAGGCGCCTGGAAGAGCACGAGCGCAAGCTGGCAGAGTTCGCCCGTCGCTTTGCGGACATGCAGAGCTCCCCAACAGATCCAGCGGGCTATGATGCCCAACCACCCTTCTCCCAGGAAATCCAAGAGGAACCGAACCCAGGTCGGTTATGCATGCCTTAAGTGGATCCCTACGATGGGACCACCGACCCCTTGGACCATTTAGAGAGCTACAAGGCTCTCATGAGGGTCCAGGGAGCCACGGATGCTCTCTTATGCATTGCCTTCCCTGCCACCCTCCGGAAGGCTGCTCAAGTTTGGTTCACCCGCCTCGAGCCCGAATCTATTAGCTCCTTCCATCAACTGGAACGAAAGTTTGTGGCACACTTCGACGCTTGCTAGAAGGTGCCAAGAGAGGTGGATAGCCTCTTCTCTATCCGCCAGCAGGATCAGGAGCTGCTGCGGGACTACATTACCCGCTTCAAGACCGTTGCCCTAGAAATCTACAGTCTGGACGAGCCTGTCGCCATGCTGGCATTGAAGCGCGGGCTCAAGACCTCCCGCCTGACCTATTCCCTGGATAAGAAGCCCCCAGGACGTACTCCGACCTCCTCATCCATGTCCACAAGTACATCTGAGCGAAGGAGGCCGATCGTACCAAGCAAGAGCTAGACAGGAGGCCCTCAAAGAAGCTTGCCCCGAGGGATGCCCCCAGGACCCGGAGGCCTGGACCACCTGCAGATCTTCATCCAGGCCTGAAGTCGAAGAGCGGTGCTACCCCGGAAAGAGCGTTCACCCCTCTCCTCGCTCCCCGGATGATGATCCTCATGGAGATTGAGGGTGAGCACTATCTCCGCCGACCTCCTCCTTAGAACCCAAGGAGCATCCGTGACAAGACAAAATATTGTCAATTTTACCACGAGCACGGCCACGACACGGAAGAGTGCCGCAATCTAAAGCGAGAAATTGAGGAGCTGATCAAGAGGGGCTACCTCAGGAAGTTTGTGAGGAACGAAGCCCCAGCAGAGGGACAGCCGCTCGCAGCCCTTCCCCCGGTCCCTGCCATTGATAACCGCCCAACGAAGAAGCCGGTGGGCATCTCCTGGGGGATCAGGCGTGCGACGAAAAGAACCCGGGAGGCGGGAGACCCGGAGAGTGTACTCCCCTTTGAAAAGGGGAATGAAAATAAAAATATAAATAATGATGTAGTGGTGGTCGAGATGACCATCACAAAGCATCTTGTACATCGCATTATGGTGGATAGTGGGAGCTCTACTGACATGCTTTTTATGATGCTTTCTCCCGAATGAACCTGTCTCATGATCAATTAAAGTCGGTGCATACCCCTCTCGAGGGCTTCACCGGAGACTCGATGGGGGTTGAAGGGGAGATCACTCTCCCTGTCACTGCCGGATCCCCACCTCGGCAGACTACGGTCATGATGACGTTTACTGTTGTCAAGCTCCCATCACCTTATAATGCCATCCTCGGTTGTCCGAGGCTCAACCAGCTAGACGCTGTTATTTCCACCAAGAGGTTGCTGGTGCAGTTCCCTATTGCCTCTGGGATGGGGGTGATGAAAGGGATGGCCCAGCCCATCCAACATTGCCTGCAGACGATCCCGGGTGCCCGGGGCGCTGAGCTCGGCCCCGACGTCAACGACCTTGACCTAAGGGAGAAGGACCCCAAGGGAGGACCTGTAGAACACCTGTTGACATATCCTCTTGGTTCGGACCCTCAGAAGACTGTGCATATAGGAGCCCAGCTCCCGGAAGATGAGCGGGTCTGTTTATTAGACTTCCTCCAGGCGAACGTAGATGTGTTCGCCTGGTCCGTCGCTGACATGCCAGGTATCCCCTCGGAAGTCATCACTCATAGGTTGAATGTTGATCCAAGGTGTCGCCCTGTCTGCCAGAAGAAGAGGAGTTTCGCTGCAGAGAGACAGAAGGCCATCAATGAAGAAGTGGAGAAGCTCCTCGCCGCCGGCTTTGTATGGGAAGTACAGTATCCCAGTTGGCTGGCAAACGTGGTTATGGTGAAGAAGAGCAGTGGCAAGTGGAGGATCTGCGTGGACTACACCGACCTCAATCGAGCTTGCCCGAAGGACAGTTTTCCTCTTCCAAAGATTGACCAGTTAGTGGACACCACTTCGGGGCATCGCCTCCTCTCCTTCATGGATGCCTTCTCCGGGTACAACCAGATTCAAATGCACCCAGAGGATGAGGAGCACACTGCTTTCATCACCGACTGTGGAACTTACTGTTACAAGATGATGCCATTCAGCCTCAAGAATGCCAGGGTCACGTACCAGCGGCCGGTCAACAAAGTCTTCAAAGACCAGATCGGCCACAACATGCAAGTGTACGTGGATGATATGTTGTTAATGAGAAAGCCCCTTTCGGACCACATCGATGACATGGCGGAGACCTTCGGTAACCTCTGATTTCACCAGATGAAGTTGAACCTGGCAAAGTGCGCCTTCGGCATGTCCGCCGGAAAGTTCTTGGGGTTCATGGTAACCCAAAGAGGGATAGAAGCCAACCTGAAGAAGGTCCAGGCCATCTTGGACATGGAGCAACCCACCTTCAAGAAGCAAGTGTAGCGACTCACCAGCCAGATAGCCGCCCTGAGTCGATTTATCTCGAGGTCTGCCGACCGCTGCCGGCCCTTTTTTAAGGTGCTGAGGAAGATAAACGACTTCACTTGGACTGAGGAGTGCCAGGAGGTGTTTGACGAGCTGAAGAGGACACTGGCATCCCTGCTGTTGCTCTCCAGGCCAGAAGGAAGGGAGGAGCTCCTCCTGTACCTAGCAATCACCCCGGAGGCCATCAGTTCGGTCCGGGTTCGGATTGATGACCAGGGAATGCAAAGGCAGGTGTATTACACAAGCAAACTCCTCCGCAATGCGGAGCTCAGGTATTCCCGGTCTGAGAAACTTATTTTTGCACTAATCGTGTTTGCTCAGCGTCTCAGACCTTATTTCCAAGCGCACCCTATTGCTATCCTGACGGATCAGCCGCTGAAAGCGATACTTAGCCGACCTGACACATCTGGGTGCCTGGCGAAGTAGGCACTTAAGCTCAGCGAGTTTGACATCACTTACAGGCCAAGGTCGGCCATGAAGGCACAGGAACTCGCTGACTTCTTGGTCGAGTGTGCAGGCCTGGGCAAGGGGACGGAGGAGAGCCCTCAAGATCGGCAGCCGGAGCCAGGACCCGAGGAGGACATTTGGGTCCTTCATGTAGACGGGGCCTCGAACTCTAGCGGGAGCGGTGTTGGTCTCATCCTCGTCTACGGTGAAGGGGTCATCGCCGAATGTGCGCTCCGTTTCTAGTTTGCCGTAACTAATAATTAGATGGAGTACGAAGCGCTCCTCACGAGGTTGAGAGTGTCCCGCGAGTTGGGCGTCGCCAACCTCAAGGCCTTCACTGACTCACAACTGGTGGCCGGGCAGATCTCGAGGGAGTACGGTGTGCGGGACCCCCAAATGGCGAAATACCTGGAGTTCGTGAGAACGAGCATGGCAGGATTTTGGCATTTCAGCATCTCCCATATACCTCGCGAGGAGAATGCTCGCGCGGACGCGCTCTCCCGCCTAGCAACCCTGTCGGACTCATTGTTGGGCCGCACCTACGTCAAGCACCTTAAGGCCACGAGCTACGAGATGCCCATGGAAGTCCAGCAGGTTAACCAAAAGCCCAGCTGGATGGATAAGAACGTCGAGTACATACCAACAGCACCTTGCTGGAGGACCGTGTAGCGGCTGGCCTCATCAAGAGGAAGGCCGCGCGGTTCATCTTAATGGATGGACTACTGTATCGGAGGTCCTACTCCTACCCCCTCCTCAAGTGTTTGAGACCCGTGGAGGCCGCACTCGTGCTCCAAGAGATCCACGAGGGCATCTGTGAAAATCACGTGGGGGAAAGAATGCTGGCGTATAAGGCCCTCCGTCAAGGTTACTTCTGGGAGACGATGAAGGAATACGCAACTGACTTTGTGAAGAGATGTGACCAATGTCAGTGGCATGCCGTGGTGCAACGTTAGCCCACCGCTCCACTCTCACAGCTCTCCGCCCCATGGCCGTTCGCTCAATGGGGCATGGATCTCCTAAGACCTTTTCCCCCGGCGTCCGGGCAGCGGAAATTTTTGATCGTGGCCATCGACTACTTCACGAAGTGGGTCGAGGCCGAACACTTGGCCCGGATCACGGAGGCAAACATCGCCAAGTTCCTCTGGAAGTCAATTATTTGCCACTTTGGCCTACCACACACCATTATCACCGACAACGGACGTCAATTCGATTATCGGGAGTTCGAAAAGTTCTGCAGCGACCTCGGCATCCACCATCGCTTCACTTCGGTGGTACATCCATAGACAAATGGAGAAGCCGAGGTAACGAAAAGGACCATCTTGCAGGGCCTCTGGACAAGACTGGACCAAGCCAAGGGTAGGTGGGTGAAAGAGCTCCCGAGCATCCTTTGGGCGTACCACACCATCCTGAGGATGGCCATGGATGAGATCCCTTTCAACCTTGTCTTCGGGACCGAAGCGGTTATCTCGATTGAGCTCAGCCTACCGACCCTGTGCGTGGAACATTACGACGAGATGGAGAACCCCGCCAGGATGCTGCTAAACCTGGACCTCCTTGAAGAAACAAGGGACAAGGCTCGAGTCTGAAGGGCAGCCTATAGGTAGCGAGTGGCCAGATACTACAACTCCAGAGTGCGATCGAAGCCCTTCCTCTCAGGAGATTTAGTGCTCCACTGCGCTGAAGCTTCACAGCCACGGGAGTGCGGGAAACTCTCCTCGAACTGGGAAGGCCCTTACAGGGTGGCGGAGGTACTTCCTCACGGGGCATACTACCTGGAGGAGCTAGGAGGATCCCAGTTCCCTCGGACCTGGAACGTCTCAAACTTGAGGATGAATTACCAATAGTGTAAGGCTCCTTGAACTTTAGCAATGAAATCTTTTTTTCATCAAATGCTTCTTCTCGTCTCGTAGGGTGAGAACCACCTAGCTTCGAGTTCAGCAAACACAGGCATGGCGGAAGACCCATGAGGGTGCTAGGTCTCGGACTTCGATCTGGAAGGCGGGGCTGAATCAAATTCACCCACGTGATCCCGGAGAACAGCTTGGCAAGCCGCGCAGGGCTCGGATACAGCCTACGGCCCCGGGGTTCAGTCCGGAGATCCCGGACTTCGGTCTGGAAGGCGGGGCAGAATCAAATTCACCCATGCAATCCCGGAGAACAGCTCGGCAAGCCGTGCAGGGCTTGGATATAGCTTGCAGCCCCAGGGTTCAGTCCTGAGGTCCCGGACTTCGGTCTGGAAGGTGGGGCAAAATCAAATTTGCCCACGCGATCCCGGAGAACAGCTCAGCAAGCCACACAAGGCTCAGATACAGCCTGTGACCCCAAGGTTCAGTCCAAAAATCCCAGACTTCAATCTGGAGGGTGGGATAGAACTAAGTTCGCCCACGAGCTCGGCTCGGAACGCACTATGGGACTTAGTCCAAGTGGCGAGCACCAGAGTTCAGTCTGGAAGATACATTAAAAAAAAAAGGAAGAAAAGAAAGAGAAGAGAGAGTGAAGCAGCAGCTTAGTAAAAAGAGAGCTTCATTGCATCCAAAACGTCGGTACATAGGAGGAGTCCCGACAGGCCAGGAGACCTCTAAGAAAGAAAATGCAAAAAGAAAGAAAGAAGATAGAGGTGCCGGAGAAGCTACTTCGGTGCAGCAGCGTCCTCCTCGGGCTGGGGTGCACACTCTCCGCCAGCGCCATCGATGGGAGGCTGCTCAGGAAGCTGCTCGGGAGTCGCCACCTCGTCACCAGCCACTGCTGGAGCTCCTCCGTTGGGCTCCTGCCTCCTGCCACCGAGGACTACCCCGTTGAGATCGACCTCGGGATAGAAGGAACCTACCTTCTCTCGGCATACTTGGAACCCCTTCAAGAAAAAGTCCACGGTAGCCTCCCGCACCTCAGCAACGTACTCCTCGGAGGCCTGAAACCTCGGGACGGCCTCTTGCACCTCCCGCTTGGATGCCTCTAGCAGCCCGTTGACGTAGGAGCTCTTCTCCTTGGCTGCACTCAGTTCCTTCAGGACTTCCTCCACCCGGTGCTCCAGCGACCGGGACTGAGCCCTGAGGCGGGTCTTCTCTGCCGTGACCTCCTCGTTGCGGTGCTAGTTCGAGATCCTCTTCTCCGACAGAGAGGTCTCGAGCTCCTTGATGCGCCCCTCGGCGCGGGCCAGGTCGCCTTGGAGGACTTAGTTGTTTCCTCGCAGCTTGACCCCTTTCTCCATGAGGTCTTTGACGTTGGCTGTGAGTTTGCCGAGCTTCTCCTCCTTCTTGGCATCCTTCTTGGCGTAGCCAGTGAGGAAGTTCCTCAGCAGCAGCACATCCGTCCCGATCTGCATCAAAAGAGGAAGGGGTCAGCACAATCCAACTGGAACTTTAAAAAGAGAGAAGAAGATTCGGAGCTTAGGACTTACCGTGAAAAGCTGCGGGAGGATCCCGAGTAGTGCCTCGTTGTAGTTCCGGCCACCCCTTAGATGGCGGTCCCGGGAGGTGCTAGCAAACTCCATGACCTTCTCCGCGAGGCCCTGGTCATGGATCACAGAGCATCGGCTGGTGAGGTTCGACGATGGAGCGGGCGCGTCAGCAGCAGCAGAGATGGCCGTCCCCTCGCCAAGTGGTGCGACCGTCAGCCGAGCCGTCGCCATCCTGGTGATTGCCATGGATGCGGCCGATGCGGTGGCTGAAGCCAGTGCTGCCCGAGGAGGTTCTGGCCCCCTCTCTTCCCTGACCCTGTCGAGGTCAACGACAAGGACGTCGGGCGCCCGGGCCTGAGGTGGCCTGGAGACGGGAGCCGCGACCACAGGTCCGGTGATGGAGGTCGGCGCGGGTGCCCGGCTCGCCTCAGTACGAGCTCTCTTTGCCGGGGGTTCAGTCCCCTCGGCGGCATCCCTCTGCGCAGCGCCCTCCATCAGGTTCTCCAAAGAGAACTTCATACCTGAAAGGAAGCAGAGGTCAGTCGAGCCAGTTAAAAAAAAAAAAAAAAAACAAGAAGAGAAAAGAATGTTGCCCAGAAATGGAGCCCAAGATGGGGGGTGAATTGGGTCTTTTAAAAAATTTAAGACAATAATGAGAGGGACTAGTGGTGCTTGTGAACAATGATGAATTTAATACAAGATATTAGCAATAATTAAAGAGCAAGAGAGGAAGAGAGTAATCACACACAAACACAAGGTTTATAGTGGTTCGGTGCAAACCTAGCACCTACATCCACTCCCCAAGCCACCCTTGGGAATTTCATTATAATCCAAACTAGATTACAGTTGACTTTTTTCACAAGGATCACAAGTCAAAACCTAAGTTGGTTTTATCACTTAGGCTTACCAACAAACCTTAATACTTGTTTTGTCTTCGGGCTCACAAGTTAACCCTAGTTGGTTTTATCCCTTTGGCTCACCAACAAACCACAATAACCTTCTTTCAAGATACCCTTGAAAGCAAAGTCAAATCATAATAAAATAGATATACAATTTAAAACTAAAACAAACTCTCTTCAAGAGTAGATTGGAATCTTTGAAGCTCAAGTAGATGCTTTGTCTTCACTCTTCCTTGGAATCTTCTTCAAAGTGCCTCTTTTGGAATGAAATAAGGATGAGCTTGTAGGCTTTTCAAGGAATCAAACTATAAGAGGCTTTTTAGTACGAGCACCAGATTCAGAAGAAGACTTCAGGGCTCCATCTGGATCTCTGATTGACCTTGCCCGAAGAATTAGGATTTTTTGGTTTTGTAATAAGGGTTGACATTGTCAACTCAATTTTAGTTGAGTCTGTATTTCCCTGCATTTAAATTTTGTTGAGTCATGTTGACTCAGTTCAAGTCTAGGTCTTCTCCAGGGAGTCACATTTTCTTCCAAGACCAAGCAAGTGGGCGCCACACTCCCAGCCACACGCCTGAGTCCAGGGGGTGCCACATCTCCATCCAGTATGCTTTGGTCCCCACACCACAAGATAGCAGGTCCCTTCTCTCATGCGCCACTTAAGGAGAAAATAATTTGGAATCCACAATTCAAGGGGGCAGCCAAGAATTTCCCTAAGAGTCAAGCTATGTAAAGAAAGAAGCATTTCTTGGAGAGCACTTCAAGGGGGCGCCCAATCCATGCCTAAAAATCCCAAAGCAAAGATGGGAAGAACCATGACTTAGGGAGAAAGAAAAGGAAGTGTCCAAAAGAGTTGAGTCATGGAAGGAAAGAAATTTTCTCTTGAAGAGCAAGGCAAGGAGGCACCACCTACTTACCTTTTGGAGCCACCAATCAACACTTTAGGAACCTCTTGGCCGGCCATATGTGTGGGAATTGATTCTACAAACCTAATTTGAAGATCCCCCCTATTAGTCCCACATGGGAAGATGTAAAACCCTGCTCTCTTGTAAAGTCCTATAGATTAAACCCCTCTTATAAATTTTAAAGATATCTGATGAATGAATCCAATTTATGTGTGAGCAAACTCTATGTTTCTCTCTTCCGCACTTGCATCCAGGTGTTGAGCTCCGTGAGGGAGTAAATCCGGGTTCCCCAGGAACCTTGAGGAGGTGTGAGATCTCCAACCCCAAAACCCTAGGTTAGCCACTTCACTCCCAAACCCTAGCCGCCCATCATCCTCTTCTTTCCACCAAACCCTAGCCTACCCCACCTCTCATGGCCACGCTCTCCAAGTCAAGGCTGACCACAAGCATCCAGGTCCAGTCTGGATACTTCAGATCTGGAGCAATTCCCAGAGAAAGTCAGATCAGCCTTCAGGAGAATCCGGATTTCAGCAACATCAGCTTTCAAGTTCTTCAATCTGGTAAATCCTTCCTTGAGTATCTGAATCCATAAATTGTTCTTCTTCTTTCCCAAATCTTGAGTTCAGGAGAAGCCAACTCTGCCAAAGGAACAGTATTGGAGGATCCATTGCGAAGATATCTGAATCCAGGGATCCAACAATCTGCTCAAGAGAGTCCTTCCACCAAACTCTGTGAAGATCATTGTCTGGTTTGTAACCCTTCTCTTCTCTTTACTTCTGTCCTGTTGAAAGTTCAGAGCGAAGCCCTAGGTCTGGGAGTTTCTCAACCCCCAGCGATCCGTTACTTCTGAACTACTATGATAATCCAGTTTTTTTAAAATTGTGCTTTCAATTATTACCTAGTTTCTTTCAATTTAGCTTAGCTTTCCTTTGAGTCAAAGCCGACTTTTGAAAATATAAAATAAAAAAAAAAAGAATTAATCTTAATTTACTTCCGCATCGCATCATCTCTTCTTTGTTTTGCATCACTTTTAATGTGAAGTATTTGAGAGAATATTGGCTTTTTGGCTTTTGAGTAGACTTGAATGC
Organism: Areca catechu; assembly: GCA_021397845.1. Taxonomy (NCBI): domain Eukaryota; kingdom Viridiplantae; phylum Streptophyta; class Magnoliopsida; order Arecales; family Arecaceae; genus Areca; species Areca catechu. The sequence continues at coordinate 103,593,655 of CM038039.1, read as the reverse complement.
ACTTCAATACACTTCCTTATCTTTAAAATGAGGTTGGTGGAGGTTAAATACACCAAGAACCTTCCAAAAAATGGTTTGTGACCATTGGTACCTTGAAAATAGCCGTTTGGAGCTTGAAAAGCAAGTTCTGCAAGCCAGAAAAATAGATCCGTTAGAGCTGTCAGGCTACAAGTGTCGACACTTGGCTGTCAGGTGTCGACACTTGGCTGTCAAGTGTCGACACTTGATCTTTGGGTGTCGATACTTGAACATTCAAGTGTCGACACTTAATGCACAGGTGTCGACACTTGATAAAAAAATCCTCAAATTACAAAGTTCTGTATTTTCAAAATTCTCAGGCCTTGAGTCGACACTTGGAACCTAAGTGTCGATACTTGGTGTCGACACTTGGATATAGGTGTCGACACTTGGCGTGCCAAGGATTTTTGTCTGTGCCAAATGCTGAAGTGTCGACACTTGACTGTCCAGGTCTCGACACTTGAGACTGAAAAATCTTAGATTCAAGTGTAAATGCCTCGAAAACATAAATATAATTCTAGAAAACATAAACACATAATATTTAAACATTTAGATGCCCTTTTTCAATGAAGAGGATGCCCGGATTTGTGAGAATTGCTCCATGCCATTACGTGCCATAAACCATAAGTTTTTGAGATGCTTTCTTCCTGAAAACTCATAACTTGAAATCCTCATTAGAATACAATATGCACTCAATGTTTTGTTATTCATCAAAATCACTGGGTGAAGCCAACAAAGAAGAAAAAGAGGGAGAGGGAGATGTGAAGCAGAAAAGAGATCCGAGCCTCACCCAGCTCCCGGATGGGACTGATCCCTGCCTCGAATAAGTTCTGCTCCGAGAGCAGAACATTGAGGGTCAGGACCGCGTCACTCAATAGCTGTGTAAAGACCTCTTGGTCCGCTAGCTCGACCTGAGAATTCCAGTTCGGAGACCAGTCCGGCTCGCTCAAGGCCCAGTCAACGTCGTCGACCGAGGCAAAAATGAACCAATTCTTCCAGCCCTTAATGGACGAAGGGAGGTCGAACCTAAGGCACCTAGGTCGAGGTGAAATGTACCACCAGCCATAATTGGTGGAATAACGCTTCAGGATGAAGAGAGCCCTAAAGAGGGAGAAACGGGCAACGAACCCATGGAAGTGACAGAAAACAATGAAGGCAAAGATGACCCGGATGGCGTTAGGAGCCAACTGGGCCAGGACCAGACGGTAGTGGCTGAGAAAATAAAGGAAAAAGGGATGAAGGGGAAACCGAAGACCCCCGAGGAGGATGTCCTCGTAGAAGGCGACTCGCCCGGGGCTGCTCGAGGTCACTCGATCTCCAGGCCGTGGGAGGGAAAGACGAGTCGAACCCGAGATTCCATAGACATCCCGGAACAGAGAAAGGTCGTCCTCGGTCATCGTTGAGACATGACTGGAGGGGCCAGTGGGAGAAGTGACCGGAGGGTGAAGGGAAGAAATCGGATGGGCAGAGACTATGGGAGGAGACCTAGGACCCCTAAGGATGCCTATGGTCACAGCCCCAGGCTGGAGCTGCCTACGGATCTCGTCCAGGATCACTTCCCCTTCCGAGGAAGAAGGAGATGGAGTCCTCGGTCACGAAGGACCGGCCTCATCTGGGTTAGAAGAGACGTGACGGCGACGTGCCATGGAAGAAGAGGAAGTGCAGAAAGGATGCTAGGGCTGAGAGATGGAAGAGGGAGCAAGAAACGAATACTCACCGAGATACTGTGTGTAAAAGAGATGGCAATCCCGGAAGGTGAAGGAAAACCCACTGCAACCATCGGCAGAGTGCGAGAAAGTGGAGGGACTTCGTTTCTGGAAAGTCCCCCTCCTTTTCAAACTCAATCGACATCGGTTGTACCCCTCTTTCCGTTTCGGGCCACCCAGATGGTCGCCGCATGGACGGATGCCCGACATCGACGCTTCGGTTTGATGGAAACTACCTCCTTTTCGAAACGGCACATTAATGACCGTCGGAGGCATAACGCGTGGCGGCCTCTCATAGGAACTCGGGCGTAATAGAAGTGGTGACAGAGATCGTGGCAATTATGGCACGAGATTTTTGCCTTCCCCACGTCATCTCCGCATTAAATTCCCATGTCCCGAGCCACGACACCTCGACGAAACATGGGGATGGGGGGCAACTGATATGGATACTACGCTGACATGGCGCACGTGTCAGATCCAGCCGGACACGGTCAGTACCACATGTTTTTTTCAAAAGGTCCCCCGTTCGGGGAGAAGTACTCCTACTCTTTCGCTAGGTGGCACCCGGAGATGGGTCCATCTTGGCCGAAGTCGAGCACCTCTCTGCAGCCCCACCAGGTGTCCACCTCGACCGAAGCTGTCGGCCCCTGCTCCCTTTCCAGATGGCACCTGGAGACGGGTCCACCTTCGTCGAGGTCGAGCCGGGCCCTCCTGCTCCTTCGCCAGGTGGCACCCGAAGATGGTTCCACCTCGGTCGAAGTCGAGCACCACTCTACCGCTCCACCAGGTGTCCACCCAAGAGGGGTCCACCTCGGCCGAAGCTGCCGGCCCCCTGCTCCCTTGCCAGGTGGCACCGGAGATAGGTCCACCTCCATCAAGGTCGAGCCGGGCCCTCCTGCTCCTTTGCTAGGTGCCACCCAGAGACGAGTCCACCTCGGCCAAAGTCGAGCACCTCTCTACTGCTCCGCTAGGTGTCCACCCAGGAGGGATCCACCTCGACCGAAGCTGGTGGCCCCTCGTCCCTTGCCAGGTGGCACCCAAAGATGGGTCCACATCCGTCGAGGTCGAGCCCGGCCCTCCTGCTCCTTCGCCAGGTGGCACCCGGAGACAAGTCCACCTCAGCCGAAGTCGAGCACTTCTCTGCCGCTCCGCTAGGTGTCCGCCCAGGAGGGATCCACCTCGACCGAAGCTGGCGGCCCGCTTGCTCCCTCGCCAGGTGGCACCCGAAGACGGGTCCACCTCCATCGAGGTCGAGCCGAGCCCTCCTGCTCCTTCGCCAGGTGGCACCCAGAGACGGGTCCACCTCGGTCGAAGTCGAGCACCTCTCTGCCGCTCCGCTAGGTGTCCACCCAAGAGGGGTCCACCTCGGTCGAAGCTGCCGGCCCCTTGCTCCCTCGCTAGGTGGTGGGGACACCTGAGGCACCAGAATAAGACAGAGGCTTTTTCAACCCTCTGTAAATTGATCAATAATTTATGAATCTATCTGTAATAAGGGCTTAGATCATCTGAGTCCATTTTAGTTGTTATTTCAATTCTGTACTAGTCAGCTCATGTTGAGCTAGTTCAGTCCAATGCTAGTTAGCTCATGTTGAGCTAATTTTATTTTTTTTGAGTCCTGTCCAAGCATACTGAAGACTCAAGACTATATTATACAAGTGAAGACCAAGTCCAACCAGATTGAAGACATGGAAGTTTAGCCCAAGTCCAACCCAGCTTGAAGATTTGAAGACCCCAGGAGAAAAATCAGAAACCCTGATTCCTTGCAGATGCCCTTCAGATGCCCAGATTCCCTTCCAGATGCCAAAGTATATTCATAAATTAGGGCATCCATGATTCCAGAGGTCCATCTGCATCCTAGCCCAATGAAATCAAGCCCAGGTGCCAAGCCCAAGCCCCTAAGAAGCAAGATACCAGGGAATATTCGTGCTACCTGGCTACCAGGCCACCCCAGCTTCCAGAGGCCCAAACCCATGCACCCGGGCCCCTTTGGGCCGGCCTTTTGCTGCTCCTAGAAGCCCAACACGCCCCCCTAGGCGTCCTTGGAGTCTTGACCAAGTCAAGAAAAATTTTAGGGATTTTTCTACCTAATATTTCCTTATTTTCTAGCTAGGGTTTGAGAGGGAAAAGGATTCTTATGTAAAGACTTATGTACCCTTACTTGGAGCCCAAGGTTAAGGGTCTATTTAAGGGACCCTAGCCTCTTGTATGAGGGAATTTTTTTGATGAATGAAAACCTTGAGTTCTTCTATTGAGTGGTGTGATACCCTGCTGTGTGCATAAAGGGGTTTGTGAGAGTTCTTCTTCCCGGTGATTGCAATCATCTTCCTGCTGCCAACAAACCCTCCAGATCCCTGGACGCCCACTCCAAAAGAAGCCTTCCCTTGCTGTTTTTACTTTGTTTTCTTGTTCCTTTGTGAGCTTTCTAACCCCTGACAGGTCGTTTGCAGGTCCCTGAGTTCCTACGAATCCAACGACTCCAGCCAAGCCTCAATCGGATCACCGAGCAGAAAGCCGGGTATCTGCGGGTCTTTGGCTCGGTTTTCCAGGCCGCATCCGTCGAGGAACGAGAGACCCCTTCACTGCGATCTTCACAGACATTGTCAGGTACACCCCTCTACCTCCAGTAGTTTCATTGTAGGAGAACTTGCCCTAACCGAGGCTTCTCAGCCCCGGCGGTCCTTCTTTTCTACTTTTCTAGGTCCTAATCTGCATGCTGATCTTCAAAAATTCATACAAAATTCCCTACAAATAATTTTGATCTGAAATTTGGGAATTAATCACCTAACTCAACATGTAAAACATATAAAAAAAATTGCATGCATATTAGTTCCCCATCATTTGGTATCAGAGCTTAGATTAGGGCTTGTTTTCTGCAATTTTTCAGTCCGTATATACTCTATAATTTTAATTATTTCTCCCTGTTAAAAACTCTAAAAATTCTGAAATTTATTTTCCTGGATTTATCATAATTCACAGTAATTTTAAAATTTTTTTCATATTTTATTATGGCCTGTGAATGTTCTGCGAGCCGAAATAGGGCCTACAAATTTTCGGCTCTGTTTTTTTTAGCAAGACAAGTTTGGAAGTTTTAGGGTTTTGTTTAGGAGTTTTTGCATATTTCTTAATTTTAGTATATTTCCAGTATATTAGGCCATGATTTGCAAGTTTTATTCTATTTAAAAAAATACCCCAAAAAAAAAAAAAATACATATTTTCCAAAAATACCAAAAAAAAAAAAAAAACCTAAACCCTAATTTGCATCCTCATCTGCCTGCCATCATTGCATAATTTACTTTTAAGGGCACTCTTGCTATATCAGATGGGGGGAGGATTTGATCACCTCTCCTTAGCCCAAAACCACATCCCTTGCATTCAGTCCCAAGCCTTAACCTAAAATTAATTAGACTTAATTTGCCTTAGTGGGCTAGGGACACCAACTGGTCGGGTCCGGGCTAGTGTTAAATCACTGTGTCAAGTTAACCTGTGTGTGCCTTGTGCTTAGTGTCTAGAACGGTGGTTTAGGGATTCAATCCCGAAGGGCTTGTGTGCTGGTCCGCTTACCTGGCCAATCTCTGATTGGTGTCTAGGATTGGCAATCAGGGACCTAACACTCCCCTTACACCTGCCTGGCTGAGTACAGGGTTACTATAGGCTAGTTTGCCACCCTGATTGAGCATCTAGTTTGGACTTTAGGTCTAGTCAGCTATAGTCGGTCTGATCGAGTCTTGCATGAGCACTAGATCAGGAGTTTCATATCACCCACCTCCTTCATAAATGTCTGAACCCATGAAAAATTTACAAGCCCAAATAAAAGCCCTAGCTGATCAAATTGCCCAGACAACTATCCAGATGACCCAGTTAACTCAGTCTCGTATTCAAACCAATGATAGAATTGACCATCGTGCCAATAGGTTTGATCAGTTAAAAGTCCGGGTAGGGACCCCAAGAAAAACCCATGGGTCACAGTCTGAGCCAGATCCTGACTCCCCTCAACCTAGGAGGACCCCAAACCCTGATCTATACCATGAGGTCGAACCTAGGAGAGCCCCTTATCCTGACCCGTACTACAATCCTCAACCTAGGAGGACCCCAAACCCTGATCCATACCTTGAGGCTGAACCTAGGAGAACCTATCGTCATGACCCAATCCCTAAGGTTAGTCCTAGAAGACTCAATCAGGATTTTATAGACCAGGAAGATAGATCCTATTTACCCTCTCCCTACAAGCCTAGTATACCTACAACCTATAGATCTTATGACTCCAGATCCTATGACTCTAGATCCCATGATCATAGATCCTATGCACCCACACCCTATGAGCCTAGTAGACCTAACACCCAATATTCTGACCCATATAGGGAGTCCAACCCTAGGAGGACCCAATATTCTGACCTATATAGGGAGTCCAACCCTAGGAGAACCCAGTATTCTGACCCATATAGGGAGTCCAATCCTAGGAGGACCCAATATCCTGACCCATATAGAGAGCCCAACCTTAGGAGGACCCCATACCTTGATCCATCCTTAGAACCTGATCATAAAGCTGACCCAAAATCATATGACCCCAGATCCTATAATCCCATGACCCATAGATCTGCACCCTTGTCCTATGAGCCTAGAGAACCCATAACCCCTAAGTATCAACCTAGTACTAGTCATGCTTCCCCTAGTCAACTTGAACCCCATAGGATTAGTATCCCTAAATATGAACCCAGTAGTGAGCCACTACCCCTTATACAACCTGAACCTACTAGGAGTAGTACCCATAATCAGAGACCAGAACCTAACCAATTTCTTGCTAGCCGACCTTCTCCAACCATTCCTGAGATTCACAAGGCTTACATTAACGCAAAAGTGTATGAAGCTGATGTGAGCCTAGTGGATGAGTATGAGGGAGAAGAGGAGACACCTTTAGTAGACCTAGAATTAGCTGACCCAGTAGATGCCCAGGTAGAAACCAACCCAGAGCTAGTTGACCTTGACCATATCCTACCTAAAGCTATAATGGAAGAACAAATAGAGGAAGAGAACCTAGGTACTGCTACTAGAGCCTTACCTGAGAAAACCATAGAGGAGAGCCAAATTATAGAGTATAGTCCTAAAATACAAGAACCAGAAGAATTTATTAAGGACCTGATCTCTTTGAATCAATACCTTCAAGATGAGTCCCCTCCTATAGTTCCCATTAAGGACCTCTTCCCCGAAATTAGTGACCCATCCTTCCATTATGCAAATCCTGTAGATATAGCTCAACCTCATAAGGTTAACCTCATTAGTATAGGATTAGTTCCTGACACCCCGTCTTTTATCCTACTTTATCCAACTAACCATGAACCTTTTTCTCTACCTTACCAAACTAATTCTGAACCCACTTTCTATTTTCTGCCCTTTCCTGACACCTCCAGCATTTCTAGGATCATTAGATTGCATTTAGCTGAGATTAGCATACTGCATGCATTCATCACGCATGTTAGGTTTGCATCTTACTTCTGGCATACTCTTTGGAATTTGCTAGGAGTTCACTGTAAATTTTCATGTGCATGTCAAGCTAGGATCAAACCTAGAGAACCTATAATCTATTAGGTTTAGATCCAAAGAGTTCAATAAAATTTCCTTCGATAGGAATGCATAGTCGAGTCTGTTAGGTATCAGTATGAGTCCTTTGCATCATTTGTCTGCATGTGCCTAGCATGTTCACCACCTGCACTAATCTTAAAACAACTGGCTAATTCCCGAAGAAGGGTCAAAGAATTTGATGTAGTGGATTTTATCTTGGTTAGGCTTAGGCCTAAAAGAAGCTTCATGCTCGCAGAGCCGGACCTTTTAAAGTGATAGAGAAGGTTGGATCAAATGCCTAGGTGTTAGACTTGCCTTCGGATTTGGGCATTAGTTCTACCTTCAATATTACAGACCTGGTTGAGTATAGGGAACCGGCAGCGCTACCTAGTGAGGCCTTTGGACCTATTCCTTTTCATTGTGAGTGACCCTAACCTAGAGTGTCCACAAACAAATTTGGCCTGAGAGAGGAGAACGGATCGAGCGTATCCTGGACAATCAAGCCATCACGACCCAGGGCCATGACTATCAATGCTTCCTGGTCCGATGGCAAGGCTGGCCAGAGTCGGACGATTCGTGGATTTCTCGAGAGGACTTGCAACTCCTCAACCCAGACCTTCTCGAGAGATATGTGAGCCAGTCTAACCTTCACTCGACAGGGTCGAGTTCCTCCCACCCCGGGAGAATTGGTGGGGACACCTGAGGCACCAGAATAAGACAGAGGCTTTTTCAACCCTCTGTAAATTGATCAATAATTTATGAATCTATCTGTAATAAGGGCTTAGATCATCTGAGTCCATTTTAGTTGTTATTTCAATTCTGTACTAGTCAGCTCATGTTGAGCTAGTTCAGTCCAATGCTAGTTAGCTCATGTTGAGCTAATTTTATTTTTTTTGAGTCCTGTCCAAGCATACTGAAGACTCAAGACTATATTATACAAGTGAAGACCAAGTCCAACCAGATTGAAGACATGGAAGTTTAGCCCAAGTCCAACCCAGCTTGAAGATTTGAAGACCCCAGGAGAAAAATCAGAAACCCTGATTCCTTGCAGATGCCCTTCAGATGCCCAGATTCCCTTCCAGATGCCAAAGTATATTCATAAATTAGGGCATCCATGATTCCAGAGGTCCATCTGCATCCTAGCCCAATGAAATCAAGCCCAGGTGCCAAGCCCAAGCCCCTAAGAAGCAAGATACCAGGGAATATTCGTGCTACCTGGCTACCAGGCCACCCCAGCTTCCAGAGGCCCAAACCCATGCACCCGGGCCCCTTTGGGCCGGCCTTTTGCTGCTCCTAGAAGCCCAACACGCCCCCCTAGGCGTCCTTGGAGTCTTGACCAAGTCAAGAAAAATTTTAGGGATTTTTCTACCTAATATTTCCTTATTTTCTAGCTAGGGTTTGAGAGGGAAAAGGATTCTTATGTAAAGACTTATGTACCCTTACTTGGAGCCCAAGGTTAAGGGTCTATTTAAGGGACCCTAGCCTCTTGTATGAGGGAATTTTTTGATGAATGAAAACCTTGAGTTCTTCTATTGAGTGGTGTGATACCCTGCTGTGTGCATAAAGGGGTTTGTGAGAGTTCTTCTTCCCGGTGATTGCAATCATCTTCCTGCTGCCAACAAACCCTCCAGATCCCTGGACGCCCACTCCAAAAGAAGCCTTCCCTTGCTGTTTTTACTTTGTTTTCTTGTTCCTTTGTGAGCTTTCTAACCCCTGACAGGTCGTTTGCAGGTCCCTGAGTTCCTACGAATCCAACGACTCCAGCCAAGCCTCAATCGGATCACCGAGCAGAAAGCCGGGTATCTGCGGGTCTTTGGCTCGGTTTTCCAGGCCGCATCCGTCGAGGAACGAGAGACCCCTTCACTGCGATCTTCACAGACGTTGTCAGGTACACCCCTCTACCTCCAGTAGTTTCATTGTAGGAGAACTTGCCCTAACCGAGGCTTCTCAGCCCCGGCGGTCCTTCTTTTCTACTTTTCTAGGTCCTAATCTGCATGCTGATCTTCAAAAATTCATACAAAATTCCCTACAAATAATTTTGATCTGAAATTTGGGAATTAATCACCTAACTCAACATGTAAAACATATAAAAAAATTGCATGCATATTAGTTCCCCATCACTAGGTGGCACCCGGAGATGGGTCCACCTTCGCCGAGGTCGAGTTGGGCCCTCCTACTCCTTCGCCAGGTGGAGCCTAGAGACGGGTCCACCTCGGTCGAAGTCGAACACCTCTTCACCGCTCCACCAGGTGTCCACCCAAGAGGGGTCCACCTCGGTCGAAGCTGGCGGCCCCTTGCTCCCTCGCCAGGTGGCGCCCAGAGATGGGTCCACCTTTGCCGAGGTCGAGCCGGGCCCTCCTGCTCCTTCGCCAGGTGGCACCCGGAGACGGGTCCACCTTGGCCGAAGTCGAGCACCTCTCTGCCGCTTTGCCAGGTGTCCACCCAAGAGGGGTCCACCTCGGTTGAAGCTAGCAGCCCCTCGCTCCCTTGCCAGGTGGCACCCGGAGATGGGTTCACCTCCGCCGAGGTCGAGCCAGGCCCTCCTACTCCTTCGCTAAGTGGCACCCGGAGATGGGTCCACCTCAGTCAAAGTCGAGTACCTCTCTACCGCTCCGCCAGGTGTCCACCCAGGAGGGGTCCACCTCGACCGAAGCTGGCGGAACCTCGCTCCCTCGCCAGGTGGCACCCGGAGATGGGTCCACCTCCGTCGAGGTCGAGCCAGGCCCTCCTGCTCCTTTGCTAGGTGGCACCCGGAGACGGGTCCACCTCGGCCGAAGTCGAGCACCTCTCTACCGCTCTGCCAGTTGTCCATCCAGGAGGGGTCCATCTCGGCCGAAGCTAGCGGCCCCTCGCTCCCTCGCCAGGTGGCGCTCGAAGATGGGTCCACCTCTGTCGAGGTCGAGCCGGGCCCTCCTGCCCCTTTGCCAGGTGGCATCCGGTGACGGGTCCACATCGGCAAAGTCAAGCCTTTCTCCGCTCCTCCGCCAGGTGGTGCCCCCTGACGGGTCCACCTAGGATGAGGTCAGCCCTGCTCGACGAAGCCTCGGGGAAGTAGGGGCACCGGTTTCAAGATCGCCACTTGGGTTGTGCGCGCCGCGCCCCGTAGGGGGCGCCGGAATGGTATGCAATGATACATGAAACCTCATTTACACCAGTCGGATGGGCCCCGCAACCAAGAAGCGGGATCCTTGCAGGCAGGAGCCCAAAATGGCTAGGCGCTCATCATCAACGCCTCGAAAGGAGAGCTCCCGCACTCGGCCCAAAGCCTCGCCAGTATCCTCCCCCCCTTCCTGATGACACACGACGGGCGAGGCGATTTGGCCACTGAGTTCCCAGGCCCGAAGAGGAATGGAAGGTGGGGAGAAAGACGAGAAGGAGGAGGGGGGCTGGAGGGAAGGTGATGATATAAAAAGGATGGTAAAAACGGGCAGGGAGGTAAGTGAAAAAGAGGAGAAAGACACCGAGAGAAAGATCCGGGGAGTCCTCAAGGAGTCCTCAGGCGTGAGCTCGGTGAACTCAGCGCAGGGAGCTGAGCATCAACTCCACTCTTCCCCACACTTCTTTCGCCGCTCTCTAACTTGACCGTCGGAGCACCCCTGCTGGAACCCCCGGCCAGGATCTCTGACTCTGTTTTGCAGGTCCGGAAGCTTGGAGATCTCGAGGTGAGATGGTCCGAGATCTGTGCCAGCTCAAGAGCTACAGGCCACCGCGGTGAGATCGGCAACAACTTCAATGCTAAGATCTAAGATAGAGCCTTCAAGATCGGTGACTTGGTACTTCATCGGGCAAAAGTTTTCTAACGTAGCCAAGGAGGCAAACTCTCGTCAAACTAAGAGGGGCCCTTCCAGATGGAAGAAATTATCAAGCCCAAGACCTATTGGCCAAGGCAACTAGATGGAACTCATTTACTCCAACTATGAAATTCTGCAAATCTATGAATTTATCATCAGTAATATGCCCTCTCTATTAAATAAAGGTTATTTTTCCAGTTTATACTTGTAGTAAAAGAGTTCTCTGATGAGCGTCCTTTGAGCAAAATTTTCTTAGGCCGAATGAGACCCAAAAAATTCATTTGGAGGAATCTTTGGCCAGGAGCCAAGCTGCCTGCTTTATTAAAATCCCATATTGAGGGCTTAAAAGTCCATCGACCTAAGGAAGTCTTTGCTGAAGGACTGACATAAAAGATTTATTAAAATTAGAATTATCATCGGTTAGACTCTTGAAATGTCTAATGGCTTCTAAGCATAGGCCATGGACTCAAGCAATTGGGAGGATTATGATAAAAAATACTATGATCAGAAGTCCACAAGTTCAAGTGATTGGAAGGATCATGATAAAAAATATTACAATTAGATGCTCGTAGGCTCAAGCGATCGGAAATATCATGATCATGAATATGTCGGTCAGTCTTTTGAACCTCTATCATCTATCAAAATAGCTTAAAATGTAGTTGCACAGTATGAAATGAACATGATTTGGAGACAAATTGGTAGATGCAACAAAGGTATAGAGATTAGCACTGGGCCGGCCTGCCCATGGGCCGGCACGGCTCGCTTGCTACAGTAACAGGCCATGACAGGCACGGCCCATAATAAGGGGTCGGGCCGGGTTTAGATTTTCTGGCCCGTCGGCCAAGCCCGGCACGGCCCATAAGGGCCTGGGCTGGCACGGCTCGCGGGTCAGCACGGCACGGCCCATTAGGGCCTAGACCGGGCCCGGCACGGCACGGCCCACAAGGGCCTGGGTAGGGCCCGGCATGGCCTGGCCCCCTTAAAATAAATGAAAATAAAATTTTTATTTATAAAAAATATTTTTAATAAATTAAAAAAATATTGAGAACTAAGAATTTATTAATATAAAGCCACTATAATGGTGGGGGATTTGGCATAGACCCCTATTAGTTTATTAATTTAAATCAAAATAGTACATGAAAGGAGGGGGACTAGGCCTGACCTCCAGAATAAAATAAAAAAGGAGAAAAAAATAAAGATAACTCACTTTAACAATTAAAAAAATAAAAATATACAATTATAAAAAATTAAGAATTAAAAATAAATGATCAAAATCTTACTAATCATCAGTAGTGTTTATATCATCATCATCAAACCGTATCTCGCTTCCTGCTATCCTCTTACCTGCGGGGACTGGGTTCGGACAGCAGCTCGACCTTCGCTAGGAGCTCGACCTTAGCTACGAGCTCGACCCCGAGCAGGAGCTCAACCTTGGACGGGAGCTCAACCTCGGCTGGGAGCTCGATCTCGGATAGGAGCTCGACCTCAGCTGGGAGCTCGACTTTGAATGGGAGCTCATCTTGGCTGGGAGCTTGACCCTGGATGGGAGCTCGACTTTGGATAGGAGGTTAACCTCAGCTGGGAGCTCGATCTCATATAGAAGCTCGACTTCAACTGGGAGCTCGACCTCGATCACTTAGCTCAACCTTAGTCAGGAGCTCGACCTCAGCTGGGCCAAGTGGCGTTCTTCGCCACCTCATCACTTAGCTAGATCCAACATGGGCACCATGTCAGTGGCTCGCCACATCAACTGGCATTTTCACCGTCTTCGTAATTTGTATGCATCATGTAAATAAAATCATTGCAGCTGTCGTGTGCTTCACAGGATCTCAATAACGAAGTTGTCCGAAGAAAATAATATTTCCCTTCTCAAATCAATGTTCCTCATTTGTTAGTCTGATCTGAGTTGATTATAAAAATTAAATATACAATTATAAAAACTTAAGAATTAAAAATAAATGTGCCTATTTTATGACAGTTGGGAGGGTTAAAATAGTAAAAAATTAAAAAATACCCATTTTTTAGCTGTTATGGGCTAAACGGGCCATGCTAGGCCCGGCCCGTAACGGGCCCAAACGGGCCATGCCTGGCTTGACCCGTAATGGGCCCAAACGGGCTGGGCCAGGCCCGGCCCATTTTTTTAAAAAAAAAATTAAAAAAAAATAATCGGGATGATGAGCCAGCGGGCCGTGCCAGGCATGGCCCGCCACCCCCCGGGCCTAGGGCCGTGCCGGGCCCAGCCTTCAGGTTAAGCGGGCCATGCCAGGCACGACCCATTTAGTAACGGGCCGGGCCAGGCACGACCCGTTTAGCCTGTGGCCCAGTGGGCCTAGGCTGGGCCTGGCCCGGCATGGCCCAATGCCCACCTCTACCAGGAGCCAAGCTGCCTGCTATATTAAAATCCCATATCGAGGGCTTAAAAGTCCATCGACCAAAGGAAGTCTTTGCTGAAGGATTGACATCAAAGATTTATTCAAATTAGAATCATCATCGGTTAGACTCTCGAATGTCTAATGGCTTCTAGGCATAGGCCCATGGACTCAAACGATTTGGAGGATTATGATAAAAAATACTATGATCAGAAGTCCACAAGTTCAAGTGATTGGAAGGATCACGATCAAAAATATTACAATTAGATGCTCGTAGGCTCAAGCGATCGGAAATATCATGATCATGAATATGTCGGTCGGTCTTTCGAACCTCTATCATCTATCAAAATAGCTTAAAATGTAGTTGCACAGTATGAAATGAACATGATTTGGAGACAAATTGGTAGATGCAACAAAGGTATAAAAATGCTAGAAATTTTTCGTTAATAAAATTGGATTACATACATAGCCTTGCAGCTAGATTACATAGATTTAGAGCCTTGCAACTAATGTCATTGCTTCCTAGAATTCCTACCTAAAGGATAGGAAAAGTGATGAGGCTGCTTATCAAAGAACTAGAGGACTCCAAAACTCTTAAGCTCTTCTATAAAGCTAGGAGAAGGCCCTCTACACACCTTGAGCAATTAAGTACATCGATGGGATTGCTGATAGGTGCTATCACATAGAAGCAAGGGTGATCGAGGGGGTGGACAAGACTCCACTCTTGATAACACCTAGTGGATGAAGAGCATCACTGTGACCCTAATGAAGAGGTAGCATTCAACGAAGCAACCCATCGATGGGTGGAGGAAGTTTACCAGCAAGCTGAGAAGTAGACAAGAAAATTGGGAAAGTGCCCCTAATCCCTCCTCGGGCTAGTACTCCTGCCTACAACTCGAGGTAGGGACTTTCCATCTGCCTTTACATTTAGGCATGGGTGCCTCCTGAGGAAAGCTTGGATGATGTGGCATGCAGCTCGAGCTCTCCTCTTCATGTTAAGAACATCAATCGACAATACTTATAGTGATGCAGATAGAGCACCGGCAATTAAGTCCACCAACCAATTACAATGGTGGTGGTCAAGCGATGGCACTGGACATTTGTGGGATCCATCTCCCAGGGAAAACTCATTCTTTAAAAATGGTAGCTCTGCGATCTAGGCAACTTCATCGAAGGCTAACCATAATTGCTTCTTGAATATTCTCAATAGCATGGTGGCAAGAAGGAGCTACAAGAACCTGACACCCCCCGATTATCCTTATATAATAAACTTGATAGGAGGCTCTCCACTTGTGCATCTAATTGAAATTCGGCAAATGTCATCCTCTCAAAGGATGAGCATCACTAGGAAGGAGCATCCGAGGTGATAATGGATTTCTTCTATCCTCATCTTCTCATAAATAGCATTTGGAGGACCCATCCTGTTTAAAGCATGTCAGGATCAAAGCTCCTTGGAAATCAAATATTGCTCCAAGTGGCACTTCGTAGCATTAGAACATTTTCGAGAGCTAGAGAAATCGAGGCACCATCCAAAGTGACAAACATTCATGGCTTTAAGTGACTATGTCAAGGTCAGTCAAAGCCTCGATAGCCCTATTAATGGCTCATATAAAGGCATTCAAATGCCCATAGCTTCAAGTGACAAAGTCATGATTTGTCAGAGCCTCAATGGCCCTGTCAATGGCCCATACAAAGGCTTGTAAATATCCATGGGTCCAAGTATGATCAATCAAAGCCTTAATGATCTATAGAAAGGTGTTCAAAAACTCTTGGCTCTAAGTGATCAAGTCACGATCGATCAAAACCTCAATCATCCTTTCAATGGTCCATATATAGGAATTTAAATGTCCATGGCTCCAAGTGACTGAGTTATGATCGGTTAGAACCTCAATGGTTTGTATATAGGCATAGAAACAGAAAGAAGAACCAATGACAATGGCTTACTGTCGAGCTTCATCTTTTCTCCTGTTACAAGGGAAAATCAAAGTAAGCAAGGGAAGCTCATAGAAACAAAAAGAAGAACCAACGACAATGGCTCCTATCCTACCTAGGTGTTCGTGGCGACTAACTCCGGCCAATTGGAGGCTATCCTCCTGAAGCAACTTTGGCACCATGGTGGGGCCAACCCCCTCCATCTCACTGAAGTTGGCCTGGTCAGCCATCAGCACAGCCTTTCCCTCGTTGGCCTTCGGCCTTGGTTCCCTCCACGATGGTTCAAAGCACCAAGGCTGAAGGCTATCCACATAGAAGAATTTGGACTTCCACTCGTGGATAGCCGACGGGAGACATCCTAGTATCTTTCGTCCAGGGCGGGGACTGAACATCTACCACTCATGGCTCTTAAAGTCCCTCTTCAAGATGAAGAAATTGG
Source organism: Areca catechu (assembly GCA_021397845.1). Taxonomy (NCBI): domain Eukaryota; kingdom Viridiplantae; phylum Streptophyta; class Magnoliopsida; order Arecales; family Arecaceae; genus Areca; species Areca catechu. Next base: position 103,577,844 of record CM038039.1, on the reverse strand, counting down.
CAAAAAGGGAGGTTCTGGGTTCGGCTTCGGCCCTCTGGCACAGAATCTTGAAGCAGCTGATCGCCCGAATGCTGTTCAGGATCAGCTGTGCAGGGGTTATCCTATACAAATTAAAGATTTCGATGAAGAAGTCACACAGTGGGAATCTAAGGCCTGCCATAAAATGGCCTTCGTACACCGGGAGGGCTCACAGCCTCAGTGATCCGGTCACCCTCCCCTCCCGGTCCGGGATAGTAAAGTGCAGGATAGAAGGTATGTTATACCTAACCCTAATGGCTTCTACCCGTTCCCGAGTCATCTCAGACTGTATATCATTAGGGCCTGGTTCTCTATTCCTATGGATGGAACTACGGCTGCCGGAGGCCATTGTTATAAAGTTTGAAGAAGGGGGGGAAGACTAACCTGAAAATTCGGTTTCTAAGAAGACGAAGGCAGTGGAAAGGGGATGCTCTTTTTCTCTTCGAATGCGAATGCAGCAGGAAGCTCTCCCCGGGCTCTCAACGCCTCCTTTTATAGCCCTTGGAAGGATCGGTTCCCACCGTCCATCGAGCGCCACGACTTAGCCATCAGGCGGTACGACTCCCTACATAGTGGAAGGCGATGTGATGGAAAGAAGCACATTCGAGTCGCGATCGCGTGATTGCCAGACCAGCGGTGGAGAGCTCGCCTCGAACGCGGCGCCAACCGCCAGATGTCACCACGTCATTTGAGTGTATCCGAAGCCCAACGGCCGAGCGGGCCAGGCTAGCCACTCATCATTGCACCCCATTCGCATTAACTACCTCCCCCCGCCTCCAATACGGGGCAGACACCTGTCCCGAGAGCAGAATTTGGAGTGGGAAACGATCAGACGCGGTATGCCTGATCAGATCCGCGATCATCCCAAGGATAGATGCATTAAATAAAAAAATGATGCTCTCGTCCTTCGAAGCTATAGGTCCTCTTGAAGGCCAAGAGCAAGGGGGTAACTGTTATACCCAATCGGCTTACCCTCGAATCAGACTGGCGCTGACTGTCCTTCGGCTCGGTCGAACTGAAGGCCCGACCGGCCCACTTCAGCAGAGGTCCGACCGACCCACTTCATCAGTGGTCCGAACGACCTACTCCAGTAGAGGTCCGACCGATCCACTTCATCAAAGGTCCGAACGACCCACTCCAGCAAAGGTCTAACCGACCCATTTCGGCAGAGGTCCGAACAACCCACTTCAACAAAGGTCCGACCGACCTACTTCATTAGTGGTCCGAACGACCCACTCCAGCGGAGGTCCGACCAACCCACTTCAGCAGAGATCCGACCGACCCACTCCAGTAAAGGTCCGACCGACCCACTTCAGCAAGGCCCGTATAGGCCCAAGGCGAGCCTCTTCAAAGATGGCCCGGGGACTCTAGAAGCCCCTTTCAGTTGGTACCAGAATTCTGTTGTAACAGAATCCTGACACATCAGCGCCACTACTCTACGAATCCCACGACGCCACCCCATCCTGGTGCCACGTGACCACTACCCAGATTCTTCTAAGGACAGATTGGTCATTCCCTGCTTAGCTCCTAACAGATTCTGTCAAGGTTTCGCGCCTATATAAGGTAAAATGGGAGACTCCGAGCGATAAGAGAGCTTTTCCTTTCTCCACGAGCTTATCTCCTTCGATTCCTCCATTCTGTTGCTCCAAGGCTCTCACTAACTTAGCCATCGGAGTATCCCGCCGGAACATTACCGGTCCGTAGGACTTTTTTACATAAACCGAGAAGACGCGCATTCCGGCTAGCTCCAGAAATTTGATCTAGAAGATTTAGCAGCAACACTTCTCAACCTGGATAGCAAATTATAGAACTCTTGCATTCGACCCGGTTTATAGGGCCATTGGAAGAAATCGATAATAGAAGGCATAGCAGGTCTAGCATTCAATATCCTCTTTTTTATCAAAAAAAAAAAAAAAAAAACCACACCATGGCAGGGAGTCTTTTTAAAATAGAAAATAAATGCTAATTTTGTCATAAGAAAAGACTCCCTGCTACGTTTTTCTTTCTTGCCGTTGTGACTTCGCTTCCTCCTCCTTTCCTGCTTTATTCTAGTTTTGTTTGGATATTTTAATATACATGGGTGTGGCTTTCCCTCTACTCCAATTAAAGCAAATTAAAAAAGGACAAATGGTGTCCGGGCCCGTGGAGTCAACTAAGGTTGGAGTCTAGTCAAAGGACGTAGCTAAAATCAGTTAAAAATTTGTGCCTTCAAAAGATTCGGTAATAAGAGCATAATTTCTTGGAAAGCCTAAGCATGCATGAGATGACTCGGCCTGCTGAATGACAAAAACGTATGACGTGGTATGATCCGGTGCGCAGGACAACGTCATTGATTTGAACTTTTTAAATTATTATATCCACTTCCAAATTGGCGCTCCCTATAGATAAATTGAGTGTTGAAATATTTTTGGATACTTAAATTTAGAGGATATTTGATTTACAAGTAAAATTAAAATTAAAATTAATTAAAAAATTGAAATGATCGTATCCCTCAAAGTATTTGATTCATCATTGTAATAGAAATTGAAAACAAAATAAAAATTTAAATTCTTAGAAGAGAGTAAAGATTGGATTTTAAAGAATATTTGGTTGAGGGCTAGGAGTTGGGGCCTGGAATGGAAATGAGAATAATGACTTCCATTCCAACTACTTGATTGCGGGAGTCCCATTTCGATTCCGATTATAAGATGGAATGAAAATTGTCCAATCCCTCCCAAATCTAGTGGATGTTTACTTTGCGACTGGAATTGAAATCAGAATCAAAATTGGAATCGGGATAAATTGGAATGGAAATTGAAATGGCTATATCCTCCAAAACATTTGGTTTATAATTAGAATTAATATCAGAATCCTTATCCAAATGAAAATTTGAGTCTATAGGGAAGAACTGAGATTTGATTTTGGGGGGATTAAGCAATTCCATTCAATCTCGAAATCGGAATAGGAATGGAACTCCGTCCAACAAAATGATTGGAATAGGAGTCATCCATTTCCATTTTAGGCTCCAAATCCCTCCAATCAAACACCCCCCATTCCAAATTTTTTTCATTGGATTGAGGTCTTAAGTCCACTAAAATGAGAATTAAGAGAAAATGATTTTCATGCGAGATGAGTCTTAGCAGCACTATCGCGATGGCACTTTTCCCCCTCTATAGCTCAACAACTGGAACTACTTCCTCAGTTTTCTCCTCTCAAAGCTCCATAGCCTGGAATCCTCTACTGCCTCTGCCATCTCTATCGGCTTCTATTGTCCCTCAACTCTATCACTGCTGGTACTCTCATCATCTAGAGAACATAAAGGTATCATCTCAATCATGCTCTCGGTAGCAGGACCTTCATGTTGGACTCCAGTGCCTTCCTCGACCTTTAGTACTTTAACATGATCGTGTTGGGCATAGTACGATATGTGGGAAGAAGGTGGTGGAGGGCGATGATGGCAAAGAGGAAGCAAAAGAGTGAGGCGAGTAGAGATAGGTGCGGAGGCAGGCATCCACAGCAAGGCATCGATAGAAGAGTGAGGCACCAGATTGATTGAAGTTGGGGTGGTAGTCCTCAAAGCGAATTATGGCAGCAGAGGTTGTTGGAGGGTGAGAGGAGAGAAGGGTGGTCAACTTTACACCAGAATGTGATAGTGATTGGCGAGGAGCGGTGGATATCGCATCTAGGGTTTAGCTGAGGAATGCGGGGAAAGTATTTTGTCACGGACTTTTGAAGGGCTCGGGTTGTATCTTTCCTGTGAAACCGAGCATGCTTGGATATTTTAAGATCTATGTAGGCAGGAATAGAAAAGGCATCAAGAGTGTTTTGAGTTGAGCATTGTTTTGAAGCCGTGCAAGAAGTAATTCAATGGTTGATGTTGCTGAGAGATGAATAAGAATTCTAAATGCTCTATATTGGTAGAGGTGGTATATGGCAGGGCTAGGAGACTGGAGCAACATTACTCTTTTAAAAAGTATAAAATTCAAATCATCTCCTTTATCCAATAATAAATATTATAAATGGCCCTCGTCAGAGTTGAAATCCTAGTTTATATTAAAATAATAATTATTACTGACCACTAATAGGGAAATAATAATATTTTTTTCAAATTTATGTGCATCTAATAGAAATCAAATATTAAAAATAAATATAAATAATTAATTTTTAAAATTTTTTGGTTCAAATATATAAAATAAAATTGGATTGATTTCAAATATAAAAATATAAGTGAACCGAACAATAATAATGTGAGTCATCCATCCTAATTTATTTTTAATTTTATTTCCAGTGATGAATCCAAAGATTCGGAAGATATGGGCATTCTAATTTTTATTGCCATCTTTTTTATCGATCCGTGTTACGTTCATGAACAAAACATGATCTAAAAAAAATTGAGTTATCTATATTCTAATTTAAAATTAATATTAAAATAAAAAGTCAATCATTCCCATTGTCGTTTCAAAATAATCCTTCAACCAAATATTCCTTCGAGTCTTTTGATTGGTGAGCAAGGGACTCGCGGGTCACAGCAGGCAGGAGGGGACACCGGCCGGTGATTATGCCGTGCCGTCCATCATGGCAAGCTGAGCAAGGAATTAATTTTACCCGCATTGAATTAGTCCTGGTTCACATGTTCAAGTATGCTAAATCCTAAGCCGGCCAATCTGGAAACGTGAATCTTGCACGCCATTTTACTTTTTTAAAAGGAAAATACGTCGTTTTATTTTTCCCATCTATTTCTAAATTTCTCCATGGCACCGTGGGACCAACGGCAAGCGCATGCCAAAATGTTCCGGACGCGTAGAACCTGACGTCCCATCAACAGATACATGCGCCCCATTTTTCCAAAAGACCACGCTCTTTCTTCTTTCTTTAATAAATCGGGTGGATCCTTGCCCTCCCTTCCAAGGCAACCACCGGCGCAAGCTGTGCAAAAATGTGAACATGTCTCATATGGTCGTAAACCGGAAATCGTCTACTATTGTGGGAAAGACAATGATCCCAGTTTGACGCATATTTTGTCATCACGTCTCTCGTACGATTTTTTAAAGTTAAGCTGAAAGGTGTGTAACACGGCTCCATGGCCAAAAACTTTCTGGCCGCGTTGGTCCATCCATCTCCTCTATATATATACCCGTCTCCGTGAATCCACGCTCAGAACTCAAAACATCAAAGGTGGCACTAAAAAGTTATACCGTAAATACATATATAAAGAGAGAGAGAGAGAGAGTAGAGAGAGATGGGGCGAGGGCGAGGGCGAGGGCGAGCACCGTGTTGCGAGAATGTTGGGCTGAATAAGGGGCCATGGACGTCGGCCGAAGATGCGAAGCTCATAGCTTACATTCAGAAGCATGGACACGAGAATTGGCGCGCTCTCCCCAAACGAGCAGGTACTACTTTTTGATTTGTTTTTGTTGGTTATAATCCTTCCTTCTTCTTTTTTTTTTCTTTTTCTTTTTTCTTTCTTTTTTTTTTTATAAAAAAATAAATAAATAAATCTCGATATAGCTATTCCACTGACCCCAATCCCGTCAGTCTATGTTCGATTCGAACCGCATACCCTCCTCATCATAATGGATTGGGATGATGCCCACTAACTCCAACCTCATCGGTTTATGTTCGATTCGAACCGCATACCCTTATCATCATAATGGATTGGGATGATGCCTCGAACTCGTGATTGGTATAATGGATTGGAATGATGCCTCGAACTCGTGACCGGTAGAAGGTGAGGCTAAGCCTCTCTACCAACTAGGGTACTGCCTTAGCAGTGTTATAATTCTTTCGATTACATGATGATTAAATAATAATAGAGGCTTCATTACTCATGACTAAGTCCATATTCCTTCCATACATTTTTCCCTTCAATAAAAAGAGAGAAGGGATTTGAAAAGATATAAGTAGAAGACTAGATGATCGCGTCGCAATACAATAGTAACGCAAGATATATATTGTTTTCCTTGAAGAACATAACGTATAGCTAAAGGTTAGAGATGGGTTAATTAATTCACTGCAGGATTGCTTCGGTGTGGAAAGAGCTGTCGCTTAAGGTGGATTAATTACCTTCGACCGGATATAAAGCGAGGGAACTTCACAAAAGAGGAAGAGGAAACCATCATCAGGCTTCATCGATTGATGGGGAACAAGTAAGATTAAAGCATGCAATGATGCAAAACTAGTTCATTAGGTCCATTTTATCATTATGTTAATTCCAGCTTGTAGCAAATTAAGCTTAAACTTGATATCAAATGTTGTTCAGATGGTCCAAAATCGCCTCATGCCTCCCTGGAAGGACCGATAATGAGATCAAGAATATGTGGAATACGCACTTAAAGAAGAGAGTAGCACCAAAAGAATCGAAATCAGATCCTTCGACCAACAAAACTGGATATTCTCCAAGCTCACCCTCCAATTCTAACAATATTTCATGTGACAGTGATGGTAATGTAAAGACCGACCAGGATTGCAAGCAACCAAATTTCGGGTCCTCTGAACCTTTAGAAGAAAATAACTCATTTAACATGGAATGTAGTCAATATTCAGTGGACACGATGAGTGAACTCTTCATGGAGCTAGAACAATGCATGCTAATTGAAGAATTTGACCTTTCAGCAGATGAAAGTAGAGATTCTTCAAGCATCTCTTCGTTGGAATCACCCATAACTTCTTGTGATTTCCAGACGAAGTCAGTCCACCAACCACTGCACGGCAACGGAAAGAACAACCAAGATAAATACTTGAACCAAGTACCCGAAATCCCCATCGATGCAGAAATTTGGAGCATGACAGATGATGATTTATGCTGCTTCCTTACTCCCGAGGTGGGTCCGGTGGTGGAAGGTGGAGCTCACAACAATACAATAATCACTGAAGGAGATTCAACAAGGGGGGTTGATGACAAGGGTTGGTTGGCTTACTTAGAGAGGGAGCTTGACTTGGGGGGAACAATGGATGTCAATGCGATTGAACAACTTGATCCATGGGGATATCATGGTGGGGTTTTGGAGGAGTTTGATCCGGTCTCCTGTTATTTTCAGAAGAGACACCGTCTACCGTCTACCACGTATCTTGTCTCTGAGGTCGGTCAATAGAATGGTGCAAGCGGTGTAGAAAAGCTGCGAGGTCATGCAACGATTCTTAGGTCTTTTGGACCACTCCTTCAGTTTGCACCACTTGTCATTAGCAGATGGGTATATATCAAGCAAAATAGACTTACTTGTGATACATGATATATTTTGCTCGATAGTCATCTAGGCCATTTACTAATAGCAGCCATTGAACATATTGTACTCCACGATGCAAACAATAGACCATAGAGGAATATCCTATAGTCATTATCATCATCTCCCTCTTTCTTTTCTTTTTTTTTTTTTTTTTTTTAATGAAACAAAAAGAGAGCTATTTAAGATGCCAAATTAATAGTGCGCTCTCTCATCATCCCTGAAAATATTAAATCATCCACAGGATCATGTCTCGAATCCGTACTTGTGATCGATGAGAGGGAGTTTAAGCCTCTAGGCTACCGCCTTAGCGGTATCTCTATCTTTCTTTATTCTCTATAATGTAGCACTTGATAGCCATCATCAGCATATGGACAAAAATATTCTAGGCCATTAATCATCACCTCTCTCTCTATTCCCCATGTGAAGTCAAGGAAAGTGGTTGACTTAGGATCTGGCCATCATAGCCACCACACAAAATGTATATAGTTTAGGAGGGCCTTCTAATAATTTGTGGAGAGAGGGAAGGGGAGGGATGTGCTTGAAATCAGATTAATATATGCTAGACAAAATTTACAAAGTTTTTTTTTTTTTTTTTGGATTGTTGTTTGGGACTTAGAACATGCTAGACAAAATTTACGTGATTTTTATTTTATTTTATTTTTATTTTTAAAGGTGTAAATGGGGAAAAGGCTTGCTCCTAGAAATTACATAAATTAAAATTAGAATAAACTATCTTCGAGCTTAAGTATTCTCCATCAATATATTGTATCACGCAGTTCTGGAATTTTAGAATATCCTCCCTCTTGGTCACCGATGCCAGGTCAGCCAGAACAAACAGAATTGTACGCCTTTGCTATTTCCGTCCCTGGAGGGCTTCAAATTAATCTAAAGAGTCGATCATTCCTCTCTTTCACATGCACTAGCAAGCCGTTGCAATCAACAAACCAGCTTGTTGCCTTTGTTTCGTAGAGAAGTTTTGCCTCCATGAGCTCCAAAATTGGTGATATATAGTTTTGAGGTGTGGCCCTTGGCTAGCGGAGCCTTCCACGTTCTCAACGCCTTCACCACACAATGGACATGGTGCAATGGGATTTACTTCTCTCTTAATTAAGTTTTCAGTTGTGAGTATCCTGTGAAATTAAGCATAGCCAACCAAATAGTTTTTACCTTTTTTGGGATTGGCATCCAGCAATAACTCTTATCAAATATAGATCTAATCCTCCATCCATCAGGAAATCGTATCCTAATTGCTGGGCACTATATGCCCCTGATGGCTGATGTGTTCCATTTCCATCTCCCGGAGTCTCTGTTTTCGGTTAGCTGAACACTTTCTAAGAATGGCAGACAATCCGTGAAATTTCATCATTGCAGAATGTTCGATGGATCTAAGATTTTCCAACCAGTTTCTCTTTTTTTTTATGAAGCTTGAGATGTACTGATCATTTGCTAGAATAAATAGAGTCGGAAATTGCTTCTAAAGGGTTTCAGTTCCCAACCAGGTGTATAGCCAAAATACAGTTTGCTCACCATTCCCTATAATCAGGTAGCCAAAATACCTTGAGAATTCCTTGCCAAAAGGGTGAGGCTATCTGGAATTGATACGATGACAGCATTAAAGATTGTTTGCTATGGTAATAAAATGTCTGAATGAGTGATTGCCATGGCTTGGCTTGTCTGTTATAGTAAATCCACCACCATTTTAGAAGGAGGGCTCTATCGAAGAACCTCAGGTGAGTTATTCCTAGCCCCCTCCCCCCAAGGCTTTTCGGTTGACGCATCATTCTCCAGTTAGCTAGATGTTTTATCTTGCCATTTGCTTGTTGTCCAAATTTACATAGTTTTCTTCTAATAATTATATATATATATATATATATTGTGTGTGTGTGTGTGTGTGTGAGAGAGAGAGAGAGAGAGAGAGAGAGAGAGAGAGAGAGAGCATACTTGGTAGACAAAATTTACGGTCTACCAGGTTCTTCTAATAATTATTTTCTCATATCAAAATTATTTGTCTTCATGTATGAGATGGTTAACGACATGGTAGAAAGTGGATAGCAAATCAGCCTACCTTTTTATTTAACTTTAAGGAAAAAAAAAAAGCTTTGCATAGGTGATACATTGCAAGAAAATTAGCTAGTAGCGAAGACTATTTAGTAAAGTAGTCGATAGTAACCAAGGATGTCTATCTTCCACTGAGCAAATAGCCAAGCTGAGTTGATAGGAGCAAGAAGTGCCGATGGTCGATGTTGGATGATGGCATGCCATTGGCAATGGTTGCAATATCGCATGAATCCAATAGCATCTTTATGAATGTTGGGCTAGTAATATCCTTGTCGAAGGATCTTATATGCTATGGCCCAGCCTTTAAGATAGCTTCCGTAGATGCCTTCATGAACCTCTCACAAGATATAGTCAGCCTCTACAAGTCGGAGGCAACGAAGAAGTGGTATCGAGTAGGATCGTCTATACAACTTCTCCTCAATCATCACGTATAGGGTCAAGTGACTTTTAATTCTTCGGGCCTCAACCTGATCCTCGGGCAGTTATCCATTCTTCAGGCACTATATCAATGGATCCATCTAGCATGGCTCATGATCCACTTGCATCATCAGAGCTAGCTCGCCTTCGATGCTAGGCTTCTCTAGATTGCTCTTTTGTGGATCGCTAGGTACTCCACGGTCGCCAATCTCAATCAGAGGCATGTCCGAGAGTTCTCTGTCCTAGGTATAAGCACAATCTCAAAAAGAGAAAAGAAGGGGTTATTTCTTTTACCTTCTCCAGTACTTCTTCATAATGGGAGCCTTGGCTTCGTACTCCCTGCAAACTTAGCAAATGACCAGTTAGGAGTCGTTAAGGGCTTTAAGGTGTCATACCCCAAGCTCATGGGCTAATCTTAGCCTTGCTAAGAGTGCTTTATACCCTACCTTGTTGTTTAGAGGTCTTGAAGCTAAAATGAAGGGCTTGCTTAACGATGATGCCATCTAGACTAGAGAGGATCATTCTTACTCGGGAGCTTCCTGCATTGGATACCTCATCGATATGAAGTCCAGATATCATCTATTGGGATGGGGGCTGCTGCTTCTGCTTTTGCTTCAACTTCTTTGGAGAGCGTACATTCCATGAGGAAGTCAGCAAATGCTTAGGATTTGATGGAGGGTAGTAGATAATAGTGGATGTTAAACTCTCCGAGCTCCACCATCTACTTGGCGATTCTCCTGGAGGTTTCCAATGTTGCAAGATTGACCTCGAGGGCAAGTCCATCAGGACAGTGATGGAGTATGCTCGGTAGCAGGGTGGAGCCATCAGGCCAAGATTAGAAGAGCATATGCAATCTTCTCCATCCATTACAAGAAATTCAAGTATTAGCAATGACAATTAGCACTAAAACCCATTTTAAGTAATAACAAAATTGATCTAAAAAATTTTTGTTGCTAATAGTTAGCCATTGCCAAAATCCATTTTTAGCAACTACAAAATCGATCCAAAAAATTTTCCATTGCTAATACTATTAGCGATGAAAGATTGACTATTAGCAATGGCAAATCCATTACTAAAATTTTTGAAATTCTAAATTTTTAAATTTTTTGAAATTTTGTTATTAATGATGGCACGGCCTGTCACTAAAGTTTTTGAATTATTATTGATGGATTTAACGATGGTATTTTGCCATTGCTAATAGTAACACTAAAATTAACAATTTAGCAACTACTATTAATGATGGCATGCATTGCCATCACTAACAGTGAACCCATTTTACCTCCCTAAGAACCCAAGCCAGAAAAAAAATTTATCCTAAAATTTTTTTTCCCTTACCCCTCCCCGATCTCCCCCTGCCTCCCTTTCCTTGTTGGTTCCCCCTCCCCTGTCGACAGCACCTGCTAGCTCCCCCTTTCCATGATCGTGCCTGATCAATCTTCCTATGCCATCACCTTTCATTTTTCTCCCCCTCTCCTATCAGCTCCACCTCTCCCACTAGCTCCACCTCGCCGTAGTCATGCCCGATCACCCTTCCCATGCCGTCACCTCTCATTCTTATCTCCCTGCCAGTATTCTTCGTCCATTAAACCCAAATAAATAGGACACCTAACCTAATGGGATTAGGCTTAAAACTCTCTCAAAATTTCATGGAAATCATGTTTTGTACATGAAAAACCAGATTTAATTAAGTGGGCACAAGGAGTTGATGTCATTCATAACTTGGTCTCTATCTCTCCATCTTGATAAGCTTTATCCTTATCTAAAATTCCTTTTGAATTCTTTTCAGATAAGATAGTCTTATTTGATAGTGGCTTCAATAAGGAGTCTGATCCTTTTGGGGCATCAAATACTTTTCTATTTTATGCAATTATTAGATGGCATTGATATATCTCTTCCCATCACTATTTACTCCAAATCTATACTCCTTTTGGCTGGTCATTTTTTATGTGAATCTAACTCTAATTAGGATAAGATCCCAACTAAATCAAGCCTTATTTGATCAGTTTTAGGCATGGAGATTATTGAGATTTGTGTGAAAAAAAAATGTAGAGAAAAGGAAAGATTATGCAGTGCCAAATAGAGTTTCTCATTGTTATTTTTGTTTGCCGCATAATCTTCACACCTTTTGAATCCACTCCTAGATTGGGATAAGTTTTGGGTTTTGATGGGAATGGACTCTTATTTGATGTGTATTCCTATCTGAAAGATGCAATGTAAATTAGATGGGTGTGTGACAATTAAAAAGAAGGAAAAATTGGTGCATGCAAGAGAGGCTACTTGAGATCATCTTGTTGCACGAATTTTAAACCCTTTTCTAATTAGTTCCATGCCAAAACCCTCAAAGAGAAGAGAGTTAAGAGAGAGCATAAAGAGAGAAGAAAAGTTTTCTTCCTCCCTTGGTGTCCTAAGAAAAGTTCTGAATTATTTTGTAAAGGGTTTGCGAGAAGGCTGTAAGGACTATGACCTAGTTTCTTCGAAAACTTCTTAGAAAAAGTTCAAGATCCAAGCTGGAAGAGAGGCCTGCAAGAAGCTAGCACTCCGGAGACCTCAAGGAGTCAATCAGTGTCATCCCCATATGGATACTAGTAGAGGTCAAGTACTTGCACAGCTTTGACCGCAACCTCGATGATCCGTCGATCCAATCATGGTGAAAATGGAGGAAAGCTGATAATTATATTATATACATATATATAAGGATAAATTTAAGAATTAATTTTTTTTATTTAAAACTGATAATTTTATGCATCAATTGTAGGAAAGAAGAATGTTAATATGAAGAACTCGATTTATAGGTTCAAATGAAATAAGTTTGAAATAAATTGGACTTAAAATGAGCCCAGAATTAAAGTTTGAAATTAATTAAAGAAATTACATGAATATCAAAGTAGCTAGTCCATTATGGATCGACTGCTTGGTTCATAACATCCCGAGCAGTCCACGGTAGCCATTAGCATGGGTCCACGACTCAGAACCATGGATCATGAAGAGATTTCGGCCTTGTTTCGCTATGTCGCCATATCCCGCCACCGTCGAAGCTGCTTGTGCCACTTCCTCTACTCGAAGAAGCTACCAGAGTTGCCATTTGCTTGCTTCTCTATACCGATCCCAGGAGCAGCCGTGCCTCAGTCATCTCAACCTAAATCGAGCATCGTCAATTTTCTTCCCCTTTTTGTCACTGTCTCCATCCTGAGTCCCTATCTACATCAGCCAAAGTCCGATTGAGTGTCCATCGCCAAGCTACCTAAGATGCCACCTCCTTAGCCTGGAGAAGTCACTGAAGCCGCCCAATGCCACGGTCATCTTCACCTAATACCCGCCTGTAGCCGTTCATGTCGGAGCCACATTTGCTTCCCTCTTTGTTTTGATCTGAATGCCATTGTCATTCGAGAATGGGATGGAATCGCCGATCATTTTCCTCCTCATCTTCAACTTCCCCATCCTGTCTCCACCAAGCTACTGTCCTTCCTCCCTGTTGCCAATCTAAGAGGAGGATATTCTTTCTTTGATTCATTAAGATGCCACCTTTATCAGCCACCAAGTCATTGTAGGAGTTGGACCAGTGTAAGAGCGAATCAAGGATGTCTAAACATGAAAGGAATGGCCAGAAGCATGAAATTAATTGATAGATTTGTAGAGATTTCTGGGTTGTTCAGCAAAACAGAGGAAGGATAAGCTAGAACTTAACATATGAAAAAAATAATGGAATGAAGCTGGATAAAGGGGCCATAATAGACACAGGATGCCGATATTAGATGAATAACAAATATTGCGATAGATTGAGCGGCTGACCATTGGATAAATCACATGGAACCAATGTTGTTGGGATGGATTTCTCAGAACAACTACAAATTATGATGGAAATGAATATGGTCCATATGTGTTCTCCTTTGCCTTTAAAAGAGCGTTGTAGCCAGAGGATCGGGTGTTCGATTCTCCATTCCAACAGCCTTCTTCCATTTCCTCTTTCCCTTCTTATAAACCCATAAATCTATGCCCGGCCTTCATTTTCCCATCTACTCCTCCATTTTCCCATCAACTACCCCATTTTCTCATTTGGTGCCTCAATATTATTCCAGCATGAAGATGTCAGAGAGGATGATGGTGGGGAGTTTATCTATGGAAGGCTAGATCTCAATTTCTCGAGAAGTTATTGGGTGCTTGCAATAGGCTATGTTTTTATTCTTATTTATCATTTATACCTTCTCTTTTATGAGATAAAAAACTATTATTTAATTCTGAATCTTGTCATATGTGAATGATCTATACTTTTGGGATAAACCTTTGGGATAAACCATGCTCTATGGATCCGATTCATACTCTAGACTAGATTGTTTTAAAATGTGGATTCTTTTACTTTATATATATCATATCTTGACTAATCAATATTTTAGAAGAACGGGTCATGATCCAATAGATACGGATCGTGATCTCTACAAATAGATTATATCTTAATAGGTGATATATAGAGTATTCACATAGGAAGAGAGTACCAGCTATCTGCCAAGTAACCCATTGAAATCCTTAGGCTTTTCTCTTTCATTTGAATCCCTAGTATTTTATTACTTATTCTAGTCAGATAGTATTAATTATTAAATTACTATTATTGTCCTTTAAAATCACTGTTGAAGTAACTACTTAAAGTCTATGTGGATTCGACCCTTACTCCTGCTACTCTACGTAGTAAGTAGTGGAAATAAGGTGTTTATTTTTGGTGTGCAATGACACGCACTAATAGCGATCAAGGTAAGTTGATCTATCTTTTTCTGATATTATTTTATTTTTAAATCTAAGTTCATGTGATAAATACCTTATCAGCATGTTAGTTAAATCCTAGGGTTTTATTTTAAATAATTAAGCATTCCTTTTTATGAAATAGTTTCATAGATTGCATCCATCAGGGTTTTAGAAATCTTGATTTCTAGCATGCTTGCAACATTATTTCTTACAATGGTATCAGAGCTTAGGGTTGGTCTAACATGCTAGATTAGGTTTAAGATTTGAAAATAAAAGTTAAAATTAATTTTATAATTGTTATGAACATTTTTGATCAAGTACTTGGATTGGGTACATCATTATCGCTGTCCAGTTATAAGAACTAAGTAAGGTTTAAAGGCCCTCTCCTCTCATTCGATAGGATCCCTTATAATGTATAAGGAAGTTGCTTATGATTTGACTCATAAAGAAGAATATGAAAAGAAAATTGAGTCCATGTTTAAGATCTAAAATTAATTACATGAGATATAAGTTAATTAGTTTGATTTAAAACAAGATGTATGAGATATATGAACTAGGGTTTAGATCTAAAAGCCAATTCATAATCATAAACCATTAATTCCATGAACTTAAACATGATATAAAATCAATTTTAGGTTTTGAATTTTTAGTTCATAGATGTAGATGTGGGTGGAATAATTAGGTCCAGTGGTTTGAATATACATTAATATTTTGATTAGATCAGCCTAGAACTCTATTTCAATTTTGAGCAGCTAATCAAACCCAATCAATAGGGTTTGAAATTAGGGTTAGATCAATGGGGCTTAAAATTGATTGTAGATGTAGTTTGGTCATATTAATTCATACTTGATGTGAATTAATCAATTTAAGACTTAATTTAGCTCAGTGGTTAAAGCTCGAGTCACTAGGCTGATTTATTCATATTTTTTGACCAATTGATATCTAAGGCAAGTCTTGATCATGGTCATTAATTGAGGCTAACTCTTACCTAGCTAACTCAGTTGGTGTTTAAGAAAGAGGTTAAATGTTGGAACCCTCTCATTGATCTAACTTACCTAGCTAACTTGGTTAACTAAGTTTTAATTAGGTTGCTTGTTGATTCAAGTTCACCCATACCACCTAGGTTCATCAGACATGAGATAAGCTAATATAAACTACGCTAGTCAGATGTTAAATGTGCTAATCTAAGCCTAATTAGTTAGATATGAGATGGGTTGACCCAAACTAGATGAGCCAGACATGAGATGTGCTGATATAATCTAGCTTAATCAGACATGAGTTGTGTTGATCTAAACTGGGTTAATCAGATATAAGATGTGCTGACCAATTTAGAAGAGACCTAAATCCAAAACCTTCTCATAAATATTAAGTTCATAGATCTTCTACCATTGTAGAGATGCAGGCATCTCTTGGGTGTTGATTATTCTTGGCTGGAAATAGTGGTTCAGTTGCATCGAGGAGGGGCAACCACTCTATTAAATATGATATGTTGCAGGATGAAGATAGGGTTGGGTCCAATAACTAATAGGTAAGAGATTCAATGATGGCTTTATTTTTGCATTGAACGGTAGGTCAGACCTAACTAAGAAGTATGGGTAATAATTGTTAAGTGAGCCCATAGAGGCTGAGTTATTGCAATGTTCTTGAGAAGCTTTGGATAAGAGTTGTCAACTCATTGGTTTACATATTATAAATAATTGTTAGATGAGATGCATGTAGATCAGTGGGATCATAGTATTCACAAAGAATTTTAGTTGCATAGGGGTTTCCACATCTCCACTGAGGAGTGTGTGAGATTTATGAAATGGTGGAAATTCTTATTTATTTCTTAAAGTTTCTAGAATAAATAATTGATTGAATATAAATATCTAACTAGAATCTTTTCTCTCTTTAGATAATAATGCCAACTCCAATTTTCTTAGCACAAAACTTTGAGTCTAACCATTTGACCAAACCTAATCACAAAGACTGGCCTAAAGTTTTAGGATATGTCTTACACCACGATACAGAAGGGATCTTGAAGAGGTCAAGGGGGCCTATGTACCTGGAGAGCCTAAAGAAAAGGGTTGACACACCATTAGAAGGTATGCCAGAGATACTCATTATTGAAATAAACCTAACTATTTCTTTTACTTCTAGTTGGGTCATAGACTCAAGTTCAAGTGCATAGTTATGCACTTCAATATAGGGTTTAATTGGATGTAGAAGGTTGAGAGAAGGCAAAGTGATCCTTCAGGTCAGCAATAACATAAAAGTTGTGGGTATTACTATAGGCACATATCCTTTTCTTTTATCATCAGGATATTATTTAATGCTTAGAGATTGTTACTATGTACCTGTTGCTAGTAAAAATTTAATTTCTATATTCATATTAGCATAGGAAAAATGTAGTTTCAATTTCAATAAAAACCACTCCTCTATTTATTTTGAAAATAATTTGGTTGCATGTAGCTTTATGATTGATAGTCTCTACCATTTGTATGCTGATAATGTTAATAGTCATTTAATATAAATGGGCAATTAGTGAGTGTCGTAGATCAAAAGAGACCTAGAGATGATCTGCACCATAAATACATGTGGCACCTAAAACTTGGTCATATTAGTGAGGATAGGATAAATAAACTAGAGAAGGATAGTGTCCTTTGTACAATGAATTTAGATTTATTTTCATTTTGTGAATCCTGACTTTAAGGTGAGATGGCTAGGTTACCCTTTGTAGGACATGGGGACTGGGGAGAGGGCTACTAAGGTACTTGCCTTGGTACACACTAATGTATGTGGGCCATTTGATGTGTAGTCCAGGGTTAGTTATCAATACTTCATAACCTTTACTGGTGATTACTCACCATACAGGTATATGTTTCTTATAAGATACAAGTTTGAAGCATTTGAAAAGTTGAGAAAATTCAGACAAGAAGTACATAAATAAACAGGAAAATCTTTTAAGATTCTTCGATTAGATCGGGGAGGGAAATCTTTAATGGAGAATTTTTGGGTTATCTTTAGCATAATGGCATAGTCTCATAGTGGACTCCACCTAGTATGCATCAATTCAACGAGGTATCCAAAGGAGAAATAGGATTTTATTGGACATCCATGATGAGCTTCACTGATTTGTCCCTATATCTTTAGGGATACACCCTACTTACAATAGCTTACATAATGAATAGAGTTCCCTCTAAATCCATTCCTACCACACCATATGAGATATGGCATGGTAAGAAATTGAGTCTTGGTTATATCAAGATTTAGGGATGTCCCACTCATGTCAAAATGCAGTAGCTGGATGAATTAGAGGTTAGGTCTACTAGAGCCCATTTCATTGGATATCCTAAAGAATTATTAAGATACTATTTTTACCTTCTAGAGAATCACAATGTGATTATGAGTCAAAATGCCAAATTCTTGAAAAAACATTTTATCTAAGATGGTGTCAGTGGGAGGCAAACTGAATTCAAAGAAAAGGTCTCTGCTAAGCAGTGGAATGTAGAATCTATTGAACCTATTCTAGCTGAGCCAGTTAATGTTGTTCCGCCTCTTCCACCTCGTAGGTTTAGCAGGGTTTCCTGTCCTTCTGAAAGGTACTTTGGTATGCTAACAAAAGATGTAGAGAAAATATTTTTCATGAGAGATGGGTCAAATAGTTGATCCTAAAATCTATGACGAGGTGATGTCAGACATCGACTATGAGAAATGGTTAAGTGCTATGAAATCAGAAATTGACTCGATGCACTCAAACCAAGTTTGAAGCTTAGTGGATCTACCAGAGGGTATTGTATCTATTAAGTATAAATGGATCTACAAAAGGAAGATAGGTGTAGACGATAAGTAGAGATATATAAAGCTAGTTTAGTAGTAAAAGGATATAGTCAGTATGAAGGCATTGACTATACTGAAATCCATCAGTACATTGCTTGCCATTGCAGTTTTTCATGACTATAAAATTTGGCAGATGGATATGAAAATGGCATTCCTTAATAGATATCTTGAGAAAGATATTTATATGAAGCAGCTCTTGAGTTTCACTTCTAGTAATGAAGATCACAAAGTTTGCAAGCTGCATAGGTCCATTATGGACTAAAGTAAACTTCTCGGAGTTAGAACACTCGTTTCAGTGATGCGATCAAATTATTTGATTTCATCAAGAATGAGAATAAGCCTTGTGCATATAAGAAGGTTAGTGGGAGGGCAGTGACATTCTTCATATTGTACGTGGGTGACATGTTCCTTATTAGGACTGATATTCCCATGTTAACCTCGATCAAGAGTTGGCTATGCAAGGAGTTTTTCATGAAAGACCTAGGCAAAGCATCATATATTATAGGAATTAATATATAGAGATAAACTAAATAGGATGCTTGGCCTGTCACAAAAAATATACATAGAGGAAGTGCTGAAAAGGTTCAATATGGAGAACTCTAAGAGGGGACTTCTATCCTTCGGCATGGCATTAATCTTTTCAAGAAGATATATCCAAGCATACTTGAGGAGATTCAAAGAATGAGCAAGATCCCTTATGCTTCGATGATTGGGAGCCTCATATATCCCATGTTGTGTACACGACCTAACATAACCCTTGCTATAAATGTTATGAGCAGGTATCAAGCTAATCCAGGTGAAGAGCATTGGACAGCTATGAAGAACCTCCTTAAGTAATTAAGAAGGACTAAAGATTTGTTCTTAGCCTTTGGAGGGAATTTAGATTTGCAAGTTGAGGGTTACACTGATTTGGACTTATGTCTGATCTTGATTATAGAAAATCTATATCAGATTGTGTATTTCTTTGCAATAGTGGTTCAACCAACTAGAAAAGTTCCAAGCAGCCCATCATTGTAGAATCAATAATGAAAGCTAAGTATATCGCTGTCTCAGAAGCTACGAAGGAAGCATAATGGTACAATAAGTTCATTGCGAAGCTCGAAGTGATGCCATTAGATGCCATCCCTTTATACTATGATAACAACATTGCTATAGCCCTCACTAAGGAGCCAAGGTCTCATCAAAAGTCAAAGCATATAAATCGATGGTACCATATCATATGTAACTATCTCAAGAAGAAGTATGTCGAGATGAAGAAAGTTGACTCTACAGATAATGTGGCAAACCCACTAATGAAGTAGTTGAGCTAGCAGAAGATTGAAGCCCACCTTGAGAAGATGGGACTTAGGTATATAGTCAATTGGCTTTAGTGCAAGTAGGAGATTGTTAAATGCGTATGCCCTAGAAACCAAGTTGGCTAACACACTATAATTTCTAGGACACTAAATTTTATTTAATCATTTTTTATCGATAAAATTAAGTATTTTACCATTTATATTTTTGTGTGTCTATGAATCATCCAACGAGTTAATGGACAATAACATATATTCTCAAAAATTAAAAATTTGAGGTATATATCATTATAGGTTAACTCTTAAATGCTCCCAATTATTGGATCATCACGAGGATGGTGATTGATCCATCAAGTTTGGTGCACAAATCACTTTCCTTTTGGATAGATGAGTCTTTAGTATGAGGACACTGAAGAAAAAGTTCAAGTGGTCAAACAACGGTATTGAGCATAACCAAAGAACAAGAAGTCGCATGGATGTCTACTCATTCATCAGCGACTTCTCGAGCTATAGTTATGTGAGTAGTTCCTTAACTTGCAATATCTAAATCACTCACAGTAGGGTTACTATAGTTTAACAAGTACATAAACATGGTTCCTAGCCATATGGGGCCTTGTAGTATATGTTGATTATAGTAGGTTTGCTATAGGAGTAGGAAATGTACCTATAGGGATCTATTGACCTTGATAGTAGAGGAATAGTCCTATGTGATTTAAGAGACTTGGTCCTCGAGTCTATGGCCACAACAATGTTATAATGGAAAGGAGTTTCCATGGGAATCACGATTAGGCTCTAGCCGCTTAAATTTAGCATATGATGGATGCTTAAGATTTGATGAGAATCTATGACTTGCATCCTATTAGGATTTTTGATAGAGAAATTTGATTACATATGAACTGTACATAGGGGTTCATCTTTCTATTCTACTAGGTTACCATTATATATAGCAAGGTGTTACTGGTGGATATGGGAACTCATTTAGATCATTTTTGGATCAACAATCTATTTTAGGGTTAAGCTAGAAAAGTTTTGGTCCATCAAAAAGAATTTGGTGATACTATAATAAAGGTCATAGTATGTCTCACTACTAGACAGAATGGAATCGATGGGTCATATACAATAGGGGATTGACCTGATAAGGCTTGCATCAAATTTAGTAACTATTAATTTTGTAAAGGTTGCAAATTTAGTAGCTACTATTTTTGGTACCTGATATTTTTGATACCTGCTAATTTTGGCACCAGGGATTTAATTATAAAAGTTATAACTTGATTTAATTTAATTGAGTTTGATCTAATTGGGTTTAAGAATTTTAGTTGGACCAGGATTGATAGCCATTTTAAAATTTGATTCAAATCGAGTTTGAATTTGATCTAAATTTGAATCTGATGTGCCACATTCGCTGATGTGGATCCCCTGCTGGCGTTCGCACTGGCAAGAGACTCGCCACCTGGACACGGTGGCCAAACAAAGAGCCAAGGCGAGCCCTCCTACCGAGGTCAGCTCCCAACCGGGGTCATGCTCATAGGGCGAGCCCTCTATTTGAGGCCAGCCCCTAGCCGGGGTCATGCTCATGTTGCCAAGACGAGCCCTCCTATCGAGGTCAGCTCCCAACCGGGGTCATGCTTATAGGACGAGCCCTCTATCTAAGGCCAGCTCCCAGCCGGGGTCATGCTCATGCTGCTAAGGCAAGCCCTCCTGCCGAGGTCAGCTCCTAGCCAGGGTCATGCTCATAGGACGAGCCCTCCGTCTGAGGCCAGCTCTCGGCTAGGGTCGTGCTCATGCTGCTAAGGCAAGCCCTCCTACCGAGGTCAGCTCCCAGTCGGGGTCATTCTCATAGGACGAGCCCTCCATCTAAGGCCAACTCTTGGCCAGGGTCATGCTCATGCTGCCAAGGTGAGCCCTCCTACCGAGGTCAGCTCCCAGCTGGGGTCATGCTCATAGGACGAGCCCTCCATCTGAGGCCAGCTCCCGACCGAGGTCGTGCTCATGCTGCCAAGGTGAGCCCTCCTGCCGAGGTCAGCTCCCAGTCGGGGTTGTGCTTATGAGGTGAGCCCTCCATTTAAGGCCAGCTCCCGGTCGGGGTCGTGCTCATGCTTCTAGGGACGGGGCTCTTGAAGCAAGCCCCTTCCCTGCCTTACGGAGGATAGAGTTCCCGCCAACAACAAAGGAGAGAAGGATCAATAGAAATTCAAACCACAACAAAGGGATCCCTGTCCACCTGCAACCTCTAGGAGGTGGTGCACATCCTGCCATTAATTCAAGCTCTGCAATGCACCACCCGCATGCTTTGTGCAAGGTGTGCTCATATAGGCCCCAGATCCTGTAGCATACCGTCATGTTGATGATCGTGCAACCAGGGGCCTCAACCCTCGTGACACGAAACCTGAACCTCCTCCAAGAGAAGTATTTCATTAAGCCCACAAGCCCTACGATGCTCTGACGGTCCCTCCGGGAATAGAAACATCCCACCATGGCTAGGGGCTTAATGGCACGGTGCCCGCCCCTTCCACAGGGATTGGCATCACCAAAGGGATAAGGTTTGAGCCACATTGGTGAACACCCCTAATAGAAGGATCTCCTTCAAAGGACCGGTCCAAAGGGGGAAGTAGGGTGGACAACAGAAAGACCCCCTCCAAAGGAGGCACTAAGAAAATGACATCTTAGGGAAGCCCCAGACCTGGTCTAGGCCATCGTTCTCATATAAAATGAAAGACAGAATCCCCAAAAAGGAGGAGAGAGAGGCAATCAATAAGAGACATAGAGCTAACAAGCAAAGAACCAGCCAGCAAAACCTCCGAAGCTATCTGATCCCAACTCCACCTTGTCTTTACATCTCAGTTCTATCTTTCACCCTTTACGTGCGGAGAGCCTCTAAGTTCTCTACCACAGAGGTTCTGCTCTCCTAGATCATTCCACTGACTTGATCGTCGGAGTGTCCCTGTCAGAATTCCTGACCGAGATCTCCTCTGTTTTGCAAGGTAATCGACCAAGGAGCGCACCAGAGCAGAGGATCGAGTGCCCTATGGGAGCCCAACACATCCATGACACGTCAAAGCTACAAGCCACAGTGATCTTGGCGGCAATAGAATTCAATTAAATATGATACCTAACCAAATGGGATTAGTCTTAAAACTCTCAAAATTTCATGGAAATCATGTTTTGTATGATGAGAAATCAGATTTAATTGAGTGGGTGCAAGGAGTTGATGTCCTTTATAACTTAGTCTCTATCTCTCATCTTGATAAGTTTTATCCTTATCTAAAATTTCTTTTAAATTTTTTTAGATGAGATGGAGCCTTATATGATAGTGGCTTCAATGAGGAGTCTTATTCTTTTGGGGAGTGAAATACTTTTCTATTTTATGCGACAATTAGATGGCATTCATGTATCTCTTTCAATCGCTATTTATTCCAAGTCTACACTCCTTTTGGTCAACCACCTATTATTTGAATCTAAATCTAATTAGGATAAAATCCCAACTAAATCAAGCCTTATCTAATCAATTTTAGGTTTGGATATTGCTGAGATTTGTGCAACAAAAATTTATGGTGAAAAAGAAAGATTATGTAGCACCAAATAGAGTTTCTCATTGTTATTTTTGTTTACTGCATAATCTTCTTGCCATTTGAATCCACTCCTAGATTAGGATAAGTTCTTAGTTTTGATAGGCATGGAATCTTATTTGATGAGTGTTCCTATCTAAAAGATGGCATGTAAATTAGATGGGTGTGCAACAGTTAAAAAGAAGGAAAAATTGGTGCACGTGAGAGAGGCTAGTTGAGATCATCTTGTCACACTTCTTTCAAGGAAAGCAAGAAAATCAAGAGAAATTTAAAGAAAATTTCCTCACCTAAGAATGAGATGAAGCTCGAAGAAGAAAGAAGCTACTGAAATGAAGCAAACCTGACAGGAGTCCTAAACTGCCCCAAGGAAGAACTCTTCAAAGAAGAAGCAATAGAGAAGACAAGGAAGTGGAAAGAAGACCAACTTAGGAACAAATAGGACCTCAGAAAGCCTGGGATTGAGTTTCTCTTCCTTGGGCCTTTCTCTCTTCAAGCTGGTATCCATGTAACAATGACAGGGATCAAAGCCTCAACTTGGCTGAAGTCACTGGATCCTGACACATAGCACAACCTGAACCAAGCAATATCATGCCGCTTCAAAATTGCAACCAACTGATTAACTCTTGATACCAAGATCTATGTAAATCATTTAAAAGCTATAGCTATCCAACCATATAGTACCACCCGAGTGGCCAAGGAAGATTGGTCGAATCGCTAGTCATTTAAAAAATTAATGCACAGTCCTTTTGAGCATTGTGCTAATAGTTTCCTCTCTTCCATAATCAAGGTGATAAAATAATTGGCAATGATTCTTGAAGAGCCAAGGAATACCTAGTCAATGAAAAGATTTGTCAAACTCTTGAGACTGAAGGAATAACTACTCCCGTTACCTAGATACAATAGAGTCCAAAAAATTTGGCAACACTCTAAACTCGAAAGTGGGGGGAAATTATTATGGAAATGATAAGTCTATTAATTATCCCAATTTAAGCATTAAAATAATTATTAATTAATTAATATTTATTAAGAAATGATATTTTTATTAAAATTTTAGAGAAAAGGAGTCTATGAATATAAAGAGCTTAGTTTTTGGAGTATAATGGTGCAAACGGCATGTGAATCAAAGTTCAAATGAGCCTAGAATTTAATTTTGAAGTTTATTAAAAAAAATACATAGATTTTAAAGCAGTCAATCCACCATGGACCGGCTGCTTTGTCTACAGGAGCTTGCCGGGTCCACCAGGGGCCATGGCTCATGGTCCACAGCTCTAAGCCATGGACCGCGGAGGAATTTTCACCTTTGTTCGCCCGGGCGCTGCCTTTCGCTGTCATCCATGCCACCGGAGTTCACCTCTCACCGCCGTCAGCTCACTAGGAGCCTTCCTTCATCTGAAAAACCATGGGAGAAGCCATGCCGCTATCCACCACCATTTCCTTCTATCTCTACCTAAGCCATGCCGCTGTTCTCCCCATTCCAACCAACCTCCCTGATCCATGTCGACCCTCCCATTGCCCACCCTCAATCAGATCCACCACCGCCGGCCCTCTTCCCATTGCCATCTTCCTTGATCCTATCATAGCTCCTCTCCACTATTGGCCTTCTTTCAATCATAGTTACCACCTCATGCCACAGCCCACCACCATCTTTTCCCTCTTCCTCCACCTGGTGCCATCCCAAGCCACCGGGCGTCGCCCAATGCCACCTCCATGCCACCATCGAGTCACCTCCCACTCTCCTCTATTACAGACTTAGAGATCACCCGAGCCACCCTCTCTCCACTGTCCACCTAGGATTGGCAATGGGTTGGGTTTGGGTTGGGTCACTCAAAACCCATACTCGCCCCACTAAAAATTTCTCTGCCCCATACCCGCCCTATACCTGTCTCAGGTTGGGTCGGGTTAGGTATAAAAAAATTACGTTTGGATCGTCTCGGGTATACCCAGTCTCATAAAACTTAATTTATTTAAAACCTTAATGGGTCGGGTTGAGTCGGGTCGATTATATCCGTTCCATATCAATATTTTATAAACATAATTTTTTATATATATAACCGGGTCGGGTTCGGGTTGGGACGTACTACTACTCGTACTCGACCCGAACCCAAGTCGGATTTTTTTATATAACCTATATCCATTTATAAATTAGGCGGGTCAGGTTTTACCCTCCCCATTAAGGTCGGGTCAGGTCAAATATCCATCGGGTCGGTAAAAACTGCCATCACTAGTCCACAACTAGCTGTCCATTTCCTCCACCGTCGGTCGCTGCCTCTTGCCATCATCTGCCACCATCTGTCCATAGTGCCATGATTGGGAGAGGTAGAGTCCAATTGGGAGAAAGATTTACAATTCTGAGAGTCCGGGTTGGGACTCTATTTGCCAGAAAGGGAAGAACAGCATCGATCACTACATCAAGCCACACATTTGATGGCCTAGATTTCTCCGTATGATATTTAATCGATTTGGAGCCTAATTGAGTCCAAATTTGACCAGGACGAAGCCCTAGACAAGCTCTATTTAAAGGACCCTATGCTACAAGAAAAAAGCATCTTGGAGAGAGGGGTATGGTATAGGGTAGGAGGTCCAGATTTTTTTAGAGGAGAAGTTGTTTTCTATGCCATCTTTTCACCTATACCGATCTCCAGATCAAGATCCAAAGGCGAAGAAGAAGAGGAAGCCTAGTTTGCTCCATGAAGTATGACAGAAGGAGATGATGTGATATCAACCAACTTCCCGACGAGGCTACGCCAATCGACTTAGGAGTCTTTGTTATTATTTTTCATAGTTTGTTTAATTATCATTTTTAATTTCTTGTAATTGAATTCTTCTTTTAATTAATGTAATATTTATTTTTATGCACTTTAAATCATGTTTTCAATTTTATTGCAAGTAGATGCTAAGATCTGATCAACAGATCGACTATACCCGAGTTTTGATTTTCTTTCATATTTTCAATTTTTTTGTATCCCCGACTTTGAACTATTTTTTTTATTTTATAAAAATCAAAGATTTTAAACTATTCTAAGCACTACTATCTACATGGATTCGACCCAACTTTCTACTATCTACTTATTTTTGATTTATTAGATGTCGGTTAATTAAACTGATAGCCACGATGTCTTAACGATAACATCATGGCCTATCAAGTTTGTGGCATCGTTGCTGGGGAAGGCACGAATGCTAATATTTTTTATCTCTTTGATTTTTTATAAATTCAGTGTACTATTTTTTTTTGCAGATCCAAGAAAAGATAAAAAAGAAAAAAGGGGGAAAAGGAATTTTTTACAATTTTGGTGAGATCAATCCTAACCCTAGATTAATTTTTTTTTAGTTACTTCTAATTAATTTCTACCTTTTCATATTAACCAAAAAAAATTCTTTTTTTTGTTTCCTTTTATTAGTCTCCTTGTTTTAAAAAACCTACCTAATTTTTTTTAGTTTTGTTTCCTTTTTTACTGTTATCCTCTTTTTCAAATTAACATAAAAAAAATATTTTTTGGTTTGTTCCATTTAATTAGTTCCTTTCTTTTCAAACTAACCTAAAAAGAAAAAGAATTCTTTTTTAATTTTTCCTTTTTAAAAAATTAACCTAAAAAATTTATTTAACTTTTAATTAACTATCCTAAATATTACTTTGATTTCTTGCCTTAATTATAAGATCTATAGTTTCCTTATTTGCTCAACCTAATTTTAGTCTTATTTTTCACACACCTAATTAACCAAGATTAAAAGCTGCCTTTTATCTCTCTTGCTTGAAATAGCATAATATAAAAAAAATAAAAACACCACATAATGCTTAACTAAAATAGTGTAACTAATTAAAACTTAAAAGATTACTACTTATTTGGGATATCTTTTTTTTTTTGCATTGCATACTTCCATAAAGTATCTTAAGGACATTAACCCATAAACAACATAAGGTGGGGATTTGATCACCTTTCCTTGGCCCACAAACTACCTGATGTGGTATGACCATTGACGTGGAGTTCGCATCTGGTCTAGCTAGAGGATAGGCTGGCGAAAGGTGCCACCTGGATGCCGTCATGGAAGCTGAGGTCGAGCTTCCTGTCGAGGTCTAGCTCCCTGCCGAGATCAAGCTCATTGCCAAAGTCAAGCTCCCTGTCGAGGTCGAGCTCCTTGTCGAGGTTGAGCTCCCTGCCATGGTCGAGCTCCCTACCGAGATCGAGGCCCCTACCGAGGTTGAGATGCCAATCAAAGTCAACCTTTCCCTAAAGTCAAGCAAGGATAGAGTCAGATGGACTTGATCCTCCCCTCGAGCAACCTTTGGAGTGATCGGGATAGTGACCCCCATAGGTAGTGTCACCATCCCCGCTGGAACCCCATGGTCTCAAAGAAATCGTCGCCTGCGACCTTTGTGGAGTTGCACTCCACTAGGGCACGCCACCTGTAATCTTTGTGGAGTGGCATTCCACCA
This sequence comes from Areca catechu, assembly GCA_021397845.1. Classification (NCBI taxonomy): domain Eukaryota; kingdom Viridiplantae; phylum Streptophyta; class Magnoliopsida; order Arecales; family Arecaceae; genus Areca; species Areca catechu. Next base: position 103,550,306 of record CM038039.1, on the reverse strand, counting down.
AGGCATACTGCCTGCAATCTCTGTGGAGCGATGCTTCGCCAGGGCACGTCGCCTACAATCTTTGTGGAGCGGCACTCCATCAGGGCATGCCGCTTGTATCCCCTGCAGAGGACCACACCATGATGCGGGACTAATTCGCATGCAAGAGAGTTTTCATGGATTTAGCATTAAGTTAAGATTTTAATTCCTAAATCTCAAGTCAAAAGGATGTAAGGGTGATCCTATAAAAATTCTAGAGTGTAAGCATGCAAAAAGACCCTTAAAAGAGATAAAAAACAGGACCGCCAGGGCTAAAAAACCCTGGTAGGGCAAGCTCTTCTGCAATAACTCGATCTAGAGGGCTAGGGGTATGTACCTAGCAATGTTTGCTGCTGCTTCTATGAAGAGCTCACTCCACACTCCTGGATGCGGCCTGGAAGATCAAGCTGAAGACTTGCGAATCTGTCGGCTTTTTATCTACTAGCTCGAAAGCTAGGCAAACAGACTCCGATTCGCATGAAACTCGAGGGATATGCAAAACACCTAAACAGGGTTGGAGAATGATGAAAAATATGGCTAGATGGTTGAAGGAAACATGGAAGAGAGAGGAAGAAGGTGGTGGCAAGGATGGGTTGATGATTGGCATCTTTGGGCTGGAAGAAATAGGGCAGCTAGGATTTGATAACTAGGGCCTCACACCCCTCGATGCTCAAAGAGCGAAGGTAGTTTTCTCCCTCACGGAGCTCGATGCACAAAGGCAAAGGACAATTGAGAAGAGACTCAAGAATTTTTTTCATTAATCATAACATCATCCCCAAAGTACATGAGAGGGGTCCTTTATATAGATGTTCATTACTTAGGACCCAAGTAATGGAATACATGGAAAAACCTCATGATAAGGGGTGCCCAACACCTTTCTATTGTGCCTCTAAAGTATATGGCAGAATTCAAACATATTTCAAAACAAAATCCCTCCAATTTTGGTATATATGGGGAGCCCAAAATGGGGGGACCATAGGGCGCCAAACATATTCCATCTTGGGCTTGGGGAGGCCCACATCATTCCAAGACAAGCCTCCATGATTTGCAGGATTGAAGTATATTTGTTTGACCTTCCTTCCTAGCTTCATGGCATGTGGAGTTGGCATGCCTGGAGGGTGGAAGGGTGTGTTGGTATGTGGACACCAAATCTTTATGCATGGGTCAACTTCATGTAATCCTCCATGTAATCCTAGTGTGGTGCAATCCAAGGTGTGGCTGGGACTCCATGCAACTGCTGAAGTGGCATACTGGCTGTGGTCCTTCACTGGCTTGAGTCTTCTCTTGCTGAACTGGTCTTGACTCAAAAAAATTAAAAGTACAGGACTCAACTGACTTAAGGCTCAAAATGAGCTGACTTGACCAACTAGGCTTACTAAGTCGAACAAGTCCCAAAACTGATCCAAAATCCTAATGGCATGAATCGAACTCTGAATACAAGACTCAATGATATCAAGGGCTAAAACAGGACTCAAAAGAACTAACTTGGGCCTAAAAGGGCCAAGCCCTCATTACAAGGCTCAAAGTGAATGAAAACCCTAATCACAGGACACAACCGAGTTTTCATGACTTAACCAGGACTCCAGATGACTTCAATGACCTAAGCCCTACTTACGACTCAAAGGGCTAACAGGATTTGATTATTGGACTCAAAGACAAAATTTGAAAAATGGATAAGGGACTCAAGATTCAAGGATCCATAGTGAACTAGGGTTAACCTGATCTCCCCATCACCCTACCAGAGCGCTAGGCCTCTCAGTCCACTGTCGACATCTTCTATGGAAAAATGCCCTGCTCGAGGCATCATGCCCCTCAACCTACCATCTACACTACCTAGAAGAGGAAAGTTTTACTAGAAGATGCAGATCCTATAGCATCTCCTGCCAGGCCAATGCTCTACCAAGTTTCCCCAGACACGATGGCATGATGCCCGAAAAATGTAGCACCCTATCGGGGTGTCAGGCCCCGTGGCATGTTACTCGCACTTCCTGCAGGAAGAATGCATACTTTGCAGTACCTCACCTGCACTCATGGTAGAACCTCCCTGAAGGCTACGGACCCTGTCCCCCTCCTCAAGGAGGAGGGGGAATGGGCCTATGCTTCCCACACATGAGGTGCTCCTAGCAAATGCCAGACCAGGGCTCTACACCCTGCAAGATAACTATGCTTCTATAAAAAGCTCAAAGGGGCCTCCAAAAAAGGTAAGCAAGAGTTAGGCAAAGCAAGGAAAGCTGAAGGCCAGGAGAAAGACTCGGGAACTCTCCCAAGAGCTGGGGTAGCAACAACTCCCCTGGCTTCAACTCCCATGGCTCTAGCTCCCATTGCTCTAACTCCCATTCTATATTTTGTTGAATCCTCTGAACAAGGAGACTACACTAGGGTCTATTGCGGAGGATCTGTTCCCTTTAATCATCCACTAACTTGATCATCGAAGTAACCCTATCGGGATCCCCAACCCGGGTCTCCCCTTAGACCAGTCCCTCACTGCTAGTAGATTTTTGTCGGTGAAATGGTGATGACACGTGCACAAAAAGCCTTTGTTAGCCGCATGGGGGACCCTCTCATCGTAGTGACCTACACAATCCTGAGAGGGAGCTCCCAGCTCTGCCACCTCCATCTCAGCAGATCCTCAGCTCACTGCACTTACCTAGTAGGTCCAGACCCTAGATGTGGCGGTGCGATAGCTGCATCATCAACACCGGTCCCTGGCAACCTAGCAACAACCTGGAACCTCTATAACCCAAGCCGCCGGCCCCCGTGGTAGCCTACAATCCTTCCAAGGAAGGCTGTCACATCCGTGGGCCACATCCTATCCCCGGGGAAGCCTCCGGACCCCAAGGAAGAGGTAGTGGAGTGGTTCAGTTGGCCGGGAGAGTCAGTCCCTGGTCTCAAACCACAGCACCTCATGGCATCGCAAGCACCGTCACGGCAAGGGCCCCCGGTGTAACTTCCTCCAGCCCTCCTCTCCCTCTCCTCCAATAGCCTTGATAGAAGGTTCCACCGATGAGGCTATCAATAATCAGGCTGAGAGGTGCCTGGAAATATAAGAGCACAAGCTGGCCGAGCTATTTCGCTAGTTTCCCAATATGCAAGGTTCTTCATGCAAACCCGTGGGCTACAATGCCCACCCTCTTTTTTCCCATAAAATTCAAGAGGAACCGATTCTCAGCCGATTCCGCATGCCTCAAGTGGATCCCAACAATGGGACCACCGACCCCCTAGACCACCTCAAAAGCTACAAGGCCCTCATGACTGGCTAGGGGGCCACTAATGCCCTTCTCTATGTTGCCTTTCCAACTACCCTCCAGAAGGCTACTCGAGTTTGGTACACCCATCTCGAGCCAAGGAGCATTGACTCCTTCGAGCAGTTGGAGAAGAAGTTCATGGCATACTTCGACACCTGTTGGAAGGTGCCACATGAAGCATGTAGCCTCTTCTCCATTTGTCAATAGGACCACAAGCCCTTGCGGGACTACGTGTCCCACTTCATAGTTACCACCCTAGAGATCTACAACCTGGATGAGCCCGTCACTATGTTGGCATTAAAGAGAGGGCTTAGAACCTCTCGATTTACCTACTCCCTTAACAAGAAGCCTCCCAAAATCTACTCCGAGCTCCTCCTTTAGGCACACAAGTTCATTTGAGCGGAGGAGGTAGACCGGACCAAAAGGGAGCTAGACCGAAGGTCACTGAAGAAGCAGTCCTAGGGGGAGCCTTCTGAGACACACGGGCACAGGGCAACCCCGAATCTCCAAGCGAGACCAAATCCAAAAAGCGCTCCCACCCAGGAAGAGAGGTACACCCCCTTCTTGTCCCAAGATCCAAAATTCTCATGGAGATCGAGGGTGAGCGCTATCTGCACCGCCCTCCCTCATTAAGGCCATCCATTGGTCATGACAAGTTGAAGTATTACTAATTCCACCGCGACCACGGCCATGACACTGAGGAATGTCGCCACCATAAGAGGGAGATCGAAGACCTCATCAGAAGGGGCTACCTCAAAAAGTTTGTGGGGAACAAGACCCTATCTAAACCTCAGGCATTTGCGACTCTTCCTCCCGTCGACAACTAGTCCACCGAGAGGGCAGTGGGCATGATCTCCTGGGAGATAAAGTGCAGCTCGAAGAGAGCCAGGGCGGGGGAAGGGCCTGATAATATACTCCCCTTCATGAGGGAAAGGAGAACCGGGGTGGAGAATGTAAATAATGATGCTATTGTGTTGCCCAGATATGGTGCCCAAGAAGGGGGGTGAATTGGGTATTTTAAAAAATTAAAGCAATATATGTGCTATCAAGTTCAAAGGTGAAGAGTGATAGTGCTCAAGTAATTGTGCAACGGAAGCAATGAAATATAACAACAATTAAAGAGCAAAAAAAGATAGAGAGTAAAGCAATGCAAACACACAAGAAGTATAGTGGTTCGGTGCACCTAGCACCTACATCCACTCCCCAAGCTCCACTTGGGAATTTCCACTATAATCTTTTCTAGATTACAGCCGACTTATTTTACCAGGCTCACAAGTCAAAACCTTACACACTTGTTTTGGCTTCGGGCTTACAAGCAACCCTAGTTGGTTTTATCAATTGGCTCACCAACAAACCTCACTCACTTGTTTTGGCTTCGGGCTTACAAGCAACCCTAGTTGGTTTTGTCAATTGGCTCACCAACATATCTCACACTAGTTTCAAATTCCCTTGAAAATAGCCTACGACAAAAAGAATATGAATACAATGAATAAATCAAGACAAACTCCTTTTGAGCAAAAAGAAATTCGATGTAGCTCTTGATGGAGACTCTTCAAGCCTTTCTCTTGGAATCTTGGACCTCACTAAATGCCAAACTCTTGAAAGTTGGATTCCTCAAAGATGGAAAGCTTTTGGCTAAAAAATCTCTTGGTTTTTTCACTCTTTTTGGCTTGGAATTGATTGAAGGCTTTGTACTTTCACTCTATTCCTTTTCACTTTGTCTCCTTGTCTTTTTTGAAGTTAGGTGGAGGTTAAATACCTCATTCAAGCTGAAACAACTTCACAAGACCGTTAGAATAAAAAATATGGCCATTTATGGCCGTTAGAAATCAAATCAAAAGTTCAGAAAAACTAGCCGTTATGCCATGAGTCGACCTCATGAGTCAACCTCTGGATCAAGTGTCGACCTCATGAGTCGACCTCCGGTTTATCTTAGGCAAAAATCTAGAAAACCATAGTTCTGCCCAGTTTGAATTCTCAGGCGATGAGTCGACCTCTGGTGTCGACCTCTGGAAAGGTGTCGACCTCTGGTGGTCGACCTCTGGAGAGTGTCATTGAAATTTTGCCGTGCCGGCCTTGCTGAACTTTTCTTTTCTTCATGAGTCGACCTCTGGTGGTCGACCTTTGGCAAGGTGTCGACCTCTGGTGGTCGACCTCTGATCTGAAATTTTCTGAAACTCTAGAGAGGTGCGTGCCATGCTTGAGTTTCTCTAAGCCTTTGTTTCTTTTGTCAATTACTTCTTAACAAGAAGGTCCAATATGAGAAATTTGATCTTGTTCAAGGTAGAAGAGCTCTTTCCCAAATAAGGTAAGCTTGGTTTCATCATTGTACTCTTGATACTCTTTTTGAATAACCTAAGTCCTGAAACTTTATCTTGAGATAAAACATTAGTCCAAACATATACTCAACCTTTTGTTAATCATCAAAATTAAGGAGCCAAAGCCAACAATCTTCCCCTTTTTGATGATGACAAAACCTTGAGTATATATGCAATTAAGTCCAAAAGCAAAATATAGCAATAATAAAAATTTTATGCATGAGTATACCATAAAAATTTTACTTTTTATCTACTTTTTTGTGAAAACATTCTCATGAGTCAAAAAGATTTTACTTTTCATTTACTTCTTTCTTTTTGTGAAAACATTCTCATGAGTCAACAAGATGAGAACCATAATAGTTTTACTCTATTCTATGAAAGAGTCATACTTTACCATATATACTTTACAAACATTACTATACTCCCCCTTTTTGTCAAGAATCAAAAAGTGCATTCTTTGTAGTAAAAGATATATTAAAGAAAATTATGTTCCATTACAATGAAGTACTTAGTTGCATAAAATACATGCTCCCCCTCAATTTGTGCATTCAATATAACAAAAACATTCTAACTTGAGGGTTTAAAAAGATAAATGCGAAGAACTGGTATCAGACAGTGAAATATCAGTTACAAATCCTAGATGGATCAGTATATAAATTTAGATAAGTATATAAATGTATTCAGTTACAAAATTGCTTACATAGTAAGCACAAAACACTGATACATCAGATCATACAAAGCAAACTAAGTACAACATACATCAAGTAAATCTATGAGGCTACTCCTCATCAGAAGGTATATCAAAAGAGATAGGAGCCGAAATCCTAGATGAGGATTTTGGAATCCTATGAGTGAGACTCCGAGTCCTCAGAGAGGGACCAGACCTAGGGGTAGTCCTACGAGATCTATATGTCCGAGGAAAAGGCTCCACAGGTGTCCTAACAGAAGCAGTAGCAGAAGGAGTAGATGGATCAGTATGCTGAGTAGACTGAGCTGGAGTGTGCCTGCTGACTAGCTCATAAGCAGTGGGATCATCAATATCTGTCTCTGTATGCTCATCTCTATCATCCGGAATCCCTGTAATAGTCTCAAAAAGTGACTCAGTAAACTCAGTATCTACTGGCACATTTGTAGCTGGAGGATCTGTACTGGGAAGATCAGTAGAAGGAGGATCAGTAGAAGGGGGAATCTCTGGAATTGGATCTGCAGGTGGAACATCAGAGCTACCTGCTCCAGGCTGATCTCCATCACTGTCACTGTATCCACTGGAGTCATCATCAGAATGTGGAGGAGGCACTGTCGGATCTATAGTCCCTGGTGGCAATGCCAATCTCAGTAGGCTGAGGATCTGTCGAAATCCTGCATCTACACTAGCTGAGAGAGCTCCAATGCGCATATCTGTGTGGATCCGCAGACCATGTAGCTCCTGTCGTACACCAGCAATCTCTGTTCGGACCTCTGAAATGTGATCAGTCACTCTCTGCTCAAAGTCCGATATCCTCGCTGTAGTCCTCCGTGGTGTAGCAGTAGCAGTAGGTGCTGGAGCTGATGAGGGTGGTGGCGTGAATGGCTCAGGCTCCGCAGTCTCTGACTCTGGTGCTGGGCGAGGAGGTGTACCATGATCAGTAGGCTCTGAAGGCCCTGCCTCAGCTGCTCGGATCTCATCCTCCTCATCTAGCTCCTGGCAAGACTCTCGTCGTACCCAACGGTCACCAATCAGTCGAAATCCCATCCTATGCAGGGGTTTCTCTCCATATGTATCAGTATGCTGCAGCTGACTGAAAGGTATACCATCAAATGAAACTCCATGCTCCCTGAATAGCTGTGTCAGCCCCATACCATATGGCTGAACTAGTCTCCTGTGAGATGCTGCCTCACCCATCTGCTGAAGCATGATCCTGGGAAGGTTGATGGGAGTCCGCTATCTCAGGGACACCATCAACACCAGCTCACGCTCAGTGATAAAGTTGAACCTCCCACTCTTCGGAATCAAGATACGGGCGATGATATGATGCAGCACTCTCATCTCCAGTGAAAGCTGGTTAGCGGCTACTGTGAAAATGCCGCTAACATCCTCACGCTCTAGAATACATCTGAAGGCATGCTCTCTGTCGCTGATCGAAGTGGCAGCTGTGCCATGAAGTGGAATCTTCCAAACACGACTGATGACCTCTGGTGTCACTGGAATCTCGATCCCATGTATAGTAGCTGACCATCCAATGCCATCAGTGGCCATGGATGCATAGAACTCCCTGATGAGGTCTGGGTAGAATCTCTCAGTCATCGTGCAGAAGTGAACCAGACCTGCATCTCTCAGCACATCTCCTATAAAAAAGTGATGCTTATCCCAGAAAGGTATGTCCACACGCCTCCCACTTGCAATGCTCTTCCATACTAAGCTGGCTGGCACTGGTGCAGGTGGCTCTGGGGTCGGCTCACGCTCGTGTCTGACCTTTCTTCGTCACTCAGTGCTACTTTGGCCTTGTTCCATTCTCCTTTTTCTCACTGCCAAGTGCTTTCTTGGACCCATATGGATGGAAGAGGGGTAAATTAGGGAGTAGGATAATGCAAGGCTAAGAGGGAAGGAGCCAAGAAAAGAGAGGAGAAGAGAGGTTCACGGGTTGAGCAAAAGAAGAAATGGTGAAATGGTAAGATAGGGTTTGTGAAAATGGAGAAAATCGAGAGTAAATGGAGGAAATGCAAGAAACGGAGGAGGGAAATAAGTGATTTCAATTGAAAAACAACCGATATTTGAGGGTAGATAGAAGCAAAAGCTTTCGGTTGTCCAAAACCAAGAACATGGTCAAAAAATGGTTTGGTTCTAAAGAAAACAAGAGGAGAGGATTACCCAAAAGATGAAGGAGAGGGATGGAAATCCACTGTTTAGAGGTTTAGGAGCATTGGAGGGGGACCACACGAAGGAGAAAAGGAAGGAAATGGAGAAAAAGAGGCTTGCGGACGGGTTTTAAAAAGGAGATTTCCGTTCAAGTGTCGACCTCTAAAAATTCTCAGGGGTCGACCTCAAGTGTCGACCTCTAAAAATCTTAGGGGTCGACCTCAAGTGTCGACCTCCGAAAACTTAAGTGTCGACCTCCAAAAATAAATTAGCCAAAATAAAATTCAGTAAAATTTGAAAAATTGATAAAATTTAGAAAAATAAGCTTTAAACAAATTTGAGAATTTTTTAAATCATTTTTGAGGAATTTTGATGAAAAATGAAGAGTTTCAAGCAAAAGGATCAATGACTCCCAGTTCTCTTCTGATCATACAAAATCTATCTTCATTCAATGGTTTTGTGAATATATCAGCCAATTGATAATTAGTACAAATAAATTCTAACACCACATTAGAGTTTTGAACGTGATCTCTTATGAAGTGATGTCTTATTTCAATATGTTTGCTTCTTGAATGTTGTACAGGATTTTTTGTTAAATTGATTGCACTAGTATTATCACATCTTATAGGTGTCTTAGTTAGTTTGATGCCAAAGTCCTTGAGTTGTTGTTTGATCCATAGAATCTGAGCACAACAGCTTCCAGCTGCTATATATTTGGCTTCCACCTAGATAGAGCAACTGAATTCTGTTTCTTGCTGCTCCATGAAATTAAATTAACTCCTAGGAATTGACAAGTTTCACTAGTACTTTTACGATCAAGTTTACACCCAGCAAAATCAGCATCAGAATATGCAATTAATTCATATGATGACTCTCTAGAGTACCAAAGACCAATTTTAATTGACCCAGATAAGTATCTAAATATACGTTTTACAGCTAAGAGATGTGATTCTTTAGGAGCAGACTGAAAACGTGCACACATACAAACACTAAACATTATATCCGGTCTACTGGCAGTTAGATATAGCAATGAACCAATCATGCCTCTATATAATTTTTAGTCTACTGATTTACCACATTCATCTTTGTCTAATTTACATGAAGCGCTCATAGGGGTACCTATTGGTTTGGTAGTCTCCATCCCAAACTTTTTCAATACTTCCCTTGTATACTTGGCTTGGTTGATGGAGATTCCCTCTTTGGTTTGCTTAATTTGGAGTCCGAGGAAGAAGTTGAGTTCTCCCATCATGCTCATCTCGAACTCACTCTGCATTAACTTTGCAAATTCTTGACAAAGACATTCGTTAGTAGCACCAAAAATAATATCATCTACATAGATTTGTACTACTAAGAGATCATCATTTTTCTTTTTCAAAAATAATGTATTATCTACATTACCTCTAGAAAGATCATTCTTCATAAAAAATGAACTTAATCTATCATACCAAGCTCTAGGAGCTTGCTTTAAACCATACAATGCTTTATGCAATTTAAAAACATGGTTAGGAAATTCATGATTTTCAAAACCAGGAGGTTGTTCAACATAAACTTCCTCTTCAATAAATCCATTTAAAAAAGCACTTTTAACATCCATTTGAAATAACTTGAAATCCATAAAACAAGCAAAAGCAAGTAAAAGTCTAATTGCTTCTAGCCTAGCAACAGGAGCAAAGGTTTCATCAAAGTTAATCCCTTCTTCCTGGTTGTAGCCTTTAGCAACAAGTCTAACTTTGTTTCTAGTTACAATACCATGTTCATCAAGTTTATTTCTAAAAACCCATTTTGTGCCAATTACAGAAACATTAGGGGTCTTTCAGTTAAAGTCCAAACGTTATTTCTTTTAAATTGATTTAGTTCATCTTGCATAGCATTAATCCAGTTACAATCTTTTTCAGCTTCTTCAATTGACTTAGGCTCTATCTGAGATACAAAAGCTAAATAATCACAAACATTTTTAATAGAAGAGCGTGTACTTACTCCCTTTGACGGATCACCAATTATTAGCTCTTTGGGGTGTCCGTGTGCATACCTCCACTCTTTAGGTAAAGGTTTTGGTGAAGTTGCATTGATCTCTTGAGTTTGATCTTCATTTTCTTGATCATCATCTCCTTTGGGCTCATCTTCATTGATTATCAATTGTTCAAGCTTCTTTGTACCTGTTTCATCATCAATAGAATCTTCTTTTCTAGAAGATTTTTCGTTAGATTCATCAAACACTACATGAATTGATTCTTCAACCAAAAGAGTTCTTTTGTTGAAGACCCTGTATGCCTTGCTAGAAGTAGAGTATCCTAAGAAGATACCCTCATCTGACTTGGCATCAAATTTACTGATATTATCTTTGCCATTGTTTAATATGAAACATCGGCAACCAAATACACGAAAATACTTGAGATTAGGTTTTCGATTTTTCCAAAGCTCATATGGTGTTTTCTTCAAAATATGTCGAATTAAAACATGATTTAAAATGTAACAGGAAGTATTAATGGCTTCTGCCCAAAAATATCTAGGTAAACCGTTTTCGCAAAGCATTGTGCATGCCATTTCTTCAAGTGTCCTGTTCTTTCTTTCTACCACCCCATTTTGTTGAGGTGTCCTAGGTGCAGAAAAATTATGACTAATGCCATTTTCATTACAAAGAGCTTCAAATCATGATTGTCAAATTCAGTTCCATGATCACTACGCAAAGAAACAATAGTGAGATCTTTTTCATTTGAAACCCTTTTATAAAATTTAACAAAAGCTGAAAACGTTTCATCTTTATGAGCTAAAAACATTATCCAAGTAAATCGTGAGTAATCATCTACAATTACTAGCCCATATTTTTTACCTCCCAAACTAGTTGTTCTGGTTGGTCCAAAGAGGTCCATATGCAATAATTCAAGGGGTCTAGTAGTAGATACTACTCTTTTAGGTTTGAAAGTAGATTTAGTTTGTTTTCCAAATTGACATGTAGCACAAATCTTATCTTTTTCAAATGTGAGTTTTGATAATTCTTTTACAAGATTCTTTTTGCTTAATTTTGAAATCAACTGCATACTAGCATGCCCTAGCCTACGATGCCAAAGCCAACTAGTTTCACTTGCCTTGGCTTCCCTAGCCACTAGGCATTGACCACTTTCCATGGCTAGATCATCAAGATCAACCATGTAAATGTTTCCATGCCTATGACCAGTGAACTTGATGCCATCGACATCTAGACTAGATACCATGCACAAAGATGATTCAAAAATTACTTTAAAACCCTTATCACAAAACTGACTAATGCTAAAAAGATTATGCTTCAAGCCATCAACAAATAATACATTATCTACATAAGCATTAAGGGTGATATGGATTTTACCAATTCCGACGATTTTGCCTTTTCCATTATCACCAAAAATAACGTTTCCACCATCAATAGCTGCTAGTGATGAGAATTGCTTCACATCCCCAGTTATGTGCCTTGAGCAACCACTATCTAGATATCACATTCTTCTTTTATTTTTGGTTGCAAGGCACACCTGCAAAAATTAATCAAGTTGAAACTTTAGGTACCCAAGTCATCTTGGGTCCTTTAGGGTTAGTCAAATGGGTTCCTTTTGGAACCCAAATCTTTCCAAAGGTATTTAATTTTCTTCTATTACAAATATATGATTTATATCCTAACTTACCACATGCATAGCAGGTAATATTAGAAGATGCAGGTATGAAAAAGTTTTTGTAAAGTTTTTGCTGATTGTATGGCTTAAATCCAAGTCCAGCTTTTTTAAACACTGCATGTTGACTATTTAAAAGCATACTTAATTTTTCTGAACTAAAAGTAAACTTTTTCACAAAAGGTTTTACTTTTTCTAACTCTTCTTTGTAATTCTTGTTTTGAAGCAATAGTTCTTTATTTTGTTTTTCAATTTTCTCATTAGTTTTAAGACTTCTATTATTTTTCAAAGAATCATTTTCTTTTAAAAGATTATCCTTATCATTTTTCAAGGTCTTTACATGTTCAGTTAATTTCTTGTTTTCTTGAATTAAATCTTCAATTTTAGTTGAAAATTTTTCTGAGTTTTTGGTAAGCTCAAGATTTAGCTTTCTTAATTTCTTATTTTTCAGTTTTAATTTTTCATATTCCATAACTAAATCATCAAAAGCATCATGCAATTCATTGAAAGTAAATTCAATTTCAGGTTCAGAATTTACCTAATTATCTTCATTGGCCATGAAACACAGGTTGGCGACTACCTACTGCTCTTCATCACTGCTAGAGTCCTCACTCTCACTCTAGGTAGCCATTATGGCTTTCTTTCTCAACATCCTTCGACTCTTTTTAAGCAAAGGGCAATCCGTTTTATAATGACCAGGCTTCTTGCACTCAAAGCAGATGGGTGGATCCCTTTCTTTTTCTTTCTCTTTATCTTTATTATGATCACCTTTTTGTGGCTTTTTCTTGTAGAAGCCCTTCTTCTTTCTTATGAATCTTTTGAATTTTCTTGTAATGAGGGCTGTCTCATCATCATCAGCTTCTTCTTCTGATTCATCACTTGACTCTTCCTTTGTAGTGGACTTGAAGGCTATGGCTTTCTTTTTCTTGTCATTGTCCACTGTCTTCTGCTTTAGTGAAAGCTCGTAAGTCATCAATGATCCAAGAAGCTGCTCAAGAGGTAGAGTATTGACATCCTTGGCTTCTTCTATGGCTGTTACTTTCGCATCCCATGAAGCCAGAAGAGACCTGAGAAGTTTGTTAACCAGTTCACCATTAGATATAATTTTTCCCAAACTCCTCATACCATTTACTATATTGGTAAATCTAGTATACATTTCACTTATACTTTCAGTTGGTTCCATCCTGAACATCTCATACATATGAATGAGCATGTTCACCTTTGTGGTCTTCACTTGGTGTGCACCCTCATGGGTAACCTCAAGTGTATCCCAAATTTCTTTGGCGGAAATACAATTTGATATTCTGTTAAATTCACTAGGGTCAAGTGCACAGAATAACAAATTCATCGCCTTAGCATTTAACTCAGCTTGTTTGATGTCATTGTCATCCCATTCTTCTTCAGATTTTGGGGTGATAATGCCATTAACCAAGTGAGTGGGCTGATGAGGCCCTTTAGTAATTACTCTCCATATATGATAATCTACAGCTTGTAAATAAATATGCATACGAGTTTTTCAGTATGTGTAGTTTGTGCCATTAAAGAAAGGAGGGCGATTTGATGCTTGTCCTTCAACTACACCCATTCCAATTGGGGCGGCCATGATCTTTCACTCAAGATCGTTGGACCTACAAGAGAGTATCGGTGCTCTGATACCACTTGTTGCCCAGATATGGTGCCCAAGAGGGGGGTGAATTGGGTATTTTAAAAAATTAAAGCAATATATGTGCTATCAAGTTCAAAGGTGAAGAGTGATAGTGCTCAAGTAATTGTGCAACTGAAGCAATGAAATATAACAACAATTAAAGAGCAAAAGAAGATAGAGAGTAAAGCAATGCAAACATACAAGAAGTATAGTGGTTCGGTGCACCTAGCACCTACATCCATTCCCCAAGCTCCACTTGGAAATTTCCACTATAATCTTTTCTAGATTACAGCCGACTTGTTTTACCAGGCTCACAAGTCAAAACCTTACACACTTGTTTTGGCTTCGGGCTTACAAGCAATCCTAGTTGGTTTTATCAATTGGCTCACCAACAAACCTCACTCACTTGTTTTGGCTTCGGGCTTACAAGCAACCCTAGTTGGTTTTGTCAATTGGCTCACCAACAAACCTCACACTAGTTTCAAATTCCCTTGAAACTAGCCTAAGACAAAAAGAATATGAATACAATGAATAAATCAAGACAAACTCCTTTTGAGCAAAAAGAAATTCGATGTAGCTCTTGATGGAGACTCTTCAAGCCTTTCTCTTGGAATCTTGGACCTCACTAAATGCCAAACTCTTGAAAGTTGGATTCCTCAAAGATGGAAAGCTTTTGGCTAAGGAATCTCTTGGTTTTCTCACTCTTTTTGGCTTGGAATTGATTGAAGGCTCTGTACTTTCACTCTATTCCTTTTCACTTTGTCTCCTTGTCTTTTTTGAAGTTAGGTGGAGGTTAAATACCTCATTCAAGCTGAAACAACTCCACAAGACCGTTAGAATCAAAAATATGGCCGTTTGTGGCCGTTAGAAATCAAATCAAAAGTTCAGAAAAACTAGCCGTTATGCCATGAGTCGACCTCATGAGTCGACCTCTGGATCAAGTGTCGACCTCATAAGTCGACCTCCAGTTTATCTTAGGCAAAAATCTAGAAAACCATAGTTCTGCCCAGTTTGAATTCTCAGACGATGAGTCGACCTCTGGTGGTCGACCTCTGGAGCGTGCCACTGAAATTTTGCCGTGCCGGCCTTGCTGAACTTTTCTTTTCTTCATGAGTCGACCTCTGGTGGTCGACCTTTGGCAAGGTGTTGACCTCTGGTGGTCGACCTCTGATCTGAAATTTTCTGAAACTCCAGAGAGGTGCGTGCCATGCTTGAGTTTCTCTAAGCCTTTGTTTCTTTTATCAATTACTTCTTAACAAGAAGGTCCAATATGAGAAATTTGATCTTGTTCAAGGTAGAAGAGCTCTTTCCCAAATAAGGCAAGCTTGGTTTCATCATTGTACTCTTGATACTCTTTTTGAATAACCTAAGTCCTGAAACTTTATCTTGAGATGAAACATTAGTCCAAACATATACTCAACCTTTTGTTAATCATCAAAATTAAGGAGCCAAAGCCAACATATTGTCATTGAGATGATGATAGCTAAGTGGTGGGGGCAACAGGCTCAGAAAGAAGAAGCTTCAACTAATACCAAGTTCTTTATGGATTGAGACTAGGAACTCAAGTCTCGTATGAGTCCTGTATGTTTATTGAGTCTTGTTTTATTTTTTTTTGGGGTTTTAAAGTTCAATTAGAATTCAATCAAAGTTCAATTAGAGTCAATTAGGCTTTGTACCAAGTCAAGTTCAAGAGCTACTTGAAATTGGGCCAGACCAGCTTTACTTGGAATGCCACATCATCATGGACCACCGGTGCCAACTCATCACCAAAGGACGTCACATCACCTTTGCCATGTCATCTCCAAGGGGCGCCATGGAGAAGGATGCACCATGTCACCATGCCACCTTGCCATGCCACATCATTGCCACCTCACCTACCACGTGGCATCATTCAAATTTTAAATTACATGAAAGCTACAAGTGGTCGACCAAGGAGTGTTTTCAAATTCAAGGAGGTCGGCCAACTCCATCCACAAATCATGCAACCAGCTCCACCAAATCCTCCACATTCCATGTAACCCTCCACGAAATCCTCCACCAAATCCTCCACATTTCATGTAACCCCCCTAATATTTCTCCATGATATGGAGAATTTCAAATTGATTGAAAGGCCATTAAAGCCTCTTGTACGCCCATGGTAAAAGGAGAGCTTTTTTGGATGAAATGAAGTTTAAGTGAAGTAGTAGTTGAAAAAGGTATTTTTTTTTGGTAGTATCCTCTTGTTTTCTTTGGGTGTGTTTGATTTTCTCTTCTCAAGCTTTCAAGTGTCCAACGCCAACATCCACCTCTAGGGATCCATGCCTCCATCGAAGTTCCCTTGCCTGTTTGGTTTCTTTGTTTGATATCTTTCAAATTAGTTCCAGTCTAACCCGTTCATTGTGCAAGATCCTTCTACGATTCGGAGTTCAAGAAAGGGTTCTCTTGCCAAAGATCAATGTTGAATGAAACTAGTTTCTTTGGAATGCCAATCTTCCACTTCAGGGCTAGTTCGTCTAAGAGCTTCAATGGATCTACCAGGGAGTGATCATCTTGGGTAAATAACACCTCCTAATCTCTTAAGTCTGAGTTATTGAAGATCGTTGCTAAGGTTTAAATTCAATATTCATTAGCCCTAATCTTCTCTAGGATTTAAATAACTACATCACGGCGTAAGTTCCAAATTTCAGTGCTCCTTCTATAGCTTTACCTTAGTACTTTTGATCTGAAATTTAGTACCTGTTAATAGACTTCATTGCTCTCATTTCTCATCCATCATTTAGATTGCATTCTCATCTTCGTACCGCATCACTAAGCATCCTGTAAAATGGATTATGGTTGATAGTAGAAGATTGACTAACATCCTTTTTATGATGCTTTCTCCAAAATGAATCTTTCTCCTACCCTGTTGAGGCTAGTGCACACTCCTCTGGTTGGTTTTACTGGAGACTCAATAGGGGTGGAAGGGGAGATCAATCTCCCTGTCACCATCGGAATGACTCCCCAGTATAACACTGTAATGATAACTTTCACAGTTGTCAGGCTCCCCTCAGCCTACAACATGATCCTCGGCCACCCTGAGCTCAACCTGCTCAACATGGTCATATCAACAAAATGGCTCCTAGTTCAGTTCCCAACCCCCTACGAAGTAGGGGAGATGAGGGGGGTCCTACAACCGGTTCAGCACTACCTACCGGCCATCTCTAGGGCCGGGAGTGTCGAGGAGGACCCGGTTGCCGACCAGCTCGACCAAAGAATGCAGGACACTAAGGGTGGCCTGGTCGAGCATCTATTATCTTTCCCCCTCGGGATGGACCCTTTGAAGACGGTGTAGGTAGAAGCCCAGCTACATGAAGACGAAAGGGCTCACCTTTGAGCTTCCTCCAAGCAAATGCTGATGTTTTTACCTGGACCGCGATGGACATGCTTGGGATTCCTTCCAACATCATCACCCATAGGCTGAACGTCGACCTGAAATGTTGCCCAGTCTAGCAGAAGAAGAGAAGCTTCCCCCTGGAGAGATAGAAGGCCATTAAATGAAGAGGTGGAAAAGCTTCTCATTACGGGCTTCATCTGGGAGGTCTCGTATCCCATCTAGCTGGCGAACATATTCATGATCAAGAAGGCCAATGGAAGTGGATGATTTGTGTAGACTACGACGTCCGTAATCAAGCCTACCCAAAGGATAGCTTTTCCCTCCCCAAGATCGACCAGCTGGTGGATGCCACCTCGGGGCACCGCTTACTCACCTTCATGGATGCATTCTCTGGGTATAACCAGAACCATTTGCATTTAGAAGATGAGGAGCATACTGCCTTCATCATAGATCGAGGGACCTACTGCTATAATGTGATGCCATTCAGTTCGAAAAATGCTGGGGCATGTACCAACATCTAGTCAATAAGGTCTTCAAAGACCAAATTAGCCATAACATACAGGTCTACGTGAACAACATGCTCATCATGAGCATCCAGGAGTCGGACCATGTTGCAGACCTTGCTGAGGCCTTCCATAACCTTTGCTTTCACTAGATGAAGCTAAATCTGGTCAAATGTACATTCGGCATCGCTGTTGAAAAATTTCTGGGATTCATGGTCACCCGAAGAGGGATCGAGGCCAACCCCAAGAAGGTCTAGGCATCATCGATATGGAGCACCCTACCTCAAAGAAATAGGTACAGTGCCTGACTGGTTAGATCATGGCTCTTAGACGATTCATCTTGTGCTCCGTCGATCATTGCTTGCCCTTCTTCAAGGTGCTACACAAGATACATGACTTCGCTTGGATGGAGGAGTGTCGAGAAGCCTTCAAGGAGCTAAAATTTTTTTTTGCATCTCCACTACTACTCTCGAGGCCTGAGACTAGGGGGAACTCCTTTATCTATAGATCTCTCCAAGGGTTGTCAGCTCGGTGCTTGTTCGCATGGATGGAGATGGAGTTCAGAGACTGGTGTACTATGCTAGCAGCTACTCTGAGATGCGGAGATTAGGTACACCCACTCTGAAAAATAATTTTTACACTCATTATGTCTACTTAACATCTCAAGCCATACTTCTAAGCACACTTGATCCTCACCGACCAGCCTCTGAGGGCCATTCTTAGCCATCCGAACATGTTCGAAAGTCTGGCTAAATGGGCAGTAAAGCTCGGCGAGTTTGACATCACCTACCGCCCAAGGCCTTCTCAAAAGGCTCAGGTGCTGGCCAACTTTCTGGTGGAGTGTGCCTAGATAAGTGAAGAGCCGGAAGAAGCCTCTCCTGAGCATCCTACGAAACCACCAGTGGATGAGATAGCATGGATCCTCCACATGGATGGTGCATCCAACATGGGAGGAAGTGGAGTCAGCCTCATCCTCGCAAACCCAGATGGGGTTATGGCCAAGTGTGCACTGTACTTTTTATTCAAAGCAACAAATAACCAAGCTGAGTATGAAGCACTCCTCATGGGGTTAAAGGTATCCCACGAGCTGGGCGTATCAAGCCTAAGAGTTTTCACTGACTTATAGCTAGTTGTGGGTCAAGTCTCAGGAGAATTTGAAGCTCGAGATCCTTAGATGGTGAGATATCTTGAGCATATACGTTCGGGTGCAACAGGCTTCTAGCATTTTAGCATCTCCCATATCCCTCATGAAAAAAATGCCCGTGCCAATGCCCTCTCCAGACTTCCAACTCTACCGGACTTGTCGATGGGGTGTGCCTACATTGAATATGTGGAGACACCTAGCTACGAGATCCCAGGTGAGGTCCAGTAGGTCACCCCCAAAGCTAGTTGGATGGATCGCTACATCAGGTACATCAACGATATCCTACTTGAGAATCACGTGGAGGCTAGCCTCCTTAAGAAGAAGACCGCATGCTTCATATTAATGGATGGGCAGCTCTACTGAAGGTCTCACTCCTACCCTCTATTGAAATGTCTGAGGCCCTCGGAGGTGGCCTACGTACTCTAGGAGATACATGAAGGCCTGTGTGGGAACCATCTAGGGACAAGATGCTGACATACAAAGCCCTCCGACAAGGATACTATTGAGAGACCATGCAGAAAGATGTGGATGACTTTGTAAGGTGCAACCGCTGCCAACAGCATGCTCACATCCAGTGTCAGCCGACCATGCTCCCAACTCTCTACTCCATGGCCGTTCGCCCAATGGGGGTTGGACATCTTGGGTTCCTTTCCCCCAGCATCCGGTCAATGGAGGTACCTGATTATGTTCATCAACTACTTCACCAAGTGGGTCAAGGTCGAGCCACTAGCATGAATCACTAAAGCCAAGGCTATATCTTTCCTCTAGAAGTCAATCATCTATTATTTTGGTCTTCCCCACTCGATCATCACTGATAATGAATGACAGTTTGATAATCAGGAATTCGAGGAGTTCTACGTCGATCTCAACATATACCATCGCTTCACCCTCAAACCAATGGGGAGGTTAAGATGACCAATCAGACCATCCTCCAAGGACTCCATACTAGACTAGATAAGGCTAAAGGTCGATGGGTCGAGGAGCTCTCTAGTGTGCTATGGGCTTACCATATCACACCTCGGACGGCAATAGGTGAGACACCCTTCAACCTTATTTTCAGTTCCGAGGCTGTATTTTAGTGGAGGTGGGTATGCCCATGCTATGGGTGGAACAATATAACGAAGCTAAAAATCCAGCCGCCTCCTGCTCAACCTGGATTTGCTAGAGGAGATGAGGGATAAGGCTTGGCTCTAAATGGTAGCCTATAATAATGGGTGGCCTGGTATTACAATTCTTGTGTGAAGTTGAAGGCCTTCCGCCCGGGCAATTTGGTCCTATGCCAAGCAGAAGTCTCATAGCCTGGGAAATGTGGCAAACTTTTCCCGAACTAGGAAGGTCCCTACAAGGTGGTCGAGGCTCTACCACATGGAGCCTATTACCTTGCCAAACTTGATGGCGCCCAGTTCCCTCAGACATGGAATGCCAGCAACCTGAGGATGTAGTACCATAATGTAAGATTCTCTCTTAATAGTAAATGTTCCTTTTTGATACAACAGTATTTCCCACCTTTGCAAGAACTCTATCTATCGGACTCTAAGTTTGGTGAAGCAAAGTCGAAAAACTCTAGAAGCCCCGCACTCTATCCGTCGGACTCCAAGTTTGGTGAAACAAAGATGGGAAACTTCAGAAGCCCTGCACTATATTCGTCAGACTCCAAGTTCAGCAAAGCAAAGCTGGGAAACTCCAGAAGCCCCACACTTAACTGCCTTGCTCACAGTCTGAAGATGTAAGCTGAAAAACTCGAGAAGCCCTGCACTCAACCGCCTTGCTCACAGTTCGAAGATGTAAGCTGGAAACTTTCGAAGCCCGGCTATTTACCGCTTGACTCATAGTCTGGCAAATCAAGCCAAAAAACTCCAGAAGCCCGGCATTCAACTACATTGCTTATAGTCTAAAGATGTAAGCTAGGAAACTTTCAAAGCCCCTTTAACTATCGCTTGACTCACTGTCTAGCAAATAAAGCCGAGAAACTCCAGAAGCCCTGCACTCAACTACCTTTCTCATAGTCTAGAGATGTAAACTAGGAAACTTTCGAAGCCCTGCTATCTATCGGTTGACTCATAGTCTAGCAAATCAAGCTGGAAAACTACAGGAGCCCTGCACTTAACCACCTTGCACACAGTCCTAAGACATATGCTAGAAAACTTTTGAAGCCCCGCTATCTACTGCTTGACTCACAGTATTGGCAAGAGAGGCCGGGAGACTCCAGAAGTCCCGTACTCTCATTTGTGTGATCTTCAATCTAGCAAGTGCAGCCAAGAAACTTCCAAATCCCTCTTGACTGTCTACCAACTTCTAAAATGTGGAAAAGAGGGCTAGGACTTTGGAAGCCTTGTACTTGGTTGCTATGCCATGTTCATGTGTGATGGGGATCTCAGAGCAGCACTAATCTCGGAGCAGCACTGATCTCGAAGCTGCACTGATCCTGGAGCAGAACTGATCTCAGAGCAGCGCCGATCCCGGAGTAGCACATATTTTAATAAATTAGTTTGGGATTTGTCTTTTATTTGAATTTTGAATTAGGATTTGGTTGGTTAGGATTGAGATATAGATAGGCTTATCTTATCCTATCTTGTATTTGAATTTAAGTCATCTCTATCTTTTTATCCTGCATTCAAATTCAAACGAGGGTTGGACAAGTCTATAAATACCACCCTCGTCCTTTGTAAAAAAATAATTTTTGGAGAAAAAAATTTGAATTTTTTAGAAGAGTGATTCTTCTTGCCTTCGCCTTCGGGCATGGGCGTGATGCCCTAGTTATTTCCCTTCTCATTCCATCTTCTTTATCCCCTCGTGACCTTTGAGATCCATCCTAGCGCCTCCAAGTATCGAGGAGGGTGTAATGCCCTAGAGGTGAGAGGTCTCTTCGTTAGGGTGAGTCCCAAAGTCCATGAGATCCAGATCCCTATCCCACATCCCCACTATTCCTTCGCCACCCTATTCCTTCGCCACCCCTAGAGAAAAAATATCAAAAAAAATAGTACCCTAATTTAGGTGACTTCTAGGCTCACCAACAATCCTACCCTTGTCCCCCATCAATTTTGGTATCAGAAACCAGAAAATTAGGGTACATGCCATTTTCCTGAATCATCCCAGATTCCTCTCCCTCACTAGCCCCACTGTTCTAATCTCTCCACTGTTCAACTCCCGACTCCCAATCCTTCCGATTGCCACCACAAACTACCTTCCGTCACCCCCCATACAAGACGTCCTTCCCAAATCACGGTCAGCTCAAGTCCGTCAACGCCCCAGCATCAGCCGTTCTTCCCGAAACCCCAACGATGCCACTGCTACCATCACCCAGATCATGTCCGCCTCCACCCGTGAAGCCTCCCGTATCGTCTCCCCATGTGCCATCCATTGATGGAGTCTCCATTTCCCAGATTGCAACAGATCTCCTATCCGAACATAGATATGCCAGGAGTCAAAGATGCTGTCATGCTGCCCGATGTCCTCACCTTAGATCGACTCCCCACACCGTCCTAACCGATTCCCTAGCACCGGCGAGCGTCAATCCAGTCCAAATGCACCCGCCTTCCACCGATTGCATGTGGTCCTTGCGAACATCCTCGCCACCGCTTCAGTGTTTGCTAACCCAGACGGTGGCCAACGATCCCACGCCATCTCTTGCAATCAACCGAAATAGCAACCCTCGGAGAAGCCCCAAAGGTCTCCGATCCGATAACTCCCAATGCTGGATCTGGACACGGCCAAAGGTGGGATGGCGAGGAGGGATCTGTTGCCCATGGCCGCGCGAAAGGCGATCGAAGGGGTGGGGAGAAATTGAACTCACAGGCAGCTCAGAACAGGGACTTCGCCCCCACCCGAAGGGGCATCCGCGCCGCCTTCCTCAATGTCCAGCAGTGCCTCAACCACTTCCTCTATAAGATGGCTCCGAGAAGGATCCAAACGGACGAGAGGTACCAGGCTTCACCTCCTTCTGATCAGATCCCCATGCCACAGTTTCATCACCGTCGCATCGCCTCCAAGCCGGCATCCCTGCATCGCCTCCGAGTCCAGCTGGCCATCTCCTCTGTTCATAAATGACGCCAACCCCCCAACAGCCGAACTCCTTCCCCCTCTCCCTGCATTTGTGCCACAACACTTGACGCCTCACCTCCACCATCGAACGCCATCCCAACCTGTACCACCACCATCGTTCTCATCGCCATTACCGATGAAGCCCACCGGAAGCCTCGCCGGAAGTCTCCTATTCCCCGGTTTCAATTCATGAAGAAGAAGGAGAAGCCCCAACGCCGAGTTGCCCTCATCCCCAAGTTGCTGTCCTCCTCCCCAGTGCCATCGCTGGAGGGCCCGCCAACGAAAATCCGCCTGTTCCTAGTTTGGTCCATGAAGGAAAAGGAGAAGCTGGTGCACGAACGTGAACGCAATCCTGGTGTTCTCCTCTGCATGCATCTCAAAGCAAGCTGGTTCCTATTGCCGATTTCAAGTTGTTGTTGCCGATTTCAAGTCCCCTTTGCTGATTTCAAAGTGTACGGTTCTCAAAGCTATACCACTCTAAAAGCTACATCATTCTTAGAGCAGCCCTCTTTTGATTGGATGCGGTTCACTAGAGTCCCTACTGATCCATACTCAATGGAGTCGAGTTCTCCCCATCTCAGGGGAATGATGGGTGTTGCCGCTCTCGTCGCCGCGCCCGTGCCGCGGATCCGCCAATCCCTCCTGACCGCCTGGCGAGGGAGCCTCCCTTCCCGCGGCGAACCTGCAAAAAGGAGTTAGAAGACCCTGGCCGGGGATCCCGGCGAGGGAGCTCCGACGGTCAAGCCAGTAGACGACGAGAAGGAACAGACTCTCCAGACGGACCCCCGAAAGGGTTCCAGACTTGGAGAGTTTACTGGTGAGAGAGACGCTCTGGGGACCAGAATCTCGGCTGGGCCTCCTTGCCGAGCTCACACCCAGTGTTCCCCTCTCGGGATCTCTGGGTTTCACTCTCCGGGGAGAGGCCTTTTGCCGGTGCTTCTTCTTTGTCCCCAGGCTTGTTGGCTTACCTTGTCGTCCCCAGATTCCTCCCTCTTTATCTCCTTTCGTCGTGCGCTTGTTTCTTCCTCCTTGGAGACTCCCCTCCCCCGTCCTTTTCTCTTTTCCCTTTTCGGTGAAGGGGGCCAGGCGGCTTTCCGACCTCGTCCGCCGGGCCCAGCAGGGAAAAGGCAAAGACAGAAGAGAAAAAGGGGAGGGCAGCGCTGGCAAGGCGGCCGGTCAGGCCTCGGGCCCAGCGAGAGCGCTCTCTTCCCCAAGCGTGGGCGCCATCCATCTATGGGGCCTGTTCCGTCAGGATCGCGTCTCTCGACTGCGGGACCTGTCGGGCCGATGCAAGTGATGTTCCGCGTGCCGCCGCCCTCCGTACGAGGCACCATCTGGGATTCGTACGGCCCGAGGGATGGCCTCGGGGCCCGTCTCTCTCCCTGGGGCCCTCTCCGTACGAGCGGTCTGACCTCGGCTGAGTTGGACCCGTCTCCGGGGGCCAACTGGTGAGGAGCGAAGGACCAGCCGACCTCGGCTTAGGTGGACCCCTCCTGGGTGGACACCTGGCGAGGTGGCAGGAGGTCGCCTGGCTTCGACCAAGGTGGGCCCGTCTCCGGGTGGCCACCTGGCGAAGGGCGAGGGACCGGCCGACCTCGACTTAGGTGGACCCCTCCTGGGTGGACACCTGGCGAGGTGGCAGGAGGTCGCCTGGCTTCGGCCGAGGTGGGCCCGTCTCCGGGTGGCCACCTAGCGAAGGGCGAAGGACCGGCCGACCTCGGCTTAGGTGGACCCCTCCTGGGTGGACACCTGGCGAGATGGCAGGAGGTCGCCTGGCTTCGGTCGAGGTGGGCCTGTCTCCGGGTGGCCACCTGGCGAAGGGCGAAGGATCGACCGACCTCGGCCCAGGTGGACCCCTCCTGGGTGGACACCTGGCGAGGTGGCAGGAGGTCGCCTGACCTCGGCCGACCTCATTTAGGCGGACCCCTCCGGGTCTGGGCGCCAATGGGGCGGTAGAGGAACTCCGAGCCGAGCTCGACCTCGGCGAGGGCAGTTTGCCTTGGACAGTCGTCGGGCGGTGTGGTCTTGCCGACCCTAGCCTTGAAGACGTGGCGCTGACTCGACCGGAGAAACTTCCATGTGGCTCGATCGCATTCGGCGGTACCTGAGCCTGGCCACGTCACTGTCACGGCTGTAACAGTTGCCCCCCAGCCCGCCGTTCCGTCGGGGCATCGTAGAATGGAACGTCGGGATTAAATGCGGACATGACGTGGAGAGGCGAAGATCTTGCATCATAATTGCCACTATCCTCGTTGCCATGGCTCGATGCGGCTGAAAATCTATGGGAAGCCGCCACGCGTCGCCCACTTGCCTGCAATTAATGCGTCGCTTCGAGGCAGAGGCCATTACTCTGCTAACGAGGCGTCGGTGTCGGGCGTGCGCCCACATGGCGATCATCCAGTGGCCTGAGGCGAAATGACGGGTACGATCGCTGTCGGCTAAGTTTGAAAGGGAGGGGACTTTCCAGAATGAGGCCTTTCCCCTTGCTTCGTGGGCGGTTTGCTGCAGGCTAACTCCTGTTGCCTTGCACTCGTCTGGCATATTTTCGGTGAGTGCCTCCTTCTCCTTCTCCGGTCCCCTTCCTTCTCTCTCTTTTCTTTTCTCTTCGATCTTCTGTCCTTCTCTTTTCCATGGCGCGCCGTCGCCATGTCTCTTCCAATCCGGACGAGGCCGGTCCATCCCGGCCGAGGACTCCATCTTCTTCCTCCTCAGATGAGGAGACGATCCCGGAGGAGATCCGCCGGCGGCTGCAACCCGGGGGTGTCACTATTGGCATCCCCATGGGGATCCGGTCCCCTCCGGTTGCAGCTGTCGTGCCCCTCCGTTCTCTTCCTGCTCCACCTCTTCTTCCTGCCGGTCCCTCCGGTCATGCTTCTACCATGACCGAAGGTGATCTTTCTCTGCTCCGGGATGCCTATGGTATCCTGGGGTCAATTCGCTTGTTTGTTCCGCGGTCCGGGGAGCGCGTCACCATGAGTGGCCCCGGCCGCATAGCCTTCTACGAAGACTTCCTCCTTGGGGGTCTTCGGTTTCCTCTGCATCCCTTTTTTCTTTCTTTCCTCAGCCACTTCCGGCTTGTCCCGGCCCAGCTGGCTCCTAATGCCATTCGGGTCATCTTCTCTTTTATTGTCTTCTGTCACTTCCACGGGTTCGTTGCCCGTTTCTCCCTCTTCAGGGCCATGTTCACCCTGAAGAAGTGCTCCACCGATGATGGCTGGTGGTACATTTCGCCCCGGCCCAGGTCTCCTCCGGTTCGACCTCCCTTCCTCGGTCAAGGGCTGGAAGAGCCGGTTTTTCTTCGCCTCAGTCGAAGACGTCGACTAGGCCTGGAGTGAACCAGACCGGACCCCGAACCGAATTCTCGGGTCGAGTCGGTGGACCAGGAGTCCTATTCCTAGCTCCTGAGCGACGTGGTCCTGGCACTCGAGGTTCTGCTCTCTGAGCAGAATCTTTTTGAGGTCGGGATCAGTCCCATCCGCGAGACGGGTGAGACTCGGCCCCACTTTGACTTCTGCCCCCCTTTTTCTTCATGACCGAGCCGGCTGACTTTCTGTTCCTTTGTGTTGCAGGGATGAAATTTTCGCTGGAGAACCTCCTGGAGGGCGCAGCCCAGCGGGATGTCATTGAGGTGGACGAGCCCGCGGCGAAGAGGGCTCGTACAGAGGCGAGCCGGGAGGTCGTGACGGCGACCGTGCCCAGCCCGATTGCCGCCGTTCCCCCGCCCAGGTTGCCTCAGGGCGGGGCCGCTGATGCTTTGGCTGCGCGACCTGGTGGCGCCGCTGCTGAGAGGGCTCCACTGCCTGCAGCTCCGTCCATTGCCGGGCCCATCGTCGCCGCCGCCTCGACAGCGCAGCTTGTGGCTGCCACCGGCCCGTCGACCGCGGCCCCAACTGAGGGGGCGGCCACCGCAGGAGCCGGCCTGATGCCCCCGGCACCAGTGATCACCCAGCGGGACTCGGTCATCCACGACAAAGGGCTCGCGGAGAAGATCATGGAGTACGCCTCCACCACCCGGGATCGCCGAGCTCGGGGCGGCCGGGACTACGCTGATGCGCTGCTCGGGATCCTCCCGCAGCTCTTCACGGTAAGCCCGAGCTCCTTCCCTTCTTTTCCTTTCAAAACCTAACTCCTTTTATCCTGACATGGTTTGCTCTTGTTGGTGCAGATCGGGAACGACGTTCTCCTACTGAGGAACTTCCTCATAGGGAACGCCAAAAGGGACGCCGAGAAGGAGCTGAAGCTCAGCAAGCTCGCGGTCGACGTCAAAGACCTGATGGAGAAGGGGGCCGAGCTGCAAGCCAATAACCAAGCCCTCCAGTCCGACCTGGCGCGTTCTGAGGGGCGGAACAAGGAGCTGGAGGCTTCCTTGTCGGAGGAGCGGATCTCCTTCCAACACCGCTCGGAGGAGGAGGTGGCGGAGAAGGCTCGCCTGCAGGCCCACTCCTAGTGGCTGGAGCGCCAGTTGGAGGAGGCCCTGCGAGATGCGAGCGTGGCGAAGGACCGGAGTGCGTACATCAATGGACTCCTGGAGGCCGCAAAGCGGGAGGCGCAGGAGGCCATCTCAAAATTCCGGGCTTCCGACGAGTACACGTCGGAGGTCCGGGAGGCCACCGTGGACTCCTTCTTGAAGGGTTCCGGATGTGCCGGGAGAAGGTGGGGGCCCTCTTCCCCGAGCTGGATCTTAGCGGGGTGGTGATCGGAGGCAGGAGGCCAGGAGTCGAGAGCAGGGCTTCTGGTGCGGCCGACGCAACTCCTGCGGCACCGTCGACCAGCGAAGCTGCGGCTCCGGAGCAGCCCCAAGAGCCGGTCGCCGTAGAGGCCGAGGATGCGGCGCCTGTGCCCCCGGCAGAGAGCTCCGACCCTGCATCTCACTGAGTCCGGCGCCTTCTCCCCGCTTTGCTGTTGTAGTGCCTTTTCCCTTTTTTTTCTTATGTATTTTCTTCTTTTGGGGACTCCCGCCTGTCGGGACTCCCAGCTTGTACTGGCCACTTTCATCAATAAAAGTCTTAGTTTGTTAAAATTTCGAGTTCATCTTATCTCACTTTTCTTCTTTCTTCTTTCTGAGATGTTGGCGTGGAATGCTTGAAACAATTGCAGGCCCGATCCTTCCATTGCTCAAATCGAAGGTTGGGCCTCCCGGATCGCGTGGCGGCAGAGTAGGCCTTAAACGGGCCCATCCTTGGGTCGCCTTCATGCTTGCGCAGGCAACATGGTTTCTGCACTGCCTTCCAGGCCGAAGCCCAGGATCTCCGGACTGAGCTCGATGTCGCAGGCTTTCTCAAGCCTTGCATGGCTTGCTGAGCTATTCTCCGGGCTTGCGTGGGTGAACTGGGTTCTGCACCGCCTTCCAGGCCAAAGCCCAGGATCTACGGACTGAACCCGATGCCATAGGCCTTCTTGTCGAAGTGAGAAGGAAGTGTTTGAAGTGGGGGAACTTTGTTACAGGAACAGGGAGCCTTACATCACTGATAGTACATCCTTAGGTTCGAGGCGTTCCACGTCCGGGGGAACCTGGCACCTCCCAATTCCTCCAAGTAACATGCTCTGTGAGGGAGGGCTTCTGCCACCCGATATGGGCCTTCCCAATTGGGTGATAGCTTGCCGCATTCCCGTGGCTGGGAGGCTTCAGCGCGTCGGAGGACCAAGTCTCCGGGACGGAAAACCTTCGGCCGCACTCGAGAGTTGTAATATCTGGCTACACGTTGCCTATACGCCGCCATTCGGACTCGGGCCTTGTCCCTCGTTTCCTCGAGAAGGTCAAGGTTGAGCATCATCCTGGCTGGGTTTTCTGTCTTGTCATATTGCTCCACACGCAGCGTGGGTAGGCTGAGCTCGATCGGGATGACTGCCTCGGCTCCGAAGACGAGGTTGAACGGGGTTTCGTCGGTAGCCATCCTCGGGGTGGTGTGGTATGCCCAGAGGATGCTGGGAAGCTCGTCGGCCCATCTGCCCTTGGCCTGGTCCAGCCGCGTGCGGAGGCCCTGAAGAATGGTCCTATTCGTGACTTCGGCCTCCCCATTAGTCTGAGGATGCGCCACCGAGGTAAAGCGATGCCTGATGCCGAGGTCGCTGCAGAATTCTTTGAACTCCCGGCAGTCGAACTGGCGCCCGTTGTCGGTGACCACGGTGTGGGGGAGGCCGAAGCGGCAGACGATGGACTTCCAAAAGAACTTGGCGACGTTTGCTTCGGTGATCCTTGCCAAGGGTTCGGCCTTGACCCACTTCGTGAAGTAGTCGATGGCCACTATCAAGAACTTCCGCTGGCCAGACGCCGGCGGGAATGGGCCGAGGAGGTCCATCCCCCACTGGGCGAACGGCCAGGGGGCTGAGAGCTGGGAGATTGGGTTGGAGGGTTGTCGCTGCACCGTGGCATGACGCTGGCACCGGTCGCACTTCTTCACGAAGTCGGCGGCGTCTTCCTTCATTGTTTCCCAGAAGTAGCCCTGACGGAGGGCCTTGTATGCCAATGCCCTGCCCCCCACGTGGTTCCCGCAGATGCCTTCGTGAATCTCCTGGAGCACAAGCTTGGCTTCCGTGAGTCCTACGCACTTGAGGAGGGGGTAGGAGTAGGATCTTCGATACAACTGCCCGTCCATCAGGACGAACCGCACGGCCTTCTTCCTGATGAGGCGAGCCGCCTCGCGGTCCTCCGGCAGGGTGCCACTGGTGATGTACGCAACGTACTTGTCCATCCAGCTGGGTTCGTGGCTGACCTGATGGACTTCCACCGGTGCTTCGAGGCTTGGATCTCCAGACGCTCCACATGAGCGCGTCCCAGCATCGAGTCCGGCAGGGTCACCAGCCGAGAGAAAGCATCCGCGCGGGCGTTCTCCCCACGGGGGATATGGAAGATGCTGAAGCGCCGAACTTGGATGCGCCCGCCTTGACGAGCTCCAAGTATTTCGCCATTTGGGGGTCGTGTGCGACATACTCCCCGGATACCTGTCCTGCCACGAGCTGGGAATCAGTGAAAGCTTTGAGGTTGGTTATGCCCAGCTCGCGGGAGACTCTTAGTCTGGCAAGAAGTGCCTCGTACTCCGTCTGGTTATTCATTGCGGGGAATTGGAAACGGAGCGTGCATTCGGCGACAACCCCGTCGCCGTTGGCAAGGATGAGCCCAGCTCCGCTCCCGCCGGAGTTTGAGGCTCCATCCACATGGAGGATCCAGGCATCCTCTCCGGGCTCATCGGTGCCAACCTCCATCGGCTGGATCGGGGGGCCTTCCTCGGGCTCCTTGCCCAAGCCTGCACATTCGACCAAAAAGTCGGCCAGCACCTGTGCCTTCATGGCCGACCTTGGCCTGTACGTAATGTCAAACTCGCTGAGCTTCAGTGCCCACTTGGCCAATCGTCCCGAGGTATCGGGTCGGCTGAGCACCGCTTTCAGCGGTTGATCCGTCAAGACGGCGATGGGGTGCACTTGGAAATAGGGCCTGAGACGCTGGGCAGACACTATTAGCGCAAAAACAAGTTTCTCGGGCCGAGAATACCTGAGCTCCGCGTCACGGAGAAGCTTGCTAGTATAGTACACCGGCCGCTGGAGCCCCTGGCCGTCGGTTCGGACCAAGACTGAGCTGACGGCTTCCGGGGTAACCGCCAGGTAGAGGGTAAGCTCCTCTCCCTCCTCGGGCCTGGACAGCAACGGTGGCGATGCAAGCGTCTTCTTCAGCTCCTCGAAGGCTTGCTGGCATTCCTCGGTCCAAGCAAAGTCATTCATCTTCCTCAGCACCTTGAAGAAGGGACGGCAGCGGTCCACCGACCTGGAGATAAAACAGCTAAGGGCCGCAACTCGGCCGGTTAGTTGTTACACTTGCTTCTTGGAGGCGGGCTGCTCCATGTCCAGGATGGCCTGGACCTTCTCCGGGTTGGCCTCGATTCCTCTTTGGGTCACCATAAATCCTAGGAATTTCCCAGCGGAGACACCAAAGGCGCACTTTGCCGGGTTCAGCTTCATTCGATGGCGTCGGAGGTTGCCGAACATCTCTGCCAAGTCAGCCACGTGGTCCGAATCGGGTTTGCTCATTACCAGCATGTCGTCCACGTACACCTGCATGTTGCGGCCTATCTGGTCTTTGAAAATTCTGCTGACCAGGCGTTGGTACGTCGCCCCCGTGTTCTTGAGATCGAAGGGCATCATCCTGTAGCAAAAAGTCCCGCGGTCAATTATGAAGGCAATGTGCTCTTCGTCATCCGGGTTCATCCGGATCTGGTTGTATCCGGAGAAGGCGTCCATGAACGACAGGAGGCGATGCCCCGAGATGGTGTCGACCAGCTGGTCGATCTTTGGGAGAGGGAAGCTGTCCTTCGGGCAAGCTCGGTTGAGGTCGGTGTAGTCCACACAGATCCTCCACTTACCACTACTCTTCTTTACCATGACCACGTTTGCCAGCCAACTGGGATACTGGACCTCTCGGACAAAACCGGCGGCGAGGAGCTTCTCCACTT
This sequence comes from Areca catechu, assembly GCA_021397845.1. Lineage (NCBI taxonomy): Eukaryota > Viridiplantae > Streptophyta > Magnoliopsida > Arecales > Arecaceae > Areca > Areca catechu. Next base: position 103,519,122 of record CM038039.1, on the reverse strand, counting down.
CCTCGTTGATCGCCTTCTGCCTCTCCATGGCGAAGCTTCTCTTCTTCTAGCGGACCGGGCGGCAATTTGGGTCCACGTTTAGCCTGTGCATGATGACCTCGGGCGGGATGCCCGACATGTCGGCTGCTGACCTGGCGAACACGTCAGCGTTGGCGCGGAGGAACTCCAGCAGGCGGGTTCGTTCCTCTTCGGGGAGCTGGGCCCCGACTTGCACCATCTTCAGGGGGTCCGAACCGAGGGGAAAAGTCAGCCGGCGCTCTACGGACCCTCCCATGGGTTCCTTCTCTCTCAGGTCGAGGTCGTCGATATCATGGGCGAGCTCCGCGCCCCCGGCGCTCGGGACCGTCTGGAGGCAGAGCGGGACTGGCTGAGTCGTCCCCTTCATCTCCCCGAGCCCGGAAGGCATGGGGAACTGTACCAACAGCCTTCTTGTGGAGATGGTGGCGTCCAGTTGGTTGAGCCCGGGACGCCCGAGAATGGCGTTGTAAGGTGAGGGGAGCCTGACGATGGTAAATGTTACCAGGATGGTCGCCTGCCGGGGTGGGGATCCGGCGGTGACCGGGAGAGTGATCTCCCCCTCGACCCCCACGGAGTCCCCTGTGAAACCTACCAGGGGGGTGTGCACTGGTTTCAGCTGATCGGGGGACAAGTTCATCCGAGAGAAAGCATCGTAAAAAAGTACGTCAGCCGAGCTTCCACTATCCACCATGATTCGATGTACAGGATGCTTCGCGATGGTCATCTCGACCACCACGGCATTGTTGTTTACATTATCATTAACTTCCCCCCCCTTGGGAGGGATTACATTCTCCGGTTCCTAACTTCCCGGGCTCTCTTTGTCGCTCGACCGGACCCGCGTGAAATCATGCCCACGGGCTTCTCCGTTGAGCGGTTGTCGATCGTAGGGACAGGTGGTAAGGCCGCGAGCGGCTGCCCTTCAGAGGGGGCCTCGTTCTTAACGAACTTCCTGAGGTAACCCCTCCTGATCAGCTCCTCGATCTCCCGCTTCAGGTGGCGACACTCCTCTGTGTCATGCCCGTGCTCGCGGTGGAACTGGCAGTACTTCGATTTGTCCCGGACGGCTCTCAGGTTCTGAGGAGGAGGTCGGCGGAGGTAGCGCTCACCCTCGATTTCCATGAGGATCTTCATTCGAGGTGCGAGGAGAGGGGTGTACCTCCACTCGGGAGTGGCTTCGCCCCTCGGCCTTGGATTCGGGCGAGGGTCGGTAGACAGCCCGGGCCTCCGAGCTCCCGGGCGTCCCTCGGGAGCGGCTTCTTCGGAGTCTTCCCGTCCAACTCTCGACGGGTGCGGTCAGCCTCCTCCGCTCGGATGTACTTGTGGGCGCGGAGGAGGAGCTCGGAGTACATCCTGGGCGGCTTCTTGTCCAGGGAGTAGGTCAGGCGGGACGTCCTGAGCCCGCGCTTCAAAGCCAGCATGGCGACGGGCTCATCCAAGCTGTAAATCTCCAGGGCTGCGGTCTTGAACCAGGTGATGTAGTCCCGGAGTAGCTCCCGGTCCTGCTGGCGGATGGAGAAGAGGCTGTCCACCTCTCTCGGCACCTTTCGACAAGCATTGAAGTGCGCCACGAACCTTCCTTCTAGCTGATGGAAGGAGCAAATGGATCCGGGCTCGAGGCGGGTAACCAGACTCGAGCGGCCTTCCGGAGGGTTGCCGGGAAGGCGATACATAGAAGAGCGTCGGTGGCACCCTGGACCCTCATGAGAGCTTTATAGCTCTCCAAATGGTCCAGGGGGTCGGTGGTCCCGTCGTAGGGATCCACCTGCGGCATGCGGAACCGTTTCGGGATCGGTTCCGCCTGGATTTCTTCAGAGAAAGGGGGACGGGAGTCGTAGCCCGCCGGGTCTGCCGATGAGTTCTGCAGGTCAGTGAATCGGCGGGCGAACTCTGCCAGCTTGCACTCATGCTCCTCCAGGCGCCTCTCGGCCTGGCGCCTGATGGCTTCGTCGATGGAGTCTTCCACCGAGACGGCGGGCGAAGGGGGTGCCGATCGGTCTCGGTGCGAGGTCTGGCCTCGGCGTCGCTTGCTGCGATGCACCGTTTCAGCCCCGTCGACTGGGGATCGGCTCTCGTGATCCTCCGAACCGGAGTAGTTTCTCTTTGCAGGAGCTTGGTGGCTCTCCTGGGGGTTGGAGATGGCCCTCGGATGGGATGGCCTGCCCTGGATTGAGCGCAGGCTCCCACGCTACCCTGCGGCTCGGGCCGCGGGGGTCCCTGGCTGCGGCTGGGTGGCCAGGGACCGTTGCTGATGCTGAAGCTGTCGGACCGCTGAGGTCAAGGTCTGCAGCTGCTGGATGACGGCCGCAAGGGGTCCGTCCACCGGGGTAGGCTGCTGTGGAAGAGGAGGGGGAGCCGGAAGCTCCCTTTCGGGCTGTGGCCCCCCGGAGGGGAGTGGACTTCCCCCACATGGCTGGTGGACGCCTCGCGACCACGAGTGACCACCATTGCTGGAGAGCATGACACCTGCAGAAAGTTGGCTCCCGCTGGGGTTCAGTGTCCTGGCCCCCTACCTGGTGCACCAATCTGTTGCCGCTCTCATCGCCGCGCCCGTGCCGCGGATCCGCCGATCCCTCCTGACCGCCTGGCGAGGGAGCCTCCCTTCCCGCGGTGAACCTGCAAAAAAGGGGTTAGAAGACCCTGGCCGGGGATCCCGGTGAGGGAGCTCCGACGGTCAAGTCAGTAGACGACGAGAAGGAACAGACTCTCCAGACGGACCCCCGAAAGGGTTCCAGACTTGGAGAGTTTACTGGTGAGAGAGACGCTCTGGGGACCAGAATCTCGGCTGGGCCTCCTTGCCGAGCTCACACCCAGTGTTCCCCTCTCGGGATCTCTGGGTTTTACTCTCCGGGGAGAGGCCTTTTTTCCGGTGCTTCTTCTTTGTCCCCAGGCTTGTTGGCTTACCTTGTCGTCCCCAGATTCCTCCCTCTTTATCTCCTTTCGTCGTGCGCTTGTTTCTTCCTCCTTGGATACTCCCCTCCCCCGTCCTTTTCCCTTTTCCCTTTTCGGTGAAGGGGGCCAGGCGGCTTTCCGACCTCATCCGCCGGGCCCAGCAGGGAAAAGGCAAAGACAGTAGAGAAAAAGGGGAGGGCGGCGCTGGCAAGGCGGTCGGTCAGGCCTCGGGCCCAGCGAGAGCGCTCTCTTCCCCAAGCGTGGGCGCCATCCATCTATGGGGCCTGTTCCGTCAGGATCGCGTCTCTCGGCTGCGGGACCTATCGGGCCGATGCAAGTGATGTTCCGCGTGCCACCGCCCTCCGTACGGGGTGCCGTCTGGGATTCGTACGGCCTGAGGGATGGCCTCGGGGCCCGTCTCTCTCCCTGGGGCCCTCTCCATACGAGCGGTCTGACCTCGGCTGAGTTGGACCCATCTCCGGGGGCCAACTGGTGAGGAGCGAAGGACCAGCCGACCTCGGCTTAGGTGGACCCCTCCTGGGTGGACACCTGGCGAGGTGGCAGGAGGTCGCCTGGCTTCGACCGAGGTGGGCCCATCTCTGGGTGGCCACCTGGCGAAGGGCGAGGGACCGGCCGACCTCGACTTAGGTGGACCCCTCCTGGGTGGACACCTGGCGAGCTGGCAGGAGGTCACCTGGCTTCGGCCGAGGTGGGCCCGTCTCCGGGTGGCCACCTGGCGAAGGGCGAAGGACCGGCCGACCTCGCTTAGGTGGACCCCTCCTGGGTGGACACCTGGCGAGGTGGCAGGAGGTCGCCTGGCTTCGGTCGAGGTGGGCCCGTCTCCGGGTGGCCACCTGGCAAAGGGCGAAGGATCGGCCGACCTCGGCCCAGGTGGACCCCTCCTGGGTGGACACCTGGCGAGGTGGCAGGAGGTCGCCTGACCTCGACCGACCTCATTTAGCGGACCCCTCCTGGTCTGGGCGCCAATGGGGCGGTAGAGGAACTCCGAGCCGAGCTCGACCTTGGCGAGGGCAGTTTGTCTTGGACAGTCGTCGGGCGGTGTGGTCTTGCCGACCCTGGCCTTGAAGACGTGGCGCTGACTCAGCCGGGGAAACTTCCATGTGGCTCGATCGCATTCGGCGGTACCTGAGCCTGGCCACGTCACTGTCACAGCTGTAACAATGGGGATCTCAAAGCAGCACTGATCTCGAAGCTGCACTGATCCTGGAGCAGAACTGATCCCAGAGTAGTGCCAATCCCGGAGTAGCACATATTTTAATAAATTAGTTTGGGATTTATCTTTTATTTGACTTTTGAATTAGGATTTGGTTGGTTAGGATTGAGATATGGATAGGCTTATCTTATCCTATCTTGTATTTGAATTTGAGTCATCTCTATCTTTTTATCCTGTATTCAATTCAAACGAAGGTTGGACAGGTCTATAAATACCACCCTCGGTCCTTTGTAAAAAAATAGTTTTTGGAGAAAAAAATTTGAATTTTTTAGAAGAGTGATTCTTCTTGCCTTCGCCTTCGGGCTTGGGCGTGATGCCCTAGTTATTCCCCTTCCCATTCCATCTTCTTTATCCCCTCGTGACCTTTGAGATCCATCCTAGCACCTCCAAGTATCGAGGAGGGTGTAATGCTCTAGTGGTGAGAGGTCTCTTCGTTAGGGTGAGTCCCAAAGTCCATGAGATCCAGATCCCTATCCTACATCCCCACTATTCCTTCGCCACCCTATTCCTTCGCCACCCATAGAGAAAAAAATATTAAAAAAAAATAGTACCCTAATTTAAGTGACTTCTAGGCTCACCAACGATCCTACCCCTGTCCCCCATCAATGTGGTTCACATTTGCACCATACAAAAGAAGAAAGGGTTCAAAAAAAAGGAGAGATGCAATGTTGTTCAAAGTTTGTCTTTCATTGCTTAGAAGGAAAAAGGAAGTTATATCAAAAGGGACCTCCCGACAAGCAAGGAGGTCCTCAAAAAATATCGAAGTACAAAAGAGAAAGGAAAATCTACACTATGGAGACACCATTGATGCCTTGCTAGACCGTCGGGGCACTTCGCCAGTCCCCTGCGAAGGACTTTTGCTGGAAGGATGGCCGGATCACTGACCTCCATCACTTCATCTCCTAGTGTGGTGACCATCCCAGCTATGGTTCCAGGTGTGGCAACCATGACATCAGCTTCTAGCTTCACATCCATCCCCGTGCTGGTCACTTCTAGCGAAGTTTCCCTGCCATCATCGATCCTTGGCAAGTTCGGGATAATGGAGTCGAGGCCCTTGTAAGGGAAGGTCTAGGCCACCTTTTTCCTGCAGTCCTCGAACCCCTTGAAGAAACAGTCAAGGACTGCCTCCTGGACCTCATCGGCAAACACCTCTAAGGTGTTGAACCTCGACACAGCTTCGGCGGCCTCCTTCTTAGTCATCTTCATCAGTGCCACCACCGTCATCGCCTTCTCCTCTACAACCATGGCCCGGCCATCTCTGCCTTGAGTTGGGCCTGGAGGGTCTATGCCCGTCCCTCCAGGCGCGCCGCCTCCATGGAAGACTCCTCCACCTAGCTGGCTGCCTTCTCCCTCTCCGTTGCTAGGGCCAGCTCGAGGTCCCTCGCTCGACCATCCAATTCTGCCCCCGTGACTTTGGTGTTGATCACCTCCATCTGGAGGGCCTTGGCTTGCCCTTCTAGGGTTTGTACCTGCTCAGCCTAAGCCCAAGCCCCTGCTTTCATGGCCTCTGGGCATTTCCAGTGATTGACATTCCGCTTGGCCAGCACCAAGCAGGAGTCTTGGATCAACAGTGCATCGACGATCACCTGCAGTAATAGAAATGTTAGTTAGAGCGACATAGATAGTAAAGAAAGCCTAAGGAAGAGGAAACTTACCGCCAATAGCTAGGGAAATAGGCCTGTGAGGAGGGTCGGTAGCTGCTTGCCACTCCTTTCCTGATGGTCGCATGGCTGGATGGTGAACTCGGCCATCCTCTCCGCCAGGGCAGGGTCGAGGGTGACGGCCTCATTCGGTGGTACTGCAATCGATACCCTGGCCACCCCTGGGGTTACTGCCACAGAGGGTGTCACCAAGCTTGACGAAATCGATGACGGGGGCATGGAGGTTGCTGGCTGGGCGGTGGCTACTCCAGTGGCCGCCTACGATGTCGCCCCCCCTTGGTTGCTGTGCTGGTCGCCACTTCCACCACCTCCGACGATGGTGGGACCTCGATGCAGAACAATGCCGCTAGAGGAGCTTGTGCATCCCCCTCTCCAGCCCTAGCACTCTTGCTATGCCTACGTGTGGGTGTCGAGGCCACCGCCCTAAGTGTTGGCGGGACCGGCCTAGCCCTCCTCTATCTAGGGTTGATCGAAGCCTCCATGATGGGCCTCCACCTCGAATCTCCCTGAGCCCTCTTTTGAGGATCTTCTTTGAGCTCGAGAGATGCATGTCTTTTCCAGGACATCTCCCGGATCTGATCCATAGAGAACTTGTTGACTCCGTTATTGATTTTGATGATAAGCAAAATGATTAAGTATAAGTTAAGTACTAATGATTTCCTTGAATTATATTTTTATAGAAAAAGGTGCTCATAAATTTGAAAAAGTTTGTTTGATTGAAGAAGCCAAGTTTAGATGAAAGATCTGCTCAAAGAAATCTTGGACAGACAAAGTTTGCTTGAATGGACATTTAAGTGAAACATAAATTTGTTTCAATACAAGTTTAGACATTTTTGTGAAGATTTCAATAAGGTGTTGACTCAAAGTGTCGACACATGACACCAAGTGTCGACACATGAATGTGAAGTGTCGACTCAAGTTGGTACGCAAAGAATATTTTAGATGGCACTGCTAAAGTATCAATACATGGACTTGAAGTGTCGACTCAAAGTGTCAACACATGGATCAGCTCATCGTCTAAGATTTTTAAATCACAGAACTTCCTGAAAATGAAAAACTGCAGAAGTGTCGACACATGGATGCAATGTATTGACTCAAAGTATCGACTCACTTGAGGAAGTGTCGACACATCTAAGATTTCTAGAGAACTAGATTGAAGATTGGTGTCGACTCAAGAAATTCAAGTGTCGACCTGAAGTGTCGACTCACAGCCTGAAGTTTCGATACATGGAGTTCTGGGAATAGTAACAGCTAGTTTTTCAAACACAGAACTCGATCCTTTTACCCTTCTAACAGCTAGATTTTCAAGTCTAATGGCTAGAAACCAGATTTGAGACCTTGGAAAGGTATTTATATGCTCCAAATCAAATCAAAACCATAATTATTGATGAGAATGAAATAGAAGAGAGAAGAAAAGAGAGCATTCACTCCTCTTCATTGAAGATTTAACCACTCTCAAGCAAAAGAAAGCCTCCAAGCATTCAAGAGCCTTCAAGAGCATTAAAGATCATCCATTCTTGAGCAATCAAAGAGGCTTCAACAAGTTCAAAAGCACCACAACATCGAGTTTCAAAGAGATATCCACTTTTTATTAAAAAGCTTTTATTGTTTCTCTACTTCAAAAATTTATTTGTTGTAAGGGTTCTTGGTTAGCCTATTGTAAAACCAAGAGAGGTTATTGGTGAGCCTTTGAAAACCATTTAGGTTCTTGGTTAGCCCGAAAAATCAAGGGAGGTTGGTAGTGAGCCTTAAAACCATTTATGTTCTTGATTAGCCCGTAAAACCAAGTGAGGTTTTGACTTATTGGTCTTATGAAAACAAGTTAGGTTTTTGATTAGTGAGCCCGAAAAACTAATCAATTGTAATCGATAAAGATTATAGTAAATTTTCAAGGGGATCTTAAGGAGTGGATGTAGGTGCATTGGATAGCACCAAACCACTATACTTCTTTATCTTTGTGATTGATTATTCTCTCTACTTACTCTTTCATTTATTGCTCTTTATTTTTGCTGCACTTTTACTTAAGAGCATTACATTTGATTTCATAGTACCTTGATTAATTGTTGAATTGGATTACATCTTATTGCATTGCATCAAGTAATTATTTTTTAGAGACCCAATTCACCCCCCCTCTTGGGTTGCTTACTGGGCAACAAGTGGTATCAGAGCCCTATTCTCAGTGTATAGACTTTACCACCTTGAATAAAGATCTATGGCAGCCCCTATTAGTACTAGTGTAGTAGAGGGTCAAGCCTCAAATAGACCTTCATTTTTCAATGGATCAAATTATACATATTGAAAAATTAGGATGAGAATTTATATGCATTCTATTGATTATAACTTATGGAGAGTTGTTGATAAGGATCCTCATATTCCTTCGATAGTGGTTAATGGTGTTTCCATCCCAAAGCTCGAAGAGAATTGGGATGAAAATGATATTAAGCAATCCGAGATCAATGCTAAGGCAATGAATCTTCTTTATTATGCATTAGATCCTAGTGAGTTCAATAGGATATCTACTTGCACTTCTGCCAAAGAAATATGGGACACATTTGAAGTTACCCATGAGGGTACCGATCAAGTGAAAAATACTAAGGTGAACATGTTAGTGCATACTTATGAAATGTTCCGAATGGAACCTAATGAGTCAATCACTGACATGTACACTAAATTTACAAATATTGTAAATAGAATGAGAAGTCTAGGAAAAGTAATGTCTAACGCTGATCTTGTGAATAAAATCCTTAGGTCACTTTCAACATCGCTCATGACTTATTAGCTGAATTTGAAACAAAAGTCAATGGACATGGACAAGAAGAAAAACGAGATTGCATCTAAATCAAACATACAAGAAGAATCCTCAATCGATGAGTCTGAAGAAGAAGATGATGATGATGAAGGTGAAGAAGCCCTCCTTGCTAGGAAATTTAGAAAATTCATGAAGAGGAGAAAGTTTCCTTACAAGAAAAAATTTCAATCAAAAGAAAAAAGAAAAGAGAAAGAGAAAGAAAAGAAAAAAGAAAAGGAGAAGAAAATACCAACATGCTTCGAGTGCAAGAAGCCGGGTCACTATAAGTTTGATTGCCCTCTCCTAAAGAAGTCAAGGAAGAAGTTAAGAAAGAAAGCAATAATGGCCATTTGGAGTGATAGTGAAGACTCAAGTTTTGAAAAGAGCAGACAGAAGTTGCAAATCTTTATCTTATGGCACATCAAGAGCAAGATGAGATAATGTCTGATACTGAAATAGATTTTACTTTTGATGAGCTAAGAAATGCTTTTGATGAACTTATGCATGATTATAAACTAATTTTATCTGATAATAAAAAGATGAAAAAGCATGCAAATAGTTTTTCTCTTGAAAATAATTCTTTGTTGAATGAAGTTAGTGATTTGAAAACTACATTAGATATTTTGGAAAAGAAAAACAATGCTTTGACAGTGAAAAATGAAGTTTTGAAAAGACCCAAAACTGTTATTTCAAATGGTGATCTTTTGAAGAAAAATAAAGATTTGGAATTAGAAAATGTAAAGTACAAAAATGAACTTGATGAAATGAAGCCTTTTGTTGAAAAATTTACCTATAGTTCAGAAAAATTGAATCTACTTTTGAATAGCCAAAAAGCTATTTTCAATAAAGCAGGATTAGGCTATAGACCACAAAAACAATAAAAGTACTTTAAAAACTTTTTTGTTCCTTCATCTTCAAGCATAACATGTTTTTCTTAGAAAAAAACAAGGTCGTAAATCTTTTCAATGCAATTTGAGAAAAATCAATTCTTTTGGAAAAGTTTGGGTTCCAAAAGGAACCATTTTAAGTGCTAACCCTAAAGGACCCAAGTTGGCTTGGGTACCTAAAAACAAAGCTTGATTTTTACTGCAGATGTGTCTTGCAACCAAGGAGAACAAAAGACTTTGGTATCTTGATAGTGGTTGCTCAAGGTACATGACGGGAGATGTGAAGCAATTCACTTCTCTTGAAGTAATGAATGGAGGGAGTGTGACCTTCGAGGATAATGGTAAAGAAAAAATCATTGGTATTGGTAAGGTTCACATAACTCCTTCTAGTTGTATTAGCAATGTACTGTTAGTTGAAGGTTTAAAGCATAATCTTTTAAGCAATAGTCAATTTTGCGATAAAGGTTTTCAAGTTATTTTTAAATTATTGCATGATTGCTAGTCCGGATATAAATGGAGTACAATTCATTAGAAAAGGCATAGAAATATTTATTCGGTAGATTTGGATGATCTATCTTTGCCTAATGGAGAATGCCTTGTTGCAATGAATTCTACTAAAGATAGGACTAGTTGGCTTTAGTATGGAAGATTAGGGCATGCTAGTATGTATCTACTTTTAAAATTTTAAAAAAGAATTTAGTTAGAGATTTACATGAACTTTGTTTTGAAAAAGATAGAGTTTGCCAAGCATGTCAATTTGGAAAGCAAGTTAAAACCTCTTTCAAACCTAAAGGCTTTGTAACTACTAGTAGGCCACTAGAACTACTTCATATGGATCTCTTTGGACCAACTAGAATATCAAGTCTAGGAGGCAAGAGATATGGATTAGTCATAGTGGATGATTTTTCGAGATTTACATGGGTGTTCTTTTTAGCACATAAAGATGAATCATTTTCTGTATTTATAAAGTTTTATAGAAAAGTTTCAAATGAAAAAAGTGTTTCAGTTGTTTGCATTCGCAGTAATCATGGAACTGAATTTGAAAATCAGGATTTCAAAAACTTTTGTAATGAAAAAGGTATTGAATACAACTTTTCTGCACCTAGGATACCTCAGCAGAATGGGATAGTGGAAAGAAAAAATCATATTTTAGAAAAAATGACATGCACTATGCTTTGTGAAAATGATTTACCGCAATATTTTTGGGCTGAAGCTATTGATACTGCATGTTACATTTTGAATCGAGTTTTAATCAGCCCTATTTTGAAGAAAAATCCTTATAAACTTTGGAATCAAAGAAAACTAACTTTAAAGTATTTTTGAGTTTTCGGTTAAAAATGTTTTATCTTAAATAATGGAAAAGATAATCTTGGAAAATTTGATGCCCAATCTGATGAAGGTATCTTTTTAGGATACTCCACATCAAGCAAGGCATACAGAGTTTTCAATAAAAGAACCTTGATTGTAGAGGAGTCAGTACATATTTTTTTAAATAATCTACTAACAAATCCTCCAGAAAAAAGGATACTTCTGATGAATGTGCATGTGCTGACAAGCTTTAAAAGTTGACACTGAATGATTAACCCCCTCAGCCAAGTGAAGAAGATCAAGACAAAAGTGAGAAAGGTAAAGATACTCCAAAGCACCAAGATCTACCTAAGGAGTGGAGGTATGCTCATGAACATCCTAAAAAATTAATCCTTGGTGATCCATCTAAAGGGATAAGAACTCAAGCCTCAATTAGAAATGAATGTGATTATATAGCTTTTGTTTCTTAAGTTGAGCCTAAATATTTTGAAGAAGCTGAAAAAGATCCTAACTGGATTAATGCCATGCAAGATGAACTAATTCAGTTTGATAGAAATAATGTTTAGACATTAATAGAAATACCATCTAATATTTCTATTATTGGTACAAAATAGATATTTAGGAATAAATTGGATGAAAATGGAATTATTGTTAGAAATAAAGCTAGGCTAGTTGCTAAAGGCTACAACCAGGAGGAAGGAATTGATTTTGATAAAATTTTTGCTCCTATTACTAGACTTGAAGCAATTAGACTATTATTAGTATTTGCTTATTTTATAAATTTTAAACTGTTTCAAATGGATGTTAAGAATACTTTTCTAAATTATTTTATAACAGAAAAAGTTTTTGTTGAACAACCACTTATATTTGAAAATCATGCACATCCTGATCATGTTTTTAAATTGCACAAAGTACTTTATTGATTAAAGCAAGCAACTCGAGCCTGGTATGAAAGACTTAGAAAATTTTTGATTGAAAATGAATTTTCTAGAGGCCATGTTGATAAAACCTTATTTTTGAAAAAGAAAGATAATGATTTATTAGTAGTACAACTATATGTTAATTATATCATTTTTGGTGCTACTAATAAAATTCTTTGTCAAGAGTTTGCTAAGCTAATGCAGGGTGAGTTCGAGATGAGCATGATGGGAGAACTCAATTTCTTTCTTGAACTCCAGATCAAGCAAACCAAAGATGGAATCTTCATCAACCAAGCTAAGTATACAAGAGAAATTATAAAGAAGTTTGGGATGGAGACCACTAAATTGATAGGTACGCCTATGAGCCCCTCTTATAGACTTGATAAAGATGAGCATGATAAATCAGTAGATCAAAAGTTATACAGAGATATGATTGTCTCTTTATTGTGCTTAACTACCAATAGACCAGATATAATGTTCAGTGTATGCATGTGTGCTAGATATCAATCTGAACCTAAAGAATCACATCTGATGGATATTAAGTGCATTATTAGATATCTATCTGGTACTATTGATATTGGTTTATGGTATTCTAGAGATTCATCTGCTGAATTAATTGAATATTTTGATGCTGATTTTACTGGTTATAAATTGGATAGAAAGAGTACTAGTGGTACTTGCCAATTTCTTGGAGTTAATTTAATCTCCTAGTTTAGCAAGAAACAAACTTCAGTTGCACTATCTATAGCCAAGGCTGAGTATATTGCAGCAAGAAGTTGTTGTGCTCAAATCTTATGGATTAAGCAACAACTTGAAGATTTTGGAATCAAGTTGACTAGTACACCTATAAAATGTGATAATACCAGTGCTATTTGCTTGACCAAAAATCCTGTTCAACATTCTAGGAGTAAACATATTGAAATTAGACATCATTTTATTAAAGATCATGTTGAAAATAATGATGTTGTGCTTGAATTTATTAGTACTGAATTTCAATTAGCTGATATTTTGATTAAGCCTCTCCTGGAAGATCGATTTTGTATGATTAGAAGAGAGCTTGGGATCATTAATCCTTTTGATTAAATTTTTTCTATCTTTGACTCAAAACAATCATATTTGACATCAATTATACTCAATCATTGTTAATTTTATTGAATTTCATTGAATTATCTGTAATTTTGATCAAACCTTCAATCTCTTATGTTTCAATTTTTAAGTCGATGTGTCGACATATTAATGTGTCGACACCTGAATGTGTCAACACATTCGTGAGTCGACACATGAACGGTAGCAGACCGAGAATAAGGGCATTCAGAAGCATTTTTTCCTTATTTTGTCTTCCCTCTCGAGCCGACACATACCCTATGGTACTCCTCACTCCTCCTTCCCTCTATTTCATGCTTTAAACCCTCTGATTCGTTGTTCAGAATACTTTCTTGTTTGGATTTTGCGACATTTCGCCTCCCATTTGCAATTTGAGCCCTAGAAACCCAATGTTTCCCCTCTAAAGTTGCCTAAATTCTTATTTGGTGCAATGGGACCCTGAAAACAAGTAGTCTGTCACCCTTGTCAGTCCAATCAAGAGGAGGAATGAAGAACAAAGGCCAGACATGAGGCTAGAGCTCTAGATCCGCCTGCTCGACCCCTTTTCATAGCTTCTAGCCGGATGAGTTCAAAGATCGTCGTCGGGGGATGACATGTAGACTTCAATTTTGTTGACCAGCAGCATTTCAGGATCAGACAGTGGATTCGAGAGGCTGGTTTGACATCATTTTGTTCACTGAGTGAGAGATATTATCCAAGGCTTATTCGGGAGTTTTATGGATTACTAGCCTGTGGGACTGATGGTTGGATGGCATAGGTGAGAGGCAGGGATATCCCAGTTACATCAGAGATACTGAGCAGAGTATGAGATATTCCGATGACTGGATCAGTGGTGGACAGCCTAATTGATAGAGTGAGTGGACTCTAGTGTATCTCGAGTCAAACATATTGCCTAAGGGAGCCACCGTACCTGCATCCCGTCTATCAGCATAAATGAAACTATTGCACCATATTATCTCCCGGATCCTTCTGCTAAAGACCGGATGCTTTGATTACATCACTGAGTGGGAGTTGCTAATGATGGTCTCATTGGTATAGTGCACACCTGTCTACCTTTCAGTGCTCATGGTTCACCAGATGACGGAGGCTTCGATGAGTCAGTGACTCTGCCTACCCTATGGGATGGGGTTAACTTTATTATTCAGGGAGTATGGTGTCAGCTTTGAGGACGAGCCCTTCCGCATGTTACTTCATACTGATGTGTATGAATCAGGTCATTACACAGGATAGGTTATCATCTGTTCCGAGGCCAGTGGAGATGTAGAGTATCCGGTCAGGCCGATGACAGAGTTGATGATGATGCTGCTGCAAAGGAGGAGCGCATCCTTTCTAGTGAGGTAGGACCTATAGAGAGTCAACCTGAGATAGCAGCTCAACCAGAGACCACTTCTCAGTCTGAGCCTTCTACTTCAGCACAACCTCAGCCAGTTCAGACGGATACTCCAGTAGTTTTAGAGAGTTTATTGGATAGAGTCAGGTGCATTGAGATAGATACTTTGATCATTAGATAGCATCTTGACTGCTTCATTATTGAGACCAAAGAGAGCCACAGAAGATTGAGTGATGGCATCTCAGTATTTTGACCGCACTGTCCAGACCTACAGGGAGTACTCCAGTTTCTGATATAGCTCCACCTGCTCCAGCACCAGTTGTTAATGGTGATGATGATGATGATGGAGATGATGAGGAGACTGACTCTGATGGATTTAATTTTCCAGATATGATTTTAGAGCCAATGGCAGAGGTGACGATAGACTTGCCTAGGAGTCCCACTTGTGACTCCTCTAGCTTACCTACCCAGACTCCAGTCCTATCTTCTCCTCCTTCCAGATCAGATGATCATGTTCTGATTCCTATTCTTTCACCAGTTATTGATTCACCCATTGTTGACACACCCATTATTGACAGTCCTATCATTGATTCACCAATTGCAGATTCACCCATTCATTCTTCAGCTGATACACCCACCGTTGATACACTTATCTTATCATTAGCTGATGCACTAGTTTTTGATATACCTTCTGTTGATACACCTATCATCCATATATCCTCACTTATCCGAGAGCTTAGTTTTTACACACCTGGCTTTCAGTATCTTGACTCTGGTCTATCCTTTGATCGTACACCACTTTCGACAGTCGCAGAGACTGTCGACCCGATCTGTTATATTCCTGCTGAGGACATTGCTTCCACTTCTGCTCCAGCCAGAGGTTGGACGTATGCTCGATGCAAAGGAGGTGGTCATCGTACCCCTCCACGACTGACCAGGACTCGTCTCCGATATCTCAGATCGATGTAGCCTCAAGCTCGATCTTTTACTGATACAGGACCGATTGAGATTGGATCATCTTCTGATGACGATATGGATGAGGATTAGGATATCTATGTATCTTTAGATAGTTTACTTTTATGCATCTTTTGTATGTTTCATTGTTGTACAAATTCTGACTTGAAATGAAATATTATGTTGTACTTCATGTTTGTGACTTCAAATGAATGAAATGGTTTAAATTTCCTATTTAGTACTTCATTGTCTTCATTTATGAATGAATGAATGAACTTTTACATTGCACTTCAATGCTATATCTTGAATGTATTGTCTATTTGTCTTCCTACCTTTTTAATGATAACAAAAAGGGAGAGTAATAAGAATAAAGTATAAATGTGATGTATAAATGTGATGTGCAAGGGGTAATAAGAGTATTTGCAAATTTGAAAATTATTTTGAAAACTTGAATTGAAAATTGTTTACAAATTTCTTAAGTAAGGGGGAGCAATACTTTGTTGACATTGAAAATCCTTTTTGAATTGAATTTGATCTTAAATCCCTTCTTTGAATGTTTGGAAAGATATTTACAAACTCTTTTATGGATCATCAATTCAAGGGGAGCCTTGTTTAATTGCTGAATTTTTGTCTCTCCTAAAGCATATTTTCTTATAGAGTATCACGATACGTGTGTTTATGTCTTAAATATATCCCAAAGCTCTGATACTCTCAATCATTATAACAAGCTCTGACACTCTTAATCATAATATCATTCTCGTTCTGATACATCTGTCAATATTGCAAATTACCTTGATACACCTATTGCATTTAGCTCTATGCACCTTGATGAATTCTTTTAAAAGCTTTTTATGCAATTTATACTTCAAGATTTTATCATCATCAAAAAGGGGGGATTGTTGACTCCGTTATTGATTTTGATGATAAGTAAAATGGTTAAGTATAAGTTGAGTACTAATGATTTTCTTGAAGTATGTTTTTATAGAAAAGGTACTCATAAATTTGAAAAAATTTGTTTGATTAAAGAAGCCAAGTTTAGATGAAAGATCTGCTCAAAGAAGACTTGGACATACAAAGTTTGCTTGAATGGACATTTGAGTGAAGCGTAAATTTGTTTCAGCACAAGTTCAGATATTTTTGTGAAGATTTCAGTGAGGTGTCGACTCAAAGTGTCGACACATGATACCAAGTATTGAAACATGAAAGTGAAGTGTTGACTCAAGCCGGTATGCAAAGAATATTTCAGATGGCACGATTGAAGTGTCAATACATAGACTTGAAGTGTCGACTCAAAGTATCGACACATGGATCAGCTCATCGCCTGAGATTTTCAAATCTCAGAACTTACTGAAAATGAAGAACTGCAGAAGTGTCGACACATGGATGCAATGTGTCGACTCAAAGTGTCGACTCACCTAAGAAAGTGTCGACACATCTGAGATTTTCAGAGAACCAGATTAAAGATTTTTGAACTGGGTGACTACTCAAGAAGTTCAAGTGTCGACCTGAAGTATCGACTCATAGCTTAAAGTGTCGACACATGGAGTTCTATAAACAGTAACGGCTAGTTTTTCAAATACAGAACTTGACTCTTTTGCCCTCCAATGGCTAGATTTTCAAGTCTAATGGCTAGAAACCAGATTTAAGACCTTGGAAATGTATTTATATTCTCCAAATCAAATCAAAACCATAATTATTGATGAGAATGAAATAGAAGCATTCAAGAGAGAAGAAAAGAGAGCATTTACTCCTATTCATTGAAGATTCAACCACTCTCAAGCAAAAGCAAGCCTCCAAGCATTCAAGAGCCTTCAAGAGCATTAAAGATAATCCATTCTTGAGCAATCAAAGAGGCTTCAACAAGTTCAAAAGTACCACAACATCGAGCTTTAAAGAGATACTCGCTTTTTATTAGAAAGCTTTTATTGTTTCTCTACTTCAAAAATTTATTTGTTATAAGGGTTCTTGGTTAGCCTATTGTAAAATCAAGGGAGATTATTAGTGAGCCTTTGAAAACTATTTAGATTCTTGGTTATCCTAGAAAACCAAGGGAGGTTGGTGATGAGCCTTAAAACCAGTTAGGTTCTTGGTTAGCCCGTAAAACCAAGTGAGGTTTTGACTTGTTGGCCTTGTGAAAACAAGTTGGGTTTTTAATTAGTGAGCCTAGAAAACTAATCAACTGTAATCGGTAGAGATTATAGTGAATTTCCAAGGGAATCTTGGGGAGTGGATGTAGGTGCATTGGATAGCACTGAATCACTATACTTCTTTGTCTTTGTGGTTGATTGTTCTCTCTACTTACTCTTTTATTTATTGCTCTTTATTTTCGCTGCACTTTGACTTAAGAGCATTACATTTGATTTCATAGTACCTTGATTAATTATTGAATTGAATTACATCCTATTGCATTGCATCAAGTAATTATTTTTTAGAGATCCAATTCACCCCCCCTCTTGGGTTGCTTACTGAGCAACAGAACTTCATGCCTACGAAGAAAAGAAAACACTAGTTAAACTCATCAAAGCAAAGAAGAATCTAGAAAAAAGAATTGGGATTTTTTGGCCTTACCCAAGGACTGAATCAAGCTGACCCCGGCCTCGAACAAATTTTATTCGATCAGTAGGTCCCAGAGTCGAGAAATCTTAGAGCTGATGAGCCAGTTGTACACCCCCCAGTTCGCAACCTCCATTAGGACATTCCAATTGGGGGTGCAGTCCGGGTCACTCCAAACCCAGTCAACCCCCTCAACTAAGATAAAAAAGAATTTGTTCTTCCATCCTTTGATGGAAGAAGGTAAGTTAAATTTGATGGCCCCCACCATGAACCACCACCCGTTATCAACCAGATGGCATTTCAGGATGAAGAGGGCCCTAAATAAAGAGAAATGGGCAACTATCCTGTGGAAGTGACAAAGGATGACAAAATAAGAGATAGCCCTAATTGCATTCAAAGCAAGTTGGGCCTGGACAAGATAGAAATTACTGAGGAAGGAGAGAAAGAATGGATGAAGGGGAAGATGGAGGCCTCCAAGGAAAAACTCCTCGAACAGGGCAATCCTGCACGGGCCACTGGAAGTAACCCGCTCCTTCAATCTCGAAATCGAGAGCCGGATGGAGTCTGGGATCCTGTACATGCTCCAGAGTCGGAGAAGGTCGTCTTGGGTCATCATCGAAGCAATGCTAGTAGGATCGACCAAATCATGGCCAACTAAAGAAATAGAGGGAGGAGGAGGAGAAGGAACCCTAGGGGGACCTATGACTATCCCCGTACGCCGGAGACCCCTACGAATCTTGAGAGGGACTTCCTCCTCCTTACTGTCAGAGGAAGGAAGCCTTGGTCAAGATGGCCCCACCTCGTCGGAATGATCTGGACGGCGATGCCTCTGGCCGGAAGGGCTCATCCTAAGAAAGATGGAAGAAGAACAAAGGAGAAAGGGCCAAAAATCTCTAGTTGATCTCCTTCGGTGCAGGTCAGAGGAGAAGAGAAGAAGCAAAGAGAAGGGAAGACTAACCTGGGTGCCTCGGGTGTTAAAGCTGGGACTAAATGAAAAAGGACCCTAGTTCTCCCTACTCCCTCGCTCGAAGGTTCTAAAGAAATGGCTTAGGCAAAATGACCTCTTTTCAAACATCATGATAGTGCCTTGTCGCATCGTACCGATTGAAACGGGCATCCTTTCATCTCTCTACCCAACGGATGCTAGCCATGTGCCACAATCCACTGGGATCGGTGCTTCGGTATGCACGGAGTCACCCCGGGCCAAGTGCAAACCACCTGATGCTCGCCACATATCGAGATCTGCTAGGAATGATGCTTTGACATGCCAAAAGCCACTCCAAGCTAAGCACAAATCATTACTCCCCTTCGATGCTGGCTGACATGGCACTCCCTCATTGGCTCCGAGGCACGACCTGCGAGTCGTCAGCAGTCAGGGCATTAAATAGTGCAGGCAAAAGCATCCATCCTTGTCAGCATCACCATAACTCCCTTCATCCCGAGCACCATGTCATGCTCTAGACTCAAGAATGGGGGGCATCTGATATGGTATGACCATCGACATGGAGTCCGCATCTAGTTTAGCTAGCAGACAGGTTGGCAGAAGGTGCCACTTGGATGCCATCCAAGTTGACTATTGCAGTCTTTATCTTGTTGATAAGCTCCTCTTCCCAGATAACCTCTACCCCTATATATTTCTTTTTGTCCATATGGTTTTAATTTATTTCTTGAATTTGTTTATACCATTAGGGATAATGGTATTTAAGTTGGGGATAGGAACAAACTTTTAAACTTTAAAATTTTTGAAAAATTTTTAAAAATTATTGCAAATTTTTGAAAAATCTTTTTAAAATGCCAAAAATAAAAATTTTGTCTTTTATAAATCATGTGCCATGGAAATTCTTGAGCTAAAAAGACTAAGAAAAGAATAATAAGTTAGAAGCCTTCACTAATGACTATAGTAAGTCAAGAAGTAGACTAGTTGGTCAGAGTTGTAGTGGCCTACTTTGGTCACCCAAAGGCTATTAGCACTTCCATCGCATATGCATATTGATGATGTAAAGTAGGTATTAGTTGTAAAGTCAATTAAAGCTTCAATTATTATTAAAAAATTGGTAATTGATATATACCCTCCATTTAAACTTGAAGTTGAGGAAAGAGCTATCTACCTTAAAAAAAGAAAAAAAGAGAAAAAAGAGAAAAGAAAAAGGGACAAGTTCTAAACATTGATTTCCCACCTAGTAACTGGGCACATTCGTCTAAGTAAGCATTGTTGTTCGTGTCAAAAAATGGACACTGTGAAGATAATGCCATGCAAAAAAAAAATTAAGTAGTGTGAAAGCTATCTCAACCTATGTACTTAAGTTAGCGGGTGTATAGAAAATTAACTAGAAGTAGGTGATAAGCGAAGATATAATTATTCTTTACACTCTAGCACTGAAATACTAAGTTATCCATCACAAATACAAGTACGGTAGATCTTTGGATAACTTCTAAGTAAGTTTCTAATAGCTCTGACTGCGAAATTTACTTGGAAAACTCAATACCTAGTTAGTAATGCTAGCTAACTTCTTTTGACCTTAAACCTAGATCCAAAAGAAGAATATTAATGATACATGATTATAAAATTAATACTTATATTTTAATTACATTGCTAGAGGACTAGAAATGATTAAGTTGGGGATGTGATAAGTTTATTAATTATCCCAATTTAACCATTAAAATATATATTAATTAATTAATATTTATTAAGAAATGATACTGTTTATTAGAGTTTTATAAAAAAAAGAGTCCATGAATAGAAAGAACTTAATTTTTGGATTTCAACGGTGTAAACGGCACATGAATCAGAGTTTGAACGATCCCAAAATTTAATTTTGAAGTTTATTAATAAAATACATAGATTTTAAAGTAGCCGGACCATCATGGATTAGTCGCTTGGTCTACGGGAGCTCGCCTGGTCCACCAGCGACCATTGCTCATAGTCCACGACTCTAAGCTATGGATCATGGATGGATTTTCACCATTTTTTGCCCGAACGCTGCCTTTTGCCCCATTCATGCCACTGGAGATCGCCTCTCACCGTCGTCAACTCGCCGGGAGCCTTCCTTCACCGAAAAAATCATGAGAGAAGCCATGCCACTATCTACCACCATCTCCTTCCATCATTTCCCAAGCCATGCCACTGCTTCTCCCCGTTTCAGCCAACCTCCCTGATCCATGTCGAGCTTCCCACTACCCTCTCTCTGTCCAATCCACCACCACTGGCCCTCTTCCCATTGCCATCTTTCCTGATCCTATCACTGCTCCTCTCCACCATTGACCTTCTTTCAATCATAGTTACTGCCTCATGCCATCGCCTTTCATCGTCTTTCCCCTCTTCCTCCACCAACTGCCATCTCGAGCCGTCGACCGTCACCTAGTGCCACCTCCATGACACTATAGAGTCACCTCCCACTCTCCTTTGTTGTAAACTTAGAATCACCCAAGCCACCCTTTCTCCACCATCCACCACTGGCTATCCATTTCCTCCACCGTCAATCGCTGCCTCTTATCGTCATCCACCACCATTTGCCTGTAGTGTTGAGATTAGGGAGGTAAAGTCCAATAGGGAGAAGGATTTGTGATTTTGAGAGTCCGGGTTGGGACTCTATTTGCCAGAAAGGGAAGAACAGCATTGATCACCATATCAAGCCACACATCGGATGGCCCAGATTTTTGCATATGATACTTAACTGATTTGGAGCCCAATTGAGTCTAAATTTGACTAGGACAAATCCCTAGACGATCTCTATTTAAAAGACCCTATGCTACAAAAAAAAAAGCATCTTGGAGAGAGAGGTACGCTATAGGATAGGAGGTCCAACTTTGGATGGATAGTTGACCTCTAAGAGTGAGGTTTCTTAGAGGAGAAGCTATCTTCTATGCTATCTTTTTGTCTATACCGATCTCTAGATCAAGATCCAAAGGCAAAAAAGAAGAGGAAGCCCAGTTCACTCTATGGAATATGATGGAAGGAGGCGATGTGACATCAACCAACTTCCCAACGAGGCTACACCAATCAACTTCGGAGTCTTTGTTATTGTTTTTATAGTTTGTTTAATTATTATTTTAAATTTCTTGTAATTGAACTCTTCTTTTAATTAATGTAATATTTATTTTTATGCACTTTAAATTTCTATTTTTAATTTTATTACAAGTAGATGCTAAAATCTAATTAGAAGATCAACCATACCTAAGTTTTGATTTTCTTTCATACTTTTAATTTTTTTGTATACCTGACTTTGAACTATTTTTTTTATTTTATAAAAATCAAAGATTTCAAACTATCCTAAGCATTGCCTTCTTCGTGGATTCAACCCGACTTGCTACTATCTATTTATTTTTGACTTATTAGAAGTTGATTAATTAAACTGATAGCCACAGTATCTTAACAATAACATCGCAGCCTATCAAGCAACAACTTACTCAATCTCAAAAATTAACCATGCGACCAACTAAGGAGGAGATGACTAAGCCAATAGCTATACCGAATAACTGCAACAACCTAGGATCGAGAAGCTACAAGTGACTAGGCCTAATTAACACAACATCCCTTTACATATATTTACCAAGTAATTACTCGAACTTGACTAATCGCCAAGGCAGATTTAGTTAGGTATACCGAGATATAATGTCTAGGCCCCTTCTATTGGCAATGAGTAAGTTGCCCTGGCACTTGAAGTCCATAATGCTCGAGCAAATGATAGTTGCATGTTAATCATAACTTGTCTAGCAAAATCATGGTAGACTGGACCCTGTAAAAGTTGCCATTATAACAAAAAGATACCAATAAAAAGATCATAGGGTATAGGATCCTAACATCCAACAAAAAATTGTTATTTATGTTAGAGGAGGTCACCTACCAACAAAATTCAATTATCCCAAGTAACTCTATAAATAGGTAAGAGATGACTCCCGACGAGGTATGAACACATTCTTACCACTCTCAAACACTCATTCAATCTCTCTTGCCACTGCTCTTAGCTCTACAACTATAGTTCAATTCCTCTACTTGAGCATCGTAGGGTTCCCTGCCAATCACCATCGATCAAGTAAGACTGTTCTTGTAGGTTTCTACCTGAGAAATTCCAAGAAGCAAGTCCTCGTCACACCAAAGAAGGCTACGAGACCTTCAGGCACCGTCAAATTTCCAAGAGTGGGGATTTGATGGCAATAAATATCATTGAAACTCCTTTCAGTGGGTTGGAATGATTGCAACTTTGCCCAATAATGATCATCAATCATCAAGATGATCCTTGTGAGTTTCACAATCCACCAGTAATGTTTAGCAGTATATAGTGGCAACCAAGTAAAATAAAAGGTATGAACCTCTAGGTGAAGTTATCGTGTACTTCAATTCTTCTATCTTTAGTCCTGACAAGATGGAGGTTATGAAGAATTCATCAAATCCTATTATCTATTATATATAAGATTTAATTTGTTAAAGTTCATATTGTGAAATCTCATGCAAACTATTTTCCATTATTCACATTACCCTGGCCACGGTCTTAAAAACTTATTTTATAAATCACATAGATTTCATTTAGATATGTATCATACTCTTACAATAAATCTACTATACCCAACATGCACCTTAAGAATCCATATGGCTAAGAGATCAAATATATGTGTGTCAAACTATAGCAATCTTATTGTAAATAGTTAAAACCCTACATGTCAAAAAATCATTCACACTACTATAGTATTGAGAAAGTCAATGACGAGCGAGTAGATATCCAAGTGACTTCTCATACAAGTCATGCTTGGTATCTTATTCTCTAACAACAACTTGCACTCTCACTCCAGTATTTTCATATTATAGACTCAAGATTCATTTATTTTAAAGAAAGCAATATGTGCTCTAATCTCACTAAATTAATTACCATCTCCATGATGATCTATTGATTGGAGCAATTAAGGAATTAATCATCAATGACACATATCTTAAATTCTAAATTCTTGAGAATATGTGAAACATCTTTATTAATTTGTTAGATGATTCTTGGATACATAAAACATAAATAGAAATAAAACTGCTCAATTTATTAATAAATTATAAAGTCAACTACAAAATTATATTCTATACTATAAATATACATTAATTAAATTGAATTTTAGGGTATACATCTAACACCAACTACATAAAGTACATTAATATAAGAAAAATAAGCAAAAGCAAGGAATTTAAGAGAAGCATAATATAGGTAAAAACTTACATCTATAAGGCCAATGAAGTCAGCATCAAAGAGTTTGTTCAACCAGACTTTGCTCCTCTTTGCTCAGTCCTCTGGTAATAGATCATAATGATCAGCTCGCGAGTGAGTTGAGGATTCCATAAAGCAAAATCTATACTCATGACAGTCTTTGACAGTGTGATGAGTTCCCCCTTTTTGCTAAAAATGGAAGGGTTGGCTAAAAATGGAGATCCATACGAGCTTGAGGATACATTTGCTAGACTAGCTCTATGCCACTCTGATGACTAGATTGGGGCATACTGGAGTGGAATCACTAGCTTGAGATCAGATTGAATTGGGCCCGATAAAGTTGATCATGATGCCCAAGTAGAAGGAACTGGGCCCAGGTTAGTTTCAGCTTTCATTTCAATGCAGGTGGCAGCAATGACCTCAATCTTTTCTTCTTTTGAGTAGGTTCGACATTTGAGTTTGAACATACCCTCTTCTAATCAACTACAGCCCAAAGACCCCCAAGAGATATCCTCCTTTCTACAAGACAAATAGTAAGAGTTAAGAGAAAAAAGATGAAAAAAGGAGAAGAGAAAGAAAAAGATAAGAATTAAATATACTATGAAGTGCGATATGGATAATGCCCACATTATACAATGCTTTCTCAATTAATAGGTCTTTAAACTTGGGGACGTGGGCACCAAGTAGGACTTTTTGATCCTCAACATCATCCTTTAGAGGGTCCTTATTGCTATTCAGCTTTAGCCAGGGTTTACCCCACACTAGTTTGAAGTCCCATGATTGTTCGAAGAAACTAAAAGAAAAGGGTTTTCATATCATGGACTAAGGAAGGAAGGCCATCAATAACCTTATAATAGGGACGAGGAGAGAAATACCACCACTTTTTACCATAGACATACATCTTCAAGAAAAATAAAAATTTGAAGATAGAACACCATGATCTCATTCAAGGTGATCTGGGTTAGAAGAATCCTATAATAATCTAGGATATTCCTCGTGAAAGGATGTAAAGAAAATTAGATATCGGATTAGAGTGCCTCCTCATAAAAGATGACACACCTTTTTGGGGGAGAGGAAACTTGATCTTAACTGGGTATAATTAATTAGAAGGAAAAAGGGATGAAGAATGGAGTCAGAAGCCTTCTAGATTCTGACTCAGCTATATAGGACTCCCTGTGATCGTGATAGGTTTCTTGAGGACCCACCTCAGGAGAGGATGAACAAGAATCCTATTCATCTTGATGATTCCTATACCTATACTTTCTTCCCTATGGAGCCATAAAACAAGGAGAGTAAGAAGAAGGGAAAACCCAAAAATGGAACTAGAAAAGGAGATTCGAAGAAGAAGACTAATGGAAGAAAACAAGTTCTAAATTAGGAAAAGCTATAAAAGGACTAGTCAAGGGACCTTTTATTGAAAAAAGGAAAATTGGCCACCATAGGAAAATTGGCCACCATTGGATCCAGAGAAAATCGCCAAAAATGCTAAAAAAGATAAATAAGCTCCTGAGGCAGCAACAAAGGAAGAGGTTGAAAGCTATGATGGCAAAATAATAAAAAGGTAGCCAAAGCAAGCCTGTTTATACTAGTGCCTAATAACTCATATCAAAGATTTTTTTGGTACACTATTCATCTAAATTTGCCATAATAGACAAATCCACATGGAGCAATTGAGGACCAATACTTTGTCATAATGTGGCATCATGTGACAAGCTCGAAGCATATCTCAAGGATTGACTCTTTGAAATCATTACACCTCCTTAAGCACCACTTTGTAATTATCATGGAGAAGATTTGATTGGGGTCTTTCAGATTTCAAGTGGCATGTTTCCTTGTATATCTAGCTCTACAGTTAAGGCAACATACTAATGTGGGATGGGCTAGTTATCTTAGAGCTAATGACCATCTATTGATATCAATAGACAAAATAAATAAGTAATAAAAGTAAATAAAAGTAAATAATCAAGGCAAGCAAGAATAAAACTAATTTAGATTCAGTTAAAATTAAGGTCTGATCTAGAAAGTGACCCGATCGGCGTGCATAATCAAAGTTTTTCAAAAGTTGGATCATTGGTCGTTAAAAAATAACTACTAGGCTAGGTTTATTTAATTTAATTAATTCAAGTATAACAAAATTAAAGGCATGATAATTAATAAAGATAAGTTTTTAATAATGATTTTAAATCCTAATCTAAATCATAAAAAGTTTATACCGAGCATGGGATGTCATGGAGTCCTGGAAAAAGGAGATCAACCCAAAAGTTGTTAAGGTATCCAGCCAATGGTTCATGAATAAAATAGGAGGAAGTCACCGGATCTGGATCACCAAAATACTAGATGGTCAGCTACAATATAAGCATAAGCCAATTCCAAATGAAATAACTTCAAATCAACCCAATAGCCCAAAATTCCAAAAGTCAATAATGAGGATTGGAATTGCTTTCATGATCATAACCAAGTTCCCTGGTGCTTTCATGATCATATAGAAGGCCTCCCAAGGTTGCAATCTAGAGGAGTGGTCGACAAACTATTTGTGGAGATGACTAGTAGGGCCTCGACAAGCTCAGAGGCAAACAAGAATGTAGCCAGGGACGATATCAGAGGTGAGTAAGAGGGAGTCCTAGGCAAGTCTAGCGAGGGTGGGGGAGCTGTGGGTGAGTTGAAGCCGCAAGCAACCTATGCCTGAGGGATTGATGTGGTTGTGGACCTGAGAGAATGGTGGAGCGCTACCA
Organism: Areca catechu; assembly: GCA_021397845.1. Lineage (NCBI taxonomy): Eukaryota > Viridiplantae > Streptophyta > Magnoliopsida > Arecales > Arecaceae > Areca > Areca catechu. The sequence continues at coordinate 103,492,559 of CM038039.1, read as the reverse complement.
GGAACAGAGCGATAGGTGGTGGAGCGAGAGGAATAAAAGAACAAGGATATGGAGGGACAATCAGAGCAACTGGAGCAGGGGAGGTAGATGATGTATCTCCTAGCATCGATGGCAAGTAAGAGAGGCTAGGGAGGGAAGTTGAGGTAGGCGCAGATGACATAGGTGAGGCGGTCATGCAAGGCCTGGGATGGTGGCACTATGGAAGAGTTGGTTCGCTGCAGCTTAGTTTCATGGCTATGGGGATGGAGAGTGGAGGAGATGGTGGATGTGGGCATCCCCAAAGTTGCGGTGGTGGACGATGACGATGGAAGGATGGCTATTAGAGTGAAGGCGGCGGGGATCCTTGGGCTGTGGCTTGGTACAGGCATGGATGGCGGTAAGGGAGCAGGCATTTGGTAGTAGAGGATACGGTGAGATGGCAATGAGGTGGAAGATGACTTGTTGGTGTGGGATCGTTCGACGGTGGTGATGAAGGGGAAAACCCAAGGTGATGGGGTTGGGTGGTGTCGAAAATGATGCGGATGGAAGGGTGGAGATGGCTATGAGCAGTGGGTTCAGTGGTAGTGGTGAAAGTTGATGGGCGATGGGGTTAAGCAGAAGAGTTGGTCTTTAGGAAACATTAGAATAGCAGGGAGAAAGGAGATTAAGAAAGGGAAAGAAGGAGAACTTGAGAAGAGGAATAAGAAGAAGAGAGAAGAAGAGGAGAAGAACAGGGGAAGAAGAAGAGAAGGGAGGAGAAGAAGAAGTTAGGGAAGATCCAAAATATTTTTTAATAATTTCTTGATTCATCTATTATAGTAACAGGACTTCTTTAAATATATTCTAGTCCTCAACAAATTGGAGACCAGCTTAACTAAAACTCTAGGACTTCAGACTAATCTGAAACAAGGAGACTAATCTAAAACAAATTCTAAACTAATCCAGATTCAAACTTTGAAATCCATGCATAAGCTGGATATAAGAAAATAAAAATAAGCCCAATCACCATACACTCAAGTAAAATAAAAATACATATGTCTGCTCAAAGAAATGCTAGGTATACATCAAAATTCATGCTAGGAGATGTTCTCATCACATGCGGTGCATTAAATTAATCCTTGGAATCATGCTAGTGTAGATCTCAAAAACTAAGATAGGAGTCCAAGTCAATTAACCTACTTTCTGAGCTAAAGTAAGTAAATCACTTTAGATTCGAAAGTTGGGGGCAAGTGTTGTGGAGGAAAAGACCTATCTAATCTCATAAAGTATGATAGACACATGGCAAGCATGATCAGGATCTAGCCAAGGACATGTAAAAAGGCTGAGATCATTCAAGAACATACATGAGGCATTTGTTGACCACATATCTTAAAGACATCGATTATTGACTGATCATGTAGGTCAATCTCTAGATGATGTCTAGATTGGGAATTTAATAATCACACCTTATGGCCAACCCAAGTCCGATTTAAGATTCAGGAACTCTATGACATCATTATGCTACATTTAAATACTTAAGGCTAGTAGTTCTATTATAATAAGATAAAAGTTTTCCACTCTAACTGATCGCCAATGACCCACTATCTCTAGCAATCAAGATTCTAGGAATCATAACTAATCAAGTAGTTACAAACAACCTAACAACATAGTTACAAATTGCCTAACAAATTCCTCTATAAAAAGGGGAAATGGGGATTTCAAAGGAGGTTCAGGTTCTATATTTTTTTGAAAATGAGAATTCATGTGGAGGTGATTTTAGAACTTCGCATAGGATGAAAAGTGATCACCATTTTTTCTTTTCAAAAATACTCTTTTAAAATCTATAACTAAAATTTTATAAAATACATTAGATAGTTTAGATGAACTATGTTATCCCTAAAATTTTTTCTTGTACTGTTATCCCTTTGCCAAAAAACCTTCACTTTCTTCTCCAGCACGAGCATGCTTTTCCTATAAGATGCATGATGCAGAACAAATAAAGGGATGCGATGCGGAAGTAAATTAAAATTAACTAATTTTTTTGTTGTTTTTATATGTTTGTAGAAGTTGGCTTCAAATCAAAGAAAAGTTAACCTAACATTGAAAGATACTAATATGATAATTGAAAGCACAATTTTAAGGAAACTAAATTATCAGAGTAGTTCAGAAGCAACGGATCGCTGGGGGTTGAGAAACTCCCAGACCTAGGGTTTCGCTCCGAACTTTCAACAGAACAGAAATAAAGAGAAGAGATGGTTTATCTAACCAGACAATGATCTTCACAGATTTTGGTGGAAGAACTCTCCCGAGCAGATTGTTGGATCCTCAGATTCAGATATCTTCGTAATGGATCCTCCAATACTGGTCCTTTGGCGGGTTGGCTTCTCCTGAACTCAAGATCTGGAAGAGAAGAAAAACAATTGATGGAATCAGAGAGTCAAGGGAAAGATTTACCAAGTTGATGAACTTGAAGATTGAAATTGCTGAAAACTGGATTCTCCTGGATGTTGATGTGATTTTCCTTGGAACTTGCTCTGGATCTGAAGTAGCCGGACTGGATCTGGATGAAGGTGGACGGCCTGGACTTGTAGAGAGAGAGAGGCCATGGGAGATGGATGGAGCTAGGGTTTGATGGATTGAAAATAATGAAGGGTGGCTAGGGTTTTGGAATTTCAAGTGGCTAACCTAGGGTTTTGGATAAAGATGGAGATCTCTCACCTCCTCAAGGCTCCAATGGAACCCGGATTACCCCCTCACGGAGCTCAACACTTAGAATAGTGCGGAAGAAGAGAAACCTAGGTCACTCAACACAAGAGAATAGCAAAAATAATTTTTCTTCATTGATTTCTTAAAGTTACAAAGAGGGGTCTATTATATAGACCTAAAATTTTCTCCAAGCTTGTACAAATTCCCATGTGGGACTAAACTCCTCCAACCTCTAGATTAGGTAGAAAATCTCCTCTCTTGGCCGACCAAGAGTTCAAAAAAATTTGGGACGGCCATAAAGGAATTTTTTTTGGAATTTTTATGGCGCCTCCTTTGGAGTTGGATTTGGATTTGGAGTCCTCTTCTTCTTATGGCATTTCTTCTTTTCTTCCACTCCAAGTTAAGCTCTTTGATTTTGATTTGAACTTCAATTGGATGTCCTTCTTTGATTTTTTCTCCAAGAGAAGTCTTTTTCCTTCTTTGCTTAGACAAAATTGGCAGGTATGGGCGCCTCCTTTACATTAGCTTCCAATTTGATTTTTTTCTTCTTTGGATGTGGGGACCATGACACTGGGATGCCTCTGTGGCACCTCCTGGACTCTGGCGTGTGCTCGGAGTGTGGTTGGGCGTGTGGCTTGGAGTGTGGCCTCCACTTGCTTGAACCTTGATTTGATTGGAAGACAAATGTGGCACCATTTTGGACCAAATTGAAACCACATCGGGACTTGCACCGAGTCAACATGACTCAACAAAATTTAAATGGTGACTCAAGAAATAAATAAAAATAAATAAACTGGTTGACCAGGTCAACCTTTATTACAAACCCTAATTTCTCGGGCAATGTCAATCAGAGATCCAAATGGAGCTCTGAAGTCTTCTTCTGAGTCTGGTGCCCGCACCAATTCTCCCAGGGTGGGAGGAACTCAACCCTGTCGAGTAAGGCTCAAGTTGGCTCTGGTATCTCTCCAAGAGGTCTGGGTCCAATTCTTGTAATTCTTCTCGGGAGATCCAAGAGTCATCAGAATCTGGCCTTCCTTGCCAGCGGATCAGGTACCTTTGGTATCCTCGATTACGAGTAGAGATAACCTGATCATCCAGGATCTTTTCAATCTGCTCTTTCCTCACAGGCCAGTTTGTTGGTGGACACACAAGGTCGGGATCACTCTCAATGATAGGGTTAGGCTCAAAAGGCTCACTAGGAATCACAGCTGGCTCCCTGTACTCTACTAAGTCTGTAATGTTGAAAGTAGAGCTAATGCCTAGTTCTGGAGGAAACTCGAGCACATAGGCATTGGATCCTACTCTCTTTACGACTCTAAATGGTCCAGCTCCCCTAGCATGTAACTTTCTAACGGTTCCAGGCGGAAACTGTTCAGGCCTTAACCTAATCATCACATAGTCTCCCTCAACAAAAGATTTGACTCGCCTTTGAGTTTCAGCCAACTTCTTATAAGTTTCATTACTTAAATTTATTTTGGCATGAATTTCTTTATGCATTCTTTTACATGCTGTGCAAAATTCTCAGCAGATTCGGAGACTCGAGTGTGGACAGGTAAAGGGACGAGGTCAAGAGGTGTGTGAGGTTTGTACCCATGTACAATTTCAAATGGACTCTTACCCGTAGACCTATTGACCGAGTCATTGTACGCAAATTCTGCCCTTGGTAGGTATAAATCCCAATTTCTGGTGTTTTCACCAACAAGACATCTCAGCAGATTTCCTAGGCTACGGTTCACTACTTCTGTTTGGCCATTAGTTTGGGATGATAGGCAGTTGAAAACTTAAGTTTTGTCCCTAACTTATGCCAAAGGGTCTTCCAAAAGTAACTGGTGAACCGAACATCCCTATCTGAAACGATTGTCTTAGGTAGGCCATGGAGTCTAACTATCTCATTGAAGAAAAGTGTGGCTACCTTAGACGCATCAAAGGTTTGGGAACAAGGCAAGAAGTGGGCCATTTTAGAGAATCGGTCGACTACGACACAGATAGAATCATGTCTCCTCTGGGTCTTAGGTAAACCTAACACAAAATCCATACTCACATCTTGCCAAGGACGATCTAGGACAGGGAGTGGGGTATAAAGGCCAGTGTTTTGTTTTCGCTGTTTGGCAACAGCGCAGGTTCGACATCTAGCTACAATATTAGCTACATCCCTTTTCAAGCTAGGCCAGAAAAAGTGGTCTTCAATAGCTAGAATGGTCTTGTCTTTTCCAAAATGGCCGGCTAAACCTCCAGCATGGATTTCCCAAATCAAAAATTCCCTAAGAGAAGTTCTAGGGATGCAAAGCCTATTTTTGAAGAACAAAAAACCATCTACAAGGGTATAATCCTGGTGATTACTAGATGGTCCTTGAACTAGATCCTGATACACAATTGTGAAATCCGGACAAGACTCATATTCCTCTTTGATTTGCTCAAACCCTATGACCTCAGTTCTAACAGAAGTTAATAACAGAGATCGGCGACTAAGGGCATCAGCTACCTTATTCTCAACTCCAGCCTTATGTTTCAGGACAAAAGTATAGGACTGGATATATTCTACCCACTTAGCATGCCTAGGGTTAAGCTTCTTTTGGGAGTTCAGAAATCTAAGAGCCTCATGGTCTGAAAATAGTACAAATTCCTGCGGTAGCAAATAATGTCTCCAGTAACGCAAAGCTTGCACCACCGCATAAAATTCCTTATCATAGGTAGAATACCTAAGCTTAGCATCATTAAGTTTTTCACTAAAGAATGCTATGGGATGATTCTCTTGGCTTAGGACTCCACCTATTCCTACACCTGAAGCATCACAGGCAACCTCAAATACTTTAGAAAAATCGGGTAATCTCAGAATGGGTGCCTGGGTCATTTTATCCTTAAGATCTAGGAAGGCTTTATGGGCTGACTTAGTCCAATGAAATTCTTCCTTCCTAATACAATCAGTGATAGGAGCAGCTAAAGTACTAAACCCCTTGATGAATCGCCTATAGAAGGTAGCCAAGCCATGGAAACTTCTAACTTCATGCACATTGGTTGGCTCTGGCCAGTCTACTATGGACCTAATCTTCTCAGGATCGGCCGCCACGCCGTCAGGGGTTACTACAAAACCAAGAAAGATAACTCTACTAGTCATGAATTCACACTTCTTAAGATTACCGTAGAGTCTCTCATTCCTCAAAACTTGGCAGACTGCTCTAAGGTGGCCTAGGTGATCTGCTGGGGTCTTACTATAGATCAGGATGTCATCAAAATAGACCACCACAAATTTTCCTATGAAAGCTCTAAGTACCTGGGTCATAATTCTCATGAAAGTACTAGGGGCATTGGACAACCCAAAAGGCATAACAACCCATTCATAAAGACCATCCTTAGTTTTGAAAGCAGTTTTCCATTCATCCCCGGGTCTAATCCTAACCTGATGATAGCCGCTTTTGAGATCAATCTTAGAAAAAACCATTGCACCAGCCATCATATCAAGCATGTCATCTAGTCTAGGGATGGGAAACCTATATTTGATTGTAATTTTATTGATGGCACGACTGTCAACACACATCCTCCACGTGCCATCTTTCTTTGGGGTCAGTAAGGCTGGGACTGCACAAGGGCTAAGACTTTCTCTAATAAACCCCTTCCTCAATAATTCTCCAACCTGCTTTTGCAGTTCTTCATGCTCAGATGGATTCATCCTGTAATGGGGCAAGTTGGGCAAAGTCGCTCCTGGGATTAGATCTATGGCATGCTGGATATCCCTAAGAGATGGAAGGTGATCTGGCAAATCCTCGGGAAAGACATCCTCAAATTCTTTTAACACAGGTTTAACTTCTTGAGGAGGCTCTAAGGGTTCCGAAGTTCTAAGTTCCTTAGCAGTCAACATCCAGATGGGTGAACCACTATGAATTTCTTGTTCTAGATCCTTAGCACTGATTAGGTTCACTCCAGTTTTCATCTCCTTAACCTTACCGGCTCCTTTAGTTACCTTGTCCTTAGGGGGAACTGAATGGATCGTAATCTTCTTCCCATTGAAACTAAAGACACAGGTATTGGATTTTCCTAAGAGGGTGGCATCATGATCATACAACCAAGGTCTTCCGAGAATTATACTGCTCACCCCCATGGGTAAGACATCGCACCAAATCTTTTCATGATAAGATTGCATTTGGATTTGGACTTGACATCTAGACTGGATGGGTATGGAGGTAGAATCTACCCAAGAAACCTTATAGGGGTTGGGATGGGGAACTAGGATTAAGCCTAACATCTTGACAGTGCTAGTAGAGATGGCATTTACACAGCTCCCACTATCTATGATGATCTTACATACCTTATCCCCTAATTTAAGAAAAGTCTATAGGATGTTAGTCCTATGCCAATCCTCTTGAATTAGATTCTGGGATAGGATGCATCTTACAACTCCTAATTGGTCAGATTCATTGGGTTCCTCCTCTCCTTCATACTCCTCAACCAAATTCATTCCGGCCTCATAAACTTCTTCTTCAAATTCCTCACTGGGCTCGGAATTATCATTCTCTCCCTCTTCTATGTAAAGGGATCTCCGTGGGCACTGGCTAGCAACATGACCTACCTTATGACACTTGAAACAGGCTATGGCAGTACACTGACTGGAAATGTGACCTAGTTTCTGACACTTAAAACAGGTGATATTTGAACTAGGGGTTCTCTGGGTGTCAGGTGCCTTACCTTTGTCCATAGGCCTAGGGGTAGAAGTACCCTGAAAAGGTTTACTAGGGATAACTTGGCTAGGTCCATTCCTTGGGATTGGGGCACTAACCCTAGAAGGTATAGGTCCTCTCTGAAATTTCTCAGTGTTCAGTGCAATCTGGTAGGCTTGGTCTAGATCAGTAACCTCTCTCAGAAATAGTTCTCTCTTGATATCTTCCCTCAGTCCAGCCCTAAATCTAGACAAAGTGACTTCGTGGGCTTCACTCACATCACATCTCATTAGGTATTCATCAAAAGTAGCTATGTAGTCTGAGACAGATCGATTTCCTTGTTTCAGGTTTTGCCATTGGTCTAACAGGTTTTGCTGGTATGAAATGGGTAGGCATTTATCTCTCAGTTTTTCTTTCATACCCTGCCAAGTGGTTATGGGCTCAACATTCTGTCTCCTCGTGGTTAGCTCAATGTTCCCCCAGTATAACCTAGCTTGACGCACTAATTTCATCTTGGCAAACTTGTATTTCCTCTCCTCAGACATAGCATACCACTCAAAGTATTGATCCATCTCACCCTCCCAATCAGAATACACCTTAGGGTTCAGACTACCGTCAAAAGTGGGTGCATCTAATTTGATGTTCCTGATGAACCTATCATCTCTATCTTCAGGCTCTGGGTCAGGCCTCCTATGATTAGGTTCAGGATCTCTATATAAAGGCCTTCTAGGCTCCTGATGTGGGTGAGGTTGAGGCACATTAAAATCGGGGTCAGGAGTCCAATTTCGATGTCTAGGTTCTTCAAGTACTTGGACTCGGTCCCTAAGTTGGGTAAGATCCTCATGAATTTGTGCGCTAAACTGGGCCACAGTGTTTGTCATATCCTGATTCATTTTAGCCATACTTTCAGTAAGAGTTCTGATCATGGCCTCTAAATCAGGTTGGGTTTGACCAGGTTGATATGGCACTCCGTTTCTGGTAGACATGATGATTCAAGCAAGCACACAAAATGAGACTAGACTAAATCGACTACTGGATCACTAGACCTAGAGTCCAAACTAGATGCCCAATTGGTGGGGACACCGGAGGCACCAGAATAAGATAGAGGCTTTTCAATCCTTTGTGAATTGATCAATAATTTATGAGTCCATCTGTAATAAGGGCTTAGCTCATCTGAGTCCATTTTAGTTGTTATTTGAGTATTTTGAGTTGTTATTTCAGTTCTGTACTTGTCAGCTCATGTTGAGCTAGTTCAGTCCAATGCTAGTCAGCTCATGTTGAGCTAATTTTATTTTTTGAGTCCTGTCCAAGCATACTGAAGACTCAAGACTATATCATACAAGTGAAGACCAAGTCCAACTAGATTGAAGACATGGAAGTATAGCACAAGTCCAACCCAGCTTGAAGATTTGAAGACCCCAGGAGGAAAATTCAGAAAACCCTGATTTCTTGCAGATGCCCTCCAGATGCCCAGATTCCCTTCCAGATGCCAAAGTATATTCATAGATAAGGGCATCCATGATTCCAGAGGTCCATCTGCATCCTAGCCCAAAGAAATCAAGCCCAGGTGCCAAGCCCAAGCCCTAAGAAGCAAGATACCAGGGAATATTCCTGCTACCTGGCTACCAGGCCACCCCAGCTTCCAGAGGCCCAAACCCATGCACCCGAGCCCCTTTGGGCTGGCCTTTTTCTGCTCCTAGAAGCCCAACACGCCCCCCTAGGCGTCCTTGGAGTCTTGACCAAGTCAAGAAAAATTTTAGGGATTTTTTCTACCTAATATTTTCTTATTTTCTAGCTAGGGTTTGAGAGGGAAAAGGATTCTTATGTAAAGACTTATGTACCCTTACTTGGAGCCCAAGGTTAAGGGTCTATTTAAGGGACCCTAGCCTCTTGTATGAGGAGAATTTTTGATGAATGAAAACCTTGAGTTCTTCTATTGAGTGGTGTGATACCCTGCTGTGTGCATAAAGGGGTTTGTGAGAGTTCTTCTTCCCGGTGTTTGCAATCATCTTCCTGCTGCCAACAAACCCTCCAGATCCCTGGACGCCCACTCCAAAAGAAGCCTTCCCTTGATGTTTTTCCTTTGTTTTCTTGTTCCTTTGTGAGTTTTCTAACCCCTGACAGGTCGTTTGCAGGTCCTCGAGTTCCTATGAATCCAACGACTCCAGCCAAGCCTCAATCGGATCACCGAGCAGAAAGCCGGGTATCCACGGGTCTTTGGCTCGATTTTCCAGGCCGCATCCGTCGAGGAATGAGAGACCCTTTTGCTGCGATCTTCACAGACGTTGTTAGGTACACCCCTCTACCTCCAGTAGTTTTATTGTAGGAGAACTTGCCCTAACCGAGGCTTCTCAGCCCCGGCGATCCTTCTTTTCTACTTTTCTAGGTCCTAATCTGCATGCTGATCTTCTAAAATTCATATAAAATTCCCTACAACTTATTTTAATCTAAAATTCGGGAATTAATCACCCAACCCCACATATAAAACATATAAAAAAAATTGCATGCATATTAGTTCCGCATCATTTGGTATCACAAACGTTGTTAGGTACACCCAATATTCTGACCCATATAGGGAGTCCAACCCTAGGAGGACCCAATATTCTGACCTATATAGGGAGTCCAACCCTAGGAGAACCCAGTATTCTGACCCATATAGGGAGTCCAATCCTAGGAGGACCCAATATCCTGACCCATATAGAGAGCCCAACCTTAGGAGGACCCCATACCTTGATCCAACCTTAGAACCTGATCATAGAGCTGACCCAAAATCCTATGACCCCAGATCCTATAATCCCATGACCCATAGATCTGCACCCTTGTCCTATGAGCTTAGAGAACCCATAACCCCTAAGTATCAACCTAGTACTAGTCATGCTTTCCCTAGTCAACTTGAACCCCATAGGATTAGTATCCCTAAATATGAACCCAGTAGTGAGCCACTACCCCTTATACAACCTGAACCTACTAGGAGTAGTACCCATAATCAGAGACCAGAACCTAACCAATTTCTTGCTAGCCGACCTTCTCCAACCATTCCTGAGATTCACAAGGCTTACATTAACGCGAAAGTGTATGAAGCTGATGTGAGCCTAGTGGATGAGTATGAGGGAGAAGAGGAGACACCTTTAGTAGACCTAGAATTAGCTGACCCAGTAGATGCCCAGGTAGAAACCAACCCAGAGCTAGTTGACCTTGACCATATCCAACCTAAAGCTATAATGGAAGAACAAATAGAGGAAGAGAACCTAGGTACTGCTACTAGAGCCTTACCTGAGAAAACCATAGAGGAGAGCCAAATTATAGAGTCTAGCCCTAAAATACAAGAACCAGAAGAATTTATTAAGGATCTGATCTCTTTGAATCAATACCTTCAAGATGAGTCCCCTCCTATAGTTCCCATTAAGGACCTCTTCCCCGAAATTAGTGACCCATCCTTCCATTATGCAAATCCTGTAGATATAGCTCAACCTCATAAGGTTAACCTCATTAGTATAGGATTAGTTCCTGACACCCCGTCTTTTATCCTACTTTATCCAACTAACCATGAACCTTTTTCTCTACCTTACCAAACTAATTCTGAACCCACTTCCTATTTTCTGCCCTTTCCTGACACCTCCAGCATTTCTAGGATCATTAGATTGCATTTAGCTGAGATTAGCATACTGCATGCATTCATCACGCATGTTAGGTTTGCATCTTACTTCTGGCATACTCTTTGGAATTTGCTAGGAGTTCACTGTAAATTTTCATGTGCATGTCAAGCTAGGATCAAACCTAGAGAACCTATAATCTATTAGGTTTAGATCCAAAGAGTTCAATAAAATTTCCTTCGATAGGAATGCATAGTCGAGTCTGTTAGGTGTCAGTATGAGTTCTTTGCATCATTTGTCTGCATGTGCCTAGCATGTTCACCACCCGCACTAATCTTAAAATAACTGGCTAATTCCCGAAGAAGGGTCAAAGAATTTGATGTAGTGGATTCTATCTTGGTTAGGCTTAGGCCTAAAAGAAGCTTCATGCTCGCAGAGCCGGACCTTTTAAAGTGATAGAGAAGGATTGGATCAAATGCCTAGGTGTTAGACTTGCCTTCGAATTTGGGCATTAGTTCTATCTTCAATATTACAGACCTGGTTGAGTATAGGGAACCGGCAGCGCTACCTAGTGAGGCCTTTGGACCTATTCCTTTTCATTGTGAGTGACCCTAACCTAGAGTGTCCACAAACAAATTTGGCCTGAGAGAGGAGAACGGATCAAGCGTATCCTGGATGATCAAGCCATCATGACCCAGGGCCATGACTATCAACGCTTCCTGGTCCGATGGCAAGGCCGGCCAGAGTCGGACGATTCGTGGATTTCTCGAGAGGACTTGCAACGCCTCAACCCAGACCTTCTCGAGAGATATGTGAGCCAGTCTGACCTTCACTCGACAAGGTCGAGTTCCTCCCACCCCGGGAGAATTGGTGGGGACACCGGAGGCACCAGAATAAGATAGAGGCTTTTCAATCCTTTGTGAATTGATCAATAATTTATGAGTCCATCTGTAATAAGGGCTTAGCTCATCTGAGTCCATTTTAGTTGTTATTTGAGTATTTTGAGTTGTTATTTCAGTTCTGTACTTGTCAGCTCATGTTGAGCTAGTTCAGTCCAATGCTAGTCAGCTTATGTTGAGCTAATTTTATTTTTTTGAGTCCTGTCCAAGCATACTGAAGACTCAAGACTATATCATACAAGTGAAGACCAAGTCCAACTAGATTGAAGACATGGAAGTATAGCACAAGTCCAACCCAGCTTGAAGATTTGAAGACCCCAGGAGGAAAATTCAGAAAACCCTGATTTCTTGCAGATGCCCTCCAGATGCCCAGATTCCCTTCCAGATGCCAAAGTATATTCATAGATAAGGGCATCCATGATTCCAGAGGTCCATCTGCATCCTAGCCCAAAGAAATCAAGCCCAGGTGCCAAGCCCAAGCCCCTAAGAAGCAAGATACCAGGGAATATTCCTGCTACCTGGCTACCAGGCCACCCCAGCTTCCAGAGGCCCAAACCCATGCACCCGAGCCCCTTTGGGCTGGCCTTTTGCTGCTCCTAGAAGCCCAACACGCCCCCCTAGGCGTCCTTGGAGTCTTGACCAAGTCAAGAAAAATTTTAGGGATTTTTTCTACCTAATATTTCCTTATTTTCTAGCTAGGGTTTGAGAGGGAAAAGGATTCTTATGTAAAGACTTATGTACCCTTACTTGGAGCCCAAGGTTAAGGGTCTATTTAAGGGACCCTAGCCTCTTGTATGAGGAGAATTTTTGATGAATGAAAACCTTGAGTTCTTCTATTGAGTGGTGTGATACCCTGCTGTGTGCATAAAGGGGTTTGTGAGAGTTCTTCTTCCCGGTGTTTGCAATCATCTTCCTGCTGCCAACAAACCCTCCAGATCCCTGGACGCCTACTCCAAAAGAAGCCTTCCCTTGCTGTTTTTCCTTTGTTTTCTTGTTCCTTTGTGAGTTTTCTAACCCCTGACAGGTCGTTTGCAGGTCCCCGAGTTCCTACGAATCCAACGACTCCAGCCAAGCCTCAATCGGATCACCGAGCAGAAAGCCGGGTATCCGCGGGTCTTTGGCTCGATTTTCCAGGCCGCATCCGTCGAGGAATGAGAGACCCTTTTGCTGCAATCTTCACAGACGTTGTTAGGTACACCCCTCTACCTCCAGTAGTTTTATTGTAGGAGAACTTGCCCTAACCGAGGCTTCTCAGCCCCGGCGATCCTTCTTTTCTACTTTTCTAGGTCCTAATCTGCATGCTGATCTTCTAAAATTCATATAAAATTCCCTACAACTTATTTTAATCTAAAATTCGGGAATTAATCACCCAACCCCACATATAAAACATATAAAAAAATTGCATGCATATTAGTTCCGCATCACCAATCAGAGTGGCAAGCTAGCCTGTAGTAACTCAGGACTCAGCCAGGCAGGTGTAAGGGGAGTGTTAGGTCCCTGATTGCCAATCCTAGACACCAATCAGTGATTGGCCAGGTAGGCGGACCAGCACACAAGCCCTTTGGGAATGGATCCCTGAACCACCGTTCTAGACACTGAGTGCTAAGCACACACAGAATAACTCGGCAAACTGACTCAACACTAGCCTAGACCCGACCAATTGGTGTCCCTAGCCCACTAGGGCAAATTAGGTCTAACTGATTTTAAATTAGGTCTAGGTTCGAATGATTGGATGGTGGTTTTGGGCTAAGGAGAGGTAATCAACTCCTCCCCTTATCTTAGATGCTCAATTGCCCTTAAGTAAATTATGAGATGATCACTCCAAAAAGAATTGAATTGCAGAACACAAAAAACAGAGTTGCTATATTTTAATGCTCAGAATTTTTACCGAAACCAATAAATCACAGAAAAATTATGGAAAATAGGTTCAACTATACTGGTTTCAACGAAGCAAAAATCATGCAATTCAGAGTTTTATGTAGGGAGAAATAATTCAGACAACAGGGCAATTATGGGCTGCAACTAGATTGTCTTCCCCGTTTATAATCCCTGCTACGAAGTTATAACCCAATGGATCCCCTACACGCCCTAGGAACACCCCATGGAATGGGAGGAGGAGGCTTGCGCCTCGCTTAGTTCCTAGGACCGGACGTCCTGGGGAGTCTACTTCGAGCAGACAAAATAAAAAGAGAACAATCAAAACAAGCAAGCAAGCAAATCAGAAACCCTAGACTGGGCTCTGATACCAAAAATGATGCAGAACAAATAAAGGGATGCGATGCGGAAGTAAATTAAAATTAACTAATTTTTTTGTTATTTTTATATGTTTGTAGAAGTTGGCTTCAAATCAAAGAAAAGTTAACCTAACATTGAAAGATACTAATATGATAATTGAAAGCACAATTTTAAGGAAACTAAATTATCAGAGTAGTTCAGAAGCAATGGATCGCTGGGGGTTGAGAAACTCCCAGACCTAGGGTTTCACTCCGAACTTTCAACAGAACAGAAATAAAGAGAAGAGATGGTTTATCTAACCAGACAATGATCTTCACAGATTTTGGTGGAAGAACTCTCCCGAGCAGATTGTTGGATCCTAGGATTCAGATATCTTCGTAATGGATCCTCCAATACTGGTCCTTTGGCGGGTTGGCTTCTCCTGAACTCAAGATCTGGAAGAGAAGAAAAACAATTGATGGAATCAGAGAGTCAAGGGAAAGATTTACCAGGTTGATGAACTTGAAGATTGAAATTGCTGAAAACTGGATTCTCCTAGATGTTGATGTGATTTTCCTTGGAACTTGCTCTGGATCTGAAGTAGCCGGACTGGATCTGGATGAAGGTGGACGGCCTGGACTTGTAGAGAGAGAGAGGCCGTGGGAGATGGATGGAGCTAGGGTTTGATGGATTGAAAATAATGAAGGGTGGCTAGGGTTTTGGAATTTCAAGTGGCTAACCTAGGGTTTTGGATAAAGATGGAGATCTCTCACCTCCTCAAGGCTCCAATGGAACCCGGATTACCCCCTCACGGAGCTCAACACTTAGAATAGTGCGGAAGAAGAGAAACCTAGGTCACTCAACACAAGAGAATAGCAAAAATAATTTTTCTTCATTGATTTCTTAAAGTTACAAAGAGGGGTCTATTATATAGACCTAAAATTTTCTCCAAGCTTGTACAAATTCCCATGTGGGACTAAACTCCTCCAACCTCTAGATTAGGTAGAAAATCTCCTCTCTTGGCCGACCAAGAGTTCAAAAAAATTTGGGACGGCCATAAAAGAATTTTTTTTGGAATTTTTATGGCGCCTCCTTTGGAGTTGGATTTGGATTTGGAGTCCTCTTCTTCTTATGGCATTTCTTCTTTTCTTCCACTCCAAGTTAAGCTCTTTGATTTTGATTTGAACTTCAATTGGATGTCCTTCTTTGATTTTTTCTCCAAGAGAAGTCTTTTTCCTTCTTTGCTTAGACAAAATTGGCAGGTATGGGCGCCTCCTTTAAATTAGCTTCCAATTTGATTTTTTCTTCTTTGGATGTGGGGACCATGACACTGGGATGCCTCTGTGGCGCCTCCTGGACTCTGGCGTGTGCTCGGAGTGTGGCTGGGCGTGTGGCTTGGAGTGTGGCCTCCACTTGCTTGAACCTTGATTTGATTGGAAGACAAATGTGGCACCATTTTGGACCAAATTGAAACCACATCGGGACTTGCAACCCGAGTCAACATGACTCAACAAAATTTAAATGGTGACTCAAGAAATAAATAAAAATAAATAAACTGGTTGACCAGGTCAACCTTTATTACAAACCCTAATTTCTCGGGCAATGTCAATCAGAGATCCAAATGGAGCTCTGAAGTCTTCTTCTGAGTCTGGTGCCCGCACCAATGCAAGTATCGAGGAGATCCATATTAGTTGCTCTACCATTTTAGCTCGATAAAAGATTTAAGCTGTCAACTAACTCATTGGAGAGGTGCTATAATAGATTTAAACATGGAAGGTAGCATTTCTCTATTTTTCTTCAAAAGATGTAAAACTTGTTTGGTTCACTGGAAGTGGAGAAGGAAAAAAGCGGCAACACTCAGAAAGTGGAGAGAAGATTTCTTGTTTGATTGAAGTTTCAAAAGGAAAGAAAATAAAAAAAAAGGATTTTTCCTTGGATAGAAATTTTCTATATTTTATTGAAAATTGGAATTCATGGGGAGGTGATTTTAGAACTTCCTATAGGATGGAAAGTGATCGCCATTTTTTCTTTTCAAAAATACTCTTTTAAAATCTATAACTAAAATTTTATAAAATACATTAGATAGTTCAAATGAACTATGAATAGTAATATTATCATAATATTTATAATTTATTAATATTTTATTAATATAATAAATTATTATGATATAATATTATATTATAATATATTAATATCTTATTTATATTAATATAAATATAATATTATTATTTATATAAAGTTTGGGAATAAAAAGATATAGTCTTGTATCTATTATTAAGAGTATAATAGGTATTTCATCTAGTTTTTCTAAACAAGTGGATATTCAATCAAATATAAGCTACTTTGAAATAAACCATTTTTTATGATTAATTAAATATACCAAAAAAATTTTCAAAAACTAATTTTTTTTAAATTTTTTTATGAATTAAATAAGTCGTTGGAATAGGTAACATGTTTAAGATTGCCATAAAGATAATCATCAACTTTTGTCAGCTCTCTTAGTTAGTGATAGGCCCTTCAATGGTCTATTATGTGTACCAAACCTTTTTTTTGGGACTTTTTTGGCAACAAGGAGGGGAATTCCCTGTGGCCCCTATTGTTGCTGAACCAATGTGACTCTGTCGCACCATGTTGAACTGCTCTATCAGGCTTCTCGTGGACCTGGAAAATAGACCCACTCACAGGAAGATTTCCGATGAGGGGACACTCCAATGCTTAAGTCAACAAGAGTTTGGATAAACAGATAGAAAATTTCAAGGAAGATAGCTAAAAGGATAGAGAGTATTTCAGTTGGTTGACCTTACTTACCCCCGAAGGTTCCCATTTACCAGTATTTATAGGCTTGGGCCTTAACTAAATTCAGTTAGATGGGCCTCAAATGGTTAGTTCCGTTAGGAACTAACCCATGCCTGTAATAACAATGATTGGTTATTCAAGTAGGATAACCATCCCATTTCTTATCATCTTCATCTTTCTCATGTTGGATCAGCCATTATGTGATGGCCAGCCTTTATGTGTCGATCGGCCATCATATGTCGGTCGACCTTTGCGTGCTGATCAGCATTTAAATGCCGGTCAATATTTGTGTGTCGGTCGACTCTGTGAGTTGATCGACTTTATGAGTCAATCGATTTTGTAAGTTGATCGGTTAACCACTTACCATTTCTTCGACTTTAGGGCCTAATCTAGCCTTTTATAAAGTAATCCATTTGATTTGTCCCAACATTTACCCCCCAACTCCCGAGTTCAAGTAGATTTTTAACATCTTGAACATCGAGAGTTAATGAGAGATAGAGAGGGATCTTCTTGACCCCCCTTTTTTTGGGAAAACCTTTCCTTCATTGATGGCAAGCCCTGGTTTTGGCTGGCAAGGTTAAGGCATCCGTTCTTGAGCACAATGTTTTCACTAGGTATCTATCTCTTATTGGTGAAAAAGTTATGTTCAAATCTCAGCACTGTACTGCTGCTTTTTGCCATCATTATTTGATATGGAATTTAACTTTGTAGGGAAATCAGAGCCGTCGAAGGTGCACAAACTTATGATCATGGTCGTCATCTTCTTCCATTTGTTGGCCTCTCATAGATCGGCACTGATGCTTTGGTTTTTCTCCTGTCGCGTCGGTCACTTCGTCTTCTTCCTAATGAGTCATATCCACCTGTGAAGATTTGGACACATGGCATGATCAGAGACGATGCTCAAGGCTCGAGGAGGACATCGAGAGTATTGGTGTCCACTATATAAGTAACCTGATTCCTTGATGAGCAGATCTTTTCTTCAATCTTGTTTTCGGTTCTTGAGGGAAGGGTATTCATCTTCGAGTCAACCTCTCTTCTTCCCAAATCCTTTTTTCAAGTTAGATCCTTTCTTCATCTTCCCATGGCTAGGATCTTAGAAACTTCCATCATCACCGGGTCCAAAAATCCCGATCCCCAAAGGAGACAGGGTTGTCAAGGGGACGGGGTAAGATTAGAATCCTTTAGGAGCTCCCTTAGTGAGTCCAGGGTTCTTGCCCTATGGAAATACTATAACATTCTATAGGGGTTCACCATAATCATACCTCGATCCAACGAGAGGATAGATCGGCCATCCCCTGGTAGCATAGCGATATACGAAGAACATTTGAAAGTGGGACTTCATTTTCCGCTTCATCTGTTCTTCATTAGGATCTTAAACTTATACAACATAGTCCTGCCCAGCTAATCCCTAATAGCATTAGGATCATATGTTCTTTCTTAATCCTTTGCAATGACCTCAAAATAAAGCCTAGGACTTTCCTTTTCACTACTTTTTTCATCTTGAAGAAGGATTTTCATGACCATAGGTGGTGGGTCATCGGCCCACACCCTGGTCATAAATTTGTTGTGGACCTTCCTTCGGCCATTCATGGCTGGAAGCCCTGCTTCTTTTATCTAGTATCCGACCATCCATGGGGCTTTAGTATTGAGTGGAGGGAACCCCGTCTGACTTTGAACAATAGGAAAAAGGTATTAGTAGCTGATAAGGAGGATTACGAAAGGCTTCTGGGAGTGGAAGTCCCTTTGATGAAAGAGCTACTAAATGAGCAGGGCTTGTACTCAGCTTAGATTAGCTTGTTCCCTTCTTTAGGTACATGTAGTTAAATTCATTATCTCCTTTATATAATTATGGTCGGATATAGTGAGTGATGTTCTCTGTGCTTCATAGATACGATGATAAAACTTGATGCAAAGAAACTCCATCGAGTGGCCAAGGAAAGGCAAGCGACGGCTCCTCTAGCAGATTCAGGAAGAGAGGAGTCGGAGCGACCGAAGAGGTTGAAGCCGATCATCGCACCTCTAGAGGCCTCTGTTAGGGCAATTTCACCAATAATAATAAGTACATCGGATGATGATGATGCACCTCTATCTAATCTTCATCCAAGGGTTGCCCCTACTACACAGGCAATGAAACAGCCAACGATGACTTCTTCAGCTGATCCTCGATCGACTCATCCTTGCCAATCTGACAAGGCAAAGCCTCCAAGATGGAAGCAGAAGGAGGGGACAACCCTGTCGAGGACCGGGTCATAGACTTTAATGTCTATGATGATGAGATGGGTCTTGATAATCCAGATTTGGCTATGGCTACTAAAGGCTGTCATTCTCCCTAAAGACTGGGAGATGTCCAAGTCCCGATGGATAGAAGGGGTTTCCTTTTCACTACTTTTTTCATCTTAAAGAAGGATTTTCATGACCATAGGTGGTGGGTCATCGGCCCACACCCTGGTCATAAATTTGTTGTGGAGCTTCCTTCGGCCATTCATGGCTGGAAGCCCTGCTTCTTTTATCTAGTATCCGACCATCCATGGGGCTTTAGTATTGAGTGGAGGGAACCCCGTCTGACTTCGAACGATAGGAAAAAGGTGTTAGTAGCCGATAAGGAGGATTACGAAAGGCTTCTGGGAGTGGAAGTCCCTCTGGTGAAAGAGCTACTAAATGAGCAGGGCTTGTACTCAGCTTAGATTAGCTCGTTCCCTTCTTTAGGTACATGTAGTTAAATTCATTATCTCCTTTGTATAATTATGGTCGGAGTGAGTGATGTTCTCTGTGCTTCATAGATACGATGATGAAACTTGATGCAAAGAATCTCCATCTAGTGGCCAAGGAAAGGCAAGCAACGGCTCCTCTAGCGGATTCAGGAAGAGAGGAGTCGGAGCGACCGAAGAGGCTGAAGCCGATCATCGCACCTCTAGAGGCCTCTGTTAGGGCAATTTTGTCAATAATAATAAGTACATCGGATGATGATAATATACCTCTGTCTAATCTTCATCCAAGGGTTGCCCCTACTACACAGGCAATGAAATAGCCAGCGATGACTTCTTCAGCTGATCCTCGATCGACTCATCCTTGCCAATCTGACAAGGCAAAGCCTCCAAGATGGAAGCAGAAGGAGGGGACAACCCCGTTGAGGATTGAGTCATAGACTTTAATGTCTATGATGATGAGATGGGTCTTGATAATCCAGATTTGGCTCGATGGCTACTAAAGGTTGTCATTCTCCCTAAAGACTGGGAGATGTCCAAGTCTCGATGGATAGATGAGGTTCTTCCTTCCGTCTACCCTGGTCTTCTTAGGGTAAGATTAAAAATCTTATGCTTCCTAGCATAAGAAGTCCATTTATATCTGACTAACCTTGCTATCTTACTTGTAGGTTATCCATGAAGTCTTTCTCATTAAAGAGAGCATGGCTGGCTTCACCCAACTTTGCTAGGATTTGGGCAATGAACTGGAGGCAGCAAAGGCAGAGAAGGAGGTGGCCGAAGAGCTGAAAAAAGCTCTGGAGAAGAAACTAAAGCAAAGCACAGCTCAGGTCATCTTACTAGAGAATGAGCTCAAGACAACACAATATAGGTGTTGGGAATTGCATCCCAAAGCCAATCATCTAGGTTGTAGATGGTTATGCTATCTTGTAACTGTATATGATTTTTAATGAATAAAAGTATTCCTTTGGCTATTCATCATATTTACATTTTCCTGAAATGAACTCTTATATGATGGAGTCTTTAGAACTACATTGTTTGATATAGAGAGAATATATCAAGTAGTTCTTAAATTGGTTCACAACCAAATGATACATTGTTATAGGACGATAATGTATCAAGTGTAGGTTGTTGTGTGTTACATTTGTTGGTTGTCCTCTTAACCAAGAAGTATGAAGATACTGGTGTGACATGCAAGTGAAATGTATGATATCTCATTGAACGTGACCATCTGTGGAGCTCCCTTCTATCAAAGGGTTGCTCGTGAAGGGATATAGGTATATGTGTCCCTCAGACCTGAGGTCACATGGTAGCTTGCAAGCAACTACTGTACTTTGGTACCGGACTACCTGAATTTCTAATCCAGTGATGGAAGGTTTCTGGGTGCTGTCAAGTACTTGTGAAGCGGTGATGGATCAAGATGGAATTGACCCCTCCAAATTGTTTGGAGTGAATGACTTACTATATCTCAATTTAGCAAAATTTTGGCCAAGGTGGTTCTTATGAGGAGTCACAGAACTTGTGAGATTGAGACATGATCTGAATAAACCAAATTAGGGTTGGCAGTCGAATCCTAGATCATCCTGAGCATTACGAAGTCAAAGGGATGAATTATGCGATAACCATATGCCAGAGGTTCTTGTGAGGTACTCTGCATCTTCGACCTATCTGGATGTCGGGTATCATTGCTAGATGAGGACTTTGACTGGTACTGAAAATGTTCCAGTGCTACCGGCTTAGTGTTCAAACCAATGGGGTCATACACCATAGGAGTTTCTATCTGATCTTAAGGCTAATCGATGATTGAGAATCGTTTGCCATCTCCGGAGGTCAATATGATTGACCTTGTTTCAAGTATCGACACTTGGTATTTTGCAAGTGTCAACATTTGGAGAAGTATCGACATTTGACGATTTTCGTGAGTCGACACTTCCTGTAATGAGCAGATTTCTGGGAAGATTTTTTGGGAGGATTTTGGGCAAGTTTTGACTTGGTTTTGAATTTCGAATTCAAACCAGTTTTGGCTCCAAGGTTATATGATATGATAGTCATACTTACCTCTTTGGGTTGGACCCATTTTGTATGACCTTGATCCTCTCCCCCATTCTCTTCCCTCATCTCTCCTCCTTCCTCTTTCTCCCTCTCATGGCTGCACCTATAAATGAAGGTCATTCTATAGGCTATAGAGGTTACAACAACTACTACAATAACTAGAGAGAAGAAGATAGAAAAGGGTTGTGAGAGGTTTTGGGATTGGGTATGAGAAACCTAGCATTCAAGCTAGGTCTTGGAAAGAGAGTCTTTTGGAAAAGGGTTCCTGCTCTCCTCCTAGTCTTCCTGGAAGAAGAAGATCGGCCCAAGGATCCTGAAAAGCTAGCACTCCGAGGGAGTTGATCAGTGTAGAGCCAGGGTATAGATTACCTGTAGAGGCCAGACACGTATGTGGCTCGAGCACCCTCCTCCTTCTCACAACTTCTCTTCAGTACTGTTAGAGGTATAAAGGTATGGTACTTTTATATTTGTGTTTTTGTCTTGCTTTGATGTTATGTTGCATGCTAGGTCATTATGTTAGATCCTGTTACGAGTAGATCAATAGATCATTTAGATCTATCTACCGAGCCTTCCACTGTGCATGCTTTAAAATTATTTTAAAATGCATATTCTATGCCCTGCTTTCGTGAACAGTTTTCACCTTCAATGGTATCAGAGCCAGGTTCCTTTCATAGTATAATGATACTAGCATGCTTTAACATCACTTTTATTTCTTAAGTACTTGGATTGAGTGCTTCACCATGGCCGTCCGGTCATAGGAGAGAAGTAGGGCTGCAAGACCCTCTCTTCCCATTTAATGGGGTCTCCTATGGCGTGTAGGGGTGCTGATGTGATTGACTCTTGAAAAAAAAATAAGAAGAAAGAAAATGTAGATTAAAAATATTTTAATCTAATGACATGATCATTAAACAACTTTAGATAAGATCTAAGATAATTGTTTTAATCAGACTTGATTAAAAGTTTTGAGAAACTTTGGATTTGAAATCACTGTCTTAGGCTGTGAGTCGACACTTGGCCTTGAAGTGTCGACTCATGAGCGGGTGCCAGAAATCTGGAGTTCTATTTTCTTCCTGTCTCAGGCCTTAAGTCGACCCAAGTGTTGACACTTGCTCCTGGTGAGTTGACACTTGGGATGAAAATACAGAAAAATAGTGAATTCAAATTTTTAAAATTTTGTAAAATTATTTTATATTTGTAAATTAAAATTGTTTTAATTTAATTGAGGCTATTGAACTTAATTGAGAATTAAGAATGACTAAGAACTCAAGGAATATGATTCAAAGATTTTAAGTCATTTCAATAAGCCTTATGGGTCATGGGTTAGCTTCTATTAGGTCCTTAATTGGGTTAGACCTAAGTTTAGATGCATTGAACTAATTAGAGAACTAATCTAATCAAATGTTGAGTTAGGATTTCTTCTTTATATATCTCTCTAATAGTTAGATTGATTAGATCTAAATGGACCTAATTTATGGCTCAGTAGAAAGTACGAGTCTTTAGGCTAGTCTAATCGAGTCTGATGAACCGATTGGTGCCTAGGTAAGTTTGGCATTTGATCATGGTTCTTTGGGGCTACCTCTTACATGGCCAACTCTATTGGTGTCTAAGGTAGGACGGTTAATGGCGGAACCCAACCCATGATCTCACTTACCTGGCCAATGTGGTCGATCAGGATTGATCATATAGCTCATTGACTCGTGTTAACCCATGTCACCCAAGGTTAATCAATCTTGACTGATTTTAGGTGCCCATGGATCGTTAGTTATGTGTAACCGTCCTTGTTTGCTGATTTGGTCAGTGGGAGGTTGATCCATGTCTTCTTATCTTTTCATCTGTCATAATTAAAATTAAACCCTCTAAATATTAGGTCCTTAAAAGGACAAAGTTATAGGGATAACCAAGTCCTAGCCTCCCATTAAGTGGGATGGTAATGGATCCAGTAGTTAGGTGTTCATCGACAGATCTAAAGATCAGGGGTTCATTATGCTATTGGAATTGATGTTCCTAATATGATGGCTCAGTGTAACTCTTTTAACGGTGATCAGGTGGGCCGGCCAAAGTCGGGCTTGACTATTCATTAGTTAGAAGTATTGAATTTTGTCATGTTAATGGTTGGACCTAACCGGGACCTTCAATAGGAGGCCCAAAGGCCGATTGAAGTGCTCATTAGGCAAAACCCAAATACTAGAGGTTACTTAGAGAAGTAATCAATTGAAGAACCTACCTTTAGATGCGCATGGGTGGGCCAGCCAAAGTCGAGCTCATGTGTTGTCTATTGGACTCTAGTACCTACTAGGAAATTAAAGTAATTCATCGGATTGGAGGTAGAGGCTACCGGTCTGAGTAAAATAGTGGGAGGGACCTTTAGATTAAAGTCCATGTCTTTAGGTTAATAATTCATATATACTAATTAGCTTTGGTTTTCCTTTCAAAAGTCTTCCAACCTATAGCTCCGGTCTCTTCTCGACAACGAGAAGCTCAATGGACCCAACTTCGATAGCTGGTATCAAAGGCTCTGGATTGTTCTGGAGCATGAACGGATCTTGTATTTGATATTGGATCCGGTACCTGAAACCCCTGCTCCCAATGCTCGGGGTTCAGTTAGAGACACTTATTAGAAGTGGCTCTCTGATAGGACCACTGTCCGATGCATAATGTTGGCAGTGATGAATGACGAGTTCAGTCGCAAGTTCGAGGAAGCCCAGTCGGAAAAAATCCTTTAAAGGTTGAAGGAGTCTTTTAGGATACCAGACGATATTGAGAGGTACAAGGTCTCCTGTGCTATCTACAATGCATGGATACGTGATGGGACCTCGATCATTGATCATGTACTATATATGATCGAGATGATTGAGCGCCTGGGCAAGCTCGGATGTCCCTTGCATGAACAGCTTGGGAAGGATGCAATTCTGAATAACCTCCCCTCTTCCTATCTAGATTTTCTCAATCATTACAGAATGAATAAGCCTGCAGTTAACTACCACGGTCTGTTGGGGTTGCTACAGACTTATGAGAAAGACCACCAACTGAATAAAGGGGTGGTGAATCTAATGGGAGGATCTTCGGGAGGGCATCATCCCTTTAAGAAAGGGAAGAAGAAAAATAAAGGGAAAAAGGTGCTAAATGCTTCTGGGCTCAGCCAGGCCAAGAAAGTGAAAGCTGATCAAAGCCATGCAGAGTGCTTCTTCTGTAAGAAGTGGGGTCATTGGAAGAGAAACTATCCTCTTTATATTGCATCCCTTGACTCGAACAGGTCCAAGAAGAAAAAGCTGCAGGATGGTCATGGACAAGGTATTTATATGATAGCACCTTGTAGTTTTTCTATCTACGATACTACTAACTGGGTTTTGGATACTGGAAGTTCAATTCATATTTGCAATTCTTTGTAGGAACTTCAAGTTAGTAGAAGATTCGAGGACAGTGAGAGATTCTTGAATGTGGGGAATGGAAGCCGAGTTTCAGTCCTGGTGTTGGGAGTCCTCAAACTTGTTTTCGAGTCCTATACTGTCATTTTGAACGAATATCATTTTTGTCTATCTTTTATTTTGAATTTCATTTCTATAGGCCAATTTTCCATGTATGGTTATGAACTATCAATAAAGAATGACGTTTGCAAAATCATTTGGAATGATTCTGCAGTTTTGATTAGACAAATGCGTAATGGCATATATGTACTATCACGACCTATTAGTATAATGTACACGTCTAGCAAACACCCAAGGATAGATAATGTCAGCAAAGCATACCTATGGCATTGTAGGCTAGGTCATATTAACAGGAACAGGATGAACATGTTAAAAAGTGAGGGTCCCCTTGATTTTAGTAAAGATAGTTCACTTCCAACCTGTGAGTCCTGTCTTCTTGGAAAAATGATAAAGTCACTTTTTACTAGAAAAGATAAACGAGCCAAAGAAATTTTGAGTCTGGTACATACTGATGTGTGCGGACCAATGAATGTTAGTGCTAGGGGTGTGTACGGTTATTTCATTGCTTTTACAGATGACCTTTTGAGGTATGGTTATGTCTTCTTGATGAGACATAAATATGAATCGTTTGAAATGTTCAAACGATATCATAATGAAGTAAAAAAATAAATTGGAAAGTATATCAAAACCCTTCGATCCGATCGAGGTGCTGAATACCTTTCTGGTGAGTTTCTGACATATCTTGAGGAGAATGGGATTC
Organism: Areca catechu; assembly: GCA_021397845.1. NCBI lineage: Eukaryota > Viridiplantae > Streptophyta > Magnoliopsida > Arecales > Arecaceae > Areca > Areca catechu. The sequence continues at coordinate 103,466,802 of CM038039.1, read as the reverse complement.
TCTCTCAATGGACACCTCCAGGGACACCTCAATTAAATGGAGTGTCTAAGAAGAAGAATCGAATCCTGTTAGACATGGTTCGGTCCATGATGGGCTTTGCTTCTCTATTGCTATTCTTTTAGGGATATGCTCTAGAATTAGCCTATTACCTTCTGAATAGGGCTCCAAGTAAGTCCGTTAGTAAAACACCATATGAGATATGGACTGGACGTAAGCCGACACTATCATACCTTCGAGTCTGGAGGTGCCCAGCTTATGTAAAATGTTTAGAGATGGACAAACTTGGACCTAGGTCTGATCGGTGCCTATTTGTTGGGTATCCAAAAGAGTATAAGGGATATTACTTCTACTTAGCTAAGGAACAAAAGTTGTTCGTCAGACTTAGGGCTATCTTTTTGGAAAAGGAGTTCCTTGGTGAAGGGACTGTAGCCGCTAAGATTGAACTTAGTTAAGTTCAACAAGTAGAAGAACTAACACACTTAAGAGACAACATAGAACCAACTATGATTAGATCACACCCAGAGCCCACACAGGAACTATTAAGGAGATTTGGTAGGGTATCAAGTCATCCAAACAGATGATCCCATTGAACTCGATGAGAACAATGAGGATCCGATCACCTATATAGATGCGATACAGAGGTTCGACTCTAAGAAATGACTAGGAGCCATGAAATCCGAAATGGAGTCTATGGAGATCAACAAAGTATGGACATTGGTTGATCCACCTGAAGGGATAAAACCCATTGAGTGCAAATGGATTTTCAAAAGAAAAAGGGGCGCAGACGGGCAGGTAGAGACCTATAAAGCCTGTTTGGTTGCCAAGGGGCATCGTCAACGTTATGGTATTAACTATGACAAGACGTTCTCTCCTATGGTAATGCTCAAATCCATTCAGATCGTGCTTGCTTTAGCAACACACTTTGACTTTGAAATATGGCAAATGGATATCCGAACAGCTTTCCTGAATGGTGAGTTGGAAGAGGAGGTGTATATGATACAACCTGAAGGGTTCACATCCACAGACGAGTCAAAGGTGTGAAAACTTCAAAAGTCCATCTATGGACTGAAGCAAGCATCAAGGAGTTGGAACATGCGATTTGATAAGTGTATCAAGTCGTATGGCTTCGTTAGGAACGGAGAAGAACCTTGCATTTATAAATGAGCTAATGGTTCTGTAATTATGTTCCTTGTGCTATACGTGAATGACATTCTCTTAATCAAGAATGACATCCCAGCACTATAAGGAATAAAGGTCTGGTTATCATCTCAGTTCTCTATGAACGACTTGGGTGAAGCCTCTTCATAATGGGTATGAAGATCTTAGAGATAGATCTAAGAGGCTTCTGGGACTGTCCCAGTCTACATACATCAACACCGTGCTGAAACAGTTCAGCATGAAAAATTTTAAGAAGGGCTATCTCCCGATAGACACTAGAATTTATCTCACCAAAAGGAATTATGCAACAACTCCTGAAGAGAGAGAGCGTATGAGTAGAATCCCATATGTTTCGGTAGTGGGTTCTATCATATACCCATGACATGTACTAGACCAGACGTGGCATACTCACTAGGCATAGTGAGTAGATACTAGTATGATCCAGGTGAAGCTCATTGGAAAGTGGTGAAGTCCATCCTTAAGTATTTATGAAATACTAAGGACCAATGGCTAATTTATGAAGAATCTGACTTGAAACTTGTGGGGTATACTGACTCTAGTTTCCAGTCAGATAAAGATGATAGCAAGAGTGTGTCAGGATTTATCTTTATCCTGAACGGAGGAGCGATCTGCTAGAAAAGTTTCAAGCAACCTACTGTGGCAGACTCAGTTTGCGAAGCAGAGTATATTGTAGTATCAGATGCAGCGAAGGAAGCTATGTGGTTGTGAAAGTTCCTTGGCGAGCTAGGAGTGGCACTTTCCCTGGATGGTCCTGTTTCGGTGTACTGTGACAGCACTGGAGCTATTGCTCAAGCTAAAGAGCCAAAGTCTCATCACTGTATAAACCATATTCTATAGTGCTATCACCTTGTACGAGAGATCGTGGAACGAGGTAACATTGACCTTCTGAAGATCGATAGAAAGGAAAACCTGGCTGACCCCTTCACTAAAATCGTCGAAGTTCAAGAGTTCGACTGTTGCAAACGAAAAATGGGAATGAGATTCTGTACTGATTGGCTTTAGTCCAAGTGGGAGTTGTTAGGAATTGTGTCCCAAAGTCAATAGTCTAGGCTGTAGACGGTTGTGCTATCTTGTAACTGTATATAATTTTTAATAAATAAAAGTTATTCCTTTGGCTGTTCATCATATTTATATTTTCTTGAAATGAACTCTTGTATGATGGAGTCCTTAGAACTATATTATTTGATATAGAGAGAATATATCAAGTAGTTCTTAAATCGGTTCACAACCAAATGATACATTGTTATAGGATGACAATATATCAAGTGTAGGTTGTTGTGTGTCACATTTATTGGTTATCCTCTTAACCAAGGAGTGTGGAGACACTGGTGTAACATGTAAGTGAAATGTATGACATCTCATTGAATGTGACCATCTGCAGAACTCCCTTCTGCCAAAGGATTACTCGTGAAGGGATATGGATATATGTGTCCCTCAGGCCTGAGGTCACCATGGTAGCTTGCAAGCAACTCACTATACTTGGGTACTGGACTACCTGGATTTCTAATCCAGTGATGGAAGGTTTCTGGGTGCAATCGAGTACTTGTGGAGTGATGGTGGATCAAAATGGAATTGACCCCTCCAAATTGTTTGGAGTGAATGACTCACTATGTCTCAATTTAGCAAAACCTTGGCTAGGGTAGTTCTTGTGAGAAGTCACAGAACTTGTGAGGTTGAGACATGATCTGAATAAACCAAATTATGGTTGGCAGTCGAACCCTAGGTCATCCTAAGCATTACGAGGTCAAAGGGATGAATTATGCGGTAACCATATGCCAGAGGTTCTTGTGAGGTGTCTATATCTTCGACTTATCCAGATGTCGGGTATCATTGCTAGATGAGGAATTTGACTGGTACTGGAAATGTTCCAGTGCTACCAGCTTAGTGTTCGAACCTATGGGGTCACACTTCATAAGAGTTTTTATCTGATCTTAAGGCTAATCGATGATTGAGAATCGTTTGCCATCTTCGGAGGTCAATATAATTGACCTTGTTCCAAGTGTCGACACTTAGTATTTTGCAAGTATCGACACTTGGAGAAGTGTCGACACTTAGCGATTTTTGTGAGTTGACACTTCCTGTGATGAGCAGATTTCTGGGAAGATTTTTTGGGATGATTTTGGGCAAGTTTTGACTTGGTTTGAATTTTAAATTCAAACCGGTTTTGGCTCCAAGGTTATATAATATGATAGTTATACTTATCTCTTTGGGTTGGATCCATTTGGTATGACCTTGATCCTCTTCCCCATTCTCTTCCCTCATCTCTCCTCCTTCCTCTTTCTCCCTCTCATGGCTGCACCTATAAATGAAGGTCATTCTATAGGCTGCAGAGGTTACAACAATAACTACAACAACTAGAGAGAAGAAGATAGAGAAGGGTTGTGAGAGGTTTTGGGATTGGGTATGAGAAACCTAGTATTCAAGATAGGTCTTGGGAAGAGAGTCTTTTGGAAAAGGGTTCCTGCTCTCCTCCTAGTCTTCCTGGAAGAAGAAAATCGGCCCAAGGATCCTGAAGAGCTAGCACTCCGAGGGAGTTTATCAGTGTCGAGCCAGGGTGTGGATTACCTGTAGAGGCCAGACACGTGTGTGGCTCGAGCGCCCTCCTCCTTCTCACAGCTTCTCTCTAATACTGTTAGAGGTATAATGGTATGGTACTTTTATATTTGTTTTTGTCTTGCTTTGAAGTTATGCTGCATGCTAGGTCATTATGCTAGATCCTATTGTGGGCATATCGATAGATCGTTTAGACCTATCTACCGAGCCTTCCGTTGTGCATGCTTTAAAATTATTTTAAAATGCATATTGTCTGCCCTACTTTCGTGAGCAATTTTCACCTTCACTAGGGTGGCCGATTCAGAAGCAAAATTGAAAGAGAAAAGGAAGATGCTTCGTTTGACTGAAGTGCTGATTAAAGATAGTATCAATAAAGTTGAAGATGCCCAGGCTTAAAAGACTGAAGTAGAAAAAAGAGCCAAACTGGAAAAAGAGTAGAATCAGCCGAACAACAGGCTCTTCATGCTGTCGAAGAGTATAAGAGGTCTGCGGCTTTCAAAGATGAGATGCACGAAACCGGGACAGATAGCTACAACATCAATTTCGAAGACTGTCTGAAAAAGGTGAAGAAATTTTATCCAGACTTGGATATTTCAAAGATAACCTCATATGAGACCGATGATGAGGACAGGGTCGAAGAATAAGCTGGAGACGATGCCATCGAAGATGTAGTTGTTCCTACTCCGATCTTGGATCAAGATGAAGACATGGCTGCTCTTGCTCCGACTCCGGACCAGATCAGAGGAGATTGATGTACTTGTTTTTCTTTGTTTTTGCATGTAAATCAACTTCCTTTTGAAAGTATGTAAAAAGTCTTACTAGATAAATGAAATTCTCTTTTTGTCCAATGAATATTTTTTAATAAGTGCACTTCAAAATTTTTCTAAGTATGGACTTGTCAACCTTCTTTTCGATTCCCGATGTCTGTGTTTTCTCATGGATATACCCTAGGAGAAAATTTTTTTTAAGTCTAGGCCCATTGGTTTTTCCCGTACAGCTAGTCTTGGGATAATTTTCGCTAAGTGTGGTGCTATCGGGATGATGCCATTATGGTACAAGAATTACTTTAAAGAGCATTAATATTTTTTCTGTGGAACATTATAGCCTAGCTAGTCAGACTAGCTTTTCCTAAATATATCTATGAGATGGTGGGTTAGACCAACTCTGTTCATCGGGTATGAAACGATGGGTTAGGCCAACCCTTGAGGTGTCAGATATATCGATTGAGTCGACGGGTTAAGCCAACTCTTCATCTATCGAATGCACCGATAGAGTCAGCTATTGGGCCTACTCTATGTTTGTTAGATAGATCATGATAGGAAAGATAAAGAGGAAAAAGAAATCACTTCATTGATAATACTTGCAAAGGTTTTCTACATTCTAGGGTCGGGCCATTCGGTAACCGTCTAGGCTTTTAAGCCAATAAGTTCTGGGTCATATCACTTCAATGATCAGATAAGGGCCTTCCCAATTAGAGACAAGTTTGTCTTATTCTGTAGGTTAGGATACCTCCGCCTTTCGTAGTACCAGATCTCCAGGTCAGAATGTTCTGGCTTTGACTTGTAAGTCATAGTATTGAGCGACTCTTTGCCGGCATACTGCCAATCTCAATTATGCCTGGAGTCTTGTGCCCTCAAGTAGGTCTAGATAGGCTTTTCTTTGATTTGAATTGTTTGGCTCCTTGAAGTGATCAATCCTTTTGGATCAGAGAATGATTTTCACTGGTATCATTGCTTCGCTCCCGTAAGTTAAGTTGAATGGAGATTCTCCTATTGTAGATCGGGGAGTCATCCGAAGAGCCCATAGAACTGAACTAAGCTGATCAACCTAGAGTTTTTTTGCTTCATTTAGCCGAGTTTTCAAGCCATGGAGAATTGTCTGATTGGTTACTTCAGTTTCACCGTTGGCTTAAGGATGTTCGATAGAAGTTAACTTGTGGAGAATATGAAATTGAGCATAGAAGTTGTTGAACATTTGGTTGTCAAATTGTCTTCCGTTGTCGGTGATGATGGTGTAAGGAATTCCGAATCAAAAGATTATGGAATTCCTGATAAAGCTTTCAACTTTGCCTTCAGTGATTTGAGCTAAGGGTTCATCTTCAACCCATTTAGTGAAGTAGTTGATCGCAACAATTATAAACTTCCATTGTCTGGAGGTCAGAGAAAAGGGATCGAGGAAATCCATCCCCCATTGAGCGAAAGGCCAAGGGGCAACTGTTGCCCAGGTGGCTATCCAAGAGGGGGGATGAATTGGGACTTTTGAAAATTTAAACAAGTAATGTGCTATTTCAAAATCCTTTGCAAGTGGTAGGTGCTGTGATAAGGTTATAGAATGTAGAAGCTAAACAAAGTAGGGAAAGCACAACACAAACACACCAAATTTATAGTGGTTCGGAGCAACCCAGCTCCTACGTCCACTACCCAATATACCACTTGGGATTTCCACTATATTTACACCCGAATATAGTAGGATTATTTTACAGGATCATAATCCAAAACCTCTACACTTTGGTTTTACGGGCTCACCAAAGAAAATCCAACACCCTTTGGTTTTAACAGGCTCACCAAAGAAACCTAAACTTGGTTTTCACAGGATCACCAAGAACCTAAACCTTGGTTTTGATAAGGCTCACCGAAAACCTATTTGGTTTTTCAACCGGGCTCACCAATAACCCAACAATTCAAAGATTGAATTGAAAATAAATGCAACAATAAATGACAAACTCAAGTTGTCGGATAGTTGCCGGTGTAGCTCGTTGGAAGTCCACTTGAATGCACTTGAATAAGCTTTAATGACTTCAGTGGCTTCTTCCAAAGTTGATTCAAGCTTTAAATCAGAGTTGTTAAGGGCTTGAATGCAGACTTGAATGCACTTGTGCTCTATCTCTTGTGGTTGGTTGGATATTTAATGAAGCTCTCTCTTTTTCCTTTTTGAACTCTCTTCTTAATTAATTGCTTTAAGATAGTTCAAATCCTTCAAATTTAAAGTCTTCCATCATCCCAAGGCAGTTCTAGTCATTGTAGACTGTTGGGGAATGATTTATGACAGTTGGAACACTTTTTAGCATTCAAAAACAAATTCTGGAACTAGCCATTAGATACCTGGAAGAGATATTCGAGTCGGCTCGAATTCATTCGAGTCAGCTCGGATCCTTCGAGTCAATAGGTCGAGTCACCATTTCTTCAATGCAGTCGGCTCTTTGTCTCAGGGTGCAGAATGTCATTCTAGACGAGTCGGCTCTTTACAGCTCGGGTCGACTAGAACTTGAATCTTGAAATTCTTGAACTCGAGGAGTCAGCTCTTTTCATCTTGGGTCAGCTCTTCTTCTCAGGTTCGGAAAACCTTACTCTGGAAGAGTTGGCTCGATGTAGTTCAGGTCAGCTCACTTTCTCAGGCTTTTAAAATTAGGTCTGGCAGAGACGGCTCTTTCTAAGTCGGGTCGGCTCACCTGGCAGTTCTTAGAAAACTTTTAGGAAATGGACTCTAGAGGAGTCAGCTCAGACTGATTCCAGTCGACTCAGATTCATTAGAGTTGGCTCGGTTTGCTGCGTTCCAGAATCCTTGCTGCATGCCAGTAAGCAGAGTCGGCTCTTCTTTTCTTGGAGTTGGCTTGAGTGTCTTCTTCAGGATTTTTACAATTTGAACTTAAAGAAAAACTCTCACCAACTCTTTTACAATTTCACACAAACTAACTCAAAGCAAAGTCTAAGGCACACACACTTATAGAAGTAACCCTTTTACTTGATTTTTCTTAACATTTTCATTGGGTTCTTCTTTACAAAAACACTTACAACACAACTCAAGCAAGAAAATAGAAATGTAGGAGTTGAAGTTTGAACATGTTATTCATCCTACAAAAACTTGTCAAACACTTGAGGAGTTGTCAGTAATAAATGTACATGCTCCAATGTTTGGTTATCATCAAAATCACTTATGGGGTCAACAATCTTCCCCTTTTTGATGATGACAAAATATTGGGCATGAAAAATCAGTATAAAATTTTACAATTACTTGTATAATAGCATTCGCAAAAGTATGTGAACAAGTAGAGCAAGTTTACTTCTATTAGTGCCAAACAATGAGAGGAGAATTAGGGCATAGAGAGATAATCTCCCCTTCAATAAAATACTCCATGTTTTGGCAAACTTTTTATTCCTTTTTATATTTCAAAGCTCTTAGGCTTTAATTAACAAAGCTAACAAAAGTTGAAGTGTAAGACATTATGTGTCAAAGTCATTATGTATCAGAGTTTGTAAAAAAATGTCATTCAAAGCTTTAAACATTATTAGAGAGAACTTAAAGCATCAGAGCTTGAAATATCAATACATGTTCTTTTCATGAGAGCTTGAAATATCAATACATGTTCTTTTCATGTATCAGAGCAAACATATAGCACATGTGTATCAAAGCTTTGAAGTATCAATGTTTTATCTTTTTCATGCAATACTTTCTCCCATTTTTATCAATCAATCAAAAAGGTGATTTCAAATAAGGCTTAGATTTTAAAATAGATTAAGAAAGTCTTTAATATTTGTTTGAGATAATTTCACTTTCTCATATTTATCTTGAAATTCTAATTAAAAATTAATCAATGTAGGAGCAATCAAACATTTAATTCATAGAGAAGAGTTTGTGAAGCAAAAGATATACTTCATTCTATTCCAAAAGTTCAGTACAAAGTGTAAAAAGGTAATACATTTAGTCACTGTGTACATTTACACTAGGTTTTGAAGAAGTTTGGTCAGGGATTTGAATTCCAGGAGGTAAAAAAGCTATAGGATCAATGAATTGTGGAATATTATGAGATCCAGGTGTCCTAATGTATGGGGCAGATTGTCTTGGATGGCTTGAGTGACTAGGAACAGATATAGAAGGAGTTTTGAGAGCAGCTAAGATATCTTCAATTTTGCCTATCATCTTCCATAGAAAGCTATTCATTGACTTCAATTCAGCTTCAACTTTTTTACACTTCTAGAAGTTGCCAAGTCTTCCATTCCTTCTTTGATTACTGCCACTTCCTTTTGTAAAGTAAGCATTTCTGAAGCCTGGACATTAGCAAAAGCTTCTGCAGACCCTCTTAACCTTCCAAATTCACTTCTGATTATACCTATGCCCTTGGTATAATCCTCTTCCATTTTCTTTCCTGCCTTAAGAGATCCTATTCTGACTCTTAAGTTATCCATTTCTGTTCTGTATGCTTCTAGGACTTGAGTGACTGATTTTTTGGTTGAATCAGAACTGGATGCTATTAATTGGAGTATTGGTTGGATATCACTTTCACTTATACCAGATGCAGTTTTAGAGTTCTTAAGAATATCAATTCTTTCTTTCAAATTGTATAATTGTTCTCCAAACTGGTTTAGCTTATTATCAACAGATCTTTGAAATACTTCAAACATTTCACTCATTGAAGACTTGATGGACTCAGTCATATTGTTCATCTGTTGTGCCAAAAAGTCTTGTATACTTGAAGTATCCAAAGTAGGAGCAGTAGCAACTTGACTTTGACTCGAAATGTCAGCAGCCTGATCAAATGTGGGTGTGCTGTAGGGTATATCAGGCAAGCCAGAAATATCTGGGAAGGAAATATCAAACTCCATTGAACTGGAGAGTCATGATGTGGCTAAGGCTCAGGGATGTGTGAAGTAGTACCTTCATCAGCCTCTTCTTCTCTCTGTTCTTGGACTTCTTCAGTTCCTTCAATTGTAGAAGGGTCAGACTTCTTCTTCCAGGTACCATCGGTCAGTAAGTACCCCATTCTCTGAAAAGTCTTTGCTGTATAGGTGTCAGTATGAAGTAACACCCTGTTATCTTCTCCTGTCAAGTCAACATTGGCTCTTTGAAAAAGGATTGTGAGGACCATTCTATATGGTAGGTAGGCTTTGACTTTCCTAACTGCCTCTTTCATCTGGCTAATCATAATTGCTGGTAAATTGATTTTCTTGTCAATGATTAGGAGTTCCATGAAGCACAAGTCCCTTTCACTCACCCAGTCAAATCGACCTGTTCTGGGTAGGAAAATATGACTAATGAAGTTGTGTAGGACCCTCATTTCAATTGATAGCATATTTGCTTTAAGAATCCCTATCTCATTAATTTCAATCCTTTCCAAAATAGTTTGCAAAGCCTTGGATCTATCCTTTAGTACAAGATACTCGATTCATTCAAATGGAATCTCCAAGATACTTTCTAGGATCTCAGTAGTAATGATTATTCTTTTTCCTTTGACTGTAGACTCAATGAAATTTTTCCCATACCTCAAATTTTCGTAGAACATTCTAACTAAATTAGGATATGTCTTAATATCCAATGAACATAGATTTCTCCAGCCCTGGTCCTCAATTAAATCCCCAATCACAAAATCGATTTCTTTAAGATATTCAAAAAGAATGCATCGGCCAGAGGTGACTGGTCTCATACCTAGGGATCTTTGCTGGCTAGGAGAAACTAGGCTACCTTTCTCTTCTGACTGTGGTTCATTTCGAGGAACATTACCTTCACGAAATTTGCTTCTCCTTTTCTGTGGAGCTGCAACAACACTTCTGCTAGATTTCTTCCCAACCAATCTTTTTAGCGCCATTCCAAGGAAATTGAGTTTAAAGTAGTTTTGGGGAAGTTTAAAGAAATTTGGAAAGTTCTTAGGAGGGAGCTGACGAGGGTTTGGAAGTAAAAATGTCACATACAAAATCCTACGGCTCGAGTTAAAAGAGACAACTCGACATCCAAGTCGGCTCAATCAACAGGTCATCTACTCGAGTCGGCTCGAGCTGAGGGAGCACAAAGATATATTTTGTATTAATCAAATCCCCAAGAGGTTTAGGATTTGAATTAGAAGGTTGTCTAGATGCATTGTCCTTAGAGTATTGAGAATTCTTTTAGATAGGATCATATAATCCTAATTCAAAAATTTAATCAATGCAAACTTGTCTAAATCTAATGGTTTTATACAAATATTAGCAAGTAAATTTTCCATAGGTATATTTTCAAGAATAATAACATTGTTCAAAACATGTTTTCTTATTGAATGGTGCCTAAATTTTGATGTGTTTAGTTTGAGAGAAATTCATTGCAAACACATACACAGTACAAGATGTAAGGCCTCCTTGCTGTCAAATATAAAACAGGATCCGATCATACCTCTATATAGCGTTTGATCAACGTTGGATCCATTTTTATCTTTGTCTAACTTGCAGATAGAACTTATTGGTGTGCTAGCCTCTTTGCTTGTTTCCATGCCGAATTTTTTGATGAATTCCTTGATGTACTTGGCTTGACTTATAAAGATACCTTCCTTCAGTTGATTGACTTGTAGTGGTTGAATTCACCCAAACCTGTACTAACTCGGTAAATCCCTTTACAAAAAATCTTCATCAATCAATGAATTATTTTTACAATTATCATATCATTTTCTTCAAAACATTTCCAAGTAGTAACATGCTTATGCCAAGTGCTAGATGCTTGTTTCAAACCATGTAAAGTTTTGTTCAATTTAAACACATGATTTGGAACAGCAAGATTTTTCAAAATCTGGTGACTGTTTTACAAAAACTTTGTTCAGGACTAGAAGAACTTTTGAGATTTGTTTGAAATAGTTTAAAGTTCATGTAGTAGGCAAATACAAGGAGTAATCTAATAGTCTCAGGTCTTGCTACCAAAGCATAGGTTTCATCAAAATCGATATCCTCTTCTAGATTTAATTCATTTGTTACCGAACATTTTCATTTGGTAAGTTCCTATTAACCCATCTGGTTTAGTTCATCATGCATGGCCAATATCCAGTTATGATCATTTTCAGCTTTTTCTAAACTTTGTAGTACAATTTGAGATATGAAGGCTAGGTAATCATGTGCAGTCCTATATGATGACCTAGTCCTTATACCTTGAGAAGGATCACCAATAATTAATTCTTTAGGATGTGAAGTTACATACCTCCATTCTCTTGGTAGATCAGTATGTTCCTTACTCACCATTTCACTTCCATCTTGTGTTAGTTTGTCCTGGATGTTTAGATCTTCTATTTCTTTTTGTAGAGTACTGTATCATTATCTATGCACTCATCTTTTCTAGGTGGTGAAGGATTAGCTTCATCAAAAATAATATGAATTAACTCTTCTACAGTGAGAGACCTCTTGTTAAATACTCTATATGCTTTGCTATGTGATGAATAACCATGGAATATAGATTTATCAGATTTTGCATCAAACTTTCCTAGGTTATATTTGTCGTTATTTAATATAAAGCATTTACACCCAAAAACATGAAAATAATTAATATTTAGTTTTCTTCCTTTCCAGAGCTCATAGGGGGTTTTCTTTGAAATTGGTCATATCAAAACTCGGTTTAATATATAACAAGCAATGTTCACGGCTTCTGCCCAAAAGTACCTTGGAATATTACCTTCACATAACATTGTTCTAGCCATTTCTTCCAACATCCTATTTTTCCTCTCTACAACACTATTTTGTTGTGGTGTTCTAGGAGTGGAGAAGTTGTGATCAATGCCGTGTTCAGTGCAATATTCATCAAATAATTAATTTTGAAATTCAGTTCCATGATCACTTCTTATAAAAACAACAGAAAGATTTTTCTCATTTGAAACATTCTTATGAAATTTTCAAAATACATCAATAGTTTCATCTTTATGTGCAATGAATAATATCCATGTGAACCTAAAAAAGTCATCTACAATCACAAGTCCATATTTTATACCTCCTAGGCTTGTGGTCCTAGTTGGTCCAAATAAGTCCATATGAAGTAGCTCAAGGGGTCTAGTTGTTGAAATAACATTTTTCGATTTAAAACTTCCCCTAGTTTGTTTGCCTAATTGACAAGCATCATAAATATAGTTAAGATCAACTTTGAAATGTGGCAAGCCTCTAACTAGGTTCTTTGAGATTAATTTGGCAATAGTATGCATGCTAGCATGACCTAATCGTCTATGCCATAATAGACATGACTCCTTGGTCTTAGCATTCATGGCTACTAGGCTGGAACTACTTGTCATGGCTACATCATTTAGATCTACCACATAGATATTCTCGAGTCTATGGCCAATGAATTTGTTGCTAGAGTCAAGAGAGTTAGCTATTATACATATAGATGATTCAAAGATAACTTTGAAGCCTTTATCACATAATTGACTAATACTCAATAGATTGTGCTTCAACTTATCTACTAGCAATACATCTTCAATAGAAGTACAAGGGGTTAACTTGATCTTACCGATTCCGATTATTTTTCCTTTGCTATTATCTCCAAAGGTAACCAATCCTCCTTCTTTCATTTGTAGGGTGATAAACTGATCCTTGTCACCCGTCATATGCCTTGAACAGCCACTGTCAAGATACCATCTTTTCTTTAATTTTTGGGCTGCAAGATAATCCTCATTTTCGAGACCCATTAAACAAAGATTTACAGATTTCGAAGCCTCTTCGTCTTCAATGGATGAGGATGCTTCACTGTCACTCCACGTCGCTACCATTGCTTTCTTTTTCTTTTTCTTAAGTCCCTTTTTCAATAAAGGACAGTCTGGTCTGATGTGCCCTAGCTTTTTACACTCATAACATGTGGACACTTCTCTTTCTTTCTTCTTTTCCTTGTCCTTCTCCTTACTGAACTCTTTATTCTTATGGAATTTTTTAAAATATCTTCCTTTTCTTCTTCCCAAGAATTTTCTAAATTTTCTTACGACCATGGCAACGTCTTCATGTTCCATATCGCTTTCAGTAGAGGGCTTTCTTCTTCCGATTCTTCATCCTTTTTGGAATACATAGTAGCTTTAAAGGCGACCGATCTCTTTTTCTTTTGATCATCTTTAGTTCGGTGCTGCATGGTCAGTTCATGTGTGATGAGAGATCCTAGCAATTCATCCAGCAATAAAGTGTTCAAATCTTTTGCTTCCGGGATGGCAATCACTTTCGGATCCCACTTATCTGGAAGAGATCTTAGAATTTTTTACACTAGATCTGCATTAGTATATACCCTGCTAAGACTTTTTAGGCCATTAATAATATCAATGAATCGTGAAAACATGGCAGATAGTATTTCATTTGGTTCCATCTTAAATAATTCGTAACTATGTACAAGAAGATAAATCTTATAAGATTTCACTTGAGAAGTTCCTTCATGGGTCACTTCGAGCTTATCCCAAATTTCTTTTGCTGAGAAGCAAATAGAGATTCGATTAAACTCATTAATATCCAAAGCACAATATAAGAGATTCATGGCTTTGGCATTTAACTATCCCATCTTCATATCATGTTCGTCCCAATCCTTTTCAGGTTTAGGAACATCCACTCCATCAATTTTAACCATGGAAATGCAAGAACCCTTTAAAATGACCTTCCACAACTGAAAATCAACAGCTTGAATATAAAATCTTCATTCTAGCTTTCCAATATGCATAATTTGTGCCAGTGAAGAATGGAGGTCAGTTTGTTGATTGGCCTTCAACCAAAGACGTACTTATGGGATGAGCCATCAATCTTTACTCTAGTGTATTCAGAGACTCTGCTTTGATACCAGTTGTTGTCCAGGTGGCTACCTAAGAGGGAGGTGAATTGGAACTTTTAAAAATTTAAACAAGTAATGTGCTATTTCAAAATCCTTTGCAAATGGTAGGTGTTGTGATAAGGTTATAGAATGTAGAAGCTAAACAAAGTAGGGAAAGCACAACACAAACACACCAAATTTATAGTGGTTCAGAGCAACCCAGCTCCTACGTCCACTACCCAAGATACCACTTGGGATTTTCACTATATTCACACCCGAATACAGTAGGATTATTTTGCAGGATCACAATCCAAAAACTCTACACTTTGATTTTACGGGATCACCAAAGAAAACCCAACACCCTTTGGTTTTAACAAGCTCACCAAAGAAACCTAAACTTGGTTTTCACAGGATCACCAAGAACCTAAACCTTGGTTTTGATAAGGCTCCCCAAAAACCTATTTGGTTTTTCAATCGGGCTCACCAATAACCCAACAATTCAAAGATTGAATTAAAAATAAATGCAACAATAAATGACAAACTCAAGTTGTTGGATAGTTATCGGTGCAGCTCGTTGGAAGTCCACTTGAATGCACTTGAATAAGCTTTAATGACTTCAGTGGCTTCTTCCAAAGTTGATTCAAGCTTTAGATCAGAGTTGTTGAGGGCTTGAATGCAGACTTGAATGCACTTGTGCTCTATCTCTTGTGGTTGGTTGGATATTCAATGAAGCTCTCTCTTTTTCTTTTTGAACTCTCTTCTTAATTAATTGCTTTAAAGTAGTTCAAATCCTTCAAATTTAAAGTCTTCCATCATTCCAAGGCAGTTCTAGCCGTTGTAGACTGTTGGAAAATGATTTGTGATCGTTGGAGCACTTTTTGGCATTCAAAAACAAATTCTGGAACTAGCCGTTAGATACCTGGAAGCGACATTCGAGTCAGCTTGGATTCATTCGATTCAGCTCGGATCCTTCGAGTCGATAGGTCGAGTCGCCATTTCCTCAATGTAGTCAGCTCTTTGTCTCAGGGCGCATAATGTTACTCTCGACGAGTCGGCTCTTTACAACTCGGGTCGGCTCGAACTTGAATCTTGAAATTCTTGAACTCGAGGAGTCGACTCTTTTTAGCTTGGGTCGGCTCTTCTTCTCAGGTTCGGAAAACCTTACTCTGGAAGAGTCGGCTCGATGTAGTTCGGTTCAGCTCGCTTTCTCAGGCTTTTGAAATTAGGTCTGGCAAAGTCGGGTTGGCTCGCCTAGCTGTTCTCAGAAAAATTTTAGGAAATAGACTCTGGAGGAGTAGGCTCGGACTGATTCCAGTCGACTTGGATTCATTAGAGTTGGCTCGCTTTCCATCGAGTCGGCTCGGATTGCTGTATTCCAGAATCCTTGCTGCGTGCTAGTAAGCAAAGTCGGCTTTTCTTTTCTTGGGGTCGGCTCGAGTGTCTTCTTCAGGATTTTTACAATTTGAACTTAAAGAAAACTCTCACCAACTCTTTTACAATTTCATACAAACCAACTCAAAGCAAAGTCTAAGGCACACACACTTATAGAAGTAACCCTTTTATTTGATTTTTCTTAGCATTTTCATTGGGTTCTTCTTTACAAAAATACTTACAACACAACTTAAGAAAGAAAATAGAAATGTAGGAGTTGAAGTTTGAACATGTTATTCATCCTATAAAAACTTGTCAAACACTTGAGGAGTTGTCAGTAATAAATGTACATGCTCCAATGTTTGGTTATCATCAAAATCACTTATGGGGTCAATAGCGACCAGTTAAGTCAGCTGACTAGTTGGATGCCTTTGGATATTGGCATATCTTTGGCATTGGTCACATCTTTACACGAAGTATGTCACATCTTTCTCGATGGTTGGCCAGTAATATCCTTGGCATATGATTTTATAGGCCAGAGATCTACTCCCAGGTGATCGCCGCATATGCCTTCGTGGACTTCTCTCAAGACATAATCAGCATCCGAAGGAGCCAAGCATTTTAGTAAAGGTTGAGTGAAGGATCTCTTATATAAGGACCCTTCTAGGATGACGTATTAGGAAGCCATCCATCGGAGCCGCTTGGCTTTTGTGGTGTCTTCAAGCAACATCCCGTTAGTTAAGTATCTGGTTATCAAATCCATCCAGTTTGGCTCTTGCTCAATCTGATGGATCTCTTCTCCTTTGATAGAAATGCTAGGGGTTTCCAAGTATTCGATAAAAGTATGACCCATGGAGTCGGGCACCATTGTAGCCAGGCGGGATAGTGAATCAGCTCGAGAATTCTCTGTTCGGGGGATATGACTGATGTCTAGAGAATCAAACTGAGTGACCAAATCCCGAACCTTCTCCAAGTATTGGGCCATAGTCATGTCTCGAGCTTCAAAGTCCCCTTTAACTTGGTTTACCACCAGTTGGGAGTCGGAGAACACCTTCAGTTTTCAAACATCCAACTCCTTGACGATTTTAAGTCTTGCCAGAAGAGCTTCATATTTTGCTTGATTGTTCTGTTGCCCAGAAATGGAGCCCAAGAGGGGGGGGTGAATTGGGTCTTTTAAAAAATTTAAGACAATAATGAGAGGGACTAGTGGTGCTTGTGAACAATGATGAATTCAATGCAAGATGTTAGCAATAATTAAAGAGCAAGAGAGGAAGAGAGCAATCACACACAAACACAAGGTTTATAGTGGTTCGGTGCAAACCTAGCACCTACATCCACTCCCCAAGCCACCTTTAGAAATTTCACTATAATCCAAACTAGATTACAGTTGACTTGTTTTTCACAAAGCTCACAAGTCAAAACCTAAGTTGGTTTTATCACTTAGGCTTACCAACAAACCTTAACACTTGTTTTATCTTCGGGCTCACAAGTTAACCCTAGTTGGTTTTATCCCTTTGGCTCACCAACAAACCACAATAACCTTCTTTTAAGACACCCTTGAAAGCAAGGTCAAATCACAATAAAACAGATATACAATTTAAAACTAAAACAAACTCTCTTCAAGAGTAGATTGGAATATTTGAAGCTCAAGTAGATGCTTTGTCTTCACTCTTCCTTGAAATCTCCTTCAAAGTGCCTCTTTTGGAATGAAGGATGAGCTTATAGGCTTTTCAAAGAATCACACTATAAGAGGCTTTTGATGTGAAGTTTTTGAGAGAATATTAGCTTTTTGGCTTTTGAATAGACTTGAATGCACTTCAATACACTTCCTTTTCTTTAAAATGAGGTTGGTGGAGATTAAATACACCAAGAACCTTCCAAAAAATGGTTTGTGACTGTTGGTACCTCGGAAATAGCCGTTTGGAGCTTGAAAAGCAAGTTCTGCAAGCCAGAAAAATAGATCCGTTAGAGCTGTCAAGCTGCAAGTGTCGACACTTGGCTGTTAGGTGTCGACACTTGGTTGTCAAGTGTCGACACTTGATCTCTAGGTGTCGACACTTGAACTTTCAAGTGTCGACACTTGATGCACAGGTATTGACACTTGACACAAAAATCCTCAAATTACAAAGTTCTATATTTTCAAAATTTTCAGGCCTTGAGTCGACACTTGGAACCTAAGTGTCGACACTTGGTGTTGACACTTGGATATAGGTGTCGACACTTGGCGTGCCAAGGATTTTTGTCTATGCCAAATGCTGAAGTGTCGACACTTGACTGTCCAAGTGTCGACACTTGAGACTGAAAAATCTCAGATTCAAGTGTAAATGCCTCGAAAACATAAATATAATTCTTGAAAACATAAACACATAATATTTAAATATTTAGATGCCCTTTTTCAATGAAGAGGATGCCCGGATTCGTGAGAATTGCTCTGTGCCATTACGTGCCATGAACCATAAGTTTTTTAGATTTTGAGGTGCTCTCTTCCTGAAAACTCATAACTTGAAATCCTCATTAGAATACAATATGCACTCAATATTTTGTTATTCATCAAAATCACTGGGTAGAGCCAACAATCTTCCCCTTTTTGATGATGACAAAACCTTGAGTAAAAAGGCAATATATTTCAAACTTTAACCATTATAATTTATGAATATGAATTTAAGTCCATAAAGAGGCAAAAATTTCAAAGATAGGAAGAATCAATCTCCCCCTTAATTAGATACTTCTTATTAAGGTAAACTTCAAAGATTCTTACAAGGTGAAACCACAAACAATACTTTTTCTCAACAAATTTATACATCTAAATAATCAATAAAATCAATACACTTTCTCCCCCTTTTTGTCAATCATTAGAAAGGGGAATAACCTCCCCCTCACAATGAGCATGGAGACAAAAAGATAGTAGAGAATCAAATAAGATAGATATCAGAGCCAAAATTATACCAATTTAAAAGAATATCAGAGCTAAAAAAAAATATGCCAAGATAAAAGAGTATCAGAGCCAAAAAATAGTAAATTGATTCATTGAAACACAAATAATAAGTACTGAACTGAAATATATATAATAGATAAGTTTTCAGTACAAAATTTGCTGAGTCATCAGCAAGAGCTGAAACATACAGATATCATCAAAGTCATATAAGTATCAAACATACAACATAAGAGCTATAATAGACATCTGTGAGGCTAATCCTCATCAGATGGAACATCAAGACTGAATGGAGCACAGATCCTAGATCTAGTGGCTAATGCCCTAGGAGGTGCTAAAGCTCGACGACTCCTAGTGCGGCCAGAAGGACCAAAGATGGGTTCAACCCTAGATGATCTAGTGGAAAGGGGTGAAAGAAGATCAGCTGGTGTAACAAGGTCCGGGGTAGAATCAGCCAAAGCAGTAGTAGGAGCTGGTGTAGTGGGAGGATCTCGACTGACCACCTCATAATCATCGGCACTGTCACCACTGTCACTATCACGGCCCACTACCTCTGTAGCTCGGTCGTCATCCTGATCACCACCCTCAACAGAATCAACATGGTCGCTCTGGTGATCGTCGCCATCATCATCATCATCGTCATCATCATCATCAACATCATCTGATGGAACCTCCTGCAGGGGCTGCAGGAGGTAAAAGGGATCTCAATAGATCCTCAATATGAGAGAATCCCTCCTCCATAGATCTGCGAATCTCAGTATACTCCGAGGTAGTATGTGCTCGTAGAAGCTCAACCTCGCTACGTAGCTGAGTCATCTCACCCCTGATCTCTGTGAACTGCTCTCTGGCATGCTCCTCAAAAGATAGTCCAGTAAAAGGTAGCGGAGGAGCTGAAGTGTCAGGAGACAAATGCTCTGCCTGTGTCGATGGGATATCTATTGGAGGAAAAACTGCTAGCTCAGATGGTCCAGCCTCTGCCTCTCGAATCTCGTCCTCCCCATTTGGCTCCTGGCCAGACTCTTTTCGAACCCATCGACCGCCAACTAACATGTATCCCATGCGGTGCAAAGACCTCTCGTCGTACACATCTATGTGTAGTATCTCCTTGGGGATCTCCCCCTCCAATGATACTCCACACGCTCTGAATAGTCTGGTCAGTGCCATGCCGTACGGTAAACAGTGTCGGTGCTGTGTCGCAGCATCATGCATCTGAGTGAGCATCAGGGATGGAAGATCAATCTATCTCCTCTCAATCAGGCTCGTCATCACCATCAACTCCCTCTCGGTGATGAAGTCAAATCTCCCAGTCTTCGGTAGTAGAATCCGTGCTGTGATGTGGTGCAATAGGCGCATCTCCAATGATAACTGGTTCGCGGTAACTACGGATGTACCGCGAATGTCCTCTCTCTCAAGAATGCACCTAAACGCAGCCTCTCTGTCATCTACCGAAAAGATACAGACTCCCCTACGAGGGATCTCCCATACTCTGCCTAGAAGCTCATCTGTCAGTGAAATCTGAATACCCCTGACTGAAGTAGTCCATAAAAGTCGTCGACAGTCTAATGCACCATAAAACTCTCTCACTAGGTGAGGATAGTACCTCTCCTACATGGTGCAGAATGGTACTAATCCTGCATCAGTGAGTACCTGTCGAATACCGAAGTGGTGCCTGTCGAAACACTCCAAGTCGACTCTCCTCCCTGAGGCTACTAACTTCCTTGCCATCCTCTATGCAAGGGGGAACTCGGTGTGGCTGAACTACTAGGATGTGTTGTATCAAATCTAGCCTTCGACCTCCTCTCAACACCATGACCGGGCCTCTCCCTAACTACAAGTCTCTTCCTGGGACCCATTACAGCAAGCTGACCAGGGAAGAAGGAAGATAGGTTTAGAACTAAGGGACTGGCTACAGGTTGAGATAAGGAGAGTTTCATTTCTTTTTAAAAAAATGTTCATAAAGGTTTAGAAAACCAGAGTTTAAACCAATTTTGGATTGCACAATACCTAAAACATCGTTTGGAAAAACTGTAAATCAATTTAAAGTGGGATTTTTATAACTTATACTTTGATTAAATGACAATATTCCAAACATATATTTATAGAAAATATTTTTGTTCGTTAAAACATATTTGAACCTTTGGAAAATAATTTTTGTAAGGCCTAAAAAATCAAAACCCATGGGATTTGGGTCTAAACACTTAGGGTTTTAGCAAATAGGTGAAAATGTCACAAATATATCATGAAAAACCTTTCTAAATCAACAATAAATGGATTTAGTATGTTTAATTTAGATGAAAACCCAAATTATTTCGGCCAAAATCAATAAAACAGTGTTTTTTGCGAAAAGTGTATGAAAATGACCAAAAGACGAGGGAAATCCGAGAAAAATATGTTTAAATCACTATTCCCTCAAATGGAGTTTTAGAAATCCACTAAAACACGTAGAAATCTGGTTAGATTCATGAAAAACACTCAGAAAACCCCATTCATGGTTGTTTGGTTCGAAAACGTCAAAACCAAAAACGAGGAAAAATAAAATAAAAATGGAAGGGGAAAATACCTGATTTGTGATGGATTAAAGGGTAAAAGGATGGATTTGGATAGAGGGGACCACTATTGCAAGAAATCGGTGGGGGAAAGAAAATTACAAAACCCTCGGTCGGCCTTTTTTTTAAAAAAAACAGTTTCTGTTTCGCAAGTGTCGACACTTCGAATGTGTCAAGTGTCGACACTTGGTCAGGTATTGACACTTGACAATTTCCAAGTGTTGACACTTGGTCAAAAAATTTTGATAAAATATGAAAAAATTTTAGAAAAAAATAGGAAAAATTTAATCAGTTTTAGGGACTTTTAGGAAGTGGTTTTGATCTCTAGAATTTAGGTATAATTAAAACTAAGAGAGTTCTAGGAGAATGGATCAATAATACCTAACTCTCTTCTAATCAGACAGAACCTATCCTCACTCAAGGGCTTGGTAAACACATCTGCCAACTGATCATTAGTACATACAAAATCAAGAATAACATTAGAGTTTTGTACATGATCTCTTATGAAATGATGTCTTATTTCAATGTGTTTACTTCTTGAATGTTGCACAGGATTTTTAGATAGGTTGATTGCACTAGTATTGTCACATCTTATGGGTGTCTTAGTTAGTTTAATGCCAAAATCTTCAAGTTATTGTCTGATCCAAAGGATTTGAGCACAACAACTTCCAGCTGCTATATATTCGGCTTCCGACGTAGATAAAGCAACTAAATTCTGTTTCTTGCTACTCCAAGAGATCAAATTTATTCCAAGAAACAGACAGGTTCTAGTAGTACTTTTACGATCAAGTTTATATCCAGCAAAGTCAGTATCAGAATAAGCAATTAATTCAAATGAAGAATCTCTAGAGTACCATAAACCAATTTCAATTGAGCCAGATAGATATCTAAGTATGCGTTTAACAGTCAAAAGATGAGACTCTTTAGGATTAGACTGATATCTAGCACACATACAGATACTAAACATGATATCTGGCCTACTGGTAGTAAGATATAACAATGAACCGATCATGCCACGATATAATTTTTGGTCTATAGACTTACCTGATTCATCCTTGTCAAGTCTACAAGTAGAGCTCATAGGGGTACCTAAAGGCTTAGTGTTCTCCATCCCAAACTTCTTGAGTATTTCTTTTGTGTATTTTGTTTGGTTGATGAAGATCCCCTCTTTGGTTTGCCTTATTTGGAGTCCGAGGAAGAAATTCAGTTCTCCCATCATGCTCATCTCGAACTCACCCTATATTAACTTTGTAAAATCTTGACAAAGAGATTCATTAGTAGCACCAAATATTATATCATCTACATAGATTTGTACTACTAA
The DNA here is from genome assembly GCA_021397845.1 of Areca catechu. Classification (NCBI taxonomy): domain Eukaryota; kingdom Viridiplantae; phylum Streptophyta; class Magnoliopsida; order Arecales; family Arecaceae; genus Areca; species Areca catechu. Next base: position 103,444,409 of record CM038039.1, on the reverse strand, counting down.
GAGATCACCATTCTTTTTCTTTAAAAACAAAGTTTTATCTACATTACCTCTAGTAAAATCATTTTTGAGCAAAAAAGAGCTTAAACGATCATACCAAGCTCTTGGAGCTTGTTTCAATCTATATAAAGCTTTATGAAGTTTATAAACATGATTTGGAAATTCAGAATTTTCAAAACCAGGGGGTGCTCAACATAAACTTCTTCTTCAATTAATCCATTTAAAAAGGCACTTTTAACATCCTTTTGATATAGTTTAAAATTCATGAAGCAAGCAAAAGCCAACAATAGCCTAATTGCCTCAAGTCTAGCCACAGGAGCAAAGGTTTCATCAAAATCTATTCCTTCCTCCTGATTGTATCCTTTGGCAACTAGTCTAGCCTTATTTCTAGTTACTACTCCATTTTCATCAAGTTTATTTCGAAAAACTCATTTTGTACCAATAATTGAAGTGTTTGAAGGCCTATCTACTAATGTCCAAACATTGTTCCTTTTAAATTGATTAAGTTCATCTTGCATAGCATTTATCCAATTACTATCACATTCAGCTTCCTCAATAGTTTTAGGTTCAATTTGAGATACAAAAGCTAAGTAATCACAGATATTTCTAAGGAATGATCGAGTACTTACACCTTTAAATGGATCACCTATAATTAGTTCTTTTGGGTGTCCATGAGCATACCTCCATTCTTTTGGTAATGGATCAACAGTTGATGTATTTTCATCATCTTGTGCTTGATCTCCTTCAGTATTTTGATCATCGTTTTGTTCCTTAGTAAGCCCTTCATTGTTGTTTATTTCTTCAGTTTTCTTGCTACCTGTTTCATCAGAAAGTACATCTTCTTTTCTTGAAGATTTTTGTTAGTTACATCAAATACCACATGTATGGATTCTTCAACAACAAGTGTTCTTCTGTTGAAGACCCTGTATGCCTTACTAGATGTGGAGTAGCTTAGAAAGACTCATTCATCTGATTTGGCATCAAATTTACTCAAATTATCTTTACCATTATTTAAGATGAAACAACGGCATCCAAAAATATGAAAATAATGAATTGAGGGTTTTCTACCCCTCCAAAGATCATAAGGTGTTTTCTTTAAAATCGGTCGAATTAAAACTCGATTTAAAATATAGCATGCAGTATTTATAGCTTCCACCCAAAAATATCTAGGTAAATCATTTTCACAAAGCATGGTGCGTGCCATTTCTTCAAGAGTTCTATTTTTTCTTTCTACTACCCCATTTTATTGAGGTATCCTAGGTACATAAAAATTGTGATGAATTCCATTTTCAATACAAAATTTATCAAAATCAGTATTTTCAAATTCGGTTCCATGATCACTTCTCAAAGATATTACTGAAACACCTTTTTAATTCAAAACTCTTTTATGAAATCTAATGAATTCAGAAAAAGTTTCATCTTTATGTGCTAAAAACATGACCCATGTAAATCGTGAGAAATCATCTACAATGACTAGACCATACTTCTTACCTCCCAAACTAGATGTTCTAGTTGGCTCAAAGAGGTCCATGTGAAGCAATTCCAAAGGTCTAGATGTAGAGATTACTCCTTTTGGTTTGAAAGAGGATTTTGTTTGTTTTCCAAGTTGACATGCACTGCAAATCTTATCTTTTTCAAAATTGAGTTTAGGCAAATCCTTTATCAAGTTCTTTTTGCTAAGTTTTGAAATTAAATGCATGCTTGCATGTCCTAGTCTACGATGCCAAAGCCAACTAGTTTCATCGATCTTGGCTTCCATTACCACTAGACATTGACCTTTCTGAAAAGGGAGATCATCAAGATCAACCATATAAATATTGACATGCCTATAACCAATGAACTTAATGCCATTGTCATCTAGACTAGAAATAATGCACAAAGAAGATTCAAAAATAACTTTAAAATTTTTGTCACAAAACTGACTAATGCTAAGCAAGTTATGTTTTAAACCATCAACATATAATACATTATCGATATAAGAGGTAGGGGTGATATGGATTTTACCAATACTGATAATTTTGCCCTTTCCATTATCACCAAAAGTTACATTGCCACCATTTTGATATATGAGTGATGAGAACTGCTCCACATCTCCTGTCATATCCTTGAGCAACCGCTATCAAGGTACCACATCCTTTTCTTATTGGTTGCAAGGCATACCTGCAATAAAGATCAAGTGGAGACTTTAGGTACCCAAGCCATCTTTGATCCTTTTTGGTTAGTGGCATTGGTTCCTTTTGGAATCCAAATTTTCTTAATGTTATTTAACTTTCTTTTGTTGCACATATAAGATTTATGTCCTTTGATACCACAAGTATAGCAAGTAATGGATGAAGATGCAGACACAAAGAAATTTTTAAAGAGTTTTTGTTTCTTATGAGTTCTGAATCCTAAACCTGCTTTGTCAAATACTGCTCTTTGGCTATTTAAGAGTAAATTCAATTTTTCAGAACTGTAAGTAAATTTTTTTACAAAAGGTTTTAGTTTTTCAATTTCTTCTTTATATCTTTTGTTTTCATTTAAAATTTCTTTGCTTTGTTTTGACAAATTTTCATTTGAAAATAAGTCACTTTTCTTTTTAAAGATATCCTTTTCTTTTTCAAGTGCCTTAATCTTATCATTTAATTTTTTATTTTGTATAAGAAGGCATTCATTTTCATTTGAAAGGTTGTTATTTATTTTGGCTAGATCCAAATTTTGTTTCTTTAAATCTTTATGTTTTGATTTTAACTTTTAAAATTCTATGACTAGTTCGTCAAAAACTTCATGAAGCTCATCAAAAGTAAATTCATTTTTGGTTTCGGAATATACCTCATCATGATCGGCCATTAAACAGAAGTTTGCTACCTCCTGCTGTTCTTCCTCAGAACTGGAGTCTTCACTTTCACTCCAGGTTGCCATCATGGCTTTCTTTCTCAGCTTTCTTCTGCTTTTCTTTAACAAGGGGCAGTCTACCTTGAAATGCCCGAGTTTTTTGCACTCAAAACACGTAGGCTGCTCCTTCTCCTTTTCTTTGTCCTTCTCTTTACTCGGCTCACCTTTCAGAGATTTCTTTTTGTAGTTAAACTTTTTCTTCCTCATGAACCTTCTGAATTTTCTTGCTAACAGAGCCGTCTCATCTTCTTCATCATCTTCTTCGGAGTCTTCGCTTGAGTCCTCTCTAGCAGTAGATTTGAACGCGATTGCCTTCTTCTTTTTGTCGACCTCTCCATTCTTTTGTTTGAGGGAGAGCTCATAGGTCATTAAAGAACCTAATAGTTGTTCCAGCGGGAGAGTGTTGATATCCTTAGCTTCTTCAATAGCTGTGACTTTTGCATCCCACGAAGCTGTTAGCGATCTAAGAAGTTTGTTCACAAGTTCACCGTTAGATATAATTTTTCCTAGGCTTCTCATGCCATTCACAATATTTGTGAACCTAGTATACATTTCACTAATTGACTCAGTAGGTTCCATTTTAAACATTTCATATATGTGAATAAGCATATTGACCTTGGTGGTTTTCACTTGGTGTGTACCCTCATGGGTAACCTCAAGTGTATCCCGAATCTCCTTGGCGGAGAGATAATTTAATATTCTATTAAATTCACTTGGATCAAGAGAACAAAATAAAAGGTTCATAGCTTTAGCATTAAGCTCGATTTGCTTAATGTCATTCTCATCCCAATCATCTTTCATTTTTGGAGTGAGAATGCCATTAATCAACATTGTAGGCTGATGAGGACCTTTTACAATTGTCCTCCATAAATTATAATCAAGAGCTTGAATAAATATGCGCATGCGTGTCTTCCAGTATATGTAATTTGTGCCATTAAAAAGTGAGGGACGATTTGAAGCTTGACCTTCAACAATACCCATTCCTATTGGGGCTGCCATGATCTTTTACTCAAGATCCTTGGACCTACAAGAGAGTACCGGCGCTCTGATACCACTTGTTGCCCAGAAATGGAGCCCAAGAGGGGGAGGTGAATTGGGTCTTTTAAAAAATTTAAGATAATAATAAAAGGGACTAGTGGTGCTTGTGAACAATGATGAATTCAATGCAAGATGTTAGCAATAATTAAAGAGCAAGAGAGAAAGAGAGCAATCACATACAAACAAAAGGTTTATAGTGGTTCGGTGCAAACCTAGCACCTACATCCACTCCCCAAGCCACCCTTGGAAATTTCACTATAATCCAAACTAGATTACAGTTGACTTGTTTTTCACAAGGCTCACAAGTCAAAACCTAAGTTGGTTTTATCACTTAGGCTTACCAACAAACCTTAACACTTGTTTTGTCTTCGGGCTCACAAGTTAATCCTAGTTGGTTTTATCCCTTTGGCTCACCAACAAACTACAATAACCTTCTTTCAAGACACCCTTGAAAGCAAGGTCAAATCATAATAAAATAGATATACAATTTAAAACTAAAACAAACTCTCTTCAAAAGTAAATTGGAATCTTTGAAGCTCAAGTAGATGCTTTGTCTTCACTCTTCCTTGGAATCTCCTTCAAAGTGCCTCTTTTGGAATGAAGTAAGGATGAGCTTGTAGGCTTTTCAAAGAATCACACTATAAGAGGCTTTTGATGTGAAGTATTTGAGAGAATATTGACTTTTTGGCTTTTGAGTAGACTTGAATGCACTTCAATACACCTCCTTTTCTTTAAAATGAGGTTGGTGGAGGTTAAATACACCAAGAACCTTCCAAAAAATGGTTTGTGACTGTTGGTACCTCGGAAATAGCCGTTTGGAGCTTGAAAAGCAAGTTCTGCAAGCCAGAAAAATAGATCCGTTAGAGCTGTCAAGCTGTAAGTGTCGACACTTGGCTGTCAGGTGTCGACACTTGGCTGTCAAGTATCGACACTTGATCTCTAGGTGTCGACACTTGAACTTTCAAGTGTCGACACTTGATGCACAGGTGTCGACACTTGACACAAAATTCTCAAATTACAAAGTTCTGTATTTTCAAAATTTCAGGCCTTGAGTCGACACTTGGAACCTAAGTATCGACACTTGGTGTCGACACTTGGATATAGGTGTCGACACTTGGCATGCCAAGGATTTTTGTCTATGCCAAATGCTGAAGTGTCGACACTTGACTGTCCAGGTGTCGACACTTGAGACTGAAAAATCTCAGATTCAAGTGTAAATGCCTCGAAAATATAAATATAATTCTTGAAAACATAAACACATAATATTTAAATATTTAGATGCCCTTTTTCAATGAAGAGGATGCCCGGATTCATGAGAATTGCTCCGTGCCATTACGTGCCATGAACCATAAGTTTTAGATTCTTGAAATCCTCATTAGAATACAATATGCACTCAATATTTGTTATTCATCAAAATCACTGGGTGGAGCCAACATGTTCAAAGTTCTGAAAGAGAAATGAAGAGCATATTCTACGACATCTATTTTTGGACTGGCTATGATTAGACCGGCCCCACAACCAGAGGAATTTGATGCTCCGTCCACGTGAAGGATTCAAGCGGAGTCAGATTCATCTTCAACTTCTTCGATGGATATTTGAGTCTCCTTTTCATTATTACTCCAGGTGCAATCGGCAATGAAGTTAGCTAATACTTGAACTTTCATAACTGGTCGGGGTTGATAGGAGATATCAAATTTCTCTAACTTCATCGCCTATTTGGCCATTCTGCCCGAAGTATTGGGATATTGTAAGATGGCCCTTAAAGGTTGGTCAGTCAACACAGTGATCGAATAAGATAGAAAATAGGGTCTCAAGTGCTTTGCCGATATCACCAGGGTGTATACCAGTTTTGGATTTTCGGGTACCTCACCTTAGCATCATGGAGTACTTTGCTGGTGTAGTAGATGGGCCTATGAGTGCCATCGAATCCTTTTTTGACTAGCACTTAGCTGACTGATTCATCAGATGTAGCGAGGTAGAGATACAAAACTTCTCCCTCTTCAAGCTTTGAGAGTAGGAACGGATTAACCATATATCTCTTAAGCTCCTCGAAGGCTCATCGACAATTATCCAACCACTTGAAATCCCTTGATTGCCGCAAAGCTTTAAAAAGGAAGGCACCTTTCAGCTGATCGAGAGATGAATCGACTTAACGATGCAATCCATCCCATCAGTTGTTGGACTTCCTTCTTATTAGAGGGATGTCTCATGTCGAGGATAGATCGAATTTTCTCTGGATTGGCTTTGATTCCTTGATTGGTGACAAGAAAATCTAGGAATCTTCCCAACGTTACTCTGAAGATACACTTAGTGGGGTTCAGCTTCATCTGATTCCTTCGTAGTACGTCGAAGGCTTCTTGGAGATCCTTGATATGATCATCAGCGAGAGTACTCTTGATGATCATATCATCAACATAGGCTTCTATAGTTTTACTGATCTGATTTTTGAAGATCTTATTGACCAGCCTCTGATATGTCGCTCCGGCATTCTTTAAGCCGAAGGGGATGACCTTGTAGCAATATAGCCCTCTGTCTGTGATGAAGGCTATCTTCTCTTCATCTTCAGGATTCATCCGAATTTGGCTGTAATCAAAAAAAGCATCCATGAAGTTCAGAAGCTTGTGTCCAGTTATGGCATCGATAAGTTGGTCAATCTTGGGCAAAGGAAAGCTATCTTTTATGTAGGCTTTGTTAAAGTTAGTGTAGTCAATATATATCCTTCACTTGCCATTGACTTTTTTCACCATTACCATATTAGCGAGCCAGTCTAGGTAATGGACTTCCCTTATAAACCTGACATTAAGAAGTTTGGTCACTTCTTCATTAATGATCCTTTGCCTTACGGGGGTAAAGTTTCTCTTCTTTTGCCGGATTGGTCGGCTTTTAGGATCAATCTTGAGCTCATGTGTAATGACTTCGAAAAGAATTCCTAGCATATCAATGGCCGACCATGCGAAGATATCAGCATTCATCTATAAGAAGTTGGTCAGTCTTTCCCTCAAGTTATCATTGAGCAGGCTCCCAATTTGGACCGCCTTAGTTGGATCATCTTTCATGAGAGGTATTGAGACGGTTCTTTTGACTGGCTATACACTCTCTTCTGTCTGATCTCATGGATCCATCTGCTCTGGGATCAGCTGGCCGATTGGTTGTCGGTCTTGAATCATTAAACATTAGCAGGCTATCCGCTGATCTTCCTTTATTTCATCGATTCCATTTCAGGTTAGGAATCGTACTAATAGATGATAGGTGAAGACGATGGCTTGAAACTTGTTCAATGCAGGTCGTCCTAAGATGGCATTATATGTTGAAGACGTTTGAATGACCATGAATGTGATCGGGAGCATTTTTTATCTTGGCTCAGTTTTAAGAGTCACAAGGAGGGTTATTTCTCCTTCCACTCCTACTAGATTTCCACCGAATCCGGTGAGGGGTGTGGAGGATCTTTGTAATCTATCTCTAGATAAGTTCATTCGGAGAAAACATCATAAAGTAAGACCTCAGTCGAGCTTCCATTATCCACCAAAATCCTTTTTACATTATAGTTTGCGATAATGGCAGAGACTACAACAGGATCATCATGGGATACTTGGATCCCCTGCAGGTCGTCATTGAAGAAACTGATGACGTTGCTGGGTCGAGGTCTCTTAGGAGCATTATCATCTCCATGGTGTGATCGGCAATGTAACATGCTGACCATGCCATCGGTGGGCTACTGATTAGAGATCTCCGCACTGTCAGTAATTTGTCTTGGGACTGTCACCTCAGCTAGGTGATCCTGATTGTGGACGTACTTTCCTAAGTACCCACGTTTGATCAGTCCTTCGATTTCATCATTCAGCCGCATGCATTCTTCAGTGGTATGTCCGTGGTCCCTATGGAACCGACAGTACTTGGCCTTATTGCATGAGGTTGGGGTGCTAGCATCGGCCGGGGTCTTTGGAGAAAGCTCTCCTTTTCAATTTTCATTAATATCTTCTCCCTTGGGAGAGATAGGGAAGTATAAGTGTTGTACTTGCCAACTTGAGCCTTGCTGATCGGATTCTTCGACTTCGGGCTTCATCGTTGGGTTGGTGTATTGTTGGAAGGTGGTGGCTCATTGCCTTTTGGAATTTTCTTCTTCGGGGCAGTTTTTCCTTCAGTTTGACGCCGGCTGGCAGCTTGCTCTTCAGCTTGCACATACTTCTATGCACATCCCAGTAATTTAGAGTAGTTGGTCATGAACTTCTTGTCTAGGAAAAAAGTAAATCTAGACGATCAAAGCCCCTTTTTCATGGCAGACATGGCGACTTACTCATTACGGTCCAATATTTCTAGCGTAGCGGAGTTGAAACGGGCCATATAGTCCCTCAGAGTTTCACCTTCTTGTTGCTGGATAAAGAAAAGGCTATCCATGTTGCATGGCATCTTTTGGCTAGTCCTAAAATGAGCCACAAACAATCTTTCTAATTGTTCAAAAGAATGGACGATACCTAGTTGGAGACTTGGGTACCACATCCTGGCGGCTTTCTTAAGTGTTGCCGGAAATGCAAGATAATGGAGGGCATCAGTTGCCCCTTAGATTATCATGTGAGTCTTGAAGCTGCCCAAATGGTCAAGTGGGTCAGTGGTTCTGTCTTAAGGCTCTAACTGGGGAATCTTGAAGTGGGACGAGATTTTTTCTTCCATGATTCTTCTGGAGAAGGGTGGTCGTGTATCATAGGCAGTTAGTCTTTCATCATTTTTCCTCTAATGTTGAGTTTAGTGACATGCAATTCCAACTTACATAATTTCCTCTCAAAACTGTCCCGTCGTCGGCTTTCATGGTTCCATTGGGGTACTTCTTGGGGTGGATTTGTTGGAAGAGATGGAATAAGATCTGTAATGTTTTCTAAGCCGGGCTCCCACATAACCATGGAGTTGAGAGTCTCGTAGTGTGGGAGAGCATCTGCTTGATGAGTGGTAACGACGAGAGCGGTGGCTTAGTTCAGGATATCGGACCTCCTGTAGGGGAGACCGTTGACTACATCTGGAGGTGATGGGACATTGTTGCCCGCTAACTGCTGCTTCTTGAAGATTTTGACGGCGACGGTCAGGACTTCCATTTTGTTTAGAAGAGCATCCAATTACTGTCGTCCTATGCTAGTAGCCGAAGCAATGTCTTCACCATCCAAAGATGGATCATTTTTCTTGAAAGGCAGGTGGATCCTTCCGGCTAAGATATTCTATACTCTTCCTTTTACCGTCTTTCCTTTCAAGATTTCTCTCAAGAATTGATTTCTCTCTCCTTCCTAGCGCGCCAATCTATTGTTGCTAAACCAATGTGACTTCATCACACCATGTTGGACTGCTCTATCAGGCTTCTCGCGGACCTGCAAAATAGACCCACTCAGCGGAAGGTTTTTGGTGAGGGGACACTCCGATGCTTAAGTCAGCAAGGTTCGAATAAACAGATAGAGAATCTCAAGAAAGATAGCTAAAAGGATGAGAAAGTATTTCAGCTGGTTGATCTTACTAACCTCCAGAGGCCCCCATTTACCGAGTATTTATAGGCTTGGGTCTTAACTGAATTTAGTTAGATGGGCCTCAAGCGGTAGGAACTAACCCATGCCTGTAATAAGTTATTCAGGTAGGATAACTATCCCATTTCTTATCGTCTTTGTCTTTCTCATGTTGAATTGGCCATTATGTGATGGTCGGCCTTTATGTGTCGATCGGCCTTTGCATACTGATCGGTATTTACATGCCGATCGATACTTGTGTGTCGGTCGGCTCTGTGAGTTGATCGATTATACGAGCCGATCGGCTTTGAGTTGATCAGCTTTTATAAGTTGGTCGATCATTTACTGTCTCTTCAGCTTTGGGACCTAATCTAGTCTTTTACAAAGTAATCCATTTGATTTGTCCCAACAGCCCCTATATATACTATGATTTATCAAGTTAGAAGGGAGGAAAGTCCTAACGCCAAACTTGTACACCTTGACCAAAGCTCGCCAAATACGCCAAATAATGATTTGCTTCTATGGCAACAGGAAATCGGATAGTGTAAAAAAGCGCAACTTAATATATGTCTGATGCCAAGAAGAACGAACCACTTTTTTCGATTCCTCTTCTAACATAATTTTCTTGTTCTGAAATATTCTGATAGCTATTTTTAGCTCATGCCATGCAGCCAATAACTCGGCTATTGCAACAAAGTTTGTGTAGATAGGAATCGACGTAGCATGTATAACTCGCCCACGTACCAAGCTTGAAAATTGGCCAGATAAATTTTGGGCCTTCAGACGCAAGATAAATTCTGTCCTTAAAAAAAAAAAAAATAATAATAATATCTTGCACGCGCTCTTGGATGGCTGCCACGGAAATAGCGTGATGGGACCGAACGCCGTCTCAAGAGACCCATCAACACGCGGCTACCTTGACATCATCCATCAGACGGCCCAATACTGCAGACCTCTTCCTCAGTGTTCCCTACGATGTGATAAACATCTCGCCGTCCTAATTCCCGAACCACTTAAATTGGAGGGCATGATAACCTCTTATTCTCTCTTACTTGTTTTGGTACAAGGGGGGCCGCAGAATACCGCAGATCGTCCATCTGCTTTCGCTCCGCTGCTTTATTTTCTCTTATTAATCCCAGCAAAAAAAAAAAAAAAGGATTCGGATGTGAACGAATCCTTTTGGTACATCGCTTCCCAGTTCTTTGAACCCCTAGATAGGTTTTTTGCTGCTCCGATTACTTCGGTCAAATGGCTTTGCTTCGAAGTTATGTAAGTTTTCCAGCATCGTTTGTTGCTAGATTTGTTAATATTTGTTTCGCTTTTAAGTTTTTGATACTTGAGATTGATCTGTTTGGTAGATCGAGGGGAACTAGATTTTAATTTATTCTCTCTTGACGTTTTAGGGTGTTTAGGTTGGGATCAGATTTTCTGCTGATCTAGTGTCACTGGTGTTCGTTCTGTTGTCGGATCGGGTGATCGGAGCAATGAGATAACCTTGAAGGGTCTCGTTTTTGTGGGGATTGGGTGGTGATTCGATCTTACGAAAATAGATTGGAAAAAAAAATTCCTTTTTGAATTCGATTATTGTTGTTCGGTGGACTAGGTTTTTGGTGTTGGAGCATTTTGATATAGATAACTTTCTTTATACGATTCATAGGCTTCAAATTTGTATCAGTTGGAAACTCGGGATGCTTTATCTTATTTCTTTCGTTGAAAAAGTATCTAGTTTTTTCCAACCCATGTTTCATCTTTTCTTGTGGTTTCTATTTTCTTTTCCTTTTAGAAAATAGATCTATTCCGTTAATAAGTTGCATTGTGTTCTGTCTCGTTTGTGGCTTTCATGTTAAAATTTTGAAGTGCTTGAATAGTGGGCGAGAGCTCTCATCAGATTTTTCTTATAATTCGTGCAGTTTTTCTAGATCTTGTTAATTTTCATTCTGCAACAACTAAATGATGCAATAGTTTATTTAATGCTAGCATAGAAGGCTACACGCAGTTCCTCTGGCATGTGTGTCAGACATGGAATTGCCTGTATCATAGATTTTACCATGGTCCAAGGTTTGCTTTTATTGATGATGACTCTGGTTAATGCCATATGTTTTTTATAATCTTATTGTTCTTTGTTAGTCAACTCCAAATCATTTTGTTTCAAATGTCTATATCATCTCTATGGATGAGCTGAAATTTATCATATTAGCTAAAATTTTAGACTTACAGGCATAATAATATATCAAGTTTTGCATTCATTCATTGATGCTGATGCCTTCTGCAAGTTTATGCCATCCAATGATATCAAGTGAAATTAAAATAAATATGGTTTAGTTGTTAGCTTGTCTGTTGTTGCCAACTTTCTCCCAGAGCAGGGGAAATTAAATTTTGACATAAGGAGACAATGAGTCATCTTTAGAAGTCCACCTGCACCTTCTTAATAGGTGCTATTTATCAAGTCTGGATGCAAAAGCTCATTTATAATCTAAGGGTCATTGAAACATGTTACTTTATCTTTGTCTAGTTGTCTAATAGATAAAGCAACATGCAGTTATATTTCACACTCTAGTATGGAGTTGAAGGAAAATATTTCCTAAGTAAAGAGGTGGATGAATCTGTTCATCATAACTTCCATTAATATAAAATACTAGAGTAGAATGCTCTTTTGGTGCTGGGTCAATGCTTTGGGCTAGTCTAAAGGTATCTGCATATGAAACTTAGCGAGGGTAAAGGTTTGACACTTGGGTATGGGTCTGCAAGAAGAAATTTTTAAAGATGAAAAGGATTTTGGCACTTCAACATGGACCTGCACTGAACACCCATACTGAGGTCTGTGTAATGTAGGCTTTGAGTTTTCTTGAATTACCTAGAAAATTTGGCTGATTTTGAATTCTAAAAGTGGTTTCTTATATTGGTGATATAAATAATTCTAAAAGCTTTTACCATTTGTTTCTTGGTAACTAGTTTGGAATGAGAGGATTGTACAAATTTTTTCCAAATGAAATAAGGCAGAGATAAGGTTAAACAATTTCTCTATAGATGTTCTTTTGTTCAGTGTTAGGTACATCTCATCAGTAAATCTTTTTGTTCCCTTCATGGAATAAACGGGTTCATGATATTTGGAAAGCAAGTAGGTTCACTACTTTTGTTTGGTCTACCTCTTTATATGTTAGCACATTGATTTACATGAAATAAATTTGGCTCATCATTTCCCATATTTACCACCAGAATAAGGAGTCTTTTGTCTCATTACTTATTTATTTCCTTAGGAACCTTAGTGTCCAAATATTTGAGCCTATTGGTTCTTCATCTGATTCAAGAACCTATTTTGGCTATTCTATTAGGTGAACTAAGAGTTCACCAAAATATAGATCTTGATGACTTGGTGATAGCTAATGAGCTTTTTGTTCCATTTTCACTGTGGAGCAAATGAATTGTCTGGAACAAAGTAGAAAATTTTAACATGAATTTATTTAGCAGCCCATTTTTGAAATGGAAGATGATAGGATGTATATTGCAAGCTTAGGTTACCTAGAGCCACTTAGTGCTTTACTATAAAGCACTCAATAACCTACATTACTTATTTGGCATGCTTTCATGAGTACAAGAATGGATCAATTTGGGGCATTTTCGGTCCATTTAGTTAGGCAAAATGTTCCATATATAAATTTCATCTACATGGGCCATTTGTGGTTGACCCCAACATGATTGTTTCAATAGAACTGGGTCAATGCCCAGCCTTTTGATTACCCATTGAACCAAACATGATGTTTTTTAGGCTTATGTCATGAACTTGAGCCCTTCTTATGCTTTTCAATGAAGAAACATGGACATACAATGCCTACTTCAGGCCCTTATTAGGAGTATGAGAGCTAAGTAAGGCCCATTTAAGATGAATTCTTGTAATGGATCCTTATTTAGCTATTTTCAATGAAATAAGAAGCTGGTAGCCCCCCACCCCCAACCTTCAAAAAAAGGATGAAAAAACCTCCTTGGTCCCTTTCTTTTCCCCTAATATTAAGTACAGATTTTTTTCATAGTATCTAATGTAAATGCAATACTTGTACTGGAAACCATATAGTTAATAATGTAAATTAAATAAGTACATATGGTGGAGTTCTGCATTATATCTTTTTCATGCCTAATTGATCTAACCAAGACGAAAGTTTTGGACTAAATAATTGTGTCAAGGCTCATGTCAACTATTTTATGTTGGTTTCATGAAACCTTAGTTGCCTTTAATTTCAGTTAGTTACTAATTTTTTGGTATGGTAGCTTTTGGTGTTATTGCAAGATATTTGAAATTCGTTGGCATAATTTTTGCATGTTAGCTTAGGCATGTTTCTCCTCTGTACCAATTACATAGATTCAAGCACCATCTTTATTGAGGCTCTCTTACATGTTTGTTACAAACACGTGTGCCATCTAAATTGATTCTTAATCACTTTGTTTTCAGCTTCTACAAGGCCCATATAGCTTGGATTACACATTTCTCATTCCCTTATTTATGGCTTTATCACATATCCATCTTCATTAAAATAGTTGTAGCTAATTCTAAAATATGTTTGGGGGCCAACACCTTGCAGCTAGTATCATATAAACTTAGGCTTCTTAAATGCCATAAACAACATCAAGTGAAGTGTGTACCTGACTTAGGTTTCATAAGTCTTCAGCATTTGGTTGAGTCAACCCAAAATGGGCCAACCTTGGTGTTTTAATTCTGAGGGCAACCTAATTGGGTGGCGCTATTGAAAAATTTGGATATGCTCAACTCAAATAAACCCATTTACATTTTACTTCAAATCAATTTTGTAACTGACATTGAGTCCATGTCTTAGAAGTAGAGCATCGAAGTCACAGTGTCAGATTTACTTTTGCTCCCATTTACCCTGCCATATTGTGAGCAGCATATTTTAGCTCTCTCTCTCTCTCTCTGTTGACCTTGTATCTTGTTGTGCATGGGTTCAAGCTTGGTGGTTCTCAGGTCTCTAGACTTTGAAGTCCAAGTGAACCAATCAAAAATTGGTCAACATTAGACATAGGCTCTATAATGTTGTAGCTTCTAAGTCATTTAACCAAGAATAGGCTGTTGACTTGCAACTCCAAGCCTATAGCTAACTTGGAACTGAGGAGATATTTAGGTGAACTGACCCAAAATGGGCTAGCCTGGTCTTATGTCAAATAACTATGTCAGTGGCCCAGTGTTGCTTTCCCCTTAGAATCTAGTAAACCTTGGACTTGTAACATTCTTTTGTTATGGCTAACAAAAGAAGTGGTAATCTTACTTAAGTCTGCCACCTTGGGTTGTAGTTGAACTAACTTAAATGAGTCAACCTCAAAGTCTTGGACTTGTTTCTTCTAAATCCTATAGCTAACCTATAATGAAATCGGCAAGAAGCATAGCATCTGTAGCTGACACAGGCTTGGAGGCCCAGCACGAGCTTTAGAGCAGTACAACAGAACAATAAAACTAGGTAAGCAAGTATTAAGCTAATTCTATAATAAAGAAAACATCTAAATTTAGAACATGAAAAGCAGGTAGATAATTAAGAACAAATGGCTAGCTAAGGATAAGTAGTAGCTCTTTACCTTTCTACTAAGAGCATTTCATCATCTCTAGAACTTACCAGGTTCCTTCTAAACATGCTACAATGAAGAGCTCCACCAACTGACAG
Source organism: Areca catechu (assembly GCA_021397845.1). Classification (NCBI taxonomy): domain Eukaryota; kingdom Viridiplantae; phylum Streptophyta; class Magnoliopsida; order Arecales; family Arecaceae; genus Areca; species Areca catechu. Next base: position 103,429,357 of record CM038039.1, on the reverse strand, counting down.
CATCACCATCCCTAAGATCCGCTAGGATTTGCTTTATAATCTGCCAGTGCTTGCACAGAATCCACAATGCAAAAGGATTTCAGAGCAACCACGATTTAACATGTACCCAAGAGAAAACTAGATTATGTAAAACTATAGTATATAAGGGTGTGTTGCACGCTGCAGGGCCCTTTACATTGATAGGGACAAGTGGGTACCCTTAAAAGTTGACTAAAACTTGAAAACAACTAATGTGATCCTCATCTTAAGGGCATTCTGGAAGCAAAAATATATCTGTTGAATGATGATGGGAATCTGTTGTCATATTGGTCAGATGACAGTGTCGTCAAATTGGTTCTGACGGTGACTTGGGGGCGATCAGATTCCTAAGCTTCCTAGTTCTGGTTGGAGTTGGATGCTTCTCCAAATGGCAGTATCTTTCTGTCAGAGCATTTTGGATGGTGGAGCAGCTACTACTGAATCAAGTAAAGCTGTACTTGGACAAAGCCTTTTTGACGGTGAGTTTTTGCCATCAGATTGTTTTGACCATGAGTTTCTGCCATCAGATCTGGTAATGTTTGACTTGGACCAGTTGGTTGAGGCCTTTCTGATTGTGAGTTTCTTCTGTTAGGTCATTTTGACAGTGAATTTATGTTGTCAAATCCTTCTAACAAACATCCTTCTGATGGTGTTTTTGCTTTTGAAGGAGGTATTCTGATGTTGGATTCCTTTTGAAGCCAGGTTCTTGCATTGGACCTAAAATTTGACTCTTTTGGCTTCGACTTTTGTTTAGGTTCATCCCTGCATGTTCTGGTTTTGATGGTCAGTGATGTGCTGTCAGTTGGCTTTTGACAGTAGACATCTTGCCAGATAGCTTTGGATGGTAGTAATCTTACCATTGGAGTCACAAATTGCCATACGGTATTTTTGTTGGATCTAGACCTCAATTTTAGTACTTTGATGCTTTTGATCATAGGGTCTAATGAAAATAGGACCAGGGTTGTCAGACCATAGGATTAAGCATCTTTGGCTTACACCAGTAACTCTTTGAAACCTGGGGGAAACATTCCATGATATGTTAGCCACCTTCTAGGGGTGAAAGTGGATTAGATAATATCCATCTGAATTTCTTTTTTTGTATGTGAATCTATCTAGATGTGGATAGAAATTTGAGCATCTGACTAATATCCGTATCCATATTTATTAAAAAAATTGGATATATATATGGATAGACAACTTCTAAATATCCGATTTCATTTGTAATCCTATTTAATTTTATATAATTTTCATGAATTTTAAGAAAAATAAATGATTACATTAACATGCGATTAACTTGGGTATCATCTACTTAGTAATATGTCTCTGTGGTCATAAAGTTCATTCATTCAATTTATATCCGTATTTACTTTCGATATCCAATTTGTATCCGTATTTGTTTAAACAAAAATAGATATGAATTTTTGCATCTGATTAGCACCTATATCCATTTTTGTGTTCGTTAAATAAAATAAATATGGATATGGAAATACTAGTATCTGATCGGTATCCAATCCGTTTTCAGCCCTACCACCTTATGTTTGATGGATACAAAGTTCAACAGTTATAACTTTAGAGATCCCTAGTCAGCAGATCCCACCCAATTGGATCATTCTCAGGTTGTTGATGTGGAGTGTCATATCCAACTCAAGATCCCGAGTCAACCATCCATTGTGTACTCTTCTTGGGTTTAAAACTCTTCCAAAATTTATTTGGACCTTTTGGTTCCTTATCCATGTTTTGCTGCCTGGTTCTTAAACTAGACCAAATTTTTATAATTGGGCCTTATGTGTCTGCTGCTTTATGTTTTACTCTGTATAATTATATAATAATTGCTAGCAAGTTATATGCTCCTGACAACAACATGTAATTGGTAATTACTGTTTTCATTTTTGTTGACTTGTCTTCTTTTACCTATCGATCTGAGGTTTCCTAGTTTATGCTTTTCCAAACATGAGGTGGTCTTCAGTCTCACAGAAGTGCTAAGAATAAAAAGCGAAATCGCATAGGGTGGATGTAACTTGTAAGGGATTTATAAATGCATTAATAACTTTTTACTATTCATAATTCTCCTATAGATCTTATAGTAAATGCTTTTCCAAACATGAGGTGGTCTTCAGTCTCTCAGAAGTGTTAAAAAGAAAAGGTCTAATCCCATAGGTGGATGTAAGGTATTGATAAATGAATTAGTAACTCTTTGGTATCGATAATTCTGCTATAGACTTTCCATCATCACACCAGGAAGTGTGATGTCATCACTACCTAAGTAAGTTGGAAATACTCTAGGTCAGGATGTTTTAGATTTGCTTTGCAAAAGCATTCTTGTCAAAAGACCCTTCATTATGAATTGGTTTACGCAGTCTAATTAATTAGGATAACATTTTTTTTTTTTGGCCTAAGTGCTTATGTCTGGGTGCGAGTACATCAATGAAATTCAGAATAATTAAATTTGGTAAAGGAACTAATCGATTATTCTACCATTTAGTTGCTAGACCCTGATATCATCCACTAGGTGAATCTGATGTTTTATCCCTTCATAATTTCATAAGCTTGGCCCCTATCAAATAATGAATTGAGTCTGGACTTTGTTGACAGTTATTGGACATATCTTTAACTATCTCACTCTCATTCTGTGTAGTTTACACTCTTAGGAAATATATAATTGATGGATATGCGGCAGACAAGTCCTGTATGTCCAAAAACCAATTGTGCTTTTCGAAGTGGAAATTTGCTATTCTTCTACGAACTGATACTTTGTTCTTGAAAAGTCCTGGAGTGGTATCATACACCTTATGGAAGTTGAATTTTAGTATTGTACAACTTGATACTTTTTATTTTCTTAGGGAGTCCTGGAGTGATATTTTACACCTCTAACAATCAGCTTGACTTTTTTCAGTCAAATGCATCCTCTGGGATGGGTGTTGCGGACCATTGCAAGGATACATTCTTAGAGCTTCAGAGGAAGAAGACATACCGATATGTGATTTTCAAAATCGACGAGAAGCAAAAGGAGGTTGTTGTAGAGAAGACTGGAGGTGCAGCTGAGAGCTATGATGATTTCACTGCTTCTCTACCAGAAAATGATTGCCGATATGCTGTCTATGATTTTGACTTTGTGACTGCTGAGAACTGTCAGAAAAGCAAGATTTTCTTTATTGCCTGGTAATTCTCTTCCTGCTAGTTCTCCCTTTAATGTGCAGAGAATGGTATTATCATTGTTGGATAAGGTGTAATGTGTATAAAATTTTGATCAGGTAAAAGAAAATATAGATAAGTGTTCTAGTCATGCAATTTCTGCAGGCTAGGCAGTTATGTCTTGTATTGTAATTGGTGGATAGTTATCTACATGTTTTGTAGTAGGCAATTGCTGTGTGGTTGCAAGCAAGGGTTAAATCCCATGGGACAGGGATTCCTTGCTTTCTCCATGGATCAGGATGGCCCACTGCCCCACCAGTCTAAGCCCCTTCCCGGTTAAGCTTCTCAGTAGGTCCCCCATTTCTCTTTCCTTTTTTCTTTTATTTCTTCCTTAGTTTCTTTTTCTTTGATCTTTCCTTTTTTTCCTTTTTTTTTCTTCTCCTTTCTTTCCTTCCTTTTTCTTCTCCCTTCCTATTGTCTCTTTTTCTTCTTTCTTTTATTTCTTCCTTCATTCGATCTATTCATTTTTTCCTCCTTGCTTTCTTTCCTCTTTTTTTTTTTTGTCCTTTCATTCCTCTTTTTTCTCTTTTCCTTTTTGTCTTTCATCTTTCTTCTTCTCTCCCCACTTGTGTGGGTTTTGGAGTCTTGCCCCTCCCTTGGCCCTGTTTTCTCATAGGAACAAGAGGGGACAGCCAAGATTAGGGATGGCAATGGTTAGGGCACCTGCAAAATTTGCCCTACCTGTATCCAGGCCTATCTAAAATCTTACTACTACCTGAACTTGTCCCAAACCTGGTTACAAATTTGACCAGAAATCCCAAACCTGGCCTGTTTATAATTGGTATACCTGCCGGCTACCCGAACCCGCTTGATGGATTGAGAATTTTGGTGACAAACAAGAATCCTTCCAGTCAAAAATCTATCATGCTTTTTCCAAGATTTAGCTCACAAAAACCTTAATGGACCAACTCACATTGCCACAACTCCCACAAAGTCCCCCAAAAATAAACCCAACCAGAACCTATCAACCTAAGAAACCCTTCCCATGTCCCTTAGGTGCTGTCCTTTTACATAGATCTCCGAAAAAAGATAATGAAATGAAAAACAAAAAGCAAAAGAGAATGATCAATCCATGCAGGAAAAGGTCTTACCTTTCAATTTTTGCCACATTTCCTTTGTTTTCCCTTGGGTTTTCCTTTGTTTTACCTTGCTTTTTCCTCTATTTTTTTCCCATCCTTGGGAGTCTCAATTGGGTGGGAGGCTTGGAGCAGTTTTTCCTATTTTTTCTATCCTTAGGAGTCTCAATCAGGTGTGGGATGCTTGGAGAAGCTTGGACAATGGCAAGGGGTCTCAACCAGATGGGAGGCTTGGAGTGGCCGAACAGGGAAGCTTGGATGAGGCTAGGAGTTTCAGTTGAGTGGGAGGCTTGAAGTGGTGGCTGAAAAGGGAAGCTTGGAAGAATGGCTAGGGTCTTATATTGGTATTAATTTATAAGCGGGGTTGGGTAGTGGGTAGCATGTACCCGAGGGGTAAATTCCAAACCCATCCCAAATCCTATAGAATATGCCACATGGGTCCTATTAGGATTTGGAAAGCATTGGGTATCCAGAAATACCCGGCCGACTGCCATTCCTAGCTAAGATGCATCCTGTCCTATTGGGATTTAAAGTATTAGTTGCAAGCTTTAAAGAAATGAAGCAGGGTTTAAAACAGTAGTTGCAAGCTTTAAAGAAATGAAGTGGTTAGGATGGTTATGAAAATGAAGGTTGATGGGTTTGTGGGAATGGATAATGTGGAGGTGGAATCAAGAAAACCCAATTGTTTTAATATAAATTAGATTTTTATCTATAAATTGACTGATTGCTTCAACAAATCCAGATCAGGGTAATGCATGTCAGTTTTGGAAGTTCGAATGACTGCACCTAGTTTGTGTTACTTGGATGCAAGAAGTGCAAGAAGTGGATTTGAGGGCACAACTATAGTGCAAATGTACATACATTGTTACATATACACATTAGTTCATACATACATGAAACCCATACATGTATGCATATGGAAGCATGCATTCATGTATGTTTATAAAACACACACATATCTATACAAATACATATGCATGCATACATCATATGTATTCATTGGAGCCATTATTGATGTCATGGCGAAGCAGGATTGCTTGGTCTTGTTTAAGCAAATGAAATGAAGTATTTGAATATGTTCTGAATTCCAGATTACTTGCTTCTGAGGAATTGGTAACAGAGAAGAATGCAATCTGACTCAGGTTGGATAAATCTGATGGGAGAATCCATAGAAAACGATTGGTCCGAGATATAAAGTTTCCATATTATTTTATTTATTATTTTTAGAAAAATGAATTGCCATTGGAGATGTGCATTGACAATGATTGTATAAACAGAGGATGTGGCCTCATTTTAACAGATTCTGAGAACAGATTCATGAGCTCAACCCTTTGCCACCTTCCACTGAGAAAATCATATTTGTTGGTAATAATCATGTCTCGTGTTTCTCTCATTCTAGGTTTCTTTTCATCACTCATCAAGATGACAATCAAGAATCATGAGCTAATCTCACCAAATGAAATTGCATTGCAAGCGTAGTTTGCACTACCAAGTATCATGCTTTAGATTACATGTTAAGCATTTTGAATGGAACGGCTGCAAGAAGGTATGATGAGTTTAAATTGAGGGGCAAAGATTCTCAGGAATGGTTCCCTTGTTTTCACCTTTTCACTGTCAATGTAGAGTTGAGTATCTTCGCCTGTGGCATATGCATAGAGAACACCATTGTTCTCATTATCATTCCATAACTTTAATACCTATGGCTTCTTGAATATTTTTTGGGATCTCTTTCTGCTTTTCTTTTGTTGTTAATTTCTGATTTTATAAATACGTGCTGATACTAGCTATGTGTTAATGCTGTTATTTTATGTTTACATGTAACCATGCATATCGTAAATATCTTTTTGCATCAGGTCACCTTCTGTATCTCGAATCCGAGCTAAGATGCTGTATGCAACCACCAAGGAACGGTTCAGGCGAGAGCTGGATGGAATTCACTATGAGATTCAGGCTACTGACCCTTCGGAGATGGACCTTGAGGTTCTTAGAGACAGGGCACATTAAATCAGAGTTCAAAGCATCATGCAAACTAAAACCAGTGATGGGTGCATTTAGTCATGCCCCTTGGAGAATAGGGGGTGAGGAAATCAGATTCTTATGAACTATAAACATCTTGACCATGCTGGTTGATATTAATGTTGTTGGAAAACCGTAATTTATAAATTATGGAAAGCGCTTGTAAACAAGTACAACTCCTAAGACTATATATTGTATGATTAATATTATTGTGCGTGATCGGGCGACTGCATCTTCTCTGTTGTCTCTGTGGTTGTTCAAGTTACAAATGTCAAATTAAGGGGGAACATACTTGTACCCAATCCCCGCCACCACTGTCCAATTAATCATGTGTCCCTTCTCTATTTTTCCCGTGGCTGTTGAAGCTTGATTCGGAAAAATCGTTTTTAAGGAGTAACAATTTTACCTGTAATTGAGTAATTGTATGCTTCTATGTAATGGCAACCGGTTGGGTTTGGATCAGGTCATCCAAAATTCATTTCCGTCCTGTTAAAAAATTTTCCGTTCCATATCTATTTCGAGTTTAGGTTGGGTATAAAAAAATGTATGTTTGAATTGGGTTTGATGTATGTGATTTCATAAAATATAGTTTATTTAAAATCTCAACAGGTCTGATCGAGTTAGGTATATTTGTTCCATATCTAATTTATTTAAATATTTTATAAGCATAGTTTTTTATATATATAAACAGGTCGGGTTCTAGTCGGGGCGTATTATTATCCGTATCCGATCCGAACCTGAGTTTGGTTTTTTTATATAATCCATATTTGTTTATAAATTAAGCGGGTCAGGTTTTGCTCGTTCCATTAGGGTCGAATCAGGTTGAATATCCATCAGGTTGGTAAAAATTGCCATTCCTGCTTCTATGTAGCTGTGGGTGACTAGCAGGAAAAGAACATACCTTGGAGAAGTGTGGTAGTTAAGCGATTTTTGGATGCTATTCTTTTATTCAAAGGCAATCTATGGAAGATTGGCTTGCTTGTTTGGGTATAGGGCTACAAATAGGTCGGATTGATCTATGACCTGGCTCGATCCAACCCGATTGATCCGACCCGAATCCATTTAGAAGAGCCATGGATCTGGATTGGATTTAGAAATTGGATCCATTCATTTTTTGGATCGGGTCTAGATTTACTAAATTCAGACCCGACCCGATCCATAAAGAATTTTGGGTTAATTTGGATCTTAAGATATATGACCCGATCCAATCCAACCCGACTCGAATCCGACTCGAATCCAAATATAGGACCCAAACTCTTTTAATAATTATATATATATATATATAGATATATATATATATATATATATATATATATATATATGTATGTATGTATGTATTTATGGGCTTGGTGGATCAATATAATTATATTGGTAATGGGCTTGCCGGCTTGGGCCAAAGCTATCGATCGTCCTGGACTGGCCTATCACTCGTTCAAGGCCCAATAAGGCAATGATGTCCAGCCCGTTGGGTGATCGGGTCGATTTATGAAGCATCTAGAGTTCTGGTTCTGGATTCTTCTTACTTGGCTCCCTGCACTATTGCCCTAATTCGCCAATTCCCCCAATTTTCAAACCACCAGGAAGGTCGTCAGGCTTCATCTCTGCAAACGTCAAAGGTCGAAGAAGGGAAAACATTACCAGATCTCGCTTTTGTTCGTCGAAGGCTAGCGAGGAGAAGAGTCAAGAGTCAAAAAGTCCTCGAATCTCCAAGAGGTCGAAGGCTCTGTCGAGCTTCCTCCCTGTAAATGCCAAAGGCTGAAGCAGTGCTCCCATCACCGGATCTCGCTCTTGTTCATTGAAGGCGCTAAGTAGGTACTTCCTCCCCTCTCGCCCGCTTCCATGCTTCCCTCCAGCAATGGAGATGCCTTATAAATAATTATCCTCCGTGGTGCCACCAATTCCGGCGGTGTCTCCAAACGTCTCTCTTTCTCTCGCCCCGGTGAGATCTCCAAATATCTCTCTCCCTCCCTCTCTCTCCCCATCTCACGGCTCCACTCTTCCTTTTCACCTTTTTATCCCTATACTTCTATTTTCTCACTATTGATTTTGTTTTTTTTTCCATGCATCATAGACTTACGAGTCAGAGGACTTGGTTTCATCTTAATCGTGTAGTTTCATCTCAACCTCTAGGTATGTCTTTCTCCAAAATATTTCTTCTATAGACTATAGCCCTAAATCCTAATCCCAAATTTCTCCAAGAGGCTGGAGGCTCCGTCGGGCTTCCTCCCTGCAAGCATGCACACACACTGACACACTCACTAGTGATGGTTCAATTATTATTATGTTTTATCAAATATTAGAATCAGAATATGTCAAAATAGGGGTCTAATTGTACACTGACATTCACACCAGCGATGGTTCATTTTTTTTAATATCTTGTAGTCATTTTTTATAATTTTATATTTTATAGATTTATTTCAATTTATATTTCTATCTAATTTAGTTGCAATTAATGCTTATATATTTTTATTGAATTCAATATGAAATAGATTTATGTCCATGATGGATAGTAATGAAAATACAGTAGAAGCTTCAAGTGTACTGGATTGTAGTAGTTTGTAACTGGTAGAGCCCTCTAATATAGATAGCTCTAAGTTCAGCAAGAAAAGAAGATCAAAGATATGGAATCGTTATTCTGAGATAGAAAATCAAAAAGATAAAGCTAAATGTAATTATTATCATGTAGTTTTTTTAGCTGATCCTAAAAATGAGACAAGTCATCTTCATAACACATAAAGAATTGTAAGTAAAAAAAAAATCTTGATAAGAGGCAGAAACAATTAATTAAGTAATGTAACAACAAAGATGGTGTTGCATTGAATGAGTTAACTCCCTATTCATTTGATCAAGAGAAAAGCCGTGAAGACATTGCAAGAAAGATAATTCTATAAGAGATGCCATTTACAGCGGTTAAACATCCAGCTTTTTGAATGTTTGTTAGAAATTTTAGACCTGAATTTCATGTTATTTCAAGGACAACATTGGCATCCGATTACTTGAAAGTATATGAAAGGAAAAAAAAAAGACTACATGAGTTGTTTAATGCAAATTGTGGAACAATTAGCTTAATATCTGACATGTGGATATCGAATCAAATATTGGAATACATGTATCTCACTCCACATTACATCACTAATGATTGAAAACTTAAAAAGCATATTATCAATTTTAAGATGGTGCCTTCACCATATATAGGCTTAGTAATTAGTGATTGTATTGCAAGCTGAATTTCATCTTGGAATATTAAGAAAAGGTTAGGTTCAATCATCCTTGATAATTTGTTAGCAAACACAGTTGTGGCTACGGACCTTCAAAGGCAATTTAAAAGTGACTTACTTTTGGATGGCAGGTTTTTTTATGTATGTTGTTGTGCACAGATTCTTAATTTGATTATGAAGGATGGCTTGAAGGTAGTGGAAGGTGCTATTATTAAAATTTGGGAGGCTATTAAATTTTTAAATTCATCTCAAGTAAGATTAAAAATATTTATGGAAATTGTTAGATAATTAAAAATGAATGGTAAGAAAATGATATGCATAGATGTACCTACTCATTAGAATTCTACATTTCTTATGTTAAATGATGCTATACAATTCAATAATATGTTTGTACGACTTGAGGCTCAAGATCATAATTTTGAAAATATCCAAACTGAGAAAGATTGGTCTCAAGGTACCATTGTTTGTAACTTTTTAAAGGCTTTCCATCATATAACTAAATTATTTTCATAAACAAAAAACACAACTTCAAATTTATTTTTCTATGAGATTTGGAGAATACAAATGCTTCTCATTCAAGACTCTCGAAGTTCAAACGCAGTTGTGATGATGATGGCCTTAAAAATGCAAGAAAAATTTGATAAGTATTAGAAATATTACTCTCACATTCTTGTTATAGGGTTTATTCTTGATCCAAGACATAAGATGAAACTTATTAAATATTTGTTGGAAATCAAGCCACATCACCACATGCCTGAATAAGTTTTCTCTCCATATTTAGCATTCCTCCTTCCTTCTTTTGACTTTCCTAAATCTGTGTAATTGATTTAGGAGTAGTTTTAGGATAATTATAATCATACTAGCTATATGATTACCCATTCCAGCAGGGTAGTTTATTCACCTTCCTGAATTTGAGACAATCCCATTCCAGAATTTTTTCAAATCTATAAGTTATTTATGTATGCTTTCTTTCATTATTCAAGTATGATGAATAAGAGAATGAATGGTGTTGGAGTTCCTCTATTGTTCTAGTATTCAAATTTCTTCATTTTTAGTATTCAAATTCTTCATGGTATCAGAGCAGGTTTAATCCTGTCTCATCATCTTCTTCACCTTTGGAATGGCTACCAACTCATCCTTCTCTTCCTCTGATATCATCATTTCATCATCTTCATCCTCTCATCAGATGGAAACCTCTCATCTTCCAATCACTGCCCATAAATTGAATGGGCAAAATTATTTGCAATGGTCTCAGTCCATATTATTGTTTATATAGGGAAAGGAGAAAGATGACTACTTCACCGGAGCTTCAACGGCACCAGAAACCACAGCACCAACCCATAAAAAATGGATAGCATAAAATAATATGGTCATGTCCTGGCTAATCAACTCCATGACCACTGACATTGATGAAAATTTTCTGTCATTTGATACCGCCAAAGAAATCTGGGACACGGCAAAAGAGACGTTCTCAAATAAGGAAAACACACCTGAAATAATCTAGATTGAAGGCATCCTCCATGATTTGCGTCAAGGCAACCTTACGGTAATTGAATATTTCAATACTCTTACTCATCTATGGCGTCAACTTGATATATTTGAGGTTCATAACTGGACTTGTGTTGCTCATGGTTTGTTGTATAAAAAAATTGTCGAAAGGAAATGCGTGTTTAAATTTTTGTGAGGCTTGAACAAAAATCTTGATCAAATCAGAGGAAGAATCATGGGAGTAAAACCTCTACCTAGCCTCGGAGAGGCATTCTCTGAAGTTCGTCATGAAGAAAGTCGGAAAAATCCTATGATGGGATCCCATCAACAACTGAATATGACAGAAAGCTCAGCTCTTAAGACTCAATTCACTCCTTTTTGACAACCGTCAAAAAACTAAAGGAGGAAGACCTTGGTGTGATCATTGCAAAAAGCCCGGTCACTCGAGAGAAACTTGCTGGAAGATTCATGGAAAACCAGTAGATTGGAAGCCACGTCAACCACTTGAAAAAGAAGGACGAGGTAATCATGTGGCTACCAATGAACAATCGCCACAAACTGAAGCTAGTCCTTTTAACAAGGAGCAAATGGAGATGCTTCAGAAACTACTGTCTCCTCTTCCGTCAATACAGTCAAAAACTGGCTCATCTTCCAATCAGGTCATTGGTTTCGGAACCTGGGCTCACAAAGGTAATTTTTTAGTGCCTTTACTGTTGGTAAAAACCATAAAAAATCTTGGATTGTGGACTCAGGAGCATCTGATCATATGACAAGAGATGCGACAATTTTTGATACATATAGCTCATGTCCAAATAATTTAACAGCCTGAATAGCAGATGGTTCACTATAAAAGATTGCCGGTACAGGTTCAGTTGTGCTATCAAGGGATCTTACTCTCATCTCTGTTCTCCTTGTTCCTAACTTGGACTGTAATCTATTATCAATTAGTAAACTCACTAAGGAAAAGAGGTGTATTACTAATTTTTTCTCCACTCACTGTGAATTTCAGGATTTGGATTCAGGGAAGACGATTGGCAATGTTGAGGAATGCTCTAGATTCTACATCCTTAAGGAGCACCATGAACCACATGAACAACTTCAAATGGCTGTTCGTGGTAATTCTTTTTCGGTCTCATGTCAAAATAACAATAGTGCAATTATGTTATGTCACTATCGCTTAGGCCATCCCAATGTTATGTTTCTCAAGCATTTATTTCCTTCATTATTTTACAAAAATCCAAAATCCCTTGAATGTGAAATCTACCAATTATCAAAACAAGTCCGGTCTCATTTTTCCATTCAACCCTATAAAGCGTCTAGTCCATTCTCAATTATTCATAGCGATATCTAGGGTCCTTCAAGAATAAAAAATATAACTGGTACTAGGTGGTTTGTCTCATTCATAGATGATCACACTAGATTAACTTGGGTATTCCTCATGAAAGAAAAATTTGAAATGGGTCAAATTTTCAAAAATTTCAAAAATATGATTAAGACCCAATTCTAATAAAAAATACAAATTCTAAAGTCTGATAATGCTAGGGATTATTTCAACTCCATTCTAGGAGAATTTCTAGAAAAAGAAGGGATAGTTCACTTAAGTTCCTGTGTTGATATACCTCAACAAAATGGAATAGCTGAAAGGAAAAATAGGCATTTGTTAGAGGTAGATAGATCGCTAATGTTCTCCATGAATATTCCAAAATTATTCTGGGGGGAAGCTGTCCTTACGATAGCCTACCTCATCAATAGGATGCCATATAGGGTACTAAAATTCCAAACACCTTGTCAAATACTCCTAAAATTCTTTCCGACCACTCATCTCATCTCCATCGTCCCACCCAAGATTTTTGGGTGCTCTGTCTTTGTTCATATCAATCAACAATATAGAAGTAAATTAGATCCTAGGTCACTCAAGTGCATCTTTCTTGGATATTCTTCAAATCAAAAAGAGTATAAGTGTTACTCTCCGGTCATAAGAAAATTCTACAATTCAATGGATGTCACCTTTTTCGAAACCCAACCTTACTATCCCAAAATTGATATTCATGGGGAGAATTCAACTCAGGAATATCAATTTTGGAACCTTGAGTCCTTCAGTGAGTCACCCATCACCACTATTAATCACGTTTCTATAGAGTCATTTAATCAACCCGAGTTCATTGTTGACTTACCGGATAAGGAGCACATCCAAGAGGAAACGGAGGAAGGAGCATTTTCTCAACAAACCCATGAGGCTGAGCTGGGTTCTAATCCAAGCAAAATTCTAGGTGGCAACATTCCTGACTCAAATGGTACTATTGATTCTGAGTTAGAAAATGATATTCTTAATATGCCCATAGCATGGAGGAAAGGAGTTAGATCATGCACTCAGCATCCAATTGAAAATTTTATTTCTTATGATAAGCTATCACCTATGTTTCGTGCATTCACTTCTAGCATCACTGAGATACAAGTTCCTCGGAATATTCAGGAAGCTTTCAAGTATCTTAAGTGGAAGGCGGCAGTCGATGAGGAAGTTTGGGCACTGGAAAAGAATGGTACGTGGAAAATTACTGACCTTCTAAGAGGTAAGAAACCGGTTGGGTGTAAGTAGATTTTCACAGTAAAGTACAAGGCGGATGGTAATGTGGACAGGTATAAGGCTCGGCTGGTCGCCGAAGGATTCGCCCAATCATATGGTATTGACTATCAAGAAACTTTTGCTCCAGTTGCCAAGCTCAACATTGTTCATGTACTTTTAACCTTGGCAGCTAATCTTGATTGGTCGCTTCACCAACTTGATGTGAAAAATGTCTTCTTCAATGGTGACTTAGAGGAAGAAGTTTACATGGACATTCCTGCTAGACTTAAGACTACATCGAATTTCAACAAGGTTTGTTGTAGGCTCAGGTAGGCAACCCAAGAGGGGGGGTGAATTTGATTTTATAAAACTTTTGTACTATTTAAAATATGAAATAAAGCAAGTATGTGCTAATGCAATTCAAGTACTTGTATATTTCAAATAAATGCAGCGGAAATAAAGAAATAAAAGCACAAGAAAAACAATCACACAAACACAAAGGTTTATAGTGGTTCGGTGCCAACCAAGCACCTACATCCACTCCCCAAGAATCCTTTGAGAATTCCACTAAGTTTGGTTTTATAACTTAGGCTCACCAACAACCTTTACAACTTGTTTTGTCTTCGGGCTCACAAGTCAAACCCTAGTTGGTTTCAAGGCTCACCAACAACCATCCTTGGTTTTACGGGATAACCAAGAACTTAAACAACTTGTTTTGGCTTCGGGTTCACAAGTAAAACCCTAGTTGGTTTCAAGTCTCACCAACAACCACTTTGGTTTTCAAAGGCTTACCAAAAATCTCTTTGATTTTTCAAGGCTCACCAAAAACCTTAAGTAAAACAATGTAAGAGCAAGTTTAAATGAATACAATAAAAGCTTTCTAAAATAAAGCAAATATCTCTTTGAAGTCATTGATTATTGATAAAGATCTTGTCTTCAAGTTGATGAAGCTTTTGATTGATGCTTGTAGATGTAGACTTTGAATGCTCTCTTTGAAACTTGGAAGCTTGAAGACTTTTAATCACTCAACTATTGAATCCTTTAAGAATATTCAAGAAACTCACCAAAGGATTACTTTTCCATTTGATTCTTGATGTTTATATAGCCTCCCAACACTTAAATGACCGTTTATAGCCGTTAGGGAGGAAAATATGGCCGTTGAAGCCAAGTTGAAGAAGTTCTGCAGCCCAGAAAACTAGCTGTTACTGTTCAAGTGTCGACACTTCATCTCCAGGTGTCGACACTTCAGTTTCAAGTATCGACATTTCATTCTCCAGGCATCAACACTTCACTTCCAAGTGTCAACACTTCAGCTCCAAGTGTCGACACTTGACTGAAAGTGCTTTCTGAAGTTTTCTGTTTGTCTCAGGCTTTGAGTCGACACTTCACTCTTCAAGTGTCGACACTTGATCCTCAGGTATCGACACTTCATTTTCAGGTATCGACACTTGCCTGTGCTATTGCTGAAACATCTTCAAATTGAAACTTTAACTTCTTCAAGTTCTTCCATATTAATTCCAAAGTCCATATACTTGATTTTCCATTAATTTAAGGACTTTTTCAACTAAAATATAAGCATTTCTTCATTCAACATGGTTGAGTACTGAGATCTGAGAAATACACTTAAAATATAATTAGTACTCATATATACTTAAACATTTTGTCAATCATCAAAATCAAGACCAGAGTCAACAATCTTCCCCCTTTTGATGATGACAAAATCTTTAAGTATATGAATAGGGTAAGCTTAAAAAGATTAACAATAAGATAAACATGTAAGCTCAAAACAATAAGCACCAAGCTCCCCCTCAAAATATGATCCAAAAAATCTTCAAAAATATTTTTCAAAATATGCAAAATTTTCAAATTTTTAAAATTTCTTCTTCTTACTAATTCTTCCCTTTAGGTAAAAATATTTTATATTCTTCTCCCCCTTTTGCACTTTCTTTTATTTCTAAAATAATTTTTCATATTTATCCAATCTTCCCCTTTTCACACTTAACAATTTTCTCCCCCTTTTTGACATCATGAAAAAGGGTGAAAGGCAATACAAAGTGGGAATGAAGTCGGAAAGAATAGCAAGTAGGTCATCAAAATCAATTCATGAAATCAAATAATTATGATATCAATTGAATATGATACAAATTGAACATGATACCAATTGAAATATGATACCATTTGAATATAACTTCCTTTAAAAAATTAGATTTGAAAACAAGGAGAAAGAGTATCAGAGCAATATAAGTACAGCATGATATCAAGCAAAATATTCAAAGCATCAAATATGATAACAAATCTTTGGATGCTCTCCCTAAATGTTATTCCTTCTTTGAGAATATACATTTATTTGAGAAATAAAACATGAAAGCTCATGCATCAAGATTTGAAATTTTTCAAGATATTCATGATTTTCAAAATACAAAGCATTTATATCACTTAAAAACTTTTAGCATAATTTTAAATTCATTTTAAGATGATTTGATATCCATACAAATGCTAGAAGTAATATGATATCAAGTCTGGCTACTAGAGCAAGGGTTTGTCAATATGCATACCTTCTTCTTAAATGTAATCCTTAACTACCAGTTCTATACTTGATTCAAATCAATTCTAACTTAAGCATAGATGCCAACAATGAAAGCACATAAATCGTAACATTTCACTTGAAATAATTCAAAAACTGTATTAATCAAAATCAAGTGAAAGTCTAATAATCATAAGTTGAAATCATGAAAGCATGAAATCCATTTACATCAAAATAGTCACGATCATAACTAAAGATTATTAGTCTAAGCTTGATTCCAATTAATCAATTAAAATATTTTTCAAATCAATATGCATTTTCAAAAATATTTTTCATGAAATACATTAATCAAAATTAAGTGAAGGTCTTACAATCATAAGTTTAATCATTATAGCATGAAATTCATTAACACCAAAAAGTTCAGGATCATAGCCAATGATGAAAAGTCCAAACTTGATTCTAATTAACTATTTAAAATAATTTTTCAAAGTAATTGATGCAATAAAAATTAATCTACATTTTTAATTATAGAAGGAGATGTTTAGAATTTACCAACATACAAAGTCCTTCCTTTTACCATTTAGTTCAAAATGTAGTTTGTCCACTTCTTTAAATTATCTTGTACAACCTCTTTTTAAGAACTTCCTTTCTTCATATTGGGTTGCAAGACATTTCTGCTAAACAAATTAAGTAGACATTTTTGGTACCCAAACTTTTTTGGATCCTTTATAATTAGTAATTATGGTTCTTTTTGGAACCCAAACTTTTCTTAATCTAGAAGGATAACCACATTTAGAAGATAAATTGAAAGAAGCAGGAATAGAGAAATTTTTTCAAAAATTTTTGCTTCTTTTTCTCAACCAAAATATTTTTATCACATAAATCTTTCAAAATAATATTTTCTTTTTTTAAAAATTATTTTTCTTTAGAAAAATTATTCTTTTTATTTTTCAAAATATCAATCTTGGCATTTAAATCACCATTTTTATTTGCAAGATTGGTGTTGTCAAGAGAAAATGAATCTACATGCCTATTTAATTTCTTGTGCTCAATTTTTAGCAATCTATATTCATGCACAAGATCATTAGATGCATCATGTGATTCTTTAAAGGTAAAATCATAATTATTTTTAGCACATACATTTTTTTAATTTTCCATGAAGCAAAGATGGGCAACTTCATCATTTGTACTTGAATCTTCGCTATCGCTCCAAGTTGCCATCATTGCCTTGAATTTCCTTTTGGCCTTGAGGGCTATTATCTTCTTATTTACATCAGCTTCCACTATCCTTTACCATAAGTTCAACTCATAGGTCATGAGTGAACCGATAAGCTCCTCCAAAGATAAGGTTTCTACATCTTTAGCTTCTTGGATTGCCGTCACCTTTGGATCCCATGATTTTGGTAAGGATCTAAGAATTTTGTTCACCAAATCAGCATTAGTATAGATTTTGCCAAGACTTTTTAATTCATTAATAATAGTCATAAATCTTGAAAACATATCAGATATAGATTCATAATGCATCATTTCAAAAATTTCAAAAGAATGTCTAAGCAAATTAATTTTAGTGTTCTTCACTTGAAGAGTACCCTCATGAGTAACTTCAAGTATGTCCCATATTTCCTTCACCGATGTGCATGTAGAAATTCTATTAAATTCATTTAAGTCAAATGCACAATAAAGCAAGTTCATTACTTTAGTATTGATTTCAGTTTGTTTAATGTCATATTCATTCCAATCCTCTTCGAGCTTTGGAATGAAAATGCCATTAACCAAAATGGAAGGAATATGAGGACCACTAACAATGATTTTCCAAAGATGATAACTAATAGATTGAATATGGATGCGCATGCGAGTTTTCCAAAATGTGTAATTTATGCCATTGAAGAACGGTGGTCTAACACTACTACCTACAAGGGTTGCCATGAACTTTAGCTCAAAATCGATAGATTTTCAAACAGAGCACCTACTCTGATACCAATTGTAGGCTCAGGTAGGCAACCCAATAGGGGGGGTGAATTGGATTTTATAAAGTTTTTATACTATTTAAAATATGAACTAAAGCAAGTATGTGCTAATGCAATTCAAGTGCTTGTGTATTTCAAATAAATACAGCAGAAATAAAGAAATAAAAGCGCAAGAAGAACAATCACACAAACACAAAGGTTTATAGTGGTTCGGTGCCAACCAAGCACCTATATCCACTCCCCAAGAATCCCTTGGGAACTTCACTAAGTTTGGTTTTATAACTTAGGCTCACCAACAACCTTTACAACTTGTTTTGTCTTCGGCTCACAAGTCAAACCCTAGTTGGTTTCAAGGCTCACCAACAACCACCCTTAGTTTTACGGGATAACCAAGAACCTAAACAACTTGTTTTGGCTTCGGGCTCACAAGTAAAACCCTAGTTGGTTTCAAGGCTCACCAACAACCATTTTGGTTTTCAAAGGCTTACCAAAAATCTCTTTGGTTTTCCAAGGCTCACAAAAACCTTAAGTAAAACAATGTAAGAGCAAGTTTAAATGAATACAATAAAAGCTTTCTAAAATAAAGTAAATATCTCTTTGAAGCCCTTGATTGTTGATGAAGATCTTGTCTTCAAGTTGATGAAGCCTTTGATTGATGCTTGTAGATGTAGACTTTGAATGCTCTCTTTGAAACATGGAAGCTTGAAGACTTTAAATCACTCAACTATTGAGTCCTTTAAGAATATTCAAGAAACTCTCCAAAGGATTACTTTCCTATTTGATTCTTGATGTTTATATAGCATCCCAATACTTAAATGACCATTTATAGCCGTTAGGGAGGAAAATATGGCCGTTGGAGCCAAGTTGGAGAAGTTCTATAGCCCAGAAAACTAGCTGTTACTGTTCAAGTGTCGACACTTCACCTCCAGGTGTCGACACTTCAGTTTCAAGTGTCGACACTTCATTTTCCAGATGTCGACACTTCACTTTCAAGTGTTGACACTTCAGCTCCAGGTGTCGACACTTGACTGAAAGTGCTTTTTGAAGTTTTCTGTTTGTCTCAGGCCTTTGGTCGACACTTCACTCTTCAAGTATCGACACTTGATCCTCAAGTGTCGATACTTCATTTTTAGGTGTCGACACTTGCTTGTGTCATTGCTAAAACATCTTCAAATTGAAACTTTAACTTCTTCAAGTTCTTCCATATTAATTCCAAAGTCCATATACTTGATTTTCTATTAATTTAAGGACTTTTTCAACTGAAATATAAGCATTTCCTTATTCAACATGGTTGAGTATTAAGATCTGAGAAATACATTTAAAATATAATTAGTACTCATATATACTTAAACATTTTATCAATCATCAAAATCAAGACCAGAGTCAACATTTGTAGACTCTGAAAATCCTTGTATGGTCTCAAACAATCTCCCAGGGCCTGGTTTGAACGGTTCACTAAGGCAGTGAAAGGGTATGGATTCATTTAATGTCAATCCGATCACACATTATTTGTGAAACACTTCCCAGAAGGGAAGCTGGTCATTATCATTGTTTATGTGGACGACATAATTCTAACCAGTAATCATGAAGAGAAAATTGACTTACTTAAAAAATTACTGACAAAGGAATTTAAGAGCAAGGATCTTGGGAACCTCAAGTACTTTCTGGAATGGAGATTGCTAGGTCAAAGAAAGGTATAGCAGTCTCATAATGCAAATATGTTCTGGACTTACTAAATGAAACTAGAGTTGTCAATATTGGCTGGCCCGGCCCGGCCCTAACCCATATGGGCTTGCATTTTATGGGCCGGAACGAGCTAGGCCCACTTGCACAAATGGGCTAAAAAAACCCAACCCGGTTTGGCCCTATATGGGTTGTGGGCTAGGGCCGGGCCAGCCCCCTATATGGGCCGTGGGCTAGGGCCATAAACTAGGGCCGTGGGTTAAGAACGTGGGTTAGGGCCATGGGCTAGCATTAGAATCATGGGCTAGGACCGTGGGCATTGAAATCATATAAGTATATAGCCCTCACCTCAGCATGAAAGAAGTTCTGGTTCACCAATAGCAGCACAATGATGGCTATCGATGTCGTGAAAGAGTTGGCATCATCGTCGACATCACCGGCTGTTCCTTCCTCCGCTGGAATAGGAGAGCAGAGTAGCAGCAAAGCCCTAGTCAACTAGTCCTGAACTCCCGATGAATCAAAATTCAGAAGAAGTTTGAATCGTCAGAAGTTTGGAACTATCGAGTATCGTCGTATCGAAGTGAAAATGGGAATGGGAATAGCCGAACACTGTGAACAAGGAAGGGAAGTGGGAATGACGTGGAAGATTAGAAAAAAAAATCAAAATATCTTTCCATTTTAAGTTTAAAGTTTTAAACTATTAATTTAACATGAACCGTGGTTTATTCTGATAAATGGACCTGGTAACCCATAACCTATTTGCTATTTTTTGTTTTGAATCTTTTAATTTTAATATATTTTTTTTAAAAAAATTCTTGGCCCAAGGGCTGGCTTGGCCCTAACCCTATTGAGCCCATGGGCTACAAGGGCCAGGCCAAAAAGCCCACTTACATAAATGGATCAAATCTTTTCAGCCAAGCCCAGCCCATTTATAGGGCCAAATGGGCTGGCCCATAGGCTATGGCCCATTTTGACAAGTCTAAATGAAACAGGGATGCTAGGATGCAAGCTGGCAGAAACACCTATGGATACAACTGTCAAACTGGAAGAAAATGATGGAAGTGCACTTGTTGATAAAGGAAGATATCAACGTCTTGTGGGGAAACTCATCTATCTTTCTCATATAAGGCTAGACATCGGCTTCTCCATTAGTATGGTAAGTTAATTCATGAATAATCCAACCGAAAAATACATGACTGTTGTGACAAGAATATTGAGGTACCTCAAAATGACACCAGGAAAGGGGCTCTTCTTTCAAAGAACAACAAAGACAGAGATTGAGATTTTCTCAGATGCAGATTGGACAGGTTCAGTGACTGATTGGAGATCAACTTCTAGCTATTGTTCATTTGTATGGGGAAACTTGGTTACATTGCGAAGCAAGAAACAATCAGTGGTAGCCCTAGCAGTGCTGAGGCAGAATTCCGTGCTATAGCACAAGGTATCTGCGAGGGAATCTGGTTGAACAGGCTATTAGAAGAATTACGGGTTCCATTGAAGCATCCCATTGTGTTATACTGCGACAACCAAGCCGCCATCAGTATTGCTAAGAATCTGGTTCATCATGATTGAACTAAGCACGTGGAGATAGATCGTCACTTTATCAAAGAAAAGATTGAAGAAGGAATTTTCAAAGTCAGCTACACTCCAACAAACTGTCAAATGGCTGACATTCTCACAAAAGCTCTTGCTCAAGTTAATTTCAAAGATTTGACGAGAAAACTTGGAATGATCAATATCTACAATGCAGCTTGAGGGGGAGTGTTGGAAATCAAGCCACATCACCACATGCCTGAATAAGTTTTCTCTCCATATTTAGCATTCCTCCTTCCTTCCTTTGACTTTCCTAAATTTGTGTAATTGATGTAAGAGTAGTTTTAGGATAATTATAAACATACAAGCTGTATGATTACCCATTCCAGCATGGTAGTTTATTCACCTTCCTGAATTTGAGACAATCCCATTCCAAAGTTTTTTCAAAACTGTAAGCTATTTATGTATGCTTTCGTTCATTATTCAAGTATGATGAATAAGAAATGAATGGTGTTGAAGTTCCTCCATTATTTTAGTATTCAAATTTCTTCATTTTTAGTATTCAAATTCTTCAATATTGCTTTCAGAAAATCTATAATAATGATGATTGTGCTTCAATTGAGTTCAATAAGGTACGTGATGTTATTCAAAATCTTTGTGATCATTATATAATTTTATATGGTGCATATGGCTCTCATGTGGACGTGGAGGAGATGGAGTCTATATCTCAAGGTCATGAGAGTTTTTTCAAGCAAGATTATGAAGAATTTATCCAAGAAAAAGAAGTTGTGCAACCATCTAAGTCAGAATTAGATATCTATTTAGAAGATAAGGTACTTTATGATCTTTAATTTATACATATGCATTAAAATATAACTCAATATTGGTAATAAAATAACTTTCAATATATTTTATTTTTTAAACAGGTTCATCCTTTAGGGAATCAGAATTTTGACATTCTAAACTATTAGAGAATTAATGAATCAAAATATCCAATATTGTCTAAGATGGTTCGTGATATATTGGCAATTCCAGTGTCTACTATTATATCTAAGTTTGCCTTTAGCACCGCCGGAAGGATTTTGGATGATTTTCATAACAGTCTATCTCCTGATAGGGTTGAGGCATTAATATGCATCCAAGATTGGCTTCGAGATATCTTGCATCATCTTGCAGGTTTAATTTTTAGAATATTCATAAATTTATTATATACTAGACTACTAGGGTATTCTAGAGTTTATAATTTATAATTTTAATTTTTTTATATGTAGATGGCCCACCTTCTTATACGAACTACAAGATTGAAGATTATGAAACGGCTATTGTTATTGATATTAATGGTTAGTTTATGCTGGTAATAATCTTTCTCATTATTATATTGATATTATATACTTTTATATTAAAAATTCTTGATAATATGACTAGTTGGTGATATAACATTTTTCTTAAATTTGATCTATGGTATCATGTTAAACCTTGGCATATTACTGTAGCATTAAAGTAATGTTTGATCGTTACTGATATGGCAGGAAGCTGACGTGTAATCCCTATCAAATGTCATGTCAGAAAAAGAAAAATCGCTACGATGGACATTCCATTTTGGACTCCTTTGCCGGGCCGAGCTCCCCGAGGATGACGAGGTGGCCCGTTAAAGGAGAGTTCCGTCCTCCACCAGGTCGGCACCCGCAAGCCCAGGATGCCTAGGCCGGAGTCGAGCTTAGCCCTCCTCCACCAGGTTGAGCCACTCCGAGGTCGAGCCCTCCGGGCTGGAGTCGAGTCTTCCTCCGTCGGGTCGAGCCCTTCCGAGGTCGAGCCTCCTGGACCGGAGTCGAGCCCATCCCTCCTCTATCAAGTCGAGCCCCCTCTGGGCCGAAGTCAAGTCCCAGCTCTCTAGTTCGGCAACCACCTCGGACGATGCCGCCGGCCACCAAGGAGGTGGAGCCGCCCTCCTGAGGCACCGGCGAGCTACCCGAGGACTACGAGGAAGCACCCATCAAATCATCATAACTGTCTGTGGTTGCCACTTGGACCAGGAGAGGAAGAAGTTCCCTAACCAACATGCCACACTCTCCACCGACCACCCGCACCATCCGAAAGGGGAAGTCAACCAGGAGATTCGAATCCCGGGGGTGGTGGCCCCCCAATCAAGACACTGCCAAGTTTTTCGGAATGGAGTGACCGGAAGGAATGTCAGAATGCTTGGCAACTTCCTTATCACAAACCAGAAAAGACGTCCCATCCACGGCACGGAACACTGCCGCACACGCCTGCCAGTGCGGGGAAATCCCAAGGTAGGCGTTCAACAACCACCTGGGCTTAAAAGAACCTTCGATACCCCCAGCGGGGAGGTACACAAGCTAAACCACAAACACCCAAGTAAGTAGGGAAAGGAGGACACACAAGAGAACCATCAAGGAGACTGAGAATTCAAGGCTCTCGGAGATCCACAGAAAAGATCGCCCGAACATAGCCATCCATCTCCAGTTCACTTCGGCCACCACCTTTTCCAGCTTACTTGCACCTTCACTCACACATCATTCACTCGTCCTAGCATGAAGTCCATCTCAGGGACTCGACCAGGAGGATATGTTCTTCTGGATCATCTATGACTTGATCGTTGGAGTGCCCCCGCTAGAATCTTGGTGACAATAGATTGGCGTGCCAGGAAGGGGGGACTGACGTAGGCCCTTTGTTTCAAAAGCCAGTCCCTCTGCAAGTGGGTCTATCAGGAGGATGGTGACAACGTGAGCGAGAGAAGCTTTCACTAGCTGTGCAGGAGACTCTCCTTCTCGAGGGAACCCGCACAATCAAGAAGTGGAACTGCCCGCTCTAGCTTAACCACTTCCGGTAGAATCTCAGCTGACTGCACTCACCCAGCAGATGCAAATCCTTGCTACGGTAGTGCACCAACTCCAGCACCAGCAACAGTCCTTGGCTACCCATCAGCAACCAGGAACCCCCGTGGCTCATACCACAGCACCCCGCGATAGCCTGCATTCCTTCCAAGGAAGGCCTTCGCAACCGCGGGCCATCACTGACCACCAGGGTAGCCACCAGACTCCGGCGAAGAGACAATGGGCTGGATCTCTCGATAGGGAGAGCCGGTCCCCAACCCTCGGGCGGGTAGTGGCCAAATCCCATCGAGGTCGAAAAGGCAAGACCCCCCTTCAGGGACACCATCCCATGTCACATTTTCCATCTCCCTCGACCTTCGTGGAAGGCTCCATCGACGAGGCCATCAGGTGTACAGCCGAGAAGTGCCTGGAAGAGCATGACCGCAAGCTGGCAGAGCTAGCCCGTCGATTCACGAACATGCAAGGCTCTATTGACGAGCCAGCGGGCTATGATGCCTGTCCTCCCTTTTCCCGAGAGATCCAAGAGGAGCCGGTCCCCAGTCAGTTCTGCATGCTGTAGGTGGATCCCTACGATGGGACCACTGACCTCTTGGACCACCTGGAAAGCTACAAGACCCTTATGAGGGTCCAGGGGCCATCAATGCCCTTTTTTGCATTGCCTTCCCAGCAACCCTTCGGAAGGCGGCTCGGGTTTGGTTCACTCGCCTCGAGCTCGAAAGCATCAACTCTTTTACTTAGATGGAGCGGAAGTTCGTGGTCTACTTCGATGCTTGTCGAAAGGTGCTATGAAAGGCGGACAGCCTCTTCTCCGTCCGGCAACAGGACCGCAAGTCCCTACGGGACTACGTGGCCCACTTCAAGGTTGCCGCATTGGAAATTTACAATCTTGATGAACCAGTCGCCATGCTAGCACTAAAGCGAGGGCTCAGGACCTCCCGCTTGACCTACTCGCTCGACAAGAAACCTCCCAAGACCTACTATGAGCTCTTCCTCCGAGTCCATAAGTACATCTGCACCAAGGAGGTGGATCGTACAAGACGGGAGCTCGACAGGAAGCTACAGAAGAAGCCAACTCTCGTCGAGGCTCCTGGGACCCAAAAGCCGGGACCCCCAGCTCCGAACTTCTGGCAAGGGCCGAGACCGAGGAGCGCACCCATTCCGGAGGAGAGTTACACCCCTCTCCTTGCCTCGAGGACGAAGATCCTCATGCAGATCGAAGGTGAGCCCTACCTGAAGTGCCCACCTTCAATGAGGTCGTCTATTGGCCATGACAAGATGAAGTACTGCTGCTACCATCGTGACCATGGCCATGACATCGAGGAATGCCGCAATCTCAAGAAGGAGATTGAAGAACTCATCAAGAGAGGCTACCTCGGGAGGTTCATGGAGGGCAAACTTTCGGTAGAACCTCAAGCGCTCGTCGCCCTACCGCTAGTTCCTGCAGTCAACAATCGCCCTACCGAGAAGCCGGTGGGGATGATATGCTGGGAAGCCGAGCGCGCACCTAAGAAGGCCCTGGGGGCAGGGTATTCTGAAAATGTACTCCCTTTTATGAGGGAATGGGAAGATGGGGAAAAAATATAAATAATGATGCCATGGTCGTCGAAATGATGATCGCAAAGCATCCTATAAAATACATCATGGTTGATAGTGGAAGCTCCACATATGTGCTTTTTTACGATGCCTTCTCCAAAATGAACTTGTCCTCCGCTCAGCTCAAACCTGTGCACACGCCCCTTGTCAGTTTCACAGGGGATTCTATGAAGGTTGAAGGAGAGATCACTCTCCCAATCACTGCCGGGACCCTACCTCGGCAGAACACTGTTATGATGACCTTCACAATGGCTAGGCTTTCTTCGGCCTACAACGTGATCCTTGGCCGACCCAGGCTCAATCTGCTCGATGCCATCGTTTCCACAAAGCGGCTGCTGGTGCAGTTCCCAACTCCCTATGGAGTCGGCGAGATATGAGGTGCACCTCAGTCGATTCAGCACTGTTTCCAGACTCTTCCCGGGACTAAAGTCCCCGAGGATGATCCCAGGATAGACGATCTCGACCAAAGGGTGCAAGACCCTTGAGGTGGCCCGATCGAGCACCTACCATCTTACTCGCTCAGAGCCGACTAGGAGAAGACAGTACAGATTGGGGCCCAGCTATAAGATGAGGAAAGGGCCCACCCGTTGGAGTTTTTATGGGTGAATGCAGATGTGTTTGCCTAGATGGTGACCGATATGCCAGGTATCCCCTTTGACATCATCACCCATAAGTTGAGCATTGATCCAAAGTACAGGCTAGTTTGACAGAAGAAGAGAAGTTTTGCCCCGGAGAGGCAGGCGGCAATCAATGAGGAAGTTGACAAACTCCTCATTGTCGGCTTCGTCCTGGAGGTACAATATCCAAGCTGGCTGGAAAATGTGGTGATGGTAAAGAAGAGTAACGACAAATGGAGGATCTGTGTGGACTATACCGATCTCAATAAGGCATGCCCAAAGGATAGCTTCCCTCTACCAAAGATTGGCCAACTGGTGGATGCCACGTTGGTCACTGGCTGCTCTCCTTCATGGATGCATTCTCCGGATACAATCAGATCCAGATGCACCCAAAGGACGAGGAGCACACCACCTTTATTACCAACCAAGGGATGTACTGCTACAAGATGATACCCTTCAGTCTGAAGAATGCTGGGGCCACGTACCAACGTCTAGTCAATAAGGTCTTCAAAGACCAGATTGGTCGGAACATGCCAGTGTAATGGATGACATGCTTGTCATGAGCAAGCCGAGCTCAGACCACATCACTGACCTCGTCGAAGCCTTCAACAACCTTTGAAAGCACTAGATGAAGCTGAACCCAGCAAAGTATACCTTTGGAGTGGCAGCAGGAAAGTTTTTCAGCTTCATGGTCACTCAGAGGGGCATTGAAGCAAACCCGGAGAAGGTCCAGGCGATCGTTGACATGGAGCACCCGATGTCAAAGAAGCAGGTCCAGTGCCTGACAAGGCGTATTATAGCTTTGAGTTGGTTCATCTCGAGATCAGTCGATCGCTGCATTCCCTTCTTCAAGGCACTACACAAGATGCACGACTTCACCTGGACAGAGGAGTGCAGGATAGCCTTTGAATAACTGAAGGGGTTTCTGGCCTCTCCTCCGTTGCTTTCTAGACCACAGGAAGGAGAGGAGCTTCTGCTTTACCTGGCGGTCACACCCAGAGCCATCAGCTCAGTCCTCGTCTGTACAGACGAGGATGGATCTCAAAAGCTGGTATACTACACCAGCAAAATCCTCCGCGAAGCGGAGATCAGGTATACCCTCTCCAAGAAACTCATTTTTGCTATAATAATGTCTGCATGCACCTCAGGCCCTACTTCCAAGCGCATCCCATCGTGGTCATGACAAATCAATCGCTAAGGACAATACTCAGCCACCCCGAAACATTCGGGCGGTTGGCCAAGTGGTCTCTGACGCTGAGCGAGTTTGACATCGCACATCAGCCAAGATCTTCACAAAAGGCCCAGGTCCTAGCCGACTTCCTGGTTGAGTGCATGGGGCTCGTCGAGGAACCAGAGCAGACAAACCTGGAGAGCCAAGTTGAGCCGGAACAAAGGAGGAGCCCTCGATCCTCCACGTGGATGGAGCATCCAACTCCAGCAGGAGCGGAGCATGCCTCATCCTCGCCAACAGCGATGGGATTATGGCAGAATGTGCCCTCCACTTCAAATTTGTCGTAACAAATAACCAGGCGGAGTACGAGGCACTCCTCGTGGGCCTAAAGGTCTCACACGAGCTGGGCATGCAAAGCTTGAAAGTCTTTACCGACTCCCAACTAGTGATCGGACAAGTCTCCGGAGAATATGAAGCTAGGGACCCCCAGATGATGAAGTACCGAGAGCGAGTCCGCTCGAGCATGGCAGGCTTTCGACATTTTAGCATTTTCCACATCCCTTGCGGGGAGAATGCTCGCACGGATACACTGTCGAGACTCACGACCTTGCTGGACTCATCATTGGGGCACGCCTACATCGAGTACCTCGAGAATCCAAGCTATGAAGGCCCAGAGGAGGTGCAGCAAGTCACCCTGGAGCCAAGCTGGATGGATAGGTACGTCAGGTACATCACTGATGGCACATTGCCAGAAGACCGCATAGAAGCCGGACTCACCAAGAAGAAAGCCTCCCGTTTTGTCCTGATGGAAGGCCAGCTCTATCGTCGGTCCTACTCCTACCCGCTCTTGAAGTGCCTCAGGCCCACGAAGGCAGCCTTCATACTCTAAGAAATACATGAAGGCCTCTATAGGAACCACGTGGGAGGAAGGACGCTAGCGCACAAAGCCCTTTGTCAAGGATACTTCTGGGAGACCATAAGGGAGGATGCCGTCGACTTCGTAAAGAAGTGTAACAAATGCCAACATCATACTCACATATAGCGTCAGCTGGCAGTACCGATCTCCCAGCTCTTCGCCCCTTGGCCTTTTGTCCAGTGGGGAATGGACATCCTAGGGCCATTTCCCCTTGCACCAGGGCAACGGAGATTCCTGCTAGTGGCGATTGACTACTCTACCAAGTGGGTGGAAGCAGAGCTGCTAGCTTGGATCACGGAAGCCAATGTTCGCTAATTCTTTTGGAAATCAATTATCTGCCACTTCGGACTCCCCCACTGCATCATCACTGACAATGGGCAGCAGTTTGACAACCGAGAGTTCGAAGGGTTCTGCACCGAGCATAGCATCCAACATCGCTTCACCTTGGTAGCTCACCCCCAAACAAATGGGGAAGTCGAGGTGACTAATCGAACCATTCTTCAAGGACTCAGGACCAGGCTGGACCAAGCTAAGGGTAGATGGGCGGAAGAACTCTCAAGTGTTCTGTGGGCCTACCACACAATGTCCAAAATGGCGACGGACGAAATGCCATTCAACCTTGTTTTTGGCATCGAGGCGGTCATCCCATTTGAGTTCGGCGTGCCCATGCTGCGGGTGCAACAATATGGTGAAGTGCAGAACCCGGTGTACCTTCTGCTTAACTTGGACCTCCTCGAAGAAACAAGGGACAGAGCTCGGCTCCGGATGGCAGCATACCGACAATGAGTGGCTCGGTACTACAATGCACGGGTAAGGCCCAAGGTCTTCCGACCTGGCAACCTGGTGCTACACCGAGTCGAAGCATCTCAACCCCAGGAGTGCGGCAAGCTCTTGCCGAACTGGGAAGGCTCCTTCAAGG
Source organism: Areca catechu (assembly GCA_021397845.1). Lineage (NCBI taxonomy): Eukaryota > Viridiplantae > Streptophyta > Magnoliopsida > Arecales > Arecaceae > Areca > Areca catechu. Next base: position 103,400,008 of record CM038039.1, on the reverse strand, counting down.
TGGTCGAAGATCTTCCATAAGGAGCCTACTATCTCGAGAATCTGGATGGTGTTAGGTTCCCGTGAACATAACCTGAGGAGATACTATAAGTAGTGTAAGACTTTCTCCTAATAATAATAATAAAGGTTTTCTTTTACAAAAATCGCTCTCTGCCTTGCAGGAATGACGCTGCCTTGCCCAAGGCCCAGCACGCTTAAGCCCGGAGCCCAGCTCTTCGGCATGCTTAAGCTAGGAGCCTAGCTCTCTTGCTTTAAAGCCCGAAGCCCAGCTCTCCAGCCACCAACTCTTCAAGCCTAGCTCCGAGACATCAAAGCCCGAAGCCCAGCTCTCCGGCCACCAAGTCTTCGAGCCCAGCTCTGAAACATCAAAGCCCAGCTCTCCGGCCACCAAGTCTTCGAGCCTAGCTCCGAGACATCAAAGCCCGGAGCCTAGCTCTCCGGCCACCAAGTCTTCGAGCCTAGCTCCTAGATATCAAAGCCCGGAGCCAGCTCTCCGGCCACCAAGTCTTCGAGCCTAGCTCCGAGATATCAAAGCCCGGAGCCCAGCTCTCCAGCCACCAAGTCTTCGAGCCTAGCTCCGAGACATCAAAGCCAGAGCCCAGCTCTCCAGCCACCAAGTCTTCGAGCCTAGCTCCGAGACATCAAAGTCCGGAGCCCAGCTCTCTGGCCACCAAGTCTTCGAGCCCAGCTCCGAGACATCAAAGCTCGAGCCCAGCTCTCGACCACAAAGTCTTTGAGCCTAGCTCCGAGACATCAAAGCCTAGAGCCCAGCTCTCCGTCCACCAAGTCTTCGAGCCCAGCTCCGAGACATCAAAGCCCGGAGCCCAGCTCTCCGGCCTCCAAGTCTTCGAGCCTAGCTCCGAGACATCAAAGCCCGGAGCCCAGCTCTTCGGCCACTAAGTCTTCGAGCCCGGCTCCGAGATATCAAATCTGGAGCCCAGCACTCCGGCCACCAAGTCTTCGAGCCTAGCTCCGAGACATCAATGCCTGGGCCCAGCTCTCTGGCCACCAAGTCTTCGAGCCCAGCTCCGAGACATCAAAGCCTGGATCTTAGCTCTACGGTGCTGAAGCTTGGGACACTTAGAAACAAAGTGGAAGCCTCCTCTCTGATCTCATTACATATAAAAAAAAAGAAGAAAAAAGAAGAAGAAGAAAAGATAAAGAAAAAGAGAGGAGAGAAGTAGAGTACCCACAAGCCAAGATGATTGGAAATTTTCACTTCATTGAAAATTCCTTGGTTCATTACAAGTGTCCCCAGGCTCCCGACATGTCGGGCGACCTAGACCAAGGGCAAAGAAAATAGAAAATGACTCTATCCTACTTAGGCGGCTCCCCGCCAGGACTCCGTGGTTGTGAGGCATCACCTCCAGGGACCCCGAGCTGCGCATCTCCGACTTCGGCAACCATCGTCATCAAAGAAGGTTCGGGGGTTGCCGCTGACTCCTCAGCGTTGCCTGAATCTGGGGCTGGCTCCGCATCAAAAGCAATGGGGTATATGAGAAGAGGTTGGCCCTTGTCAGATACATACTCCTTGACCCTTGAATGCAGGTACATGAAGCCCTTGAAAAAGGAGTCCGACACCGTTTCATGGAACTTGGCGGCGAACTCCTCCAAGGTCCTGTACCTTGCCATGGCCTCTTCAGCCCACTTCTTCGCTTCGGCTGCTTACTCCTTCGCTGCCTCTGCCGACTTGGCCACCTCTGCTGCTTCCTTCTCAAAAGCTGTGGCTCTCTCCTCGACGGTGACCAGACACTCCGCCGCATCCAATTCGGCTTGGAGGGACTAAGCATGCCCCTTCTGCCTGGCCGCCTCGGCGTTGAACTCTGTCAGCCTCCTTTCAATGGCCGTGAGCTCCTCAGCCTTCTTCCTTGACCAGCCTTACTCCTGGTCGAGGTCCTCTTAGAGCTCCTTCGAGTGCCTCTCGGCATTGGCAAGTTTTTTTTGGAGCTCCTCATTCTTTAGGCCGAGCTCTCGGGAGGTGTCAGACTTTTCTTTCAGCTCAGTCCTCAAGGCCTCGACCTCCACCGCTCGTTACTGGTCATTCTTTAACCAGTTTTGGCAGCAGTCTCTGATTAGGAGGGTCTCGGCACCGATCTGCACCAAACGAGACTTCAGCAAAAAAAAAAGGGAAAATCAAGAAAGTGAAGTCACTTACCGAGAAGAGTTGGGAAAAGATGCTACTAATTGCATCCTCCAGCACCTTCCCGTTCATCTCCTGCCGATCGCATGATTGGATTGAAAAACTCCATCATACGCTCGGCCAGCTTCCGGTCCCGGAGCAGCGAGATGTCGAGTGCCAGTCTGAACGGGATCCGATGGTAGTCCCTCTCCCTCCTACTTGCTCTCGAGGCGGAATCACCTACTCTACCACCAGAAGAGGCCTCGGGGGCTGGTTGGGAGCTCGGTGCCCCCTCAAGTGGCACCCTCGGCACCGGCTCTGCTCCTCCTCGCACCTCCTCCTCGATGACAACGGGCTCTGGAGGGGGAGGTGACATGATGGCGATGGTTGCGATCGCGGCCCTGGCCTGGACGACCACCTCAGTGATGCGAGATACAGACTCGATGTAACCTTGGATTATTTGGGAAATGGGAAACAACCTAAACAAACTAGGACCATGGAAGGGCTAAGAAGCCTCCCGGGATTAGGGTGACACTGAAACTAAAACCCTAAAACAGATGATCTCTTTTGTTTTCAATTTTCTTGGTGGAGGTGGCGAAGGAAAAATGGAGATGGGAGACTGGGAACTGGAACTCATGGCCCTGGGACTCACTCTAACGGGGAGACGCACACAGAAAGTCATGGGTCAAAGCGTAAAGCTACCCTCTCAAGGGATCAAAGCACACAGCTACCCTCCCGAGGGATCAGAGCACTAGCTACCCTGAGCTCTCATCGAACCCATAATGCACATAGCAGGACTCTCACATAGATGCGCTAGGATGACTCTCAAAGGACACGAGGGGAAAAAGAAGATGAGATAGGGTAACTAGGGTGCTCATCGAACCCATAATGCACACAGCAGGGAACGAAGGCAAACGGGCCTCAGCCCAGAACTAGAAACAGAACCAAAAAATCCAAAAATTTATATCAAATCATTATTATTACAGGGGGAGAGGGGGCCTTTATATAGAAAAACCAAAACCCTCAGTTTCTTAGCCTCCAAGAAAACTAAAAAAGGATAATAAATTACATCAAATTTTGTGTTGCATCAAAAGTGGTGTTGATCTGCTCTGAGAAGCGCATTGGCTTGATGATATGCTCCAGAAAGCGTGCTGCTTGGACTGCTTTAGAAAGCATGCGAACTCTTCTCATGCGGACGTACACAGAGGAGGATCGATCTCCAATGGCAACCGGTGAACGGCCGGTGGCCAGGAAGCGACCGGCGGACAGGGCCGGTGGTGGCCTGCAGGCAGGGTGGCGGCACAAGAAGGCACGACATGCCCAAGGTGTGTCGTTTGGTCTCCCACAGCTGTGGGGGACCCTGGGCTCCGGCGGGATGGCGGACAGCGGGGGAGGCCGGGGATGGCGGGATGGTGGCCGGCAGGCAGGCGGTCGGCGGCAGCAGGCAACAACGGCGGGCGACGATGCAGGGGTGGCACGGCATGCACGGTCGTGCCGTTTGGGCTTCCCACGGCCGTGGGGCCCAAGGGCGCCAGCGGGGGCCCTCTAGCAGCCGGGCGTGAGCCGGTGGGCGGCCGGCCGGTGGCAGGTTGGCGGTGGCAGGTGGCGGCGGTGGCCGTGGGATGTGGGCGATAGTTGGTCTTCCCATGGCCGTTCGTCTTCCACGGGCGTGGGCGGCGGACACCGGGTTTCCGCCGAGGGCGGGGCCGGCGTGGGCTGGCGGACGGCCGGCGAGGGCGACCGAGGGTCGGGCGGCTCGGATCTGTGCCAGCGAGGGCGGTGGCTAGGGTTCGGGAGTTTAAAAAAAAATCACGGGAGAAGATGGAATAGTGTAGGAATAAATCGGGAATAAGATCGAGATAAAGGTGGAATAGCAGGAATAGGTGGAATAGCGGGAATAGGAAAAATAAAAAAAATCCAAGAAAATAAGAAAAAATAGAAAAAGAACCTGGACCTGCCTTGGATCCCCATCATTCTCCTCGATCGCGAAGAACTCAACTCCATCGAGTTCGAAAAATGGAGCACACCCTAATCCACAACTCGCTTTGATACCAAAATTGATGCAGGACACAGACTCGATGTAACCCTGGATTATTTGGGAAAAGGGAAACAACGTAAACAAACTAGGACCGTGGGAGGGCTAAGAAGCCTCCCGGGACTACGGTGACACTGAAACTAAAACCCTAAAACAGCTAATCTCTTTTGTTTTCAATTTTATTGGTGGAGGTGGTGAAGGAAAGATGGAGATTGGAGATTGAGAACTAGAACTCATGGCCCTGGGACTCACTCTAACGGGGAGACGCATACAGAAAGTCAGGGATCAAAGCATAAAGCTACCCTCCCGAGGGATCAAAGCACACATCTACCCTCCCGAGAGATCAGAGCACCAGCTACCTTGAGCTCTCATCGAACCCATAATGTACATAGCAGGGCTCTCACATAGATGCGCTAGGATGACTCTCAAAGGACATGAGGGGATAAAGAAGACGAGATAGGGGATAACTAAGGTGCTCATCGAACCCATAATGTACACAGCAGGGAACGCCTCACACCCCTCATCGAACCCATAATGCATATAGCAGGGAACGAAGGCAAACGGGCCTCAGCCCAGAACCAGAACCAGAACCAATGAAAAATCCAAAAATTTATATCAAATCATTATTATTACAGGGGAGAGGGGGCCTTTATATAGAAAAACCAAAACCCTCAATTTTTTAGCCTCCAAGAAAACTAAAAAAGGAAAATAAATTACATCAAAATTTATATTGCATCAAAAGTAGTGCTGATCTGCTCTGAGAAGCGTGTTGGCTTGATGATCTGCTCTAGAAAGCGTGCTGCTTGGACTGCTCCAGAAAGCATGCGAACTCTTCTCACACGGACGTGCACATAGGAGGATCGATCCCAATGGCAACCGGCGGACGGCCGGTGGCCGGGAAGCGACCGGCGAACGGCGAGCGATGGATGGCCGGCGGTGGCCTGCAGGCAAGGTGGCGGCACAAGAATGGCACGGCATGCCTAGGGCATGCCGTTTGGTCTCCCACGGCCATGGAGGACCCTGGGCTCCAGTGGGACGGCGAACGGCGGGGGAGGCCGGCGGGCAAGCAGGCGGCAACGCAGGGGTGGCACGGCATGCACGGCCATGCCGTTTGGGCTTCCCACGGTCGTGGGGCCCAAGGCTGCCGGCCGGGCATGAGCCGGCGGGTGGCCAACTGGTGGCAGGCCGGTGACGGCAGGCGATGGTGGCGGTCGTGGGACATGGGCGACGGTTGGTCTTCCCACAGCCGTTCGTCTTCCACGGGTGGGCGACGGACGCTGAGTTTCCAGCGAGGGCGGAGCTGGCGTGGGCCGGCGGGCGGGCCGGCGAGGGCGGCCGAGGGTCGGGCGGCCTGGATCTGGGCGGTGGGGGCGGCGACTAGGGTTCGGGAGTTTAAAAAAAAATCACGGGAGAAGATGGAATAGTGTATGAATAAATCGAGAATAAGATCGGGATAAAGGTGGAATATCAGGAATAGGTGGAAGAGTGGGAATAGGAAAAATAAAAAAATCCGAGAAAATAAGAAAAAATAGAAAAAGAATCTGGACCTGCCATGGATCCCCATCACTCAGGCTCCGAGGCGGGGCCCGGTTCTCGTCGCCTCGACTGCTCCGGCACAGGCCCGGCTGCCCTCTGACCTGGCTTGGACACTGCAGCCACCACTTCCCTTCCTTGTGCGGAGGCAGCCTCGGACTCCCTCCTGCTCGGCTCGGTCAGCTCAGTAGGAGCGGCCGCCGATGCGCTCTCATCATATGCCCTCTTCGAAGAGGACTCTTTAGCTAATCCCGATGGAGGCATCTTCCTGGTGATCGAAAGCAAGTCATCCACTGAGAACTTCATACCTGCATATGGAGGATGCAATATCAGTTCCAAGTTTGGAGAAACAGATTAAGAGGAGCAAAAAGAAGGACTCGAGCCGAACTCACCCAATGATGCAGAACGAAAACTCTGATACCAAGATGATGTAGAATGAATATGTGGAATGCAGAAGCAAATTAAAATTAATGTATTTTTATATATATATATATATTTTCAGAAGTCGGCTTTGACTCAAAGGAAAGATAAACTAATGTTGAAAGAAACTAAGAAATGACGGAAAGCACAATTAAAAGGAGTGGATTATCAGAGTAACTCAGAAGTAGGATCGCTGGGGATTGAGAAACCCCCAGATCTAGGATTTGCTCTGATTTCAACGAAACAGACAAAGTGAGAAGGGAAGGTTCTTGTTACCTAGCAGTGATATCTCTCCATTTGGTGGAAAAAGACTCTCTCGAGCAGATTATTGGATCCCGGGAGTCAAGGTATCTTCGCAATGGATCCTCTGATAATGGCCCTTGGCAAAGTTGGCCGCTTCTTGAACCCTGGATCCTGGAGAGAAGAAGAACAAGGTTAGGAACAAGAGACTCAGGGAAGAGAGTTACCAGAGTAGAAGAAAGGATGGGATCTGAAGGTCTTCAGCTGATCTGAAACTCCTAGGCTACGGATTTGGGACTTCTTCTCCTGAATCTGCTGGATGGACTCTGAAGCAATGGTAGCTGACTTGAAGATGGCTGGACTAGGGTCCTGGTGGTCGGCCACCCTTTGGAAGAAGAACCTTGGAGATGGTGTAGAGGCTAGGGTTTGGTGGTGGTGGAGTAGAGATGGGTGGACTAAGCTAGGGTTTTGGGGTTGGAGATCTCACACCTCCTTAAGGTTCCTAGGGAACCCGGATTTACTCCCTCACGGAGCTCAACACTCAGAATAAGTGCGGAAGAACAAGACTTTGCTAAAAAACAAGGGATTTCATTCATAAGATTTCATAAGATAAGTTCAAGTTACAAAAGGGGTCTAATATATAGACCTATAAGAAAAATCAAAACCATACAAGTTTCCATGTGGGACTAATAGGACTAATCTACACTTTAGGCATCAAATTCTCTTCCCTTGGCCAACCAAGACTCCTTCCATGAGTGAGCGGCCCAAAAACTCCAAGAAAACTTGAAAATCAGCTCCAAATGGCAGGTTATGGGGGTGTCTCCTAGTATCTCTCCATGAATCAAGGATTTTTTCCTTCATGGTTTGGCTCTTTCGGACACCTCCTAGTCTTGCTCCACAAGTTTAGGCTTCTTCTTTTCTTGGCTTTGGCACTTTAGGAAACTTTTGGGTGCCTCCTTGATTTTTTCCCCAAGACATGCTCTCTTCCCTTTTATAACTTGGATTTTTATGGAACATTGTGGGGCACCTCCTTGATCCTCTCTTCAAGAAAAATTCTTGCCATCCTGGCTTGGGTTTATCTGGAAAGAAGTTGGCTCCTCCTTGGATTGAGGTATCTTGATGGATTTCTCCCCCAAGTGGTGCAAGAAAAAGGGGAACTTACTTCTTATGGTGTGGGGACCAAAGACACTGGATGGAGATGTGGCAGGGCACCCACTTGTAGCTGGACCATGGAAGAAAAAATGTGGCACCCTATGGCAAAGGGAATGGCGCCAACCTGGACCTGGACTTGGACTGAATCAACATGACTCAACAAAAATTGAAATGACAAAATTACAGACTCAAAATTGGGTTGATCAAGTCAATCCTTATTACAAACCCTAATTTTCTCGGGCAAGGTCAATCAGAGATCCAGATGGAACCCTGAAGTCTTCTTCTGATTCTGGTGCCCGCACCACCCAACTCTTCCGTTGGGCCGACCCTGGCCTCGACGAGGTTCTGCTCTGACAACAGAACCTCGAGGGAAGGAATCTGGGCGGTGCAAAGCAGCTCGTAAATATCTTTGTCGGCTACTTCGACCGCGGAGTTTCGATTAGGTGATCGATCTGGGTCACTCCATATCCGGTCAACGTCCTCGATGGTGGCAAAGAAAAATTTGCTCTTCCATCCTTTGGTGGAAGAGAGAAGTTCAAATTTGATGCCCCTCGGACGAGAAGAAAGAGACCACCACCCGTCCTCAGTAGGGTGGCACTTCAGAGTGAAGAAGGCTTTGAACAATGAGAAACGGGCGACGATCCTGTGGAAGTGACAGAGCACTATGAAGCAGAAGACGATCCTTATGGCGTTCATAACGAGTTGAGCAGGGACCAGACGATAGTTGCTCAACACCGACGAGAAGAAAGGATGGAAAGAGAAGGGTGTCCTCCTGAGAAGGTCTCCTCATAGAAGGCGATCCGGCCCGGACTACTGGAAGTAACCCGATCTCCTAGTCAAGGGATCAAGAGCCGGATGGAGTGAGGGATGCCATAGACATCCCGAATGGTCCCCAGTTCCTCAGTTGAGATTATCGAAGCAATCCCACCAAGACCTGTGGATCGAGAAGGGTCAGGAACGGGTTCGGCTGGAGGAGGAGGAGCGGGGACAGGTCCAGGTTTCCTAATGACTATGCCACCAGGGGGACGCCTCCTACTAAACTCGAAGCGCGCCCCTTCCCCCTCCTCATCGAAAGAAGAAGAAAATGGCCATCCCGGCCTAGAGGGCTCGGCCTCACCTTGGTTAGTTGAAAGACGGAAATTTGGTCCAAAGCGAGACATGAAGAAGAAGATGAAGAAAAGAAGCAGAAAGAAGGAGAAAGCGGACAAGGGTCCGGAGATGAACCTAGCCCTAGAAGGAAGATCCTACTCAACCAGGACGGAGAGAAAGGAGACTAACCTGCTGTGAACTTTGGAAGACAAAAATGGCCAGGAGAACGAAAGGAGAGCCTCGGTACGATGGTGGGCATGCAGGATTTGAAAGGTGTGTTTCGGGAAAGGCTACTTTTCCTTTCGAAGTGACCGGCGCCTAACCGTACCGTTACAAATCCCCACCATCGAATCTGCACCATGCATCATCAATCGACAGGACTGGTGTCCGGCTTCGACTGCAACCGCTCTGAATTATGCGCCCGCAATAACTACTCCTCGAACATGTCCACGTGGCTCCCTCGGGTAGGTCGAAGAAATCGCTTCCCGAGATGCCGTTGATCACGGCCATCATTGCACCGGTTCTCACCTTTCCATGTCAGCAATGCATTTACTCCCTTCACCCCGAGCGCCCCACGCCAACGGGACTTGGGAGTGGGGGGCAAATGATGTAGCAGGAAGCTGACGTGTAATCCCTATCATATGTCATGTCAGAAAAGAAAAACCGCCATGATGGGCACTCCATTTTGGACTCCTTTGCCGGGCCGAGCTCTCCCAGGATGACGAGGTGGCTTGTCAAAGGAGAGTTCCGTCCTCCGCCAGGTCGGCACCCGCAAGCCCGGGATGCCTAGGCCAGAGTTGAGCTCAGCCCTCCTCCGCCAGGTCGAGCCCTCCGGGCTGGAGTCGAGCCCTCCTCCGTCGGGTCGAGCCCTTCCGAGGTCGAGCCTCCTGGATCGGAGTCGAGCCCAGCCCTCCTCTACCAGGTCGAGCCCCTCGGAGGTCGAGCCCCCTCTGGGCCGGAGTCAAGTCCCAGCTCTCCAGTTCGGCAACCACCTCGGACGATGCCGTCGGCCACCAAGGAGGCGAAGCCACCCTCCCGAGGCACCGGCGAGCTGCCCGAGGACTACGGGGAAGCACCCATCAAATCATCATAACTGCCTGTGGCTACCACTTACACTAGGAGATGAAGAAGTTCCTTGACCAAGGCGCCATGCTGTCCACCGACCACCTACACCACCCGAAAGGGAAAGTCAACCAGGAGATTCGAATCCCAGGGACGGCGGCCCCCCAATCGAGACACTACCAAGTTTCCCAGAATGGAGCGAGCGGAAGGAATGTCAGAACGCTTGGCAGCTTTCCTTATCACAAACCAGGAAAGACGTTCCGTCCACGGCATGGAACACCACCGCACGCGCCTGCCAGCACGGGAAAAATCCTGAGGTAGGTGTTCAACAACCACATGGGCTTAAAAGAACCTTCGACACCCCCAGCGGGGAGGTACGCAAGCTAAACCGCAAACACCTAAGTAGGGAAAAGAGGACACACAATAGAACCATCAAGGAGACTGAGAATTCAAGGCTTGCAGAGATCCACAGAAAAGATCGCCCGAACACAGCCATCCATCTCCGGTTCACTTCGGCCATCACCTTTTCCAGCTTACTTGCACCTTCACTTATACATCATTCACTCGTCCTAGTGTGGAGTCCATCTCAGGGGCTCGACCAGGAGGATCTATTTCCCTGGATCGTCACTGACTTGATTATCGGAGTGCCCCCGTGGGAATCCCCGGCTCGGGTCTCTAATCCTTGTTTTGCAGGTCCCAACGAGCAGGCCATCCCCGAGGAGACGAGGGGCGATCCGACGCCTTCGCAGCTACGGACCACAACGATCTTGATGACAACAGTTACCATAAAGAGTACATGTGACCCACACCCATCATGGGCAACATCAGTACCCACTCCTTAAACCTTAGATCCTTTATTAGCACTATGATTCTTTAGTAACAGAGTACAAGTAGCGGGGCATCAATTGACATGGTTAAATCACTGTATGTATTTACAAAAAATATAAAATCCATTTTCAACATATTTATTAATATTTTTTAGATACTCAAACCTACTATGCACTTTTATAGATAAATTAATTTGATTTTTTTTCAGATGTGTATATCATATAAACTATCAGAATTCAGTATAAAATTGGATGAATAATGTTAAATTTTTTTTACATATTTTTGCGTGCATTGGAAGTTTACCTCATAAAATGTGCTGCAATTTCTTAAAGTGTCATATTGATGCAGTCTATAAAAAGATGCATAGCATTTTTTATTCTAAATCTTTTCCAGAGATTTAATTCCCTGCATTTGCATGTGAATTTGCTCCTGTGGCTACTCATTTTTCAGGTAGCTGTTGAAGTGCTTATCTGAAACTGCTGGGCTTCCAAAACATACCTTTTGTATGTACCAAGGTTTTTGACCTACTGCTGGGCTTGTGCCATCAAAGGGGGAAAATGTTAAGAAGCATTTGACTTTTGTGCTTAATTATATTCTTCTATTGTTTTCGTTTGTCTGTAATCTGCAACTAACAAAACATTAGCAACATGGAAATGAATTGTCCCAACAGCATAATATGACATACAATTTTTTGATTAGAGATGCAAGTTTTAGAAAATATTCCAATTTGTATTGGAGTATAAAAGTTTGGAGAGTACCTTTCTAGCTGGTATGATCTGCATTCGATGGACTCAGTCCTATAAATTGCCTCTTCAAAGGGTGATGCTTTGAGACTTTACTCATTTTACTCTAAGTATTTCAGGTATTTTTCTCTCCTATTTCTTTATATTGGACACAGTTCTGAAAAGCAATATCCATTAGTTTGATCAATTTCTGTTTACTGGCAGTGGATGTGGACTTAAGTTTCTTTTACTTGCCTTCAATACTATTCTTGAGATTATAATCCATTAATAACAAGCATGCTCATCTTAAGGTTTTAGCCATCTTCAATTTAGATGTAATTACCAATAAAATAGCAAGACATAAGCAATTGTTGATTGATATAATAATCTTCAATAGGTTACGGATATAATCCCAATGCAACTGGCTTCTACGTTGAATTCATGTGTTAAATCTCTACTAAAATTTAAATTTTAAAGATAGCTTCTTGACCTGGATTGTATTCTCATTATTAATTAAGTAAAGCTTTGTGAATGAAATTGTGATCCAACCTAATTCAAACCGGATCCGAATCAAACCCGTATATTATGGATTGGGTTAGATTATATATATATAGATCCGATCCAATCTGAATGGTCCATTGGATCAATAAATTCGATTATGGATCCGATTCGATCCGACTCGATCTTTTATTAGATTGGATTCGGGTCCAATATTAAAATCCGATCAAGAAATCGGGTCAGTTAGGGATCAAGGATAATCTGGCTTGATCGGATCCATTTGTAACCTTACTAATAGCATGGTATTTTATAGGGTTCGGAGATTTTTAATGAAAAGAATTCTTTGTTTATAAAATTTTCGATTCACGGTCATGGAGTTCTGTTCCGGTGACGGTATGAATATGAATAAGGGTTCGGGTAGTAAGATTGTAGATGCATGCGGATACGAGCAGGGCAGATTTTGCAGTCGACCAACCCGTTGCCAAAATTATCGAGTCGGATCATAACCATTGACTCCAGGCCCGCTAACCAGTTTCACCTTTCTGCCCGTCCCCGTTCTCCCCAACAAACTCGGGAAAAACCCTAAACCCCTCGCCGTTCGTGTCTCCTCTTCCGCCCACTCTTTGCTAAACCTTAGGCATGAATTCTCTTCCCCTGTTCGCCCTTTAGTTTTCCTCGATCCACTTGCTGGAATCTAACATGGTTGTCATGATTCTTGCTAGGTAGATAACCTGCGGCGAATATATGGCGAAGAAGTTGGGGAAGAAGGCGAGGAAGTTCGCCAAGAAGAACCTCCAATCCGTCCTCAAGCGGAGGCGGAAGCTCAAATCCATGTTCAAAAGGAAATCCGCTTCTCGTAGAGGTTTCAATCAGATCTCAAAGCTTATAATTCTCCTGATTCTTCTTCTTTTGTGCTTTTAGTTGATTTTGTGGATATCAAAATGATATCTAAAAAAATGATACAAATCGTAGTTCCTGGGCCCTAAAATAATCAAGTAACTCAGAATTTCTTCTCTGTCAATATGTTATATTTAGTTTAATATGCAAAAGCTTAGAAAGGAGATGCTTTTGATGTTGTAGTTAATGTATACCATCTTCATACTTGAACACCATTTTCTGTCGCAGTGGGTAATAATGAGGATGCTGCAGAAGACTATGAGAAGGTGAAATCAGAACTGCATTCTAGAGGGTGAGAAGTTTCTCCTAATTCATTTGTTTTTGTCACATGTTGTTAAAGTTGTGATAATTCAAGTTTTTTCTATTTCTTTTTTTTAAAATAAATTTAATTCAGGGTTCTTTTAGGTTGCGTTTGGTAGTTACATCTGGTGTGGCTTGATGCATTGGTGATTGGTTAAGTAATTTCACTGATTTGTTTTCATAAATTACTAAATGCTGCTTTCCTTGTAATTGGTACTTTACATTTGGGATATTTTCTGTATGTCTTTTATTCTTAACGTTGTGTTTAGAGAACTAGGTTTTTTTGGTTCAGCTTTGAGATACTTTCAAAATAAGAACTATGGATAAACAAAGTTATTATATTGACAAAGCGAGTAGCATCCTCATCTAGTAAGGATAGTTGTATCTTCAATGACTTGTTTGAGTAAATACCAACCATTTCGTGGTATCCAGTGATGGTAACCATTTAAGCAAAATATTGGTCATCTGCATTACAGCATGAGCGCAGGGCTTAGCTGTTGTCTGAGCAAAGTGGGTTATCACTAGTTTTTTTGTCTAAACATGCCTAAGAGCCCAAGACATAATAATAAGTTGGTCAAAGTCATATGTGATGGCTTCCTGCTCTAGAGCATGGTGCCCCTGGAGTTATAGTGGTGATAGGTGCTAAGAGAACATTCCATTAACCATTAGGTAAATTTATCATTTCAGGGATTTGAATGAAATTTGGTAAATTTGGTCTCATATGAATACAATGTTGCAAATATATATTTTTGTCTGTGGAATTAATGTGTTGAATATCACATCTTGGTTTCTGTATAGAAATCGGTGAAGATCGTCAAGGCTTTTAAATGTGATCAGTGGCATTGCAAAGGAGAACAAGGTTGTTCATTTTATTTTATGCATCAGCTCAAGTGTTTGGAGAGATGCGCAAAATGATCATTACATGAAAACCGAATTTATTATCTTTCTGTTATGTAATTAAAATGTCATCGTAAAATAAGTCCTGTTTTGTACAGGATCTCAAGAATCATTGGATGTGATTTTGACAATTTACCATTTGGATATGAACCTTTGGGCTGAAAAGATTTTTAAAAATTAGGATTTTGAGAGAATATCCATCAAAATTAGCAAGGCAACTTAAAAAGTTGAAGATAAATACTCTAGGAAAAATGGTTCATATTTTAACAATAAATTGTTCACAAGAAATTTGAGATGTTAGATCATGTGGAATGGAAACTACAGCAGGCCTGAAAAAGGAAAAAATCATATATGTGTGGAAGGAAGGTTGGATAAGGGGTTGATGAGACCTATGAAGACCGGGATCGTAGTAAAGTGTGATGATTTGTAACTGGTTGTTCTAACCAAGGTTTAGAAATGAATGGCATGCGCAAAATTCATAGAATCGCTTAATATTAACTATTAAGTCTTGTTAATGATAATCTTTTTTCTTGGTGCCTGTTTGGACATGTTTGTCCTCATATATATTTAATCACAGATTCATAAAGCCACTTCTAAATATTTGAGATCAAGGCATGCTAATTATAACTTTTCCTTTCTTTTCTTATTGCTAGATTGTTTGTGTTTCTTCTTGCATACATCGCACATTCAAGCAATTGCTGAATCATCTGTCTTGTGGTCATAGCTCTAGTTATGTATATGTCACACTGCTTTAAATTTTATAGAACATTAAAATCCTGGCATGGATAATGTTCACTATTATTGCTAGTGATTGCATGTAGTTCATAATGTAAACACCACATGACCGCATGCTACATAGGACAAGAAACTGGTGTCACCATAAATGCTTTTCTTCTCATTCCGGATTTATGATGAAAGCGAATTGAAACCTAGGTACAAAGTGTAGAAATAAGAACACCATACTTGAGCCATTCAAAAAGTAAATATTGGTCATCACAATTTCTTTTTTATTTACAAATTTGTGATAAATTTTCTTGTTTTTATGATATGTACTGTATTGAAAAATAAAGGGAGAACAACTTTTCTTTTTTTTTTTTATGTTCTGAAACAATTATCTTCAACTTACATTTTGTGAATTGTTAATCAGAAAAAAAATCCACGAGTTTGTGTGATCAGGAAGCAACAATAGCTTCTTCTTGATTAAAATTTAGATAAACTAATTTTCCATACTTTTATGTTACATAATCTTGTTTGCTGAAGTAGTTAACAGAGATCCAAAGGAACTAAGGGAAGTGCTATTTAATTAATATGCTATTTTCTGTTAACTGTAAAGGACTGTTTGTTTTCAGCAAAGACAAAACTTCTACAACTTATGAAACACGTGTTTTATGACCTTTAACAGTTTTGTTGCTTTCCTAATATTGTAACTTGGTTAGATGGTGAATTCCAAGCTGTTTGCCAATAGATCCATATTTTGGGGTAATAAGAGTGCCATGTTGCTTTTCCTACTGTCCTACTAAAATCTGTAAAGCTTTCATCAATCAGATTATGCAGATAATCCACCTTGTTCCCTTGATCACGTTGTATATAACCTATTGTAGCTAATGGATTTGTTTTCTATATAATTTCATAATTTCTTTTTGTTTGCAGAAATTTTGAAGATGGAGCCATTTTGAATGATCAGCTCGACAATTTATTTGTGGAAGATGATGATGATTTAAATGAGGATGTCTCTGACAGTGATGGATATCTATCAGAGGTATTCTCTGTGGATTCTTTTCTGTGCCATTAAATTAGCATAAAACATTTTCAATTCTTATCCCAACAATCAGTGGTTGGAATTTTAATTCCTTTTCACCATTCATGTCTATCATGGGCTAATTCAGTTGCCAATACAGGCTTTATCAACTTCTTCCAAAGAACTTTTATTGATTCTATTTTAGGTTTTCTGTATGTCTTCACTAACTTTCAAGAAATATTTGAGCATTTTGTATCATGGCTCCTCTTTGTCACACATGCTCGTGCCATTTTAAGTAGGTCAGCCATTGTGCTATTGACACAACTATTCACTTTTTTAAAATGTGTTCATGTCTAACCTAGTTCGTTCTAAGTTTACAATTGCATACACCTTGATATTGTTTACTTATCATATTTGTTTGGACTTCTTTATTGCCTATATGATCTAGCCTGTAAAAATTTTTGTGTCCTATGATCTGATAAAATTATCACATAGATCTGAAATTCTGAAGGGCACATGAAAGCTGCACGACACCCCACGACTTCATGAACTTGAATCTAATTTTGTTAGTCATGTTCTTCGACATTTCATATAATGGATAGATATGACAAAAATGTCAACACTGGTGTATCCCGTATTTGTTAGCTTTGACTTGGCCTCATACACAAATGTTATCCTAGTAAAACCGTGTCCACATTGTTTGTGAATGTTCTATCTTCGATGACATGGGTATAGGTGTAGGGTCTTTTGTGGTGACCTAAACAAAGCCTGCCATTATTGGTAAGTAACTTATCTCATCACAATTGCTTCTAATTTTTATTGGTTATTTGTGTATGTGTTAGGCAATCAAGATTTTCTCCTTTCGTGAAAATTTATTTGTTCACCATTCTTTTCATTTTCTTTATATTGGAATCTACAATGTAATTTGATTCTCTACTTTTAGTTTCTGGCTATCCACCTGCTATCAGCTTTTCAGTTTTGTTGTCCAAGTTTGGACTAGCATCAGCTATTTTTTCTTTCCTACCTAACTTTTACTACCATATGTGTGTGCCTCCCCTAAACTTTATGTATTCCTATTAGTAGTTCCATTGATGATGGTTAATTCACAGGATCCAGAATGCCCTTACATCTCTGAAAGTGATAATGACAATGATTCTAGAGGTTAGCATATCCTTCCTATTTCCATCCATTATAAGCATTGTGATATATTGTCAAGTATAACTTTAATGGAAGTATTTGCAGACAAGAACAATCGCATTGCTTTCTTGGGACGAAACAAGGAAATTCATTTGGAGATTGCAAAGCAAAAGAGAAAACTGGAAAGGCTGCTAGAGAAGGTGATACCTCATGTTATTTTGGCCCTCTGAAAAAAAGATTCCATGGTCTAGGCCTGCTGTATTACTTTTATTCTGAGTTAAAAGAAAATGCTTGATGTATGCAATACTGTTTTTATTTTTAATCATTGACAGTTTAACTCTTCTTGCTGTTATTTTAGTTTTGTTTTGGATTCTTCATTATTGATACAATAACGAACTTTTGTGTAAATGTTTTTTAGGACCCAAAATTTTCTGAATTCCTTGAAAGTAGAAGATCTGACCTGGACCAAACCAGAAGTGAAGAGATTGTAAGTTTTTCAGACATTACGTTAAAGCTCTGCAGATATTTATATTTATGTTTCTTCACATTTTGATCAAGGATCTGTTCTATGTAAAGTATTCAGATGATGAAGGAAATACAAGTTATCTGGATGGAGCTGCAATTAGAGAGAGCCAGACCTCACATAATGACAAAGTCCTTACAGGGCATACTATAGATGTTTGGTGTTGGTTGGTTATGGAACAGCCAGATGGTTCTGCATTTGCTAACCTACTTAATGGATTCCGTGCTGCATCTCAATATGGAATCAACTCTGATGATAATTCATCACAGAAAATTCCAAATAGAGAAGTTTTCTCTAAAATATTAACGTTTGTTCTCTGCGAAGCAGATGGTGTTTTCCGTAGATTATTGAGAGTTCCAGATTCTTGCTCCAAAGAATTCATTTTACAGTTGAAAAGCACACCAGAGTGGAAAACCATGAGGCCACTGATGAAGTCTTATCTAGGGAGTTCCCTATTTCTTCTAAATCAAGTTACTGACAGCCAAATTCTTGATTTTGTCATGTCTCGACTCAGAGCTTCTGTTGTTTTCTTCACTTTATTTCCATCATTGGTAGGGAGGCTTATCAAGGTACCTGAAAATCTGTCGCTAAAGGGTTCTAGTGTTCCTCTTATGATATTCTTGTCAGTGAGATGCTGGAATCTGGTAACTAGAGGTTATTGAAAGTTTTGAACAAGACTATTTCGCAAGCTCGATGAATTTTGCATTCTTGGATTTGGATCAGTGCTGCATTTTGTGTATAAATTTCAGTTCTTGTTAATGCTTATACTGTTTTATGACAAAGCATGTGCTACTTCGATAAGTTTACCTGGTTAACTCTTGCAATATTTAAATGTAAGAAACATTATGAGATAGCTTTTACTTTTTCCATCGAAATGAGATGGTTTTTATAGTTTTCTTATGCGTGATACTTTGTTTCTTATTGTCAATACTTGGCTGCTTTTGCCATTAATACTTAGACGAATGGTGATATTTCAATCAATTTTCGGTGACTCAACTAATTTTAGCTAAACTGTTAAAACTGGATATAATTTTTACCTAACCAACAAATCTTGTCCCAATTATCTAGAGTCATGTGACAGTTAACTTCATTGCTAAAAGCATTAGCTGGATACAATTATTACTAAAATAATTGCAAACCAACTAGAATATTATCAATTTATTACCTGCATTGGTTATTATTGCTACCAAATAATTGGCTTCTTGCAATCTAATTTCTGACTGATGTCTTATGCCATCCAGCATTTGCATGCAGATCTTAGTTCATTTGTGGGCTACTGGTGAGGAGAGGTTGTCTTCTACTTCATTCTTTTTTATTCGAGACATTGCTTCACAATTATCTTCTGACTGCCTTGACACCTGCTTGACAAGAACATATAATGCTTTTATTGCACGTTGCAAGTTTGTGGAACGTACAAATTTGAAGCATGTAAAGTTTCTTATGGACTCTGTTGTGGAAATCTATTCTCTAAACATTCAAAAATCATATCAGAAGGTGCTTCTCTCTGTGCAGCAGCTGGCTAGTATCCTGGGACAGGCTTTAAAGACAAAGGAAAAGGTTTGTGACATTCAATCCGAATTTATATCTAGCATTTGGTTCTCTAGAGCCCCTACCACCCTCTTCCCCTTGACTAACAAATAATGCATATTTAGTTTTTATATCATGATGGTTGTATATGCTGTGTATGGTGTTCTTTGGGTCCTTGGTAGGCATGGATATGATGGCTGGGATCGATGGGCTTTTTATGATTGCTGCGGTAGTATTAAACAATACTATATCTTTAGTGTAATTTGCATCACATATTATGTCAAATTGAATAAGTTGCTCCGGTCTTAAACTGTATAAGAGCTTTTGTCTAGCTTTTTATGGTTTGTGCTTTGGTTCCCTATATATTTGACATTAATTTTGATCATATAGCATTTGGTTTATAATTGACATTGCTCTACAATGATTTGTGGATGCAGGAAGAACTCAAGAAGATACACAATTGGCAGTATATTAATTGCCTTGACCTTTGGGTTAAGTTCATTACCTGTAACTTCCGGGATCATGACCTTCAGCATCTGCTTTTCTTGATTATTCAAGTCATAAGAGGGATAACTCACCTGTTTCCTGGTCCACGTTATGTACCTTTGAGGTTTAAATGCATGCATATGCTCAATCATCTCTCTCTTTCCGGTAGAGTTTTCATACCTGTTGCATCCTTGGTTTTTGATTGCCTAGAATACTGGGGAAACAGCAACTCAAATACAAGGAAGAGAATGCAAATTAACTTTTCATCATTGTTTAAGGTTGGTTGATTGATCTAGTTCATGTTGCCCCTGGTTTTGTGTTCTCATTTTGTTCCTTTTTGTTTGTCTCCTATTATATGCTACTTATTTATCTTTAATCATAAATGCAAGACTTATCTCATTTATGGTCAGCTTAATGGACCAAGCATGGTTTAAATCATTGACCATGATAAGGTTGCAGTAGCTGTTATAATGATTTGAGAGGCCTCTCTCTTATTAGTTATATAACATACATTTAAATAAAATCTTATCTGTTGACGCAATGAAATTTTATATCGCATTTTTTATAGCTACACAAAGTATTGATCCAAAATATAATTTTAAATCTGCAATTTGTAACTTTTGACACTATGGTGTTATTAACCAATATCTTCTTTTAGAATAGCTCAAAATGGTTGTGGTAACATCAATCTTGATTTTTTTTTTTTTAAAAAAAAAACCATTACAAGGCTGGACTGGGTAAGGTACTTACTGATAAGCTAGGGAGACAAATTGAAGCAGCTATAATACTATTATACAAATTTCATATTTCCATTATGAAATCAATATTATTTGAAAACATTGTGACCTTCACTGATTCCTCAATCTTGATCTACAATTTTTACCTATTTTTTCTTTAAAATGTTCATTTTGCTCATAATCCATTCACTGCATGATCCTGCACTTGCATTCATATTTTAATGTTCTCATGCTGCAGCTTCACCATGATTTTATCATTGTTGATGCAGGTGCCAAAGCAATTCCTAAAATCAAGAGATTTCCATGAGGAGTGTGTTTTTTCAGCAGTTGAGCTGCTTGTAGCACACTTTGTTCAGTGGAGCTACCATGTATCTTTCCCTGAGCTGGCAACCATTCCTCTCATTCTGTTGAAAAGATTATATGAGAAGACAAATGTTGAAAGTCTACGCCGCCTGGTGAAACGTTTGATAGATCAGGTATTTTTTTTTGGGATAATTGATAGACCAGTTACTGCAAAAATGTTATTGTTCTGTTAGTGACGAGCAGATTATATATATATATATATATATATATATATATATATATATATATATATATATATATATATATATATAGAGAGAGAGAGAGAGAGAGAGAGAGAGAGAGAGAGAGATGTTCTTAGGCCCTTTTCTGAGAATCCTGATACAAATAGGGTAGAGAATCTTATGTTACTGATTTGAGGAGCAAAAATGGGAAAAAGCTGATTTTTTGTTGAATTGCCATTCTGTCAAGAATTTGACTGTCTAGCTCTCTCTAACCCCAATCAAGAAGAGAAGGATAAAGCCAGGGGCAACTATTTGGTTTAAGCATCTGCACTGTTCTCCATTAATCCTTTGTCACATAACTTTTTGTTCCAACAACAGATTGAACAGAACATTGCATTCATTCAGAAGAAAAGAGAAGAGGTTTCTTTTTCACCAAATGATCAACCTTCGGTCGAATGCTTCCTACAGGTCAGTTTCCTTGGCTTCATTTTGCTTCCAACGTCTGCCAACTGCAATAATTTAATTCTCTTGGCTGGTTATACTTGTAGCTGGAGAAAACTGGCCCGCCGGCACCTTTCTCTCAGTACTATTCCAGCATTCTACAAAATTCACGGTTTTGAGAAAAGGATTTACAAAGGTTGTTTAATGGTAAGAACACCATTCCTTGGTCAAATAGCAAGACTTGATTCATTTTTCTGTTACAGGGGTCCATAGTTTAATGTAGGCATCATCCATGCCAACCATAGAATGACCTGATCATACTATTTGACAATAACCTTCTGCATTAAATCCTTCATTTTGAAATGTTTGCAGGGATTTCTGCTGCAAGGTTTCTGTGTTCGTCCCTGAGAAGTGAGAATGATGAATGCATCATGGCTTTTATGCTCATCTGATAATTTAAGGATTGTGTTTTCTTGGAGGTCATTCTTTTGGGGGAGGAATACCCCGATGTATTGACCGTGGGTAAGATATGAGGCGCATTGTCTGGTTGATGAACATTCATCAAGTTTTTTGACATCATTATTATTGATCATTATTTAAAGCTTATCTTTGCCTACAATCCGAACCACCGGTCTTGTTTACTTGTATTACAATAAAGATGTATCTTTGATAAATACTCGTTGATCTAACCTGTTTTGTTCATTTCATGTAGCAACCAAAAGTATGATTGTATTTATAATCAATATAAAATTTGAAAAAAAATCTTAAGATTGCAGCCATTTATTGTGCTCCTGACGTGTTGCCGGCGCTCTGTTCTAGCTGTAAATAGTATCTTTGGGTAGTTTATAATGCTTGATTTTTCTTTTATTGGGCTCTCTTTTAAGACTTGTTGCTGATGAAATGAGGGTAGGCAACTATCTTGACCTGTCTATTTTTTGGTGCCGTGTTTCTTGACAAGTTGCACGATTAAGACTTGTTTGGTCTGTTTTCCCTCAATGTCAAGCTCATCAAAGCTATGAAGCTACTCCCCTTGAACACGACATTAATGGATCTTATCGTGTTCATCCTTTGGTGGCTGCAACACCTACGTGTGCACAAAATCAACCTTTTGGCTCCCGCCGTTTGAACGAGTTTGTATTGGCGTCAGTGCCAAAGCGTCGCTGTCCCGCCTCTCTCTCTCTCTCTCTAATTGGAATAGTTTTCCTGACTTTTGGCGCCAATGGTATCCTTACACTATAAAGTTAATGTAATGACGCGTCACGCGGTGCCATTGAACCCACAATGGATTGGTGGATGGCAATAATTTGTCTAAAAGTTAGTATTTAAAATGTTTTATATCAGTCATTTGTTTTGTGGCTACTATTATAAGTGATATAATGGGAAATAATAGAAAAATCAAGATATTGTCACATAAGAATAGTCTTTACGAATGTCTAACTGATTAATGCTTGATGACAGCATGAAATAGCACATTTCCTGCTTGTTTCATAGATTTTGCCTGTTGCATGACACAGCCTATGGGCTTATGTTAAAAAAACAAAATAGGGCCTAGAGGTGAATTAGTTAGAACAACCAACTTTTTTCCTCTATTTAAAGACAACTTAGCAAGTATGATATAATGAAACTTAGTAAAATCATCCGGCTTGCTGGAAATAAGATGGCAAATCATAGCCAGTTATAACAACAATTACAATACTGCAAATCAACAAACTTGCAATTTGCAATCCTGTTCGGAGTAATAATTTACCTCGCGCTTCTCTCTAGTGATAGCTGCTATCGCACGACCGCTGATGTCTGTTCGGAGTAATAATTTATCTCGTGCTTCTCTCTAGTGATAGCTGCTATCGCATGACCGCTGACGTGAAGCCCGTCTCAGATCCAACTGACAGCCATGCTGGCAGAAGATGCCACCTGGACACGGTTCCCGAAGAAAGTGTCCAGATCGAGCCCCTGGCCGAGATCAGCTCCCTCGAGGTCGAGGTCGCTCTCTCGCTTTTCGAGCCCTTGGCCAAGGTCAACTCTCTCGAGGTCGAGCCCTCGGCCGAGGTCGTGCTCTCACTTTTCGAGCCCCTGGTTGAAGTCGGCTCCCTCGAGGTCGAGTCACAGGCCTGGATCGTGCTCTCGCTTTTCGAGCCCCTGTTTGAGATCGGCTTCCTCGAGGTTGAGCCCTCGGCTGGGGTCGTGCTCTCGCTTTTTGAGCCTCTGGCCGAGGTTGGCTCCCTCGAGGTTGAGCCCCCAGCCAGGGTCATGCTCTCACTTTTCGAGCCCCTGGCCAAGGTCGGGGTCGTGCTCTCGCTTTTCGAGTCCCTGGCCAAGGTTGGCTCCCTCTAGGTCGAGCCCCAGGTCGGGGTCATGCTCTCGCTTTTCGAGCCCCCGGCCGAGGTTGGCTCCATCGAGGTCAAGCCCTTGGCCAAGGTCACATTCCTCTACTTGAGATTGATCCCCCGATCAAAGTCAACTCCTTCCCCCAAATCAGGTATGGATTCTTATAGGTGAACGCGATCTCTCCTATGGGCACTGATAACTATGTTATAGACATACATAAAAAAATTAATTTAATAATTAAATTATCTTTATTTATTTAAAATTGATATTTTTATATATTATTTGCAGGAAAGAATACCGCCAATGCGAAGAGCTAGGTTTTAGGAGTCCAACGATGCAAATTGCACTCCAATCAGACTTGAAACGAGCTCAGAAATAAATTTCAAAAAATTAAACAAGAAAAGCATGAATTTTGGCACAGCCAATCTACCATGGACCAACTGTATGATCTACGGTTTAGCTTGTGGTCCATGGGATGCCATGATTGCAGTCCACGAAACAGAGCCATGGACCACGAAGCCTGTTTTGAGCAGAAATTCGTCGGGATTGCTGCCCCGTCACCGTCCAAGCCTCCGGCGCCTCCCTTGTGGCCAGAGAAGCCTCTCTTGGTTAGAAAATTGGCCGGAAAAGCTGGCAGTCTTCTCTTTCTTCTTCACTACCATTCTATGGCTCCCAAGCCAATTTGGCACCAAAAGATTTGCCGGCATCCTTTCCCTCGCCGCTGAGGAGATGCCTATGGCTGGAAAGGCTATCATCTATCTACCTAGCCACTGATTTTTGGCCACCATCCATCCAAGATCCGACCTCCCAAAGCCGTCAGTCACAGCAGCCCTTCTCCTCTTCCCTGTTCGGCCTTTGCTCGCCGGCCAAGTGGTTCGAGCCATAGGGATCGTGAAGCGTCGCTGGGTTGGTCCGAGCCATAAAGAGCAGTTTGGAGGTTGTCTATCACGCCCCGAATCCAGATCTTGGATTGGCTACGTGATCAGCCGCACAATCCTAGGTATCACTCTAGAGATCATGCCAGGCCAAAGCTTCAATTCAAAATCCAAGCACTCAAAGATTAACACCTATACCCTAGCTCCTTAGTGACTGATCCCAAAGTCCAATTGATCTTCGATATCTGAAACAAAAAGATAGGAAAATAGGGGTGAGCTATACAGGCTCAGTAAGTTATCAACACCTCCAGTATACATACACAAATATGCATTAACTAATAGCAAGCACAAACACATCATACAACAAGATGTCCATCAATATAATAATATATATCCAACAACATGATGCAAATATATATACTTAATCTCAACTGACACCAACACGAATATGGATGGCCAACTATTTCCTTTACTCTCCTAGTCCCTTTTGACAATGGCCACGATCGGCCCGTGGCTCGTCCCACAAAAGACTATATCCTGTCTCACATACCGAAACTGGTCGTGTGCCAGTGATCGCCCCACTAGAGGCCCACAAGGAAAACTAGCTCTAAGTATTACACGAGAAACATGCATCCTCTGCATGTGCCTGCCACGCATGGCTAAAATAAGGCAACTATCTCCTGAATCACATATCGCTCATCGGTCATGTGCCAGCGATCGCCCCGCTGGAGGCCCACAAGGAGACTAGGTCCTCGTATGATCATAGTCGAACTAGAGAGCGACAACACCAACATAATGCATGCAACCCAATGCAATCCAATCCAATACAATCCAATGCAAATTAAAATATATTACACGCATTTAATATTTCATAAATATATAATATATTTGGTATATAATATTAGGATCTGGTCTCTTGTGGGGCGAGCCATGGGCCGATAGTGGCCATAGTCAAAAGGAACTAGGAGAGTAAAGGAAATGGTTGGCCATCCATAGTCGTGTCAGTGTCGGTTGAGATTAAGTTTACATATTTGCATCATGTTGTTGGATATATATTATTATATTGATGGACATCTTGTTGTATGATGTATTTGTGCTTGCTATTAGTTAATAGCATATTTGTGTATGTATACTGGAGGTGTTGATAACTTACTAAGCCTGTATAGCTCACTCCTATTTTTCTATCCTTTTGTTTTGGATATCGAAGATCAATTGGGCTTTGGGATCAGTCAGTGGGGAGTTAGGGTATAGGTGTTAATCCCCGAGTGCTTGGATTTTGAATTGAAGGTTTAGCCTGGCATGATCTCTAGGATGATATATAGGGTTGTGCGGCTGGTCACGTAGCCGATCCTAGATCTGGATTCAGGGCGTGATAGATTTAGTGGTATCAGAGCCAGGCTGTCTTAATGACAAGATGATATAGATAGTGAGAGTGGGGTAGAGATAATTAGGATAAGTTTAAGATATTTAAAGTAACAAGTAAGGTTATATTATAAAACTAACTTTCTTCTGTAAAATAGGTGAGAATGGCCCGGACCCGATCCATGAGGATGTCTAATCATAATGATCATGCTTCTCGAGCTCATAATACTTCGCAAGTAGCAGGTCTGTCTCGAGCTGCCAGTGCCTCCAGGACTCGTAGTTTATCACCTGATCGAGATGAAAGCTGAGCAGTTAGTCCTACCCCTCAGCAGCATGATTTGAGGACAGCTAATTATGATGGTTAGGTGGTAGGCCTTATTCAAGTGCTAACTGGGCTTATTTAGGAATTGAGTCAGCATGGAAGTAGAGGTGGTCAATCTTCTAAGATAGATCGGGGAATCACATAATTTAAGAAGTTAGCACCTCCTACTTTTGAGGGCTCTACCGAACCTACTGAATCTTTAAAATGGCTGATGGAAATGGAGAAGGTTTTTGCCAGTATGGATTGTACAGATCAGGAAAAGGTTCGTTTTACTACTTATCAGTTGCAGGGTGAAGCTTTTGAATGGTGGGAGGCTGTCAAGAGGCAGCTTGGTACTGAGAAGCTAATTACTTGGGACAGTTTTCATCAAGAGTTCTTGGATATGTATTTTTCAGAAAGTCTTAGATTTGAGAAAGAAAGTGAGTTCACAAGACTGATACAAGAAAACATGACGGTGGCACAATATGAAGCCAAGTTTATAGAATTGTCCCATTTTGCTCCGGACTTGATGGCTACAGATAATATCAAGGCTCGAAGGTTTGAGAAAGGGCTTAAACCCAGGATTCGTGCTGGAGTAAGACCGATGCAACTGGTTTCATATCGAGATGTGGTTAGTAAAGCCAAAATTGTAGAGCAGGAAGTTGACAACATGCAACAGGAAAGAGAATGACAATTGAGGAAGAGATCTGACGTGATGGACAGTAAGGTGGTCGATACTCTAGCAGACCGACTAGATAGAAGGGAAATCAAGAGAGGAATCCAGGACCTCAGTAGGAAAATGGTCCTTGTTGCATAAGATGTCAGGGTTTTCACTTGGTGCAGGACTGCTGTTGGTTTTCTGGGGCTTGTTTTCATTATGGTCAGTAGGGCCACAGAGCTGTTGATTGCCCTTGTGCTCAGAATTCTTGGGCTTGTTTTAACTATGGCCAGCAGGGCCACAAAGCTGTGAATTGCCCTCGTACTCAGACTTCTGGGGTTTGTTTTAACTGTGGCTAGCTGGGCTACAGAGCTGTGCATTGCCCTCGTGCTCAGAATTCTGGTTACCAACATTCATTTCTGAATGCACCGCGATCGCCTGCACCTCCTACTTCAAATGCACCAGCTTCTTTTCAGAATCAACCTTCAACTTATGGATATAGAGAGCGCCAGAAGTAGAAGACCCAAGCTCGTGTTTATGCTTTGACTCAGCAAGATGCTCAAGCATCGAATGCTGTAGTGACAAGTAATTTCAAAGATCTTTTCTTTTAGAGTTAATTAAATTGAGTTCATATAATTACAAAGTTAGAATTTGACTATTCGATAGGTACCATCAAAGTAGTTTCTTCTTATGCTCGTGTTTTATTTGATTCCAGGGCAACACACTCTTTTATCTCAATTGGATTTATTAAGAAGGCTAGTATGAAACCAGTCTTTATAAATTATGAAACATGTGTCTCCACTCCAAATGGGAGCACCATCATAGTTAGTATGATTTGTCCATCTTGAACTCTAAGTATTAGAAATCATGATTTTTTATCTGACCTAATGGTTTTGGAGATGAAGGAGTTTGATATTATTTTGGGAATGGATTGGTTGGCTTCTTATCATGCCACCATGGATTGTTTTAGGAAGAAAGTAATTTCTTATCCTCCAGGATAGGAACCTTTCAGTTTCTCTGGTAATAGGGAAAAGGCCCCTATTAAAATGATTTCAGCTATACAAGCTGGCAGGATGCTGAGACAAGGTTATATAGGATACTTAGCCAATGTTATGGACCTTCAGCAAAAAGAAATGAAGTTGGAAACCATTTCGACCGTGAAAGAATTTCCTGATATGTTTTCAAATGAATTGTCGGGATTGCCTCCTAATAGAGAGATAGAGTTTTCTATTGATCTTGTACCAGGTGCAGAACCTATTTCTAAGGCTTCCTACAGAATGGCACCAGCTAAATTGAAGGAGCTTAAGGAGCAATTTCAGGAACTACATGATAAGGATTTTATCAGACCGAGTGTTTCACCGTGGGGTGCTCCAGTGCTTTTTGTTAAAAGAAGGATGGAAGTTTAAGGTTATGTATTGATTATCGGGAATTGAATAAATTGACAATTCGAATAAGTACCCTCTTCCGAG
The DNA here is from genome assembly GCA_021397845.1 of Areca catechu. Lineage (NCBI taxonomy): Eukaryota > Viridiplantae > Streptophyta > Magnoliopsida > Arecales > Arecaceae > Areca > Areca catechu. Next base: position 103,372,114 of record CM038039.1, on the reverse strand, counting down.
AATTGATGATCATTTTGATCAATTGCAAGGTGCACAGGTATTTTTAAAAATTGATCTACGGTCTGGGTATTATCAGTTAAAAATTAAGAATGAGGACATATCCAAGACATCCTTTCGGACTAGATATGGACATTATGAACTTCTGGTGATGCCTTTCAGATTAACGAATGCTCCAGTAGCTTTTATGGACATGATGAATAGGATATTCAGATCATATTTGGATCAACATGTAGTAGTATTTATTGATGATATTCTGATATATTCTAAGAATGAGAAAGATCATGAAGAACATTTGAGGAAAATCCTACAAATACTGAGAGAACAGAGATTGTATGCAAAGTTAAAAAAATGTCAATTCCGACTTGATAACATTTCGTTTCTCGGCCACATAATCTCTAAAGAAGGTTTAGCTGTTGACCCATCAAAGATTGAGGCAATTGTTGGATGGAGTAGACCAACTAATGTAACTGAAGTTCATAGTTTTCTGGGACTAGCAGGTTACTATCGAAGATTCGTGGAGGGATTTTCTCGCTTAGCACTGCCACTAACCCAGCTAACCCATAAAGGGATCAAATTTATCTGGACAGATGACTGCGAGAAAAGTTTCTAGGAGTTGAAGAAATGCTTAGTGTCAGCTCCTATTCTTACCTTACCATCTGGAAGTGAAGGTTTTACTATATACAGTGATGCCTCCAGAAGAGGGTTAGGATATGTACTTATGCAAAATAGAAAAGTGGTAGCTTATCCTCTAGGCAACTTAAATCACATGAACAGAACTACCCTACTCATGATTTGGAGTTGGCTGCAGTTGTTTTTGCTTTGAAGATTTGGAGACATTACTTATATGGGATATCTTATAAAACTTTTACTGATCATAAAAGTCTCAAATATTTATTTATACAGGAGTTAAACTTGAGAAAAAGAAGATGGTTAGAGCTGATCAAGGACTATGATTTGAAAATAAGTTATCATCCAGGAAAAGCAAATGTGGTAGCTGATGCATTGAGCAGGAAAACTGTGGGTAGTGCAGTGACTTTAATTACTTCTCAGAAAGAAATTCTTCAGGATTTTGGAAAATTAAATATGGAGATACAGCTACATAATTCCAAATTTTTATTTGCTGCCCTTAAGATACAATCTACTCTTATTGACAGAGTTAAGGTATTCTAGGAGAGTGACACAGAATTACAAAAGATCAGAAAAAAGATACAATCTGGGATAATTTCAGAATTCTGAATTCATGAGGATGGATCCTTAAGGTTTGGAAATAGATTATGTGTTCCAAGAGATTTAAGTTTGAAAAAGGAGATCTTGACTGAAGCTCACAACTCCACTTATACTATTCATCCTGGAAGTACAAAAATGTATAGAGATCTTAAAGAGAACTTTTGGTGGAGGGTATGAAAAGGGAGATAGCCATGTTTGTGGCCCAATGCTTAACTTATCAATAAATAAAAGCTGAGCATAAAGACCAACGGGACCACTCCAATCCCTGGCTATTCCAATATGGAAATGGGAGCATGTCATAATGGATTTTGTTACAGGATTACTGAGGACTCTCAGAGGATTTGATGCTATTTGGGTTGTTGTAGACTGGTTGACGAAGTCAACTCATTTCCTACATATCAAGGTTAATTGTTCTATGGAAAGGCTAGCTAAATTATATATTGATGAGATTGTTAGATTACTTGGTATTCCTGTATCAATTGTATATGATAGGGATACGAGATTTGTTTCTCAATTTTGGAAAGGACTGTATCAAGCTATGAAAACAAAGTTGGAATTTAGTACAGCCTTTCATCCTCAAATAGATGGTCAGTCAGAGAGGACAATCCAGACACTGGAAGATATGCTGAGAGCTTGTGTTTTAGATTTGAAAGGGTCATGGGATGAACATTTATCACTGGTGGAGTTCGCATATAACAACAGTTATCAAGCAACCATTAAGATGGCACCTTTTGAAGCATTGTATGGGAGGAGATGTAGGACCCCGATATGTTGGGATGATGTTGGTGAGAGGAAGCTTTTGGGACCAGATATTATACTGCAGACAATGGATAAAATTCAACTTATTAGGAAATGGCTTCTCACAACTCAAAGTCGACAAAAAAGTTATGCAGATACTCAAAGAAGAGAGCTAGAATTCCAGGTGGGAGATCATGTGCTTCTCAAAGTATCTCCTACCAAAGGAGTAATGAGGTTCGGGATGAGAGGGAAGCTAAGCCCTCGGTATGTGGGTCCTTTTGAGATCCTAGAAAAAATTGGAGTAGTGGTGGTGGGGACACCTGAGGCACCAGAATAAGACAGAGGTTTTTTCAACCCTCTTTAAATTGATCAAAATTTATTAGTCCATCTATAATAAGGGCTTAGCTCATCTGAGTCCATTTTAGTTGTTATTTGAGTATTTTTAGTTGTTATTTCAGTTCTGTACTAGTCAGCTCATGTTGAGCTAGTTCAGTCCAATGCTAGTCAGCTCATGTTGAGCTAATTTTATTTTTTTGAGTCCTGTCCAAGCATACTGAAGACTCAAGACTATATCATACAAGTGAAGACCAAGTCCAACTAGATTGAAGACATGGAAGTATAGCACAAGTCCAACCCAGCTTGAAGATTTGAAGACCCCAGGAGGAAAATTCAGAAAACCCTGATTTCTTGCAGATGCCCTCCAGATACCCAGATTCCCTTCCAGATGCCAAAGTATATTCATAGATAAGGGCATCTATGATTCTAGAGGTCCATCTGCATCCTAGCCCAAAGAAATCAAGCCCAGGTGCCAAGCCCAAGCCCCTAAGAAGCAAGATACCAGGGAATATTCCTGCTACCTGGCTACCAGGCCACCCCAGCTTCCAGAGGCCCAAACCATGCACCCGAGCCCCTTTGGGCCGGCCTTTTGCTGCTCCTAGAAGCCCAACACGCCCCCTAGGCATCCTTGGAGTCTTGACCAAGTCAAGAAAATTTTTAGGGATTTTTCTATCTAATATTTCCTTATTTTCTAGCTAGGGTTTGAGAGGGAAAAGGATTCTTATGTAAAGACTTATGTACCCTTACTTGGAGCCCAAGGTTAAGGGTCTATTTAAGGGACCCTAGCCTCTTGTATGAGGATAATTTTTGATGAATGAAAACCTTGAGTTCTTCTATTGAGTGGTGTGATACCCTGCTGTGTGCATAAAGGGGTTTGTGAGAGTTCTTCTTCCCGGTGTTTGCAATCATCTTCCTGCTGCCAACAAACCCTCCAGATCCCTGGACGCCCACTCCAAAGAAGCCTTCCCTAGCTATTTTTTCTTTGTTTTCTTATTCCTTTGTGAGCTTTCTAACCCCTGACAGGTCGTTTGCAGGTCCCTGAGTTCCTACAAATCCAACGACTCCAGCCAAGCCTCAATCGGATCACCGAGCAGAAAGCCGGGTATCCGCAGGTCTTTGGCTCGATTTTCCAGGCCGCATCCATCGAGGAACGAGAGACCCCTTTACTACAATTTTCATAGACGTTGTCAGGTACACCCCTCTACCTCCAGTAGTTTTATTGTAGGAGAACTTGCCCTAACCGAGGCTTCTCAGCCCCGGCGGTCCTTCTTTGCTACTTTTCTAGGTCCTAATTTGCATGCTGATCTTCAAAAATTCATACAAACTTTCTTACAAATGATTTTGATCTGAAATTTGGGAATTAATCACCTAACTCAACATGTAAAACATACAAAAAAAATGGCATGCATATTAGTTCCCCATCATTTGGTATCAGAGCTTAGATTAGGGCTTGTTTTCTGCAATTTTTTAGCCCGTATATACTCTGTTATTCTAATTATTTCTCCCTGTTAGAAACTCCAAAAATTATTAAATTTATTTTCCTGAATTTATCATAATTCACAGTAATTTTAAAATCTTTTCTAGATTTTATTATGGCTTGTGAATTTTCTGCAAGCCGAAATAGGGCCTGCTAATTTTCGGCTCTATTTTTTTTAGCAAGACAAGTTTGGAAGTTTTAGGGTTTTGTTTAGCATTTTTTGCATATATTTTAATTTTAGTATATTTCCTGAATATTAGACAATAATTTGTAAGTTTTCTTCTATTTAAGAAAATACCAAAAAAAAAAATTACATATTCTCCAAAAATACCAAAAACATCTAACCCTAATTTGCATCATTTGCCTGCCATCATTGCATAATCTACTTTTAAGGGCACTCTTGCTATATCAGATGGGGGAGGAGTTGATAACCTCTCAATAGCCCAAAACCACATCCCTTGCATTCGGTCCCAAGCCTTAACCTAAAATTAACTAGACTTAATTTGCCCTAGTGGGCTAGGGACACCAACTGGTCGGGTCCGGGCTAGTGTTAGATCACTGTGTCAAGTTAACCTGTGTGTGCCTTGTGCTCAGTGTCTAGAACGGTGGTTTAGGGATTCAATCCCGAAGGGCTTGTGTGCTGGTCCGCCTACCTGGCCAATCTCTGATTGGTGTCTAGGATTGGCAATCAGGGACCTAACACTCTCCTTACACCTGCCTGGCTAAGTACAGGGTTACTATAGGCTAGTTTGCCACCCTGATTGAGCATCTAGTTTGGACTCTGGGTCTAGTCAGTTATAGTCGGTCTGATCGAGTCTTGCATGAACACTAGATCAGGAGTTTCATATCACCCACCTCCTTCACAAATGTCTGAACCCATGGAAAATTTACAAGCCCAAATAAAAGCCCTAGCTGATCAAATGGCCCAGATAACTACCCAGATGACCCAGTTAACTCAGTCTCGTATTCAAACCAATGATAGAATTGACCATCTTGCCAATAGGTTTGATTAGTTAAAAGTCCAGGTAGGGACCCCAAGAAAAACCCATGGGTCACAGTCTGAGCCAGATCCTGATTCCCCTCAACCTAGGAGGACCCCAAACCCTGATCTATACCATGAGGTCGAACCTAGGAGAGCCCCTTATCCTGACCCGTACTACAATCCTCAACCTAGGAGGACCCCAAACCCTGATCCATACCTTGAGGCTGAACCTAGGAGAGCCCATCGTCATGACCCAATCCCTAAGGTTAGTCTAGAAGACCCAATCAGGATTTTATAGACCAGGAAGATAGATCCTATTTACCCTCTCCCTACAAGCCTAGTATACCTACAACCTATAGATCTCATGACTCCAAATCCTATGAACCTAGAACCTATGAATCCATAACTTATGAACCTAGATCCTATGACTCTAGATCCCATGATCATAGATCCTATGCACCCACATCCTATGAGCCTAGAGAACCCATAACCCCTAAGTATCAGCCTAGTACTAGTCATGCTTCCCCTAGTCAACTTGAACCCCATAGGATTAGTATCCCTAAATATGAACCCAATAGTGAGCCACTACCTCTTATACAACCTGAACCTACTAGGAGTAGTACCCATAATCAGAGACCAGAACCTAACCAATTTCCTGCTAGCCGACCTTCTCCAACCATTCCTGAGATTCACAAGGCTTACATTAACGCGAAAGTGTATGAAGCTGATGTGAGCCTAGTAGATGAGTATGAGGGAGAAGAGGAGACACCTTTAGTAGACCTAGAATTAGCTGACCTAGTAGATACCCAGGTAGAAACCAACCCAGAGCTAGTTGACCTTGACCATATCCAACCTAAAGCTATAATGGAAGAACAAATAGAGGAAGAGAACCTAGGTACTGCTACTAGAGCCTTACCTGAGGAAACCATAGAGGAGAGCCAAATTATAGAGTCTAGTCCTAAAATACAAGAACCAGAAGAATTTATTAAGGACCTGATCTCTTTGAATCAGTACCCTCAGGATGAGTCTCCTCCTATAGTTCCCATTAAGGACCTCTTTCCTGAGATTAATAACCCATCCTTCCATTATACAAACCCCGTAGATATATCGCAACCCCATAAGGTTAACCTCATTAGTCTAGGATTAGTCCCTGACATGCCTTCTTTGATTCTACTTTATCCAACTAACCCAGAACCTTTTTCTCCACCCTACCAGAGTAATTCTGAACCCACTTCCTATTTTCTACCCTTTCCTGAGTTTTCTCATGTGTCTAGAACTATTAGGTTACATTTTGTTGAGGTTACTAGGTTGCAAGGATCCATAGAGCCCATCCCATTTGCTACCTACTTTTGGCAGACCCTCTGGCACTTATTAGGAGTTACTAGCAAATTTTCTTCTGCATGTCATCCATCAACCACGACTCATTCCCCCATGCCCAAGTGGTAGTTAAGACCTAATAAACCTCTTTAGTCAAGTCTGCTAGGTGTAGGTTTGAGTCCTTTGCATCATCTTGTTAGGAGTTTGCATGTGCCTAGCATGTTCACCACCCGCCCTAATGTTAAAACAACTGGCTAATTCCTGAAGATGGATCAAAAAATTTGATGTAGTGGATTTTATCTTGGTTAGGCTTAGGCCTAAAAGAAGCTTCATGCTCGCAGAGCCGGACCTTTTAAAGTGATAGAGAAGGTTGGGTCAAATGCCTAGGTGTTAGACTTGCCTTCGGATTTGGGCATTAGTTCTACCTTCAATATTACAGACCTGGTTGAGTATAGGGAACCGGCAGCGTACCTAGTGAGGCCTTTGGACCTATTCCTTTTCATTGTGAGTGACCCTAACCTAGAGTGTCCACAAACAAATTTGGCCTGAGAGAGGAGAACGGATCGAGCGTATCCTGGACAATCAAGCCATCACGACCCAGGGCCATGACTATCAATGCTTCCTGGTCCGATGGCAAGGCCGGCCAGAGTCGGACGATTCGTGGATTTCTCGAGAGGACTTGCAACGCCTCAACCCAGACCTTCTCGAGAGATATGTGAGCCAGTCTGACCTTCACTCGACAGGGTCGAGTTCCTCCCACCCTAGGAGAATTGGTGGGGACACCTGAGGCACCAGAATAAGACAGAGGTTTTTTCAACCCTCTGTAAATTGATCAATAATTTATGAGTCCATCTATAATAAGGGCTTAGCTCATCTGAGTCCATTTTAGTTGTTATTTGAGTATTTTTAGTTGTTATTTCAGTTCTGTACTAGTCAGCTCATGTTGAGCTAGTTCAGTCCAATGCTAGTCAGCTCATGTTGAGCTAATTTTATTTTTTTGAGTCCTGTCCAAGCATACTGAAGACTCAAGAATATATCATACAAGTGAAGACCAAGTCCAACTAGATTGAAGACATGGAAGTATAGCACAAGTCCAACCCAGCTTGAAGATTTGAAGACCCCAGGAGGAAAATTCAGAAAACCCTGATTTCTTGCAGATGCCCTTCAGATACCCAGATTCCCTTCCAGATGCCAAATTATATTCATAGATAAGGGCATCCATGATTCCAGAGGTCCATCTGCATCCTAGCCCAAAGAAATCAAGCCCAAGTGCCAAGCCCAAGCCCCTAAGAAGCAAGATACCAGGGAATATTCCTGCTACCTGGCTACCAGGCCACCCCAGCTTCCAGAGGCCCAAACCCATGCACCCGAGCCCCTTTGGGCCGGCCTTTTGCTGCTCCTAGAAGCCCAACACGCCCCCCTAGGCGTCCTTGGAGTCTTGACCAAGTCAAGAAAATTTTTAGGGATTTTTCTACCTAATATTTCCTTATTTTCTAGCTAGGGTTTGAGAGGGAAAAGGATTCTTATGTAAAGACTTATGTACCCTTACTTGGAGCCCAAGGTTAAGGGTCTATTTAAGGGACCCTAGCCTCTTGTATGAGGATAATTTTTGATGAATGAAAACCTTGAGTTCTTCTATTGAGTGGTGTGATACCCTGCTGTGTGCATAAAGGGGTTTGTGAGAGTTCTTCTTCCCGGTGTTTGCAATCATCTTCCTGCTGCCAACAAACCCTCCAAATCCCTGGATGCCCACTCCAAAGAAGCCTTCCCTAGCTGTTTTTTCTTTGTTTTCTTATTCCTTTGTGAGCTTTCTAACCCCTGACAGGTCGTTTGCAGGTCCCTGAGTTCCTACGAATCCAACGACTCCAGCCAAGCCTCAATCGGATCACCGAGCAGAAAGTCGGGTATCCGCGGGTCTTTGGCTCGGTTTTCCAGGCCGCATCCGTCGAGAAACGAGAGACCCCTTTGCTGCGATCTTCACAGACGTTGTCAGGTACACCCCTCTACCTCCAGTAGTTTTATTGTAGGAGAACTTGCCCTAACCGAGGCTTCTCAGCCCCGGCGGTCCTTCTTTGCAACTTTTCTAGATCCTAATCTGCATGCTGATCTTCAAAAATTCATATTAAATTCCCTACAAATGATTTTGATCTGAAATTTGGGAATTAATCACCTAACTCAACATGTAAAACATACAAAAAAAATGGCATGCATATTAGTTCCCCATCAAGTGGCTTATCGACTTGCTTTGCCGCCTTTTCTTGTAGGAGTACATAATGTTTTCCATGTTTCTATGCTAAGGAAATATGTACCTGATCCAAATCATGTAGTTGAATTGGGACCGCTTCAATTCAGGAAAAGTTATCTTATGAAGAGCAACCAGTGAAAGTGGTTGATAGAAAGGAACAAGTCCTGAGATGGCGTATCATTCCTTATGTTAAAGTCCAATGGAGTAATCATTCAGAGTGCGAGGCCACCTGGGAACTAGAAGAAGTCATGAGAGACAAGTATCCTCAACTTTTTAAAAAATTAGGTATGTCAATTTTGAGGACGAAATTTCTTTTAGGAGGGGAGAATGTGAAGCCCGACCCAAAACGTGGCCCATGTGAATTTGGACTGAAGCCAGCTATTAGGATGCCGACTTCAGTTCGGATCGACCTTGGCATCGAACTGCCGGTTTGTTCGGTGGAGGAGTGGGAGAGGGGAGGTTGAGGCGTGCGGGAGAGGGGAGGCTGAGGCGTGCGAGAGAGGGATTACTCCCTATAAGGAAGGCTTTTTCATGTGCCTCGATCCATCTCGAAAAGCCATCTTCCTCCGGTGAATGCCAACGAACCCCTCTTGCATGCCTCGGTCCTTTCCGGAACACGTTCTCCTCTGGTGGACGTCGATCTCGCTGGTAAGTCCTTTGTCCTCGTCTTCTCATCTTCTCTCGGGTTGGCATGAGTAGGGGTGACCGACGGGAGCCCATTCCCTCTTGAGCATGGGTTTGAGTAGGGTCGACCGGCCAGGATGGGGGGGGATTTGTTTCGTTTTGGGTTTCTAGCAAGTGGCCGGACAGCCATCGAGGCACCCTGGTTCCTTCCCTTCCCTTCCTTCCGGTTTTCTTGTGGCAGTGGAGGGTAGGCTTGGTTGGGGGAGATGGCATCAAGATTTAATCAAGAGGAGAACAAGGGAGATGACAGCGGGTTGGAAGGAAGAACAAACAGAGTTGACTCGATTTCTGGGGTGAGTCAACTCGGTTGGTTGGCTTAGTAAACTCGGTCACAAAACTGAGTTGACTCAATTAACAGGGAATTTAGTTTCTTTTTTTGTAGTTCTATATAGAAGTTAATTATATGATTAAAAATTGTTATGCAGGATCGGGGTTGTCCTTGGAAGACCCGGTTTAGTGTTGGATTGTACTAGTTGGTGGATACACTAAAGTAAGTTATCATTCTTTAGTAAAATTTACCATGCATGCTGTGAGCTTACTATTTAGTATGTTACTAAATATTACTGTATAACTTTATGCTGTATATTGACATGAGATGGTATGAGGCTAAACACTTAGTATTAAAGTATACTGTGTCATGGGTTGAGTTGGTTTTAGTTGCTCTCTAGTCCGACTATGATTACACGAGTTAGGATCTAGTCTCCTTGTGGGCCTCCAGTGAGCGGTATGTGAGTCAACATTCTAGACTCTTATGGGGCTAGCCACGGGCCGATCGTGGCCATAGTCAGGGGGGACTAGGTGAGTGTGTGTGTGGATGGCCATCCTAAGGAGTGTGTGTTGTCATAAGAGTATTAAAGAAGAATAATAATGAAAATTGATTTGGCTTTATAGTAGTATTATTATGTTTGACTACTTGTGTGCACTGATTTATGTAAACTTCCTTGCTCTTGATTTATGGTAGGATTATACTCGAGATGTATGATAACTTACTGAGTTTTAGGGAAACTCACTCTATTCCCTTTTTTTTTCAAGATCAGAGGAACATGTGGGCTTGGGAACCAGTCAATGAGGATTTAGGACTTAGTGGACACTGTTATTTATTTATTTTTAATAAATTTTTGCGTGTGGCTGTTAGTGTATATGAACATTTGAATTTGCTTATCTAATAAAATTTTATGGGATTGCTTGGTTGATTATTTTTGTTGAGTTTGGTATGGTACAGGCCTTGTATGTTTAAGGAAAAAATGAACCCAAGGGCATATGGCCGTCTGATGTGCATCCAGCTCGGATTCTGGGTCGGGGCGTGACATTATCCACATTCGTTGGAGTAGTTCAGAGGTTATATAAATTCATTGGAATAATTCAAAGCTTCGTTGGATCATTGGAGTTCCGTTGGACATAGCTGGAGTTCAGCTGGAGCTCAGTTGGAATAGATGTAGTTGAAGAACATTGAAGCTTAGTTGGGTTGTTGGAATGGTGGAACTGAATTCAAGTGAAGAAACCATAAATTGGTTGGGTTGATGCCTGTAAAAGGGAGTCTAGAGATCAGTCCTTTATCCATCAGTCCATATTTCCCCCTCTTCTCTCCATTCTCTGCTCCATATTCTATCTTCCTATTTTTTCGCCACTCTCTTCTAGTTTCCATTCTTTTCTCCCTTCCCTATTATGTATTTAATCTTCTCTCCCTTCCCTGCTTCCACTCTCTTCCTAGTTTCCACTCTCTTTCAACTCCTCCTTGGAGTTCCTTAGAGCCTTTGCATAGGGGATATGAGGGGATCATGGGTTAAATGTTGAAGTGAGGGAGGGAAGAGCCGGTTCTTCAGTCTTTTGTATTTCTCGTTCTGCAATAAAAGAGTATGTTTTTCTTTCTACATTTATTTGTTCTTTTTTATTCACCTTTTATTATGCTTTAATATTAGATTGAAGTTAGGGACAACTCTTGCTTTCTGGAGATGCTCCATGATCTATTACAGGTACGGGGCATATCGAGAAAAGAAGAGTTGGATACCTAGTGCCTTCCAAAGATGCGCCGTGATCTGTTACAGATACGGGCATGCCAAGAAAAGACAGGTAAATCTCTAAAATCAATTACATTTTAGTTATAAGAGAAATATAATTTAGCACTATATAATCACTCTTCCTCACATGAAATACTCCCTTTCATTTGCTTTACCTTAGGAGTAGTTTATGTCCTGCTCACTTTTATTTTCACACAACAACAATTACTTTTCTCTTTTTTTTAAAAATCATAACCTAGCCCTAAGGTCCCTGAGGATATGATTTCGACTCACCCTAGCTATAGAGTCAAGTTGGTGAATTATTTTTGACTGCCTACAATAGCGATCAAATTTTGGTACCATTGCCAGGGACCATAGGCATGGTTGTGATTTAAAAAAAAAATTAAAAAAAAACTTAGAAGTTGATTGCTCTGATTTAGGACTTTGATTAAATATCCCAAAACCATTACAACAATCTAATGAATTGGAGCAGTACTAGGAACATGGATCTTAATTGTAGAGTGGATAAGTTGTCCCATACCTTTGGTGCCACACCCTACGAATTCGATCATCTACCAACTATTAGACACCTTCCACTCCATCCTTTTTTCCTACATAACAGGCATGCTCCACATATTCGAGCCCAACTCACTTTGTAAGTGAATACCCAACCATGTACCAATTTTCTAAGTCTAGATATGACCAAGTTTATCAAGATCAAACTCATATAGCCTATAGATTAGGAGAAAACCCATACTTTAATGCTTACAACCAAGGTTGGGGGACTCAGCCCGATTTGTCATGGCAACCACATTCAATGGTTACCCAAGTACCACAAAGACCTCCGTTTGTAGATGGATCATATTATGATCAGCCCTATCCATGTTATCGACCTTCGCTTAATTATAGCCTATCATTTCAAGAGAAGGTTCTGCAAGCCATAGACTGAATTGAGAAAATTGGTCAGACCCCACTTCTCCAACTGACCAACCCAGAAGTCGATAGATTTGCCAAATATCAATAACCAATTATATCTCAGCAGCAGTCTATCGATGAGCTTATGAATCAGACTAACCAATTACTAGTTGAAATTAATAAAGAAAAGGTCAGAACACTACCTAGTCAATCCAAGAGTAATTTAGAGGGAACTACCAAGTTAAAGATTTTAACGATCCTTTAATTCTTTCTGAACAATCAACCATAACTCCTGGAAATGAATTGGTCATGAAACAACCCTGCACCATCATAGAGATCCATATAGATGATTCGATTGAGGCAGAGAACCCAAACTGGTGGGATGAACTACTTCCATCATCATCTTACTCACCAATAGTCCCCTTTTCAAGTGCCCTAGATGTAGGGAAATGTGTTCCAAAGCCAATCGTCTAGGCTGTAGATGGTTGTGTTATTTTGTATTTGTATATGAATTTTTAATAATAAATAAAAGTTATTTATTTTTGGCTGTCCATCATTTTATATTTTTCTGTAATGAACTCTTGTATGATGGAGTCCTTAGAACTACATTGTTTGATATGGAGAGGATATATCAAGTAGTTCTTAAACTGGTTCATAACCAAATGATACATTATTATAGGATGATGATGTATCAAGTATAGGTTGTTGTATATCATATTTGTTGGTTATCCTCTTAATCAAGGAGTGTGGAGATACTGGTGTGACATACAAGTGAAGTGTATGACATTTTACTGAACGTGACCATCTGCGGAGCTCCCTTCTGCCAAAGGATTGCTCGTGAAGGGATATGGGTATATGTGTCCCTCAGACCTGAGGTTACCATGGTAGCTTGCAAGCAACTCACTATACTTTGGTGCCGGACTACCTGGATTTCTAATCCAGTGATGGAAGGTTTTTGGGTGCAGTCAAGTACTTATGGAGTGATGGTGGATCAAGATGGAATTGACCTTTCCAAATAGTTTGGAGTGAATGACTCACTATGTCTCAATTCAGCAAAACCTTGGCCAGGGTAGTTCTTGTGAGGAGTCCAAAACTTGTGAGGTTGAGACATGATCTGGATAGACCAAATTAGGGTTGGCAATCTAATCCTAGGTCATCTTGAGCATTGTGAGGTCAAAGGGAATAAATTATGTGGCAACCATATGCCAGATGTTCTTGTGAGGTACTCTGCATCTTCGACCTATCCAGATGTTGGGTATCATTGCTAGATGAGGACTTTGATTGGTACTGAAAATGCTCCAATGCTACCGACTTAGTGTTCGAACCTATGGGGTCACACACCATAGAGGATTTCTATATGATCTTTTGGGCTAATCAACGATTGAGAATCGTTTGCCGTTACCTAAAGTCAATATGGTTGACTTTGCTCCAAGTGTCGACACTTAGATTTTTGCAGGTGTCGACACTTGGTGAAGTGTCGACTTGGCTATTTTCGAGTGTCGACACTTCCTGTGACGAGCAGAAATCTGGGAGAATTTCGTGAGAGCTTTTTGGGCATGTTTTGACCTGGTTTGAATTTCGAATTCAAACCAGTTTTGGCTCCAAGGCTTTATGGTATGAATGTCATACTTACCTTAATGGATTGGACCCATTTGGAATGGACTTTATCATCTCCCCCATTCTCTCCCTCCATCTCTCCTCCTTCCTTCTTCTCCCTCTCATGGTAGCCCCTATAAATATAGGTCTTTGTAGTGGCTGCTGGGGTTACAGACATATGAACAGCAAGAGAGAAAAGAAAAGAGAGGTAGAAGAAGGATTTTGTGAGAGGTTTAGGGATTGGGTGTGAGCCACCTAGCTATCAAGCTAGGTCTTGGGAAAGAGGTTTTGGGAAGGGGTTCCTACTTTCTTTCCTATCCTCTTGGAAGAAGAAGTTCAGCCCACGAATCCCAAGGGGCTAGCACTCCGAGGGAGTTGATCAGAGTCGAGCCCTGGTGTGGACATCCTGTAGAGGCCAGACACGTGTGTGGCTCGAGCACCCTCCTCCTTCTCACTGCCCTTCATAGCTTCTCTCCAGCACTCTTAGAGGTATAGAGGTATGACCTTTATATTTATGTTCTTCTGTTATTTTTGTTGTTATATGCATGCTACATTATTATGCTAGGTCCTATTGCGGGCAGATCGATAGATCATTTAGATCTATCTACCGAGCCTTCCGCTGTGCATGTCTTAAAATAGTTTTAAAATGCATATTCTCTGCCCCTTTTCTTGCATAATGTATGCTAGGTGTAGGTGTTTTTCACCTTCAATGGTATCAAAGCCAGGTTCATTTTGTAGTATAATGATGCTAGCATGCTTATAATAACATCTCCTTTCTTCTTAAGTACTTGGATTGAGTGCTTCACCAGGCCGTCCGGTCATAGGAGAGAAGTAGGGCTGCAAGACCCTCTCTTCCCATTCAATGGGGTCTCCTATGGCGTGTAGGGGTGCCACTGTGATAGGCTCATGAAAAAGAAAATAAGAAGAAAGATTTTTGTAGGTTAAAAATGTTTTAATCTAATGTCATGATCATAAGACACTTTAGATAAGATTTAAAAGTTTTTATTGATCGGTTTTGATTGTATGTTTGGAGAAACATTGGATTTAAAATCATTGTTTTTAGTTGTCTCAGGCTATGAGTCGACACTTGGCCTTTTGAAGTGTCCACTCATGGAAAAATTTCCTGAGATCTGGTTTCTGTCTTTGTTCTGAGACAGGTTGGAGTGTCGACACTTGAGCCTGAAGTGTCGACACTTGACCCTTGAAGTGTCGACACTTGACCCTTGAAGTGTCGACACTTGACCCTTGAAGTGTCGACACTTGAGGCGTGCTAGAAAACATATTGTTCTATTTTCTGTTCCCTGTCTCAGGCCTTGAGTCGACACTTGCTCTTGAAGTGCGACACTTGGTTGCAGAAAATGCTGAAAATAGTGAATTTAAAATTTGAATTTGTTGTAAAATTATTTTACATGATAAATTAAAATTATTTTAATTTATTTAAGGCCATTGAACTTAATTTTGAATTAAGATTGACTAAGAACTCTAGGAATGTGATTCAAAGATCTTATGTTATTTCAATAAACCTTAAGGGTCATGGGTTAGCTTCTATTAGGTCCTTGATTAGGTTAGACCTAAGTTTAGATTCATTGAACAAGTTAAAGAACTAATCCAATCAAAAGTCGAGTTAGAATTTCTTCTCTAGATCTATCTAATAGTTAGATTGATTAGTCCATAATTTAAATGGATCTAATTTGTCACTCAGTGGAAAGCCCGAGTCTTTAGGCTAGTCTAATCGAGTCTGATGAACCGATTGGTGTCGAGGTAAGTTTGGCATTGTGATCATGGTTCTTTGGGGCTACCTCTTACCTGGCCAACTCTGTTGGTGTCTAGGCAAGATAGTTAATGACGGAACCCAACCCATGATCTCACTTACCTGGCCAATGTGGTTAATCAGGATTGATTAGATAGCACATTGACTCATGTTAACCCTTGTCACCCAAGGTTAATCAGTCTTGATTGATTTTAGGTGTTCATGGATCATTAGTTATGTGTAACCCTCCTAGATTACTGATGTGGTCAGTGGGAGGTTGATCTATGTCTTCTCTTCTCTTCATCTATCACATTAAAGTTAAAACCCTTTAAATTATTAGGTCCTTAAAAGGACAAAGTTATAAAGATAACCAAGTCCTAGCCTCCCATTAAGTGGGATAGTAATGTATCCAATAGTTGGGTGTTCATCGACAGATCCAAAGATCGGGTGTTCATCGAGCTATTGGAATTGCAGTTCCTAATATGATGGCTCAGTGCGACTCTCTTAACGGGGGTCAGGTGGGCCAGCCAAAGTCGGGCTTGACCATTCGTTAGATAGAAGCATTGAATTTTGTCATGTTAATGGTTGGACCTAACCAGGTCCTTCAATAGGAGGCCCAAAGGCCGATTGAAATGTACCTTGTGGCAAAACCCTATTACTAGAGGTTACTTGGAGAAGTAATTGGTTAAAGAACCTACCTTTAGACACGCATGGATGGGCCGGCCAAAGTCGGGCTCATGTGTTGTCTATTGGACTCTAGTACCCGCTAAGGAATTAATGTAATTCCTCGGATTGGAGGTAGAGCTACCAATCTGAGCAAAATAGTGGAAGGGACCTTTAGACTTAAGTCCATGTCTTTATGTTAATTATTCATATATACTAATTAGTTTTGGTTTTCCTTTCATATATCTTCCAACCTGTCACTCCGGTCTCTTCTCGACAACGAGAAGCTCAATGGATCCAACTTCGATAGCTGGTATCGAAGGCTCAGGATTGTCCTGGAGCACGAATGGATCATATATGTGATATCGGATCCGGCACTTGAGATCCCTGCTGCCAGTGCTCGGGGTTCGGTCAAAGACACTTATCAGAAGTGGCTCTCTGACAGGACCACTATCCGATGCATCATGTTGGCTACGATGAACGACGAGTTCAATCGCAAGTTCGAGGAAGCCCATCCGAAAGAAATCCTTCAAAAGTTAAAGGAGTCTTTCGGGACACCAGAAGATTTTTAGAGGTACAGGGTCTCCTGTGCTATCTACAACATGTAGATGTGTGATGGGGCCTCGGTCATTGATCATGTATTGTACATGATTGAGATGATTTAGCACCTGGGCAAACTCGGATGTCCCTTGCATGAATAGCTTGGGAAAGGTGCGATTTTGAATTCTCTCCCCTCTCCTAATTAGACTTTCTCGATCATTATAGAATGAACAAGCCTGCAGTTAACTACCATGGTCTGTTGGGGTTGCTGCAGACTTTTGAGAAAGACCACCAGTTGAATAAAGGGGTGGTGAATCTAGTGGGAGGTTCCTCGGGAGGGCGTCATCCCTTTAAGAAAGGGAAGAAGAAGAATAAAGGAAAAAATGTGCTTAGTGCTTCTGGGCCCAGTCAGGCCAAGAAAATGAAGGCTGATCAAAGTCATACAAAGTGCTTCTTCTGCAAGAAGCAGGGACACTAGAAGAGGAACTGTCCTCTTTACATTGCATCCCTTGATCCAAACAGGTCCAAGAAGAGAAAGCTGCAGGATGGTCCTGGACAAGGTATTTATATGATAACACCTTGTAGTCTCTCTATTTGCGATACTACTAACTGGGTATTGGATACTAGAAGTCCAATTCACATTTATAATTTTTTGCAAGGACTTCAAGTTAGTAGAAGATTCGAGGACGGCGAGAGGTTCTTGAATGTGGGAAATGGAAGCCGATTTCAGTTCTGGTGTTAGGAGTCCTTAAACTAGTTTTCGAGTCCTGTACTGTCATTTTGAATGAATGTCATTTTTGTCCTTTCATTTTGAATGTCATCTCTGTAGGCCAGTTCGCCATGTATGGTTATGAACTATTAATAAAGAATGACATTTGCAAAATCATTTTGAATGGTTATGTAATTTTGAATGGACAAATGCGTGATGGCATCTATGTACTATCACGACCTGTTAGTGTAATATACACGTCTAGTAAACATCCTAGGATAGATAATGTCAGTGAAGCGTACCTATAGCATTGTAGGGTAGGTCATATCAACAAGAACAGGATAAATAGGTTGAAAATTGAGGGGTCCTCAATTTTAATGAAGATAGTTCACTTCCAACCTATGAGTCCTGTTTTCTTGGAAAATGACTAAGTCACCTTTTACTGGAAAAGGTGAACGAGCCAAAGAAATTCTGAGTCTGGTACATACTGATGTATGTGGACTCATGAATGTTAGTGCCAGGGATGGGTACATTTATTTCATTACTTTCATAGATGACCTTTCGAGGTTCGGTTATGTCTTCTTGATGAGACATAAGTCTGAGTCGTTTGAAATGTTCAAACGATATCGTAGTGAAGTAGAAAAACAAACTGGAAAGTATATCAAAATCCTTCAATCCGATCGAGGCAGTAAATACCTTTTTGGCGAGTTTCTGACATATCTTGAGGAGAATGGGATTCTCTCTTAGTGGACACCTCCAGGGACACCCAGTTAAATGGAGTGTTTGAGAGGAGGAATCGAACCCTGTTAGACATGGTTTGGTCCATGATGGGCTTTGCTTCTCTGCCGGTATCCTTTTGGGGATATGCTTTAGAATCAGCCTGTTATATTCTGAATAGGGCTCCAAGTAAGTCCGTTAGTAAAACACCATATGAGATATGGACTGGACATAAGCCGACACTTTCATACCTTCGGGTCTGGGGGTGCCCGACTTATGTAAAACGTTTGGAAACGGACAATCTTGGACCTAGGTCTGATCGGTGCCTATTTGTTGGGTATCCAAAAGAGTCGAATGGGTATTACTTCTACTTAGCTGAAGAACAAAAGTTGTTCGTCAGTCTTAGGGCTATCTTTTTATAAAAGGAGTTCCTTGGTGAAGGAATTGTAACCGCTAAGATTGAACTTAGTGAAGTTCAACAAGTAGAAGAACCGACACATTTAAGCGACCACATAGAACCGGCTGTGATTATATCACACCTAGAGCCCACTCCAGAACCATTAAGAAGATCCGATAGAGTACCGAGCCGACTGGATAGATACTACGGTTTCTTGGTCTGGGACGGTCATCCCATTGAACTCGATGAGAACAATGATGATCCGATCTCCTACATGGATGCATTATAGAGGTTCGACTCTGAATCATGGCTAGGAGCTATGAAATTCAAAATGGAGTCCATGGAAATCAACAATGTATGGACATTGGTTGATCCACCTGAAGGGATAAAATCCATTGGGTGCAAATAGATTTTCAAGAGGAAAAGGGGCGCAGACGGAAAGGTGGAGACCTATAAAGCCCGTCTGGTTGCCAAGGGATATCGTCAACGTTATGGTATTGACTATGACGAGACGTTCTCTCCTGTGGCAATGCTCAAATCCATTCAAATTATGCTCACTTTAGCAGCACACTTTGACTATGAAATCTAGCAAATGGATGTCTGAATAGCTTTCCTGAATGGTGAGCTAGAAGAGGAGGTGTATATGATACAACCTGAAGGGTTCGCAACCATAGACGAGTCAAAGGTGTGCAAACTTCAAAAGTCCATCTATGGACTGAAGCAAGCATCCAGGAGTTGGAACATGCAATTTGATAAGTGTATCAAGTTGTATGGCTTCGTTAGGAACGGAGAAGAGCCTTGCATTTATAAATGGGCTAATGGTTCTGTGATTGTATTCCTTGTGCTGTATGTGGATGATATTCTCTTGATCAGTAATGACATCGTAGCACTGCAAGGAATAAAGGTTTGGTTATCATCTCAGTTCTCTATGAAGGACTTGGGTGAAGTCTCTTACATACTAGGTATGAAGATCTATAGAGATAGATCTAAAAGGCTTTTGGGACTATCCCAGTCTACGTACATCAACACTGTGCTGAAAGGTTCAGCATGGAGAATTCCAAGAAGGGCTATCTCCCAATAGGCACTGGAATTGATCTCTCCAAAAGGAATTGTGCGACAACTCCTGAGGAGAGAGAGCGTATGAGTAGAATTCCATATGCTTCGGTAGTGGGTTCCATCATGTACGCCATGACATGTACTAGACCGAACATGGCATACTCACTGGGTGTAGTGAGCAGATACCAGGCTGACCTAGGTGAAGCTCATTGGAAAGTGGTTAGAACCATTCTTAAGTATTTACGAAATACTAAGGACCAATGGCTAATCTATGGAGAATCTGACTTGAAACTTGTGGGGTATACTGACTCCAGTTTCCAGTCAGATAAAGATGATAGCAAGAGTGTGTCAAGTTTTGTCTTTACCCTAAACGGAGGAGCTATCTGCTGGAAAAGTTCCAAGCAGCCTACTGTGGCGGACTCTGTATGCGAAGCAGAGTACATTGCAGCATCTGATGCAGTGAAGGAAGCTGTGTGGTTGCGGAAGTTCCTTGGTGAGCTGGGAGTGGCACCTTCCTTGGATAGTCCTGTTCCGGTGTACCGTGATAACACTGGAGCCATTGCTCAAGCCAAAGAGCCGAAGTCTCATCATCGCACAAAGTATATTCTACGGTGCTATCACCTTGTACGAGAGATCGTGGAACGAGGTGATATTGACCTTCTGAAGATCGATAGAAAGGAGAACCTGGCTGACCCCTTCACTAAAGCCGTCGAAGTTCAAGAGTTCGATTATTGTAAAAGGAAAATGGGAATAAGATTCTGTACTGATTGGCTTTAGTCCAAGTGGGAGTTGTTGGAAAATGTGTCCCAAAGCCAATTATCTAGGCTGTAGACGATTGTGTTATTTTGTATTTGTATATGAATTTTTAATAATAAATAAAAGTTATTTATTTTTGACTATCCATCATTTTACATTTTTCTGTAATGAACTCTTGTATGATGGAGTCCTTAGAACTACATTGTTTGATATAGAGAGGATATATCAAGTAGTTCTTAAACTGGTTCAGAACCAAATGATACATTATTATAGGATGACGATGTATCAAGTATAGGTTGTTGTATGTCATATTTGTTGGTTGTCCTCTTAACCAAGGAGTGTGGAGACACTGGTATGACATACAAGTGAAGTGTATGACATTTCACTGAACGTGACCATCTGCGGAGCTCCCTTCTGCCAAAGGGTTGCTCGCGAAGGGATATGGGTATATGTGTCCCTCAGACCTGAGGTCACCATGGCAGCTTGCAAGCAACTCACTGTACTTTAGTACCGGACTACCTGGATTTCTAATCCAGTGATGGAAGGTTTATGGGTGCAGTCAAGTACTTGTGGAGTGGTGGTGGATCAAGATGGAATTGACCTCTCGAAATAGTTTGGAGTGAATGACTCACTATGTCTCAATTCAGCAAAATCTTGGCCAAGGTAGTTCTTGTGAAGAGTTACAGAACTTGTGAGGTTGAGACATGATCTGGATATACCAAATTAGGGTTGACAGTCTAACCTAAGCATTGTGAGGTCAAAGGGATGAATTATGCAGCATCCATATGCCAGAGGTTCTTGTGAGGTACTCTGCATCTTCGACCTATTCGGACGTCGGGTATCATTGCTAGAAGAGGACTTTGACTGGTACTAGAAATGTTCCAGTGCTACTGGTTTAGTGTTCGAACCTATGAAGTCACACACCATAGAGGATTTCGATATGATCTTTTGGGCTAATCAATGATTGAGAATCGTTTGCCATCACCTGAAGTCAATATGGTTGACTTTGCTCCAAGTGTCGATACTTGGATTTTTGCAGGTGTCAATACTTGGTGAAGTGTCGACACTTGGCTATTTTCGAGTGTCGACACTTCTTGTGACAAGCAAAAATCTGGGAGGATTTCGTTAGAGCATTTTGGGCATGTTTTGACCTGGTTTGAATTTTGAATTCAAACTAGTTTTGGCTCCAAAGGCTTTATGGTATGAATGTCATACTTACCTTAATGGATTGGATCCATTTGGAATGGCCTTGATTATCTCCCCCATTCTCTCCCTCCATCTCTCCTCCTTCCTTCTTCTCCCTCTCATGGCAATCCCTATAAATATAGGTCTTTGTAGTGGCTGCTGGGGTTACAGACATATGAACAGTAAGAGAGAAAAGAAAAGAGAGGAAAAAGAAGGGTTTTGTGAGAGGTTTAGGGATTGGGTGTGAGCCACGTAGCTATCAAGCTAGGTCTTGGGAAAGAGGTTTTGGGAAGGGGTTCCTGCTTTCTTTCTTGTCCTCCTGGAAGAAGAAGTTCAGCCCACGGATCCTGAAGAGCTAGCACTCCGAGTGAGTTGATCAGAGTTGAGCCCAGGTGTGGACATCTTGTAGAGGCCAGACGCGTGTGTGGCTCGAGCGCCCTCCTCCTTCTCACTGCCCTTCACAGCTTCTCTCCAGCACTCTCAGAGGTATAGAGGTATGACCTTTATATTTATGTTCTTATGTTGTTTTTGTTGTTATATGCATGCTACATTATTATGCTAGGTCCTATTGCGGGCAGATCGGTAGATCGTTTAGATCTATCTACCGAGCCTTTTACTGTGCATGTCTTAAAATAGTTTTAAAATGCATATTATCTGCCCCTTTTCTTGCATAATGTATGCTAGGTGTAGATGTTTTTCACCTTCACTAGAATCATCCACTCCTTTCTTTGGGATGGAAGAAGAAATTGATGATATGATGGAATTAATTGAGGAGCCCCAAGAACCATAATAGAATAACATAACAGGGGAAGCCATACTTCCAAGTTATCCCCAGAAGTTATTAGATCCCTATATGGCTTATTGTGAGATTGATAATTTTAAAGTACATGAATATACCATAGGGAGGGATAACCTATTAATACATCGCATTTTAAACCCACCCCACTTTTGATGGAACAATATGAGCCAACACCTAGCCCCCAATAGCTCCTCTATTAAAATCACCACCAGATTTAGAATTGAAGCCACTTCCTGTCATACATACTGATACCCTACCAATGATCTCTAATCAGGAAGACCAAATAGTTGGTGTTCTAAAGATTCATAGACAAGCTATTAGATGGGATGTTTATAAAATGAGGGATAATGATCTTAAAGATTTTATAGCTGATTTCACTATATTTGGCACTACTTTCGAGAATCGTCTCCAAAATCTATCTTTTATTCTAAAACGATGTATAGAGACAGACCTATAATTAACTTGGATAAAGTGCCATCAGGAAGGGATTAGGATAGATCTTTCTAAAGTTACAAAAATTTTGAAGCCCCCACCCCTTCCTAATCTTAAACCAAATTATTATAAAATTTTTAAATCTTGGTCTAGCATGCTTGTCTGGTGTACTCTATGGATC
This sequence comes from Areca catechu, assembly GCA_021397845.1. Classification (NCBI taxonomy): domain Eukaryota; kingdom Viridiplantae; phylum Streptophyta; class Magnoliopsida; order Arecales; family Arecaceae; genus Areca; species Areca catechu. The sequence continues at coordinate 103,349,415 of CM038039.1, read as the reverse complement.
AGGGATACTCATCATCAAAAACTCTATGAACGTTTTTCTATTATGATGACAAGGCCTCCTGTTTGGTCTTGTCTTCTGAAAATCTGGAGGGACGTATCCAAGCTCAATATCAATAACACTTTCGCATAGCATCTGGCTGAAGACATTAAACTTAGTGCTGGTTGGGAGGCAATCCAATAATCTCATCTTTTTTTTAGTGCACTTATAGGAACTTAGGTGGCAGAATAGGAACCCGCTACTTCATGAAGCCCTCTTCAACTCCCAAAGCACATTCATTCTAGGTGTATTCTTTTTTATTGTATCCCTTATTTTCTTTCTTCATTGAGGACAATATCGATTAAGTTGGGAGAAAGAAAAACTTGACCTAGATCTTCGAGTATGGTTAAAAATGATCATATTATATGTACCTAATTATTGTTTCGAATTGGAGTTACATAGGCACCTTAATCAATGATTGATTAATGATCTAGATAATACTAGAAATGCTGAAGGATAAATTATTAATGAAACTCAATAAATAGCAGGGTTTAGATTATGAATAATTTCTAAAATCTTCTGACCATTGATCTCAATGAAGAATCTACTTTATGGGGGTATAAATCAAAATATCAAGTATGCTAAAATTTTTTCTTGAAAAAAAAAGAGTTAGTCCCATCTCACAGCTTTGTTTGAACTCTTACCGAGTAACCGGGCCCCGTCGCCTAGGTAAGCATTGTGGTTCACATCAAAAGGTGAGAAGGTCAAGAAATATGTTAAGTAATGGTATCTCCTTGAGTAACCGGATCTCTTCGCCTAAGTAAGCATTATGGTTCGAGTCAAAAGAGGAGAATACTAACACTTAAGAGGCTAGGACATGACACTATACTCAAAAAAAAGAAAAAACCAGCTAGCAAAAAAGTACTGAGCTAAATCCCTGAAAATGAGAGGATTCAAAGAGTGAGGTGGAAAGTTGGCAAAAGAAAAACTCTAGAAATCTTTATGGGCTCTACCCGACCACTAATTGAATTGAATTAATAATCTGATGAAGTATCTCAGTAGTGTCTGACCAGGTATCATTTGCCTTTAAGGCTTCTTAGGTTAACATCCAATTCAAGGACAGATTGATACACATGGATAATCTATCTTTGTTACTCGAGGATGAGCAAAGTTCAAGTTGAGAGATGTGATAACTATGTTATAGACATATATAAAAGTATTAATTTAATAATACCTTTATTCATTTAAAATTAATACTTTTATATATCATTTTTAGGAAATAATCACTGCTAACATGAAGAGCTCAATTTTAGGACTCCAACGGTACAAACAGCACTCAAATCAGACTTGAAACGAGCTTAGAAATAAATTTCAAAGAATTAAACAAGGAAAGCATGAATTTTGGCACAACCGATCCACCATGGATCAGCTGTATGGTCTATGGTTCGGCTTGTGGTCCACGAGATGCCACGGCCATGGTCCATGGAATAGAGCCATGGATCGCTAAGCTTGTTTTGAGTCGAAATTCGTCAGGATTGCTGCCCTGTCACCGACCAAGCCTCCAACGCCTCCCTTGCCAGCTGAAGAAGCCTCCCTTGGCTAGAAAATTGGCTGAAAAAGCTAGCAATCTTCTCTTTCTTCTTCACTGCCATTCCACAGCTCCCAAGTCGATTTGGCACCAAAAGATCTGCCGGCATCCTTTCCCTCGCCACTGAGGAGGTTCCCATGGCCGGAAAGGCCGTCATCTATCTACCTAGCCACTGGTTTTTGGCTACCGTCCATCCAAGATCCGACCTCCCAAAGTTGTCAGTCATAGTAGCCCTTCTCCTCTTCCCAGTTCGGCCTCTACTCGTCGTCCAAGTGGTCTGAGCCATAGGGATCATGAAGCATTGCTGGGTTGGTCCGAGCCATAGAGAGTAGTTCGAAGGTTGTCCACATTCGTTGGAGTAGTTTGAAGGTTGTCCAAATTCGTTGGAACATTTCTAAGCTTCGTTGGATCATTGGAGTTCCGTTGGACATAGCTGGAGTTCAGCTGGAGCTCAATTAGAATGGATGCAGTTGAAGAATGTTGAAGCTTAGTTGGATTGTTGGAACGGTGGAACTGAATTCAAGTGAAGAAATCGTAAATTCGTTGGGTTGATGCCTATAAAAGGGAGTCCAGAGATCAGTCCTTTATCCATCAATCCGTATTTCCCCTTCTTCTCTCCCTTCTCTGCTCCGTATTCTATCTTCCTATTTTTTCTCCACTCTCTTCTAGTTTCCATTCTTTTCTCCCTTCCCTGTTCCCTATTCTATCTTCTCTCCCTTCCCTGTTTCCACTCTCTTCCTAGTTTCCACTCTATTCTAACTCCTCCCTGGAGTCCCTTAGAGCCTTTGCATAGGGAATATAAGGGGATCATGGGTTAAGTGTTGAAGTACGGGAGGGAAGAGCCGGTTCTTCAGTCTTTTGTATTTCTAGTTTTGCAATAAAAGAGTATTTTTTTTTCTGCATTTATTTGTTCTCTTTTATTTGCCTTTTATTATGCTTTAATATTATATTGAGGTTAGGGACAACTCTTGCTTTCCGGAGACACGCTGTGATCTGTTATAGGTATGGGCTGTGCCGAGGAAAGAAGAATTAGATACCTAGTGCCTCCCAAAGATGCGCCATGATCCGTTACAAGTATGATGCGTGCCAAAGGAAGACAAGTAAATCTCTAAAATTAATCACATTTTAGTTATAAGAGAAATATAGTTTAGCACTGTATAATCACTCTTCCTCTCATAAAATACTCCCTCCAACTTGCTTTACCTTAGGAGTAGTTTATTTCCTACTCACTTTTATTTTTACACAACAATAATTACTTTTTTCTTCTTTTTAAATCATAACTTAGCCCTAAGGTCCCTGAGGATATGATCCCGACTCACCCTAGCTATAGAGTTGAGTTGGTGAATTATTTTTGATTGCTTACGACAGTGATTGGTGCCTCCAGAGTGGCTGGGATAATGACGACGGCAGGTGGTGCAGCCATCCCCATCAAGGCCCCTATGCTGCCCGGAGGATCTGGCACCCCTGTGGGGTGGTGCTTCACCAGAACATGTTGCCTGCAACCTCTGTGGATTGGCATCTTATCATGGCATGCCAATCACAACTCCTGTGGGATGGTGTTTCGTCAGAGCACTGCCTCTTGCGGAGGAGCATCTTGCTGAAGCATCAGGCCTCTCAACCTACTATTGGCACCTCCTGATTAAGGGTACTCTGCTCGGGGTATCGCATCTCTCAACCTACCACCTGCACCACCCGAAAGAGGAAGGTCTCACTAGGAGCTTCAAACCCTATAGTGTCTCCCACCAAACTGATACTCTGCTAGGTCTTTCCAAACATGACAGAATAACACCAGAAAAAGGCATTACCCTGTGAAAGTGTCAGACCCTGCGACGTACCACGCGCACTTGCCATGAAAGAGATGCACGCTCCTCAGTGCTCCATCTGCACCTGTAGCAGATTTCCCTTGACAAAGGTTACGGGTCCTATCCCCCTTCCTTGGCTAGAGGGAGAAGGGGGAAGAATAGGCCTATGCCTCGACCGCATGGGGGGGCTCCCAGAGGGTGCTAGATCAGGGCTCTATGCTCCACCAGAGGTACGATGCTCCTATAAGTGACTCAAAGGGACCTCTAGAGAAGGTAAGCAAGAGGAGAGAGTAGGCAATCAGCAAAGCTCTAAGGGCTAGATGAACACATGAGAACTCCCAGGAGAGTTCCCACTATAGCAGCCATCACTGCTTGAACTCTCCCTCTCTATCCCAACTCTCCATCTATCATTTTTTGAATCCTCTAAGAGTTGAGACCACTTCGGGATCCACTAAAGAGGACCAATTTTCCTTGATCGCTCACTGACTTGATCATCGGAGTGCCCCCATCGGGATCCCTAGCCCGGAACTCCTTTCTTTTGCAGGACCGAGCACACACGGAAGGCACCAGGTGGGAAACCCACCAATCGATGCCACGTAGGAGCTACGAGCCACAGTAATCTAGGCGGCAATAGATTGTCTTGCCAGGTAGGGGCTCGGTCGGGTTAAGCCAGTCCCTCATCACTAGAATAGTTCCGCCGGCAACATGGTGGTGACATGCATGCAGGAAGCCTCCGTTAGCCGCGTGGGGGACCCTCCTTCCCACGGAGACCCACACTATCTGAAGAGGGAGCTCCCTGCTTGGCCAACACCACCTCTAGTGGATCTCCAACTTGCTGTACTCGTCCAGCAAGTCTAAACCCTGACCGTGATGGTGCGATAGCTGTATCATCAACACCGGCCCCTGGCAACCCAGCAGTAGCCAGGAACCCTCGTAGTTTAGGTCATCGAACATCATGGTAGTTTGCGATCCTTCCAAGGAAGGCCATCGTACCCGTGGGCCACATCTTATCACCAGAAAGCCTTTAGACCCCAAGGAAGAGGTAGTGGAGTGGGTTGGTCGATCGGGAGAGCCGGTCTCCAGCCATCGGCCATGTCTTCTCAGGGTGTTGCAAGATTGTCATGGCAAGGCCCCCTAACATGATCTTCTCCAACCCTTATCTTCTTCTCCTCTGACAGCCTCGGTAGAAGGGTCCACCAACAAGGCTATCAGGCATCAAGTTAAGAGACTCTTGGAAGAACAAGAGCGCAAGCTGGCTGAGCTATCCCACCAATTTACCAATCTGCAGGGCTCCTCACATGAGCCAGTAGGCTATGACACCCGCCCCCTTTCTCCCGAAAGATCTAAGAGGAACCGATTCTCAACCAATTTTGCATGCCTCAGGTGAATCCCTACAATGGGACTACTGACCGCCTGGACCACTTGGAGAGCTAAAAGACTCTCATGAGAGTCCAAGGGGTGACTAACACCCTTCTCTACATCACCTTCTCGGCCACACTATGGAAGGTTGCTTGAGTCTGGTACACCCACCTCGAGCCTAGGAGCATTGACTCCTTCACACAGTTGGAGAAGAAGTTTGTAGCATACTTCGATGCCTGCCGAAAGGCGAAAAGCCAACAGCCTCTTCTCCATTTGCCAGCAAGATCATGAGTCCCTGCAAGACTACGTGTCTCGTTTCAAAGCTGCTACCCTGGAGATCTATAACATGGATGAGCCAATTGCCATGTTGGTAATGAAAAGAGGGCTTAGAACCTCCCATCTCACCTATTTCCTTGATAAGAAGCCCCTGAAGACCTACTCTGAGCTCCTCCTCTAGGCCTACAAGTACATCCATGCGAAGGAGGTGGACCGCACTAGAAGAGAACTAGACGGGAGGCCCCTGAAGAAGCAACCCCAAGGGGAACCCTCTGAGATGCACAGGCCTAGAATGACCCCGAACCTTCGGATGGGTCTGAAGCCGAAGAATACCCCCATCCAAGATGAAAGATACACTTCTCTTCTCGCCCCAAGATCCAAGATCCTTATAAATATTGAGGGCAAGCACTACCTACGCTGCGCCCTCCCTCGCTAAGGCCGTATGGTGATCAAAACAAGTCGAAGTACTGCCAGTTCCATCGTGACCATGGCCATGACACTGAAGAATGTTACCATCTCAAGAGGAAGATCAAAGATCTCATCAAAAGAGGCTATCTCAGAAAGTTCATGGGGGGCAAAGCCCCGTCGGGGCCCTTGGTGCTCACAACTCTCCCTCCCGTCGACAACCAGCCCACCGAGAGACCAGTGGGCATGATCTCCTGGGGGATGGAGAGAGGAATAGGGTAGGGGAGGGGCTTGAAAATGTACTCCTATTTATGAGTAAAAGGGAAATCATGATGAAAAATATAAATAATGATACCGTTGTCGTCGAGATGATAATAGCAAAGCATCCTGTAAAATAGATCATAGTCGATAGTAGAAGTTTGACTGATATCCTTTTTTACAATGCCTTCTCGAAGATGAACTTATCTCCTGCCTAGTTGAAGCTAGTGCATATCCCCCTGGTCAGTTTTACTGGAGACTCAGTAGGGGTCGAGGGAGAGATCACCCTCCTAGTCATCGTTGGGTCACCACCCCGACAGAGCACAGCCATGAGAACTTTCACGGTTGTCAGGCTTCCTTCAGCTTACAACGTGATCCTCAACTTTCTCGATATGGTCATATCTATGAAATGACTCCTAGTATAGTTCCCAAGCCCCTACGGTATAGGAGAGATGAGCGAAACCCCCCAGCTAGTTCATCACTGCCTGTAAGCTGTACCCGAGGCTAGAAGCACCAAGGAGGACCCTATCACTAATGAGCTTGACTAAAGGGTGCAGGATGCTAAGGGTGGCCCAGTCGAGCACCTGTTGTTGTACCCCCTCGGTATAGATCCTTTGAAGATGGTACAGGTAGGAGCCCAGCTATAGGAGGACGAGAAGGCTCGCTTGCTAAGTTTTCTCTGGATGAATGCAGATGTCTTCGCTTGGACTATGGCAGACATGCTAGGAATTCCCTTCGAGGTCATTACTCACAGGCTGAATGTTAACCTAAAGTGCCGCCCGATCTGACAGAAGAAGAGAAGTTTCGTCCCAAAGAGGCAAAAGGCAATCAAGAAAGAGGTGGAAAAGCTCCTCGCGATCTGTTTCGTCCGAGAAGTCCAGTACCCCAGCTGGCTGGCGAACATGGTCATGGTCAAGAAGACCAGTGAAAAGTGGAGGATTTGTGTAGACTACACTGATCTCAATCAAGCTTGCCCAAAAGATAGCTTCCTCCTTTCCAAATCAAACAACTAGTGGATGCTACATCAGGGCACCTTTACTCACCTTCATGGATGCATTTTTTGGGTATAACCAGATCCAGATGCACCTAAAAGACAAGGAGCACACTGCCTTCATCATAGACCAAGGGACTTACTGTTACAAGATGATACCATTCAGTCTAAAGAATGCTGGGCCATGTACCAGTGCTTAATCAATAAGATCTTCAAAGACCAAATCGACCATAACATGCAGGTTTACATGGATGACATGCTCGTTATGAGCAAGCCAGAGTCGAACCATGTTGCGGACTTGGAAGAAGCCTTCCAAAATCTTCGATTCCATCAGATGAAGTTGAATTTGGCCAAGTGCACCTTCAGCATTACTGCTAAAAAGTTCTTGGGCTTCATGGTCACTCAAAGAGGGATTGAAGCCAACCTCGAGAAGGACTTAGCGATCGTCGACATGGAGCACCCTACCTAGAAGAAGTAAGTTCAGCACCTGATTAACTGGATTTTGACCCTGAGCCGGTTCATCTCGCAATCCATCGATCGCTACTTACCCTTCTTCAAGGTGCTACACAAGATGCATGACTTTGCCTGGATGAAGGAGTGCTGGGAAGCCTTCAAGGAGCTGAAGAAAATTCTCGCATCACCACCACTACTCTCCAGGTTGGAGGATAGAGAAGAACTTCTCATGTATTTGGCGATCTCCCAAGCACTATCAGTTCAGTGCTCATTTGTATGGATGGAGACGGAATCCAGAGGCTGGTGTACTACGTCAGCAAACTCCTTCAAGATGCGGAGACCAGATACACCCATTCTAAAAAAATAACTTTTGCACTCATTATATATGCTCAGCGTATCAGGCCATACTTCCAAGCCCACTCGATCATGGTCCTCATCGACCAGCCTCTAAGGGCCATACTTAGCTGTCCAGATATATCTGGGCATTTGGCTAAATAGATGTTGAAGCTTAGTGAGTTTGATATCTCCTACCGCCCAAGACCATCTCAAAAGGCACAGGTGTTGGCTGACTTTCTAGTGGAATGAACCAACATGAGTGGAGAGTCAAAAGAAGAAACTCCTCTAGAGCCTCCTGTGGAACCACCAGCTGATGAAATAGTTTGGGTCCTCCACATGGATGGTGCATCCAATGCAAAAGGGAGCGAAGCCAGCCTCATTCTCGCTAATCCGATGGGGTTGTGGCTTAGTGTGCACTACCCTTCCTATTTAAAGCTACCAATAATCATGCTGAGCATGAAGCACTCTTCGCGGGATTAAGGGTATCCCGCAAGCTGGGTATGTCTAGCTTAAGAGTCTTTACTGACTCATAACTAGTTACGGGCCAGGTCTTAAGAGAATTCGAAGCCCAAGACCCTTAGATGGCAAGATATCTGGAGTAGGTATGCTCAAGCACAGCAGGTTTCTGGCACTTCAACATCTCCCACATCTCCCACGGAGAGAATGCTTACATCGATGCTCTCTCCAGGCTTGCAACTCTACCAGATTCGTCACTGGGGCGTGATTACATCGAATACTTGCAGGCTCCTAGTTATGACATGTTCGATGAAGTCCAGTAGGTTACTCCTGAGCCTAGTTGGATGGACCACTATATCAGATACATCATTGACAGTACCTTACCTGAGAACCGTCTAGAGGCCGGCCTCCTCAAGAAGAAGGCTGCGTGCTTTGTGCTGATGGATGGGCAGCTCTATTGGAGGTCCCATTCTTACCTACTCCTGAAATGTTTGAGACCTTCAAAGGCGAACTACGTGCTCCAAGAGATACATGAAGGCTTCTGCGAGAGCCTTGTGCAGGACAAGATGCTGGCATACAAAGCCCTCCGGTAAGGATATTACTGGGAGACTATGAGGAAAGATGCGGCTGACTTTGTGAAAAGATGTGACCGTTGCCAACGACATGGTTGTATACAATGCCAGCCGGCTGTACCACTCTTTCAACTCTCTTCTCCTTGGCTATTCACTTAATGAAAAATGGACATCTTGGATCTCTTTCCTCCCATGTCTAGACAATGAAGGTATCTGATTGTGGCCATCGACTACTTCACCAAGTGGGTCAAGGTCTAGCCATTGGCATGAATCACTAAAGCCAAGGCCATATCTTTCCTCTAGAAGTCTATCATTTGCCATTTCGACCTTCCCTACTCAATCATTACCGATAATGGACGATAATTTGACAACCGAGAATTCAAGGAGTTCCGTGTTGATCACAACATCTGCCACCACTTCACTTTGGTAGCTCATCCTCTGACCAACAGGGAGGCATAGGTGAATAATCGGACCATCCTTCAAGGGCTTCACACTAGGCTAGGTGAGAACAAGGGCCGGTGGGCCAAGGAACTCTCCAGTGTTCTTTGGGCCTACCACATGATGCCCAGGATGGTAATAGGTAAGATACTCTTCAACCTTGTCTTCGGTACTAAGACTGTGATCCTTGTAGAAATAGGCCTACCCACACTACGGGTAGAGCAATATGATGAAGTTGAGAATTTGGCCCACCTTTTGCTCAACCAGGACCTACTAGAAGAGACAAGGGACAAAGCCTAGCTCCGCATGGTGGCTTACAGATAATGGGTGGCCCGGTATTACAACTCCCGTGTGAAACTGAAGGCCTTCCGCTCGGGTGACTTGGTCCTATGATGAACTGAAGTCTCATAGCCTGGGGAATGTGGCAAGCTCTTCCTTAACTGGGAAGGTCCTTATAGGGTAGTTGAGGTCCTCCTTCATGGAGCTTACTACCTTGCTGAGCTTGATGGTGTCCAATTTTCCTGAACGTGGAATGCCAAAAATCTGATGATGTATTATCAATGATGTAAGACTCACTCTCATCAATGACAAGTTCCTTTTTGGTGCAATACTGTTTTTCACCTATGCGGAGCTCTATCCGTTAAACTCCCAGTTTGGTGATGGCAAGCCGGGAAACTCCAAAAGCCCCACACCCTATCTGTTGAACTTCTATTTTGGTGATGGCAAGCCAGGAAACTCCAGAAGCCCTGCACTCTATCCGTCAAACTTCCAGTTCAACAATGGCAAGCCAAGAAACTCTAGAAGCCCTACACTCTATCCATCAGACTCTCAGTTCGATGATGGCAAGCTAGGAAACTCCAAAAGCCCTGCACTTTATCCATCAAACTCCCAATTTAGTGATGGCAAGCTGGAAAACTCTAGAAGCCCCATACTTTATCCATCGAACTTCCAGCTTGGTGATGGCAAGCTGGAAAACTCCAGAAGCCCCACACTCTATTCGTCAGACTCCCAGTTCAATGATGGCAAGTTGAAAAACTCTAGAAGCTCCGTACTCTATCCATTGGACTTCTAGTTTGGCGATAGTAAGCTGAAAAACTCCAGAAGCCCCGCACTCTATCTATCGGACTTCCAGTTTGATGATGGTAAGCTGAAAAACTCCAGAAGCCCTACACTCTACCCGTTGGACTCCTAGTTCGGCGATGGCAAGCCAGGAAACTCTAGATGCCCTGCACTCTACCTATCGGACCCCAGGTCGGTAGCGGTAGGATGGAAATTCCGAGATCCCTATACACCAACCTACTGGACCCTTGGTCCGGTGGAGTTGGATCAAGAAATCTTCAAAGTCCTCTTGGCTAGTTTGTAAATCAAGCAGGAAGGGCTAGAACTCTAGAGGCCTTAGGCTTGACGATCACAATATGGCTTCATTTTTGTGCTAAGTAAAAAAAAGGAGAGAAGAAGAAAGAAAGAGGAAGATAATGGAGAATTCCATGAAGGAAAAGAAATTTCATTGATGATGTAAAGTATTTACAATAAAGAGGACCCCCGACAGGCCAGGAGATCCTCCAAAATATCTAAGTACAAAGGTTGCAAGAGAAAAGAAAAAGGGTGCTGATCATGGTGATGTCGTCGAAGCCTTGCCAGGGCATCGAGGGATCTCACCGGCATCCTCTCAGCTCTCCACCAGTAGGGTGAAGGAACCGGCTGTCTCCTCCATGGGCGCGTGTTGGCCTCTTCAGTTGGTGCCTCCTCCTCTGTGCTATCGCATCCTGGCAAGTCAGGGATGATGGCCTCCAGGCCTAATCAGGGTAGGCCAGGGCCACCTTCGCTTTGCAATCAGTGAACCCCTTAAGAAAGGAATCCACCACCACCTCCCGAACCTCCTGGATGAATTTTGCCGAGGCTTTGAACCTTGACATGGCTCCCGCAGCCTCCTTCTTGGTGGCTTCCATCAATGCCACTACCGTGTTTGCCTTCTCCTCCATCGTTGAAGCCCGGGCCATCGCCACCTTTAGGTGTGCTTGGAGGGTCCGGGACCACCCCTCCAAGCATGCCACCTCCACAGTGGACTCCTCCGCCTGGCGAGTGGCCTTCTCCTTCTCGGTTACCAGGGATGCCTCAAGATCTCTAGCCCGCCTCTCTGCTCTGGTCGCTAACTCCTTCGGTTAGCTACCTTAGTTTGGAGTATCTTGGTCCAATCCTCCAGGACCTGGACCCTCTCAATCTATGCCCGAGCCTCTGCTTCCAGTTCCTCCAAGCACTTCCTCTGTTGGGCATCCCACTTGGCCCATTGTGTGCAGTAGTCCCTGATGAGAATCATGTCGATGGTGATCTATAGTGATGAAGTATCAGTGGAAATAACACAGGAAAACATAAGAAGAAGAAGTAAAAGAGGAGGAAACTTACCATGAATAGTTGGGGGAGGATGCTCGTGATGGCACCCGACAGTGGCTTACCGCTCCTCTCGCTGTGGTCGCACAGTTGAACAGTGAATTCCATCATCCACTCAACCAGAATGGTATCTAGGGTTACCACCGCATTCAGTAGCACCATGATGGGCACCCTTTTCACCCCGTGAGTTGTCGTCACCAGGGCCGTCACCAGTCCCAGGGTGGGCGATGGTGAAGGCACCTCAATTTTCGAGGGTGTGGTCGCTGCTCCTGCCATCATCGACGGTGCCGGTCCCCCTCTCGTCACTGCCTTAGCCTCAACTTCGACCACCTCCAGAGGTTTAGTATAGGGGATCACTGGTACGGCCCGCATAGCTATGTCGGGTCCATGGGCTAGGAGCTGGGCCTGCAACCCGGACGATGTGGGGGCTGGCCCGGTCATCCTTTCCTCTAGGCCAGATGATGATGTAGCCCTGGGCCCCCATCCAAACTCTTCGCAGGCCCTCTTTGATGGGTCCTCCCTGGTCCATCAAGAATTTCATGCCTACAGGAAAAGAAGAATGCTAGTTAGACTCAAGGCCGAGAAGGACCCCTATAGAAAGAAAAAATATGGTTCATGGGGCTCACCTAAGGCACAGATTGAGCTGACACTGACCTCAAACAGATTGTGTTCGACCAATAGGTCTTGGAGGGAAGGAATGATGGAGGTAATGAGCTGGTCGTGCACCACCCGGTCCGCGGCCTCCACTTGAGCATTCTAGTTCGAGGAGCAGTCCGAGTTACTCCAGACCTAGTCGACCCCCTTGACTGAGGCAAAAAAAAATCTATTCTTTCATCCCTTGATAGAAGAAGAAAGGTCAAAATTAATGCCCCTGGGCAGGGGGCCACGAATCACCACCCCTCATCGGTGGGGTGGTGCTTCAGGATGAAGAATGCCCTAAAAAGAGAAAAACGTGTGACAATCATGTGGAAATGACAAAGGATGGTGAAGTAAGAGATGACCCTAATGGCGTTCGGGGTAGTTGAGCTAGAACTAGATGGAAGTTGTTGAGGAAAGAAAGGAAAATGGGATGCAGAATCAAGCGAAGACCTCCAAGGAAGAAGTCCTTGTATAGGGCGATTCGATCCAGGCCACCGGAGGTGACCCATTCCCTTGGCCTTGGAATCGAGAGCCAGATAAAGTTTAGAATCCTATAGGTGTCTTGGAGTCGGAAGAGATCCTCTTGGGTCATCATCGAAGCGATGCCAGAAGGAGCGATCGGACTGCAGCCGATGGGAAGAACAGGAGGAGAAGGAAAAGATGGAGCCCTAGGTTGGCCTATGATGATCCTCGTTGATCGAGGATCCCTACAGACACTAAGGGGGACATCATTCTCCTTATCGGAGGATGGGGTCCTGGGTCGAGAAGGCCTTGCATCGCTGGAGTGCCCTGAATGGGGATGCCTCCAGCTAGAAGGATCCATCCTAAAGTAAAGGAGTGGGGTGCCAAAGAAGAGAAACCTAAGGACTCTAAGATGGGTCTCCCTCAGCGTAGGCCGAAGGAGGAGAAGAAGACAAAGGAGGGGGGAACTAACCTGAATGCCTTGGAGGAAAGATCGGATTGGGGTGGAAAAGGGCTCTAGTTCTCCCTGCAAGCACGAAGGTTTGAAAGAGATGGTTAGGGAAAAGTTCTCCTCCTTTTCAAAAGTGGCCTGACAGCTCTATCACATCGTACTAGTTGAGGCATGCATCCTTTCGGTCCTTTGACCTCTGGATGCATGCCACATGCCGGGATCCTCTAGGAATGGCACCTTGACCCACCAAAGATCGCTTCGGGCCTGGTGCCAATCATCATGCCCTATGAACCTGCTGACATGGCATCTCCTCATTGGCATCACGGCACGATCTACAAGTTATCAGCAATCGAGGCATTCAATAGCACTGGATTATTGTCCTTCCATATCAGCATCACCATAACTCCCTTCGCCTTGAGCGCTGTGTCATGCTCAGGACTCGAGAGTGGGGGGTAACTGATATGTCATGATTGCTGACATGGAGCCCCTCTCAGATCCAACTGGCAGCCATGCTGGCAAAAAGTGCCATGTGGATGCGGTTCCTGAAGGAAGCACCCGAATCGAGCCCCTGGCCGAGGTCAGCTCCCTCGAGGTCGAGCCCTCGGTCGAGGTCGTACTCTCACTTTTCGAGCCCCTAGCCGAGGTTAGCTCCCTCGAGGTCGAGCCCTCGGTCGAGGTCATGCTCTCGCTTTTCGAGCCCTTGGTCGAGGTTGGCTCCCTCAAGGTCGAGTTCCCAGCCGGGGTCATGCTCTCGCTTTTCGAGCCCCTGGCTGAGGTCGGCTCTCTCGAGGTCGAGCCCCCGATCGGGGTCATGCTCTCGCTTTTTGAGCCCTTGGCCGAGGTCGGGTCCCTCGAGTTTGAGTCCCTGGCCGAGGTCGTGCTCTCGCTTTTTGAGCCCCTGGTCGGGGTCAGCTCCATTGAGGTTGAGCCCTCAGCTAAGGTCACACTCCCCTTCTTGAGGTCAATCCCCCAGTCAAAGTCAACTCCTTCCCCCGAAGTCAGGTATGGATTCTTATAGGTGAACGTGGCCTCTCCTATGGGCACCTCCAGAGTGATCGAGACAATGACAACGGCAGGTGGTGCCGCCATCCCCATCAAGGCCCATATGTTGCCCGGAGGAACTGGCACCCCTATGGGGTGGTGCTTCACCAGAACACGTTGCCTGCAACCTCTAAGGATTGGCATCCTACCATGGCATGCCGACTGCAACTCCTGTGGGATGGTGTTTCATCAAAGCATTCCTCCTATGAAAGAGTGTCCTGTTGGAGCATCAGGCCTCTCAACATACTATCGGCACCTTTTAAGAAAGGGTACTCCACTCGAGGCATCGCACCCCTCAACCTACTACTTGCACTACCCTAAAGAGGAAGGTCTCACCAGTACTTCAGACCCCATAGTGTCTCCCACCAAATCGGTACTCTGCCAGGTCTTCCCAAACATGATGGAATGATGCTAGAAAGAGGCACTGCCCTGTGGGAGTGTCAAAGCCCGTACTGTACTACATGCACTTGTCATGAAAGAGACGTGCGCTCCTCAGTACTCCATCTGCACCCATGGTAGACTTCCCCTGATGGAGGCTATGGGTTCTGTCCCCCTATCCTAGCTAGAGGGAGAAGGAGGAAGAATAGGCCTATGCCTCGACCGCATGGGGGGGCTCCCAGAGGGTGCTAGATTAGGGCTCTACGCTCCACCAGAGGTACAATGCTCCTATAAGAGACTCAAAGGGACCTTTGGCAAAGGTAAGCGAGAGAAGAGAGCAGGCAACCAGCAAAGCTCTAAGGGCTAGACAAACACACGAGAACTCCCAGGAGAGTTCCCACTATAGCAGCCATCACTGCCCGAACTCTAGCTTTCTATCCCAACTCTCCATCTATCACCTTTTGAATCCTTTGAGAGTGGAGGCCACTTTGAGATCCATTGAAGAGGACTGTTCTCTTTGATTGCCCACTGACTTGACCATTGAAGTACCCCCGCCCAGATTCCCAGCTCGGGTCTCCTTTCTTTTGCAGGACCGGGCATATGCAGAAGGCACCAGATGGGAAACCCACCAACCGATACCACGTAGGAGCTGCGGGCCACAGCGATCTAGGTGGCAACAATATCCAACTCTAGATTTGAGCTCTTCTACTTCCATGTCTTCTGGTGATGTCCCCCATGCTAATAAGCTCCGATCCAGGATTTCGCAAATTTTCTCTTACCCTGACCTTTCGAATGAGGCGGAGTAACTCCACCTCGTTCTCCTTGGGAGTGAGTCTTGAGTGGGTCCAGGCTAGTCATCATTGGATCTAGGGCTTTCAAAGTGGGTGAGATCCTCACTGGTGGGTAGCGGCTAGTCTTGCTGGATCACCAAAGGCACGGTTGGAGGAAGAAGTTCCAACTTTGGAGAGCAATGAAGATAGGGGATGCAGAGTTGGCACCACGAAGGGGCACAATAGGAAAAAGGGAGAGGGGGATCGGGAAGAGGGGCACGAAGGGGGGCAGGGCAGTATAGGTTGCAAGCTAGGGTGAGTTTCGCGTTCGGTATGAATAATATCTAATTACATTAGATTTAGTATTTGAATCTATTATGATATGTATACAAATTTGAGAATTTAGCTAACATTGACATCTATATTAATATTCATAAAAAAATAAATATGGATATGGATAGATAACTATTTGATCAGTATCCGAATATTCGATTATATTTATAATCATATCTAATTTTATATAATACTTATTAATTTTTTTAAAAATATATAAATATATAAATATATTATTAATTTAATTTACCTTTACTTAATAATATCTTTGATTTTATAGTTATATAATTCAATTATTCGATTTATGTCCATATTTTTAGTATCTAATTTGTATTCATATTCATTTCAAATAAATATGGATATAAGTTTTTATCTCCGATTAATATCCATATTTGTATTTATATTTGTCAAACAAAATAAATATGAATATGGATATATTGGTATTCGATTCATAACCGATTCGGATTTAGCCCTAATATGTTTTGATGAGTCGAACAACTCGACATGCAGCGCATAAAATTTTTTGACTTATAAAGGACCCGTGCCTTATACCTAAATAGGTTAGCAGTAAAAAGAACTTGTGTGCTTAGGGATTAAAATTGGAATCTAAGAACACATCATAATGAGAATAGAAATATTTATATCCTTCAATGTATTTGGATCATGACTAGAATCAAAATTGGATTTGAATATTAAGAAAGTGTAGAGATTAGATTTTGATAAATTGAGATATTTTTATTCTCTTCAAAATTAGAATGGAAATAAAACTTTTCCTAACCAACTAACTACAATGAAAATCACTTATTCCTATCCCCATTCCATAAGTCCAACTCTCCCAATCCAAACATACCCTATGTTCTAATAACACAAGCATGACAATAGGTTAAAATGATTAATAGGTGATAGGCCAATTGGGTGAGAAGGATACATCCATTTAACCATGCATACATATATATATATATATATATATATATATATATATTCTAACTAGATTTATACCTGTATAATGCATGGATTATATGATATTATTTTTTGCTATTTTTAATATAGTGTTGTTGAGCTATGATAGCCATTCGATGAGCTTCAAAAAGCTGACATATGTGGGGTAGAATAGATCAAATAAAAATGATCATCAGATTTTTTTTTATTTTATTACAATTTTATTTGGTTAATCTATGAAAAAGAAAAAAAAGGAAGAAATAAAAGAATAAGAAAGGGAAAATGGATAGATTTCAAGAAAATAGAATTATTTTTTTTATTTTAAATTTTAAATTTAAAGTCCTATTATTTATTTTTTATTTCAAAAATTGAAAAGTAAAATCACTTGAAATTTTAAATTTAAAAGTCAAAATTATTAAAAATTTAAATGGAAAAAAAGACTATCAAAATTTAGCATGTGGCAATATTTGAATCCAGATAATAGAACTTTAATTATATCTATCAAATATGGCCTACACTTGAGTTTGTTGTAAGAACTTTATTGGATTGCATTATTTTTTTAAGATTAATTAGAGTATAATTAGTTAAAGTGCCCCTCTATTATTATTATTATTATTATTATTATTATTATTATTGATGGACTGGGAGGGTTAACCGCCCGTTATTTTATTTGGAGTAGTTAAATACATTGTTTGAGTATAATGAGGACTCAAGTTGAGGTGACATGCATCCTCTTCATTGCAGGCTATGGGTTAAGACACGATAAATTTACCGCTAAGGTGGTAGCCTGGTTGGTAGAGGCATTGATGGGGGACGGGGGTAGGATTGTTGGTGAGCCTAGAAGTCACATAGATTAGGGTACCATTTTTTTTGAGTTTTTTTTCTAGGGGTGGCAAAGGAATAGTGGGGCTGGAAGACAGGGATTTGAATCTCATGGACTTTGGAACTCACCCTAACGAAGAGACCTCTCACCTCTAAGGCATTACACCCTCCTCGATACTTGGAGGCGCTAGGTTGAATCTCAAAGGTCATGAGGGGTTAAAGAAAATGGGTTGGGAAGGGGGATAGCTAGGGCCTTATGCTCATGCCGAAGGTGAAGGCAAGAAGAATCACTCTTCTAAAAACTCAAAATTTTTTTTCTCCAAAACTTCTTTTTTACAAAGAACTGAGGGTGGTATTTATAGACCTATCCAACCCTCATTTGAATACCGGATAAAAAGATAAAGATGATTCAAATTCAAATACAAGATAGGATAAGATAAACCTATCCATATCCCAATCCTAACCAACCAAATCCTAATTCAAATTTTAAATAAAAAGATAAATCCTAAATTTATTCTGGATATGCTCCGAGATTCATGCAGCTTCAAGATTCGTGCTTTCTCCGGGATCCATGCTGGCGATGTCCCCATCATTCCCTTGAGGTGGGGAAAACTCGACTCCGTCGAGTCAGGATCAGACTCTAGCTAGCTAGCCATGAGATTTTTTCCCTTTGCTTTGAAATCTGTGCAAATTTATGCATCTTTAAGATATGTGCAGGCTTTGAGATCCGTATAACTCCAAAAATTGTGCAACTTTTAGAATCGTGCAGGATGTGAAGTCGGCAACGGACGCATAAGTTGCCTTCATGATCGTGCCAATGCTTCTCCATCTCCAAGAGTAGTTGCTGGTGATCAAGGCTCATTCATCAGGCCCAAAATCATCATCGGATGCACCATCTAGAAATGAGCCAAGAGACTTGTGTAATATGCTGAAAGATTTGTCATCCAACTCCTTGAATCTAAGCGATTCAGAGCCGGATCCGCTTCTCTTACTACTAGCTTTAGCTACCGACATTGGAAATCACCTCGAAAATGAGATCTAAACCTTCAGATCTCTAATCGAAGAGTTCAGAAGTATGATTCCGAAGACCTAGATTATGGTTTGGAAACCCTAACTCTCTGGAAATTCCTCGAAGAAGGCGACCTGAAGCAAGGACAGGGAACTCTGAAGTAGGCTGCGGTGGCATCGACGGAGCATCAAGGAAGTCACACTCGACGGCATCGACGGAGAGAGGAGAGAGAGGGAGTGCCGGAGGAGCGAGCTGGCGAGGGCGACGATGGTGGTGGTGCCATCGCCGGCGGCGATGTCCTGGGAGCGGGAGAGGTCGACAAGGTTGGTCAGCAATAGTAGGGGCTAAGGGGCAAGTTGGGGTTGAGGTGCATTGTTGGTGGCCATGAGGCAGCGAGCGGTGGCTGAGGGCAAGTTGGGGGGGAAAGTTGCTTTGGGGCTCTCCGGTGACTGTGGAGATGGCGTCTGAGGTTGTTGTGACGGGAGGTGGCTGGCGGCACGGGCGGAGACGACCGGCGGAACAGCAAGGGCAGCGATCCGATGTAGGGATGGTGATCACCATGGTAGCAGGGGTGGGACGAGCATCGACGAGATCAGCTGGCATCGGTGGATGGCGGATCTGCTTCACAGGGGGCTCCGGCGGCATCGGGGCATCGATTTGCAGGGAAGGCTTCTATGGGTGGGCGGAATGGCATGAAGAGAAGGTGATATTGGCTGAATCGGTGGAAGGCTGGGTCGATGGCTTCTGGCAATGATCAGGACCAAAGAGATGGACAGTGGCGCAGGAATAGGGAAGAGAGAACGGGATCTGGGATGATTCGGGAGTTGCCGGCGGGGTTGGATGGAATTAGGATTAGAGATGAGGGGATCAGCGACGAGGAAGTGGAGGGAGTCATCGGGGCTGGTGGAAAAGAAGGGGAATCTGGGTTACCCTAATTTTTCTGGCTTTGATACCAAAATTGATGGGGGACGGGGGTAGGATCGTTGGTGAGCCTAGAAGTCACCTAGATTAGGGTACCATTTTTTTTTGAGTTTTTTTTCTAGGGATGGCGAAGGAATAGTGGGGTTGGAAGACAGGGATTTGAATCTCATGGACTTTGGGACTCACCCTAATGAAGAGACCTCTCACCTCTAAGGCATTACACCCTTCTCGATACTTAGAGGTGCTAGGTTGAATCTCAAAGGTCATGAGGGGTTAAAGAAAATGGGTTGGGAAGGGGGATAACTAGGCCTCATGCCCATGCCCAAAGGCAAAGGCAAGAGGAATCACTCTTCTAAAAACTCAAATTTTTTTTTCTCCAAAACTTTTTTTTTACAAAGGACTGAGGGTGGTATTTATAGACGTATCCAACCCTCATTTGAATACAGGATAAAAAGATAGAGATGATTCAAATTCATATACAAGATAGGATAAGATAAGCCTATCCATATCTCAATCTTAACCAACCAAATCCTAATTTAAATTTCAAATAAAAGATAAATCCTAAATTTATTCTGGATATGCTCCGAGTTTCGCACGGCTCTAAGATTCGTGCATGCTCCGAGATCCGTGCTTGCTCCGAGATCCGTGCTGGTGATGTCCCCATCAGGCATTGCCTTACTACCAACCGGTCTCGGGTTCGAGTAATGATCTCGAGGGTGACTTGATTAAATTCAGGATTAATCCTGGAGCTTGGGAAAGTTGGCATGAGCGAGAGGTCAGGGTTCTTTTTTCTCTCCATTCTATCCACAGGCATCTTAGTGGTATCAAGTTGATGCACTCACCGTTTGGTGGAAAGAGGTAGCGGAAATCTGAGCACCTCGAATCAAACATTACCTAGCGGGGTAGGGGCCTGAGAGGGTAGCTACACCAGAATTTATCCCCCTATCCCTTTTGGGTTCATCAATAAAAAAAAAAGGCACGATAAATTTAACCAGGCAATCTATCAAGTAGTTGAGAAAACTGAGTGGGTGGCTAAACCATTCTCTGAAGGTTGGAAATCTGATCTCCATTATTTTGTCTGGTGAGTTGGCCTCAAATATGAAGATCATACTGTTTCTCTCTTTCCAATCCCAAGCTTTTTTTCGGAGTACTACTTGATAGTTTATCTCTCCATGCCCCCAAGAGATCTTGGACATTATTAGGCATGGAGGGGAGGGATAGATCCAGAGCCAAACCCATGTGGAATATGCACAAGAGAGGAACGGGTGATAAGAAGTTTCTTCAGTCGAGCTATAGAGGATGCAGAACTTGGGAAATAGGAACTTTGTTCTTTTCGAGTTTCGTGAACAATTAGCTTGTTATGGTAAAGAAGCCAATTGAATACTTGGATCTTCGGAGGGGAATGTTTTATTTTTCTCCATCTCCGGTGGATTGAGTCCATCCATGTCGAAGTATGGACTGTGGTCAAAAGAGTTTGTAATTTCTAAATCTTTGCATTGTTGCATATAAATTTTTCATTGTAGAAGGATGTTAGGAAGAGTCATTCTGAAAATAGAGTTTTATTTAATCTAAAATTTTTGTTAAGAAAAATAGTTCTATAAAACCTAGAAACTTTTGAATAAGAAGTTTATAAACGTCAGAGTTTTAGTGAAGCAAAGTTTTGATAAAAATGGAAGAATTTAAGATCAAATTAAATACTACTTTTAATAAGAAATTAGACTTACCAAGAGTCTAATTGGATTGGCTTATTAATTTATGATATAGATTAAGGAGAGATCTAAAAGATCACTATCTTAAGATAATTCCTGACCCTCATACCAGTATTTATCAAGAATTCTATCCCAAGATATGTTCGTGAGATCCTTTCTTAGAGTACAAGGTTGATAGATCTTTTAAACTCAACAAAAGAATAGAACTAGAAAAAGAGTATTTAAATTCTGAAGAGAAGAAATAAAAGATAGAGTGCAAGAAAGTTGATCACTCTTTTTATTTTTTGTGCCCATGCCATCTGAACTTGTGGTCTTATATAGACCATGGGGAAGATGCGAACCAAGGACGTTTTGACCGATTGAGCATAATGGGAAGCAACTAGTTAAAGAGATATGTCTATCTAAGAAATATGTCCATCGGTCAATTGATTATTTAACCAAAGTAGTGATGCTTTAAAATATGAAATAAAAACTTAAAATTAAAATATGATAAATAAAGAAAATAAATATGAAAAGAAAATTTTGAGTTTTACCGTATAAAACTCTAACATACATTGCCTTAAGAGCTCAAAGGGGAATAAAAGTGATAGATTGGGTCCATAATAGAGCTATCAACAGGTCGAGTTTAGGTCAGAACCTAAATATCTAGATCCAGACCTGACCTTAGTCATCGGACTTCGATTCGGATCCAAACTTGAATTCCCTAAGCATCTAATCTTGAAGTACCAGACCTGAACCCTAATCGGTCTTAGGTATCTAGACCCAGATCCAAGATCCGAATGGGAGACCAGAGGGCTTAGGAGCACAAAAAAATACTTGCTTCGAGGGAGCCATCGAGGAGGCTAGACACCGTCACCTTAACCATCTCTGTCGCCTCTAACTCATCGCATCTACTATCAATCAGAATTGATTTGACCATGTCTAGGTAGGCACCTACCCAGGTCGGAAGCCTCCTCTCGGGGGAGGGGTGCAACTAAATTCTACAATGAAAAAATATTAGGAATTTTAATAGGCATCACATGCTCAAATGTGTAGAAAATGTCAATTAACATGTGTTGTTCAATTGTGAAACAAATCTTGTATCTAACAATAAAACAAACCTGGATTTCACCATTGAATCAATCCTCTGTTGAGTTTTCAGCTACAAGTTAGCAATAAATTTTGAAAGAGAACTACTCCCAAATTCCTTTTCAGCATTTAGCAAAACCAAATATTTTTAGTTTCTGATAACAAACACATCAATCAAAAGAAGAGAAAAGGTGAAAATGAGGCCACAGTGCTTACCTTGAGAAATGATGCCTCGGTAAGGTCATTAGAAGAAAATTCAATACCAATTCGTTTGGAGTTTGTAAAGTCACAATTGACCTCCACCTGGGCTCGAGCATTAAGGGATGGATTGCATGTGATGCAGAACGAAAAAAAGGGATGACCATGCCTAACTCCTTCTCAGTGTTATCCTTCTGGTCAAGAGGTGACACAAGTGGGAATTGACAAACAAGAGTTTGGTTCACTATGGGTGTCGGATCAATCGGAACTTGACTCAAGTTGGTAGAGGTTGGCTTTAAGTCCAAAGTACTTGATTGGTTATATCTTAAAGACCACTCATAGTCTTGGGCTTCTTGGTAGGCTCGGTCTAACTTATTGGTCTTTTCAAGGCATAGCTTCCTATAAATGTCTGGGTGTAACCCAACCCTAAACCTCGTTGTGATCTGAGCTTCGGTCTCAATGGTATTGCATTTCATGTCATACCACTGGAAGTCCTCGATATATTTAGACACAGGCCTATTACCTTGTTGCAATTGGTACCATTGGTCTAAAAGTCTTTTCTCATAGGATCTACCTAGGTACCTATCTCTCAACTTACTTCTCATATCTCTCCAAGTATATATTTCCTCTTTTCTTTGATAACACTCATGCTCAATAGCATACCAATGCGACCTAGCATGTTTGGTGAACTTGGTTTTGGCCAACCTAACTTGTCCTAATTCCGATATGTTAGTGCACTCAAAATATCGATCCATTTGTTCTTCCCACTTAATATATGTCTCTTGTCTTCCATCAAAAGTGGGTGCATAAGGTTCGGTGTTCCTAACAGGTCCCTTTTCTGAGTCAACCAAGTATGGATATAGGCTCCTAGGGTTATGCTCAGGATCACGGTATAAGGTCCTCCTAGGCTCCTGGCATGGGTGAGGTTGGGGCCTATTAAATTTTGGATCAGGATCCAATTTTGATGTCTACGTTTCTCAAGTCCCTGGGCTCCATCTCTAAACTGGGCAAAACCCTCATTCATATCCTGACTCAATTTGGTCATACTTTTGGTAAGAGTTCTAATCATGGCCTCTAAATCAGGTTGGGTTTGACCAGGTTGGTAGGGTACTTCGTTCCGGGTGGACATGATGATGCAAGCAAGCACACCAAATGAGACTCGACTGAAACGACTACGGGCTAACTAGACCTAGAGCCCAAACTAGATGCCCAATCAGAGTGGTAAGCTAGCCTGTAGTAACTCGGGACTCAGCCAGGCAGGTGTAAGGGGAGTGTTAGGTCCCTAATTGCCAATCCTAGACACCAATCAGAGATTGGCCAGGTAGGCGGACCAGCACACAAGCCCTTCGGGATAGAATCCCTGAACCACCATTCTAGACACTGAGTACAAAGCACACACAGAGTAACTAGACAAACTGACTCAACATTAGCCTAGACCCGACTTGTTGGTGTCCCTAGCCCACTAGGGCAAATTAAGTCTAATAAATTTTAAAATTAGGCTTAGGATCGAATAAATGGGTGGTGGTTTTGGGCTAAGGAGAGATTATCAACTCCTCCCCTTATCTTAGATGCTCAATTGCCCTTAAGATGAATTAGGAGATGATCACTCAAAAAAATTGAATTGCAGAAATACAGAAACAAAATTGCTGTAATTTAACTCTCATAAACTTCACAGAAACCAATAAATTACAGTAAAATTATGTAAAATATTTTCAATTACATTGGTTCCAGAAAAATAAAAATCATATAATTTGGAGTTACCTACAATCAGAAAAAATTCCTACAACAGGGTAGTTACAGACTGAAAACAGAATGCTTCCCCCTTTTACAATTCCTGCTACGAAGTTGTAACCCAGCGGATCCCCTACACGCCCTAGGAACACCCCGTGGAATGGAAAGAGGAGGCTTGCACCTCGCTTAGTTCCTAGGACCGGACATCCTGGGGAGTCTACTTCGAGCAGACAAAGTAAAAAAGAGAGACACTCAAAACATGCAAGCAAGTCAGAAATCCTAGACAGGGCTCTGATACCAAAATTGATACAGGACGAAAGCTCTGTTACCAAAAATGATGCAGAACAAAAAGGATGATGCGATGCGGAAGTAAATTATGATTAATGTATTTTTTTTTTTTATATTTTAGAAGTCGGCTTTGACTCAAAGGAAAGATAAACTAATGTTGAAAGAAACTAAGAAATGACAGAAAGCACAATTAAAAGGAGTGGATTATCAGAGTAACTCAGAAGTAGGATCGCTGGGGATTGAGAAACCCCCAGATCTAGGGTTTACTCCTCTTTCAAGAAACAGACGAAGAGAGAAGAGAAGGTTTTATACCTGACTGTGATATCTCTCGTTGCTTCAATTGAAGGACACTCTCGAGCAGATTGTAGGATCCTTGGAGACGGGGTATCTTCGCAATGGATCCTCGGATTGTAGTCCTATGGCAAGGTTGGCCTTCTTCTCGAACTCAGGATCTGGAAGAAGAAGAACAAAAGAAGAACTAGAAACTCAAAGAAAGACACTGACCTGAGGACTTAATGAAGATTGTTGGATGTAGAAGTTCCGGAGATCTTGATACTGATCTGACTCTTCTTTGAACTTGCTCTGTAGTTGAAACAGTTGATCTGAACCTGGATGCTGGTGGCCGGCCTCTATGTGGAAGAGAGGGGCCGTGGGATGTAGATGGAAAATTAGGGTTTGGTGGTGGTGGAGTAGAGATGGGTGGACTAAGCTAGGGTTTTGGGGTTGGAGATCTCACACCTCCTCAAGGTTCCTAGGGAACCCGGATTTACTCCCTCACGGAGCTCAACACTTGAATACAAGTGCGGAAGAGAGAAACACAAAGTTGCTCAAAGAAATTGATTTCATTCATCATTATTCAAGAGTTACATAGAGTTGAATATATAGACATAACAAAGAAATAAAATTTCATACACTTCCCATGTGGGACTAATAGGACTAACCCACACTTTAGGCATCAAATTCTCTTCCCAAGACTCCTTCCATGAGTGGGCAGCCCAAAAACTCCAAGAAAACTTGAAAATCAGCTCCAAATGGCAGGTTATGGGGTGTCTCCTAGTATCTCTCCATGAATCAAGGATTTTCCATTCATGGTTTGGCTCTTTTGGACACCTCCTAGTCTTGCTCCACAAGTTTAGGCTTCTTCCTTTCATGGCTTTGGCACTTTAGGAAACTTTTGGGTGCCTCCTTGATTTTCTCCCCAAGACATGCTCTCTTCCCTTTTATAACTTGGGTTTTTATGGAACATTGTGGGGCACCTCCTTGATCCTCTTTTCAAGAAAAATTCTTGCCATCCTGGCTTGGGTTTATCTGGAAAGAAGTTGGCTCCTCCTTGGATTGAGGTATCTTGATGGATTTCTCCCCCAAGTGGCGCATGAAAGAAGGGACCTGCTTTCTTGTGGTGTGGGGACCAAGGCACACTGGATGGAGATGTGGCACCTCCTGGACTCTGGCGTGTGGCTGGGAGTGTGGCGCCCACTTGCTTGGTCCTGGGAGAAAATATAGCACCTTGGAGAAGACCTAGACCACTACTAGGACTTGTATTGAGTCAACATGACTCAACAAAATTTAAATTACAGGGAAATACAGACTCAAACTAAAATTGAGTTGACCAAGTCAACCCTTATTACAAAACCAGAAAACCCTAATTCTTCGGGCAATGTCAATCAGAGATCCAGATGGAGCCCTGAAGTCTTCTTCTGAGTCTGGTGCCCGCACCAGCATGTCCTTGTGGTGATTTAAACTATTCAATTTGGATAAAACATAGAAGAAAGTTTTATTATATAAGACATCATTGATGGTTGGAATAAATCATCCATTTCGATTTCAAAAGATTTGTTTGATGGTACTATATAGTTGGGATTTTCTCCAATTCTACCTTCTAGAATTAATGTTTGTAGATAAATATATGGTATCAATCATGGCTATGGTAAGATGACAAAGTTCTCTAAAACAAGAGGAAAAGATGATGTTGAAAGCTAAATGCATAGAAAATTATCAAAGGAAGTCAACGCTAGTATTATAGATGTAGCAGTGTTTGAGGATCCGGACAACTTCTTTGAGGATGAAAATGATGATGATACAATGGTAGCATCTACATATCATCCTACTAAATGAATATGGAAGAAAAGAAGTATCTACTTTGACTTATCTTATTAAGAGTATAATATATTTTGGCATAATCTTGATATCATGCATATAAAAAAGAATGTTTATGATAATTTGATTAGAATAATATTAAATCTTGATGGGAAAATCAAAGATAACATGAAAGCATGTTTTGATTTAAAAGAAATAGATATTCGATAGGAGCTTCATCCATAAGTGCTTGCAAATGATAAAACTTATACATCCTATGAACGTTATATAATATCTAGTCGAGAAAAAGATATTTTCCTAATAGTTTTAAAAAATATAAAGGTTCCTGATTGATATGTGTCAAACATTTCATGATCTGTGAATCTGAAGAGCAAAAATTTTCAAATCTTAAAAGTCATGGTGGTCATATACTAATACAACATATTCTTCTACTGGCTTTAAGATTGTCAATAATGAAATAAGTTGTTACAATTATTTTTCAATTATCATCATTCTTCAAGGCATGCATTATGTTCTAAAATTCTTGATCCTCGGAAGCTTGATCAGTTGCAGTCTTGTATTGTACTGATACTTTGTGAAATAAAAAAGATTTTTTCTCCTGAATTTTTCATAATTATGGTATATATACTCATTCACTTAGCTTTGGAAACTAAACTTGATAGATCGATACATTATAGATGGATGTATCCTATTGAGAGGTGATGTTGCAAAACTCAAATTTTGTAATTTAGATATCTATATTAAAAACAATGCTATATTAATATTGATATTTCAATAAATATTATAATTTTTGAAGGTATCTTGTATGTTTGAAGGATTATGTATAAAACAAAGCCTATTCTGAGGGTTCCATAGTAGAAGGATATATTACTCAAGAATGTTTGATATTTTGTTCAAGATATCTTGAAGGTATAAAAATTGTATTTAATCAATCTCAATATCATAGTGATATCATGGAGAATATAGAGCTATACAAGTTTTCATCTATTAAAAGAATTATATGAATAAGTTGAAAGATTGTTCTTGACCAAAAATCCTTAGCACAAGTACATTGTTATGTATTTCTACGTAGAGACATAATATCTGAGTATCGTAGGTTAGTATATTTATACGTGGATAATATTAAATATCAGATATAATGTTGTTAATCAAATATTTAATTTTTATGTAATGAATTTTTAGTTGCTCAGTGACGAGCCAATCATAGCATTCATCCTGATCCAAGGATTGAGGAAAGATAGTTGGTTGAGTTATTCCCTACATGGCTTTCCAATCAGGTTTAATATATATATATATATCTAATATATAAGGGATACACTAATTTTAAATACATTTAACATCGAATAACTCATCGATAATTCATATTATATTTTTTAGGTACTAGTATCGATGGAGAAAAAATATTTAGATGAACTAATAGCACCTCCTAGAGGTCCTGATAATATTGTGAACAAATACAATGGTTTTATTATAAATAATTTTAAATTTTATACTAAGGAGCGTGAAAATTTTTAAAAAATATAAAACAATGAAGTTACGCTGGAAGCAGACAGAAAACTTATTATGGTCTATTTAAAGATATTTACGAGTTAAATTATTATAAAAAAATTTAAAGTTGTATTATTTTGATGCACTAGGTGGATATAAACACACCTAAGGATTTGAAAGAAGACTCAAACAAATTTGCATTTGTCAATTTTTCAAGATTAATATATACTAGTATGTTATTGAAAAATGATATATTCATTTTCTATTTCAAACTTGATAAGTTTTTTATGTACAAGACTCAAAAGATAAAGAATGAGCTGTTGTTATTAAAATGAAATTTAAAGACTTGTATGATATAGGAAAAAGGGTGGAAAAGATGATGATGACACTTATACTCAATGCATGCTTTATAATATTGTACCGGTTGATGATTTAAATGCTACAACTACTTTGGTTAGGTTGGATTTTAAAGAAAATACAATTAGTTGATTATGATTGGTAAGAAATATTTAAATTTTTTTACATTTTGTATGAATTATTATCTTATTTCTTAAATAGCAATTCATTTAAGATATAATTTAATTTTAATGTTAATTGATTTGATTTTTATTTATACATGCTAAGTATATCATGCCTCAAAGGAAGAGATATGCAGATGTGTAGTTTTAAATTTTGTAGATTGAGATTAGTACTTCTACAGCACAACAACTCGAGGTTAGTCCCTTTTTTGCATGTCAGTTTAAGGCTAGTACCTCTCCTTCTACACATTAGGTCGAGGTCAGTCCCTCTTGTTTAGCATTGTATGATCCTTCCACTGATCATCTAAATGATGAGGTTATTATGGATGACATACAGATCCAGGATGATTTAATAATTTTAGTTCATTTCAATGCATGCATATATAATAGTTTTGATATTTATTTTCTTATTTTTATTTATTTTTCATAGATAGATCTGGGAGAGTGAGGTGGAGATAAGGACCACACTAGTCCGAGATGTCTGGTAGTTGCATGAGGGCAAAAGGATTGTTGTGGAATGCAATCAACTGGGATAGCCCATTAAAAAATCTGCTAACTTGTTGATCAGCTTTTTAGGGACAGTTCCCCACAGAGATCAGTTATGCCCCCTAAACTATGCAAGATGGAATAGCATACTTCTTGCTTATAAAGTAGAGTTCCTATAACTAGTATAGGTAAAAATTGAATTTCATATTATATTTTGATTTGCTAACTACTTTCATTATTTATTTGATTTAACATTGATCTTCTTGTTTATTTATGTTGTTGAGCAAGTTTGTACTCCCTCCAAATAGTCATGATTTTGTACTCAAGTCTCTCAATCATAGGTGGAAAGAATATAAGGTAAAGTTGAATGTAGATTATTAGAGATAGCGTATGACAAAGGAAGAGGTTGCTCATAATTATCCTCCTGATGTACACCCTCATCAGTGAAGTGAGTTAGTTCACTACTGGCTCTTCGAGAAGGCACAAGTTGTACACACTCTCTCAATATTTTATAAACTTATTAATTTTTAATATAGATTATACATATATACAAGATATAATAAATTATTTATTTTATTTTGTAGATATATTCTATTATTGATAGAGCTACATGAGTAACTCAGTTTGTTCCTCATACATCGAGATCCAAGAGTTATGCATGACTCAAACAAGAGTTCATATATTCCTTATGTTACAATCTTTTTATTAGACTTATTTCTTTAATATGAAATACTTTTGCTTTTTAATGAAATTAATATCATGTATCATGTACCATATATCATGGTACACATGTTTTAAGATTTTTTTTATAATATATATTTTTCTATAAGCGGATGAGCAAGGAAGGAAACCTGGTGAGGTAGAGTTCTACCGGATAACTCACACTCACAGTGATGGTAGTTTTGTTCGGAATGAGTCCAGAGAGACATTTATATTTATTATTAATTATTTTGTATCATGATATATAATTTTATTTTATTAAGTATTAAGATATGAGTTTCTTTATAAAGTAAGAGAGAGCTACATCTCTTATTATAGAGTATGCCGGAGAGTCTACAGCACCTAGGCAAAGTAGTCATATCAAGATTGATGTATTTATGGAGTTGATGGGACTAAAGTATTATAGATAAGTGAGGGGTTATATATAGGATAGGAGTTATCTTCACTTAGTTATTTACGATGAGTAGATTTACTTAGGATGCTAGAGATAGTATTGGTCACGTACATGTTCGTAGACTCGAGGTAGAGATGGAGGTGCTAAGAAAGAGACATAATGCAGATAGAGTAGAGATGGCGGTGCTGAGATAGACACGTGATGCAGATAGCACAAAGATGTAGACCTTGAGGACTCAGGTTGATCAGCAGCTTACATCTATACTGCATATATCTATACTATCTCAGGTAAATGACTATATAACTACATATATTTTTTGTATACATGTAACAATTTAGAATATATTATGATGTAAATATCGTAACTCAAATATTTTATATATCTCTTATAGGTTCTTGATATATCCGGTATCATAGAGAGGATGACGACCATCCTCCCGTGGACCATTGATACTTGATGGTTCTTTTTTTTACAATTACTATCTTTTATATATATTTTGATGTAATTGAACTTAGATAGAATATCAACAATCTATTTATCTTTTTATATATATAAAATACTTATGATATTGTATTTTAATGAATTAGAGTTTGGCTCCATGTGATGAGTGTTGTGTTTGTACAGGTTTTATTTAATGATATTTGATTTATGTGATATTGTATTTATTTGGCTTCATGTCATGCAGGTTTCATTGAAATGATGTTTGATTCATGTGATAATATATTTATTTTTGTACAGATATTTTATCATATATTATTCTACTAATTTTAAAAAAAAAAAATACCAATACTTAAAAGTATTATAAACTTAACGATGCTTATTAGTATTTTATTAGCATTGCTAAGTTGTAATTTAATGATGTTAGTAAGCTTTGTTAAATTACAACTTAGCGATGCTGATAAGCATTATCAAGTTTATGCTGAATGATGCTTATTAATATCGTTAAACTTTAACTTAGCGATGCTATTAAGCATCATTAAGTTTTAGTTCGACGATACTTTTAAAAAGCATCACTAAGTGGTATCAAAGAGATTGGTCTATGCTGACACACAAAAGTATCAGTATTATGCTCATTATTGATGCTTTTAAGCATTAATAAAAATTATCGATGCTTTTAAAAAATATCGGAAGATTATTTTCTCATCTTTACATAAGTGATGCTTTTGCAATACTTTTAGAAGTGTCGGGAAATTATTTACCGATACTTAAAAGCATTAGCAAATAACATTTTTAGGACCACCTATATCATCATTTCCTGTAATGATAGATTTTAAAAGTATTCTATCCTTTATTATACATTTGTCTACATGGATTTCAAAGTGTTTTATTCTCTATTATTCATTTATTTGTAGAGATTTCAAAGCACTCCCTTTCAATTTACACCAAAATAAGAGTCCCTTTCAAAGAAAGTTGGAAGGGCAATCATGAAATTTTACATAAGTTTAGTTACCAGGTGATCTTCACATGATAACATTTTGTAAAGAAAATAGATGGCCGGGTCACATTACAATGAATTTGAATTTTTGGTGGTTAATTAACACTTTTTAAATTTTTGGGATCTAAGTATAAATGTTCTAAACTTGATGAGGTGTAACTATAGTTTTTGCTAGAATATAAACAAAATATTTTTTATTATCTAGTTAATTTAACGAGAGACATATATGCAATAAATTATGATATTTCAATATAAAATACAAAATTATAGAAGAGACTTTAGGAACTAATCTATAAAGATCAAAGTTGTATGATGCATATTATTTATTCACATGAGTAAGGAAATAGTTATCCAGCTAAAGAAGAAAATGTATCATCTAACATCTTTCATACAATGATATGTAATCTAATATATGTTTGCAATATCCCATGAAGGGTAGAGATGGGTGATTGACCTTGAGAGGTGATTGGCCCATGGGGCGGGAGTCACCGCTTGGGTCAAGCATCACATGGGCCCCAACATAAACAGTATCTTGCAAAGTAAAAGAATGGCAGGAAAGAACCTATGCTTAGCTATGCTACCCTAATATAATTTAATCATAATTTAATTATTTTATTCATGCCTATGACAAAATCTACATCTATCCCCACAATTTGGCTTCAAGTGACACAGTAAAATAGGTGGGGAAGAAGAAAAATCTAACTAGTAGAAATCTTCCGTGCAACTTTTTTTTTTTAAATGTCACATTTCCGTGCCGCTTAAGCATTTCTCGTAATGCTGCAATTGCTAGTATCCGTTTCTTTCAAATCTCTTCATGCATTAAATGAGTGATTAATGATCTAAACCCTATGCATTTATTATTAGCACCAGACAATCTTGGGCGTTGGAAGCTAAGTCTTCTAGCTACAACACTATACGTAAGATATTATTAGTTGAAACTGTTCTACCGTCTCAATTTTAGACTATCCAATAAAAAACTACCATATCATCCATGTCATGATTAATAGTAAGTTTTTTATTCAAATTTTGTTTATAAAATTTGGATTACAGCAAACCTTTTTGTTCATTCAAATTTTCAATGATAATTGTTGTTAAATCTTTTAATCAAAATAGATAATATGGTAATTTTTTATTGGAGGATTCAAAGTCCATGCGTGAAATGGCTCAAACCAATAATTTGTTATACTAAATCCAGGCAAAAATCAACAAAACCGGGAGTCAATGGAGATCATTAAGGAGGTGTTCAAGTTTTCTCACCTCCTCATAACTGCGCTTGGCCCCACCACCATACAAAAGACTCGAGGACAACGCGTTGGGATTAAGCCATTAACGCCACTTCGAGGGGGGAGAAGACGTTGGGAAGTTTCGTGGGTCCTAAATGCTAAAAGGATTTGGCCATTTAATGAGTCAGACGACTATATGTAGATTAATTAATGGTCAAGTTTCATATCGTAAGCCGCACTTGAAAGCGAGACTTGTGCGTGTGCTCCACGCTTCCCGGTGGATGTGATACCTGAGTTCAAATCAACGGTACAGACGAACGAGGGAGTTTTTTTAACTCTTTCGGCCTCTTTCACTCTAAATAAATATGTATAAAATTCACAAGTCACCGGTTAATTAGTTCTTTTAATGGAAGAAACCTAAACCCTGCTATCGTATTCAACGAAAAAAACAATCAATTTCTACTAAATTTTATCATTCAATAACTATGATTTCATTGGTCTTCATTTAAGTCTGTGCCTTATATTATACAAATTTATATGCTCAAATTAACGAGCAATTCGAGGATTATCAAAGATCACAATGACTTTCAAAATGAGGGATTTCAAAAAAAAAAAAAAAAAAAAGAAGAAAAGCTTAATAGTCCCTCATCATCAAAGTGCAACCAAACTGGGGAACAAAAGTTAGTTTTCCTTAATTTGACAATAAAGATTCATAATAGCAATGTGAGGTAAAGTGGCTCAAATAACTTAATTATGAGGATGAAGGCACAAAATCATGATTCAAGATACAAGGAATTGAACATTGTTGGGTTTGCTCTTGATTTTGATAATCAACAAAACGTTGAGTATATGTTTTGTATTAATATTTTAAATATAGTTATGAGTTTTAGGATACAGGCACCTCAAATTCTAAAAAGGAAAGTATCTTGAAGTTGGACGAAATTTATATTTTAGGAAGTCTTCTCACCATGAAAAATGGCTAAAAAATGTTCAATTATTGTTTACATAAGTGCATTTAAAGTTTGATTGTATATCCTTATATTTTTGGATCATTTAGCACTTATTTTGGCAATTTTAGGTTCAAGTGTCGACTCAAGCAGTTCCAAGTGTCGACATTTCAGTGAATGGCATGAAAAAAACCCTGACTGGCATGCCATGTCGACACTTGAGTTTCAAGTGTCGATGATACCTGAGACACAAGTGTCGATAGCTGGAATTCAAGCATCAACTCAAGGTCTGAGACTTTTTGAAAATCCAGAACATGCTATTTGGAGGGTTTCTGGGTCGAGTGTCGACACCTGTGCTCCAAGTGTCGACATCTGAAATTTAAGTGTCGATACTTGCAGGACCAAGTGTCGACACCTGATAACCAAGTATCAACACCTGAGAATCAAGTGTCGACTCACGGGATCTGACAGCTCTAACGGATCTATTTTTTTGAGTTACAAATTTGTCATTTCAAGCTCCCAACGGCTAGTTTTGATCCTCCAATGGTCTCAAACCATTTTTTGAAAGTTTTTGAAGTATTTAAGCTTCACCAAACTCATTCATGAAGCATTGAACTCCATTGAGCACTCAAAAGTCAATATTCCCTTAAGAACTTCACTTTAAAAGCCATAAAAGGAGAGATTCCCTGAAAAAGATTACAAACCTATCTTTTCATCCTTTCAAAAAGAGAGCTTGAAGAAGATTCCAAAGAGAAGACAAGACAAGCATCTACTAGAGCCTCAAAGCTTCACATTCTACTCTTTGAAGAGAGTTTGTTGTGTTTTATTTATTGTATCTCTAAAATTTTTTAGTTGGACCTAGCTTTCAAGGGTTTCTTGAAAGTAGGTTGTTGTAGTTGTTGGTGAGCCAAAGCGATAAAACAAACTAGGATTTGACTTGCGAGCCCGAAGCCATAACAAGTTGTAAAGGTTGTTGGTAAGCCTAGGTGACAAAATCAACTTAGGTTTTGACTTGTGAGCCTTATAAAACAAGTCGGCTATAATCTTGGAGAGATTATAGTGGAATTCCTATGGATGGCTTGGGGAGTGGATGTAGGTACTTGGTTTGCACCAAACCACTATAAAACTTGTATTTGTGTGTGATTGCTCTTCTTGTTTATTTGGTGGGGACACCAGGATCAGACGCAGATCCCTGGATCCCATATGGTTTAATTAGTTATGTGTCAAAGTTTTGAAAATTTTGTAATCAATTAAGATTGAGTCATGTAATAAGTTGAGGTTAGTTGATTTGTCTCAACCCTCAACCTAGTCAGTATTTTGAATCTTGTACATAAATTATGAGTCCAATTTTTGTACAAGAGAGGAGGCCACCCTATTTTGGAGTTCCACCAGGCCACATCCTGGAGTCAGAGACCACTACATTAGCCCAGTGGATTTTGTGTGACAACCCAGGATCCAAGATTCTTTCAGAAATCCTGATTCTTCCAGATGCCCAGATTCCCTTCCAAATGCCAGAGTATATTCCTAGACTAGGGAATCCATGATTCCAGAGGTCCACCTACATCCTAGCCCAAAGAAATCAAACCCAGGTGTCAAGCCCAAGCCCTAAAGAAGCAAGATTCCATGGAATATTCCTGCTACCAGGCTACCAGGCCACTCCAGCTTCCAGAGGCCCAAGCCCATGCACCAAAGCCCCTTTGGGCCGGCCCCTTGCTATCCCTAAAAGCCCAACACGCCCTCCTAGGCATCCTTGAAGTGTTGACCAAGTCCAAGAGGTGTCCTTGAGTAGAATAGTCAAAACATGAAGGGAGAAGGAGAAGACTAAGTCAAATCCTAACCTAATTGGGACTTATGCTCCTAATTGTTTTAAGATTTATAATTCTAACCTAGCTAGGAAAGGACTTGTAACCCAAGTGTGTAGCCCTAGTTAGAGGGCATGGAAACTCTATATATACCCCACCCCTCCCCCTCTTGTAATTAATTTTTATTTTATGATATCAAAATCCTGGTAAATTTATTTGAGCTTGCAAGCTTGTGTTATTTTGCTTTTGTTCTTTAGTTTGTGTTTGTGTTCTCTTGCTTGGCCGAACTCCTTGCTGTCCTAGTATCCTTCCACACCCTAACTCACTACCATTCAAGCCTTCACACGTCAAAGAAGGAGTGCCCTAGGCTGCCAAGCAAGGAGATCTTTATCAAGCTTCAAGCCGCCCCACTTCTAAACCCTAACATGATTCCTTCTAAACCTAGTTCCCTTTCTTTTTCTTACTTGCTATTTTGATTGACCCTTGACATTTTACAGGATCTCTGAGATATTTCACCTCCCTAGATGAGGCTTTCCTTGCCTTTAGGACCATCGAAATCAACCATCTAATCAAGGAAACTGAGCTTCATCATCCAGACTCTAATCAGAGTGCTATGTGATCTCTTCATCGGAAGTTCTTCAAATCACTGATTGGTAACATCCTTCCCTTCTTTTAATTTTTAATTTGATGAAGATAAGCTATCATAATCCGGGAGTTTCTCAATTCTTGGGTCCTGGTAATTTATTATTTTGCATGAGTTTGCCTGCGATACGATGATTTTTTGCATTGCTACTCCTTATGCTAGTTTTTACTTTTATTTAGACATTTAGCCTATAAACTTAAATTATAAAAATAATAAAAAAACTTGTTTACTATTTTTTCTGCATGTTTAGCAATCTTAGAGTCATCCCGCATCAGTTTGGTATCAAAGCAATTAGTTTGGTATCATCTTCTAATCTAATCTTAAGGACAATCAATATAACATCAGGGCAGGAGGTCATTACCTATCCTGGGCCAGAAGAACCATCCAGCATTTTCATTCAAGCCTTAATTAAAATTAATTAGACTTAATTTGCCATAGTGGGCTAGGTGATACCCAACAGGTCGGGTCCAAACTGTGTGGGCCAATTAGTGCATTTAATCATTTAGTTATTACTGAAAGCTGGTGTCTCAGGCTGGGGGTCCAGAGTCAAACGACTTAAGTGATGTTGTGATTTTTAATTGGGTCCCTGCGAAAGCAGGGGGGTCTCCCACACTCCCACTTTCTACCTGGCCAGAGGAAGGATTAGCTACTGGGTTAAGTGTAAGTTGACCTGACCCGTTCAGTTTTGACTTTAGGTCTAGCAAGCCCTAGATTATACTAACTTTTTTCTTTTGCATGCTTGGCTGCATCATTTCACTTTGATTGTTAGGTTTATTGCATGACCACTAGATTAGGAACCCAATACCAAAAGTCCAAACCTCAACCTAGCTCAGCTATGATCCAAATTTTGAAGCCATCATGAACTAGCTTGTCCAGTTAACTACCCAAATGAACCAAGCCAATATCCAATCCCAAAACCAGTCAGCCCAAATGACCAAAATTAATTCTAAGCTTGACCAAAGCAATGACCAGATAATCCAAATGAACTATAGGTTCAACCAAGTAGACCAACAATTTGACCAGGCAACCACTAGGATCGACCAATTAACCATTAGACTAAACCAAGTAGAGAATCGATTAGGTACTATAGAGAAAATCCAAAACTCTAATGCTGAACCTAATCCTGACCCATCCTGTTCTACCTCTCAAAACCCTAGGGGACTCTTAAATCAAGACCAAGTTATGGAACTTAATCCCAGGAGGACCCAAACCCAGGTTCAATTCATGGAACCCAACCCTAGTAGAACCTAGACTCGGGAACCCTTTGTAGAGCCTAACCATCAGGAACCATACCAAGGACCTAACCATAGGGGAGTTCAACCTCAAGAACCATATCAAGAACCTAACCATAGGAGAGTCCAGAACCCTGAACTATCCAAGAACCCATCCATAGAAGGCCCCAACATGAAGTTCATGATCAAGATGAAAGGGCCATGATAAATATTAGGATAGAAGCACCAACCTTTGATGGAAGTCTTAAACCAAAGGTCTATGTAGATTGGGTAGGTGATATGGATTATTATTTTGAATGGTATGAAATGAGTGAAGGGATGAAATATAAATTTGCCAAGATGAGGTTGACTCATCAAGCTAGATTACATTGGGCTAATCTTGAGCGAACTAGGAGACAATGAGATCTTCCCCCCATAGCTACTTGGCAAGAGATGAAATTGCAACTCAAGGAGAAATACCTACCAGTATCCTATGATCAACAACTCTTAGACCAATGGAACAAAATTCGTCAAGGTAATAGATCAGTTTCAGAGTATATTGCTAAATTTGATGAGTTTGCTGTTAGGTGCAATATATCCGAGTCTAAAGACCAAACCCTGTCCAGGTTTAGAATTGGATTAAGAGAAGATATCCACAGAGAACTATACATGAGAGAGGCCCAAGATTTGGAACATGCCTATCAAATAGCTAGACATTATGAACAATTTCACCCAGGACCTACCTATCAGAAATTTGAACCTGTTAGGAACAATACCTCATTCCCAAAGTTAAATCGAAACTAGGTATACCAGGGTAGATCAAATCCCAACCCCAACCTAGGTCGATTTAACTCCAACCCAGTTAGGCCAAACCCTAACCCAGTCCGACCCAACCCTAATCCAATCCGATTCAATCCCAACCCAAATCGACCCAACCCTAACCCATCTCGACCTAACTCAAGTCCGAGTCCATCTAGTTCTAGTAATTTTGCACCTGCTAGAATCGATAAGGGTAAGGTGCCCATGTTTCAAAAGCCCCAAGCCCCAGCCCCAATGCTTGTTTTAGGTGTAATAAGGTAGGTCACTATGCTAGCCAGTGTCCCACAGGTCATTACACATAGGGGAGCTAAAGAAACAAGAGCCTGAACCTAATAATGAGGATGTAGAAGAAGAAGTTTATGAGGCTGAACCAGACTTGATAGAGAAATATGAAGGAGATGAGGAGGAATTTGATCAAGTAGGGGCAGTTAGATGTATTTTAACCCAAACCCAACCTGAGGAAGATTAGCGTAGGACTAGCATCCTACAGACTTTTGTTAAGTATGGGAATAAAGTATGTAAGATTATAATTGATAGTGATAGTTGTGTCAATGCCATTACTACTGAGACAGCTAAATCTTTAGACTTGACCCTAGTTCCCCATCCCGACCCTTTTAAAGTATCATGGATATATTCCACCTCTATACCAATCAAGTCTAGGTGCCAAATCTTAATTAAATTACAATCATATGAAGAAGAGATTTGGTGTGATGTCCTTCCCATGAAGGTTAGTAGTGTCATTCTAGGTCGACCATGGCTATATGATCATGATGTTACCCTTTCTGGTCAAACCAACACCTATACCTTTTACACCATGGGAAAAGATTTGTGATTTACTCCACTCAGCCTAGGAGTTCAAGAAATTCTAGTAGCCTTAGAGCAAAACCAGGAGTTAATCTGATTAAGGCTAAAGAATTAGAAATAGACCCTTCTGAACCCACTAAGGAATTCATGAGAATTGATCATGAACCCACTTTAATAATTGAAGATGTAATTAAGCTAGGATCAAACTTTATGGGTGAAACTAATAAATTATAAGAGTTGTTCATAGAGGAAGCCCAGAATCAAATCCTTGAAGAACAACCAAAAGAAATAGGTGTATATAATGAAACAACATCTGAATATGAGTCCACAGACTCAATCTGTATGCCTGCACCTACACTAGCCTCTGCATAGCATTTGCATCATAAAATTAGTCAAGAGTTGAACATAATTAATGAACTAAATAATAACTTGGCTAATTCCCAAAAGAAAGATGAAAACTTTTTTGTAAAGGAATATGTGACTATTAAAGAATTTTCTGCTCGTGAAGCTGGCCCATCCAAAATAATGAATAGTAGTGGACCCAATGCCTATATGCCTGAGATATCACCTGATTTAGGTATTAGCTCCACCTTCATCATCTCATACTTTGTAAAGTCTAGGAAGCCAGCAGTGATACCCAGCGAGCCCCTTGAGCCACTCTCATTCTTTGAGAGAGAACCCATCCTAGAGCGATCACATATAATTTGGCCTTATGGTGAGGAAACGATTGAGATAGCTCTAGATGATCAAGCTATCGGTACCCAGGATAGAGATTGTCAATGATATTTGATCCGATGGCAAGTTTAGCCAGAATCTGAGGACTTGTAGAATGCTGGTGCGGATCTGTAGCACCTCAACCCAGACCCTCCTTGAGCCAAATTGATCCATACTCGATGGGGTCGAGTTCCTCCCATCCTGGGAGAATTGGTGGGGACACCAGGATCAGACACAGATCCCTGGATCCCATATGGTTTAATTAGTCATATGTCAAAGTTTTAAAAATTTTGTAATCAATTAAGATTGAGTCATGTAATAAGTTGAGGTTAGTTGATTTGTCTCAACCCTCAACCTAGTTAGTGTTTTGAGTCCTGTACATCAATTATGAATCCAATATGAGCTCAATTTTTGTACAAGAGAGGAGGTCACCCTATTTTGGAGTTCCATCAGGCCACATCCAAGAGTTAGAGGCCACTACATCAGTCCAGTGGATTTTGTGTGACAACCCAGGATCCAAGATGCTTCCAAAAACCCTAATTCTTCCAGATGCCCTCCAGATGTCCAAATTTCCTTCCAGATGCCAGAGTATATTCCTAGATTAGGGCATTTATGATTCAAGAGGTCCACCTGCATCCTAGCCCAAAGAAATTAAGCCCAGGCATCAAGCCCAAGTCCTAAAGAAGCAAGATTCCATAAAATATTCCTGCTACCAGGCTACCAGGCCACCCCAACTTTTAGAAGCCCAAGCCCATGCACCCAAGCCCCTTTGGGCCAGCCCTTTGCTACCCCTAGAAGCCCAACATGCACTCTTAGGCATCCTTGAAGTGTTGACCAAGTCCAAGAGGTGTCCTTGAGTGGAATAGTCAAAGCATGAGGGAGAAGGAGAAGACTAGGTCAAATCCTAACCTAGTTAAGACTTATGCTCCTAATTGTTTTAAGATTTGTAATTCTAACCTAGCTAGGAGAGGACTTGTAACCCAAGTGTGTAACCCTAGTTAGAGTGCATGGAAACTCTATATATACCCCACCCCTCTCCCTCTTGTAATCAATTTTTATTCATGATATCAAAATCCTGGTAAATTTATTTGAGCTTGCAAGCTTGTGTTATTTTGCTTTTGTTCTTTGGTTTGTGTTTGTGTTCTCTTGCTTGGCTGAATACCTTGCTGCCCTAGCATCCTTCCACACCCTAACTCACTGCCATTCAAGCCTTACACGTCCAAGAAGGAGTGTCCTAAGCTACCAAGCAGGAGATCTTCATCAAGCTTCAAGCCATCCCACTTATAAACCATAACCTGATTCCTTCTAAACCTAGTTCCCTTTTCTTTTTTTTACTTGCTATTTTGATTGATCCTTGATATTTTACAGGATCTCTGAGGTGTTTCACCTCCCTAGAGAAGGCTTTCCTTGTCTCTAGGATCATCCAAATCAGCCATCTAATCAAGTAAACCGAGCATCATCATCCAGACTCCAATTAGAGTACTGTGTGATCTCTTCATCGGAAGTTCTTCAAATCACTGATTGGTAACATCCTTCCATTCTTTTAGTTTCTGATTTGTTGAAGATAAGCTATCATAATCTAGGAGTTTCTCAATTCTCAGGTCCAGGTAATTTATTATTTTGCATGAGTTTGCCTGCGATACGATGATTCTTTGCATTGCTACTCCTTATGCTAGTTCTTATTTTTATTTAAGAATTTAGCCTATAAACTTAAGTTATAAAAATCATAAAAAAATTTGTTTACTATTTTTTCTACATGTTTAGTAATCTTAGAGTCATCCCGCATCATTAGTGCTCTTAGCATTTAATCTTTTATTTTCGCCGCATATCATTGTGTTATATACATTGCTCACAAACATATCAAAGATCGGCACATAATTGCTTTAAATTTTTAAAGATCTAATTCATCCCCCTCTTGGGCTCCATTTCTGGGTAACAAGTGGTATCAGAGCACCGGTACTCTCTGTAGGTCCAATGATCTTGAGTGAAAGATCATGGCAGCCCCAATAGGTATCGGTGTTGTTGAAGGTCAAGCCTCTAACCACCCCCCTTGTTTAATGGCATGAATTACACATATTGAAAGATACGCATGCGCATTTTCATTCAAGCAATTGATTATAATTTTTGGAGGACTATTGTTAAAGGTCCTCATCAGCCTACAATATTGATTAATGGCATTCCCACTCCCAAAATAGAAGATGATTGAGATGAGAATGATATTAAGTAAATAAATCTTAATACTAAGGCTATGAATCTATTATTTTGCTCTTTGGATTCGAGTGAATTCAATAAATCTCAAATTATCTCTCCGCAAAGAAAATATAGGACACACTTGAAGTTATCCATGATGGTACATACCAAGTAAAAATAACTAAAGTTAACATGCTCATTCACACATATGAAATGTTCAAAATTGAACCTACTGAATCTATAAGTAAAATGTATACTAGGTTCACCAATATTGTGAATGGTATGAGAAGTTTAGAAAAGATTATAGCTAATGGTGAACTTGTTAATAAACTTCTCAGATCTCTTCCGGCTTCTTAGGATGCAAAGGTCACTATTATAGAAGAAGCCAAGGATGTTAATACTCTTCCTCTCGAGCAATTGTTAGGCTCATTGATGACATATGAGCTATCATTAAATCAAAAGAATGTGGATGTTGATAAGAAGAAGAAAGTTATTGCTTTTAAGTCCACTACAAGAGAAGAGTCAAGTGATGAGTCTGAAGAAGAAGATGAAGAAGATGAGATGTCTCTCATGGCTAGAAAGTTTAGGAGGTTCATGAGAAAGAAAAAGTATAACTTCAAGAAGAAACCTCAAAAGGGAGAGCCTTGTAAAGAAAAGGACAAAGAGAAAGAAAAGGAGCAGCCCATATATTTTGAGAGCAAGAAACTAGGCCACTTCAAGATGGACTGCCCCTACTTAAAAAGAGCAGAAGAAGATTAAAAAAAAAGGCTATGATGGTAACCTAGAGTGACAGTGAGGACTCCAGTTCTGAAGAAGAGCAACAAGAAGTTGCAAATTCTTGTCTAATGACCAATAATGATGAGGTAGCATCTGAACCTGAAGAAGAATTTATATTTGATGAGTTGTATGAAGTTTTTGATGAACTTATTATCGAATTTCAAAAACTTAAATCAAAGTATAAAGAACTAAAGAAGCAAAATTTGAATTTAGTCAAAGCAAATGATAAGTCTTCAACTGAAAATGATTGCTTACTTCTTCAAAACAAAAAGCTAAATGATAAAATTATTCTTCTTGAAAAAGAAAAATAAGTTTTGAAAAAGAAAAACTCTTCTACATCAAATGAAAATTTTTCAAAACAAAATAAA
Organism: Areca catechu; assembly: GCA_021397845.1. Classification (NCBI taxonomy): domain Eukaryota; kingdom Viridiplantae; phylum Streptophyta; class Magnoliopsida; order Arecales; family Arecaceae; genus Areca; species Areca catechu. Next base: position 103,306,722 of record CM038039.1, on the reverse strand, counting down.
GAGATTTTGGAAGAAAACAAGAAATATAAAAATGAACTTGAAAAATAAAAATCTTTTGTTGAAAAATTTACTTACAGTTCTGAAAAACTAAATATGCTTTTAAATAACCAAAAAGCTGTTTTCAACAAGGCCGGTTTGGTTTCAAAACTTAAAAGAAGCAAAAATTTTTCAAAAATTTTTTTGTGCCTGCTTCCTCTTCAATTACTTGTTATTCATGTGGTAAGGTAGGACATAAATCTTATTTATGTAATATTAGGAAAATTAGCAATGTTAAGAAAGTTTGGGTTCCAAAAGGAACCATCACCACTAACCTTAAAGGATCCAAGATGACTTTGATACCTAAATTCTCCACTTGATTTTATTTTAGGTGTGTCTTGCAACCAATAAAAGAAGATTATGGTACCTCGATAGTGGTTGCTCAAGGTACATGACTGGAGATGTGGAGCAGTTTTCCTCTCTTGAGTATTAAAGTGGTGGTAGTGTAACTTTTGATGATAATGAAAAGGATAAGATTGTCAGAATTGGTAAAGTCCATATCACCTCTTCTACTTTTATAGATAATGTCTTATATGTTGATGGTTTAAAGCATAATTTACTTAGTATTAGTCAGTTTTGTGACAAGAATTTTAAAGTTGTTTTCGAATCTTCTATGTACATTGTTTCTAGTCTTGATGACAATGGCATCAAGTTTATTGGTCATAGGCATGGCAACATTTATATGGTAGATCTAGATGATCTATATATTCAAAATGGTCAATGCCTAATAGCAATGGAAGCCAAGATCAATGAAACTAGTTGGCTTTGGCATCATAGACTAGGACATGCTAGTATGCATTTGATTTTAAAACTTAACAAAAAGGATTTGATAAAAGATTTGCCAAAACTTAGTTTTGAAAAAGACAAGATTTATAGTGCTTGCCAACTTAGAAAATAAACCAAATCATCTTTTAAACTAAAATGAGTAGTCTCTACATCTAGATCCTTAGAATTACTTCATATGGACCTCTTCGGGCCAACTAGAATATCTAGTTTGGGAGGTAAGAAGTATGGTCTAGTTATTGTAGATGATTTCTCATATTTTACATGGATCATATTTTTAGCACACAAAGATGAAATGTTTTCTACATTCATTAGATTTCATAAAAGAGTTTCAAATAAAAAAGGTATTTCTATTGTCTCTTTGAGAAGTGATCATGGAACAGAATTTGAAAAATTTGAGTTTGATAAGTTTTGTAGTGAAAATAGCATTCATCACAATTTTTCTGCACCTAGGACACCTCAACAAAATCAGATGATAGAAAGGAAAAATAGAATTCTTGAAGAAATGGCACGCACCATGCTTTGTGAAAATGATTTACCTAGATATTTTTGGACGGAAGCCATAAATACAGCATGTTATGTTTTAAATCATGTTTTGATCTTACCTATTTTAAAGAAAATACCTTATGAGCTTTGGAAGGGTAGAAAACCTTCAATCAAATATTTTTGAATTTTTGGATGCTGTTGTTTCATCTTAAATAATGATCAAGATAATCTAAGCAAATTTGATACCAAGTCAGATGAGGGTGTCATTTTAGGCTACTCTATATCTAGCAAGGCATACAGAGTCTTCAACAGAAGGATACTTGTTGTTGAAGAATTCATCCATGTTGTGTTTGATGAAATTAACCAAAAATCTTCTAGAAAAGAAGATATACTTGATGATGATACAGGTATCAATAGAAATGAAGAAGTGAACAACAATGAAGAACCCACCAAGGAGCAAGATGACAATGAAAGAGATCAAGCACAAGGAGATGAAAACACATTTACGTTAATTCTCTACCTGAAGAATGGAGGTATGCTTATGGACACCCCAAAGAATTATCATTGGTGATCCATCAAAAGGTATAAGTACTCGTTCATCTCTTAGAAATATATGTGATTATTTAGTTTTTGTATCTCAAGTAGAACCTAAATTTATAGAAGAAGCTGAAAATGATTACAATTGGATGAGTGCTATGCAATATGAACTAAATCAATTTAAAAGAAATAATGTTTGGACTTTGGTTGATAGACCTACTAATGTTTCAATAATTGGTACAAAATGGGTTTTTAGAAATAAACTTGATGAAAATGGTATTGTCACTAGAAATAAAGCTAGACTAGTTGCCAAAGGATACAATCAGGAGGAAATGATTAATTTTGATGAAACCTTTGCTCATGTGGCTAGACTTGAGGCAATTAGGCTATTATTGGTATTTGCATGTTTTATGGATTTTAAATTATTTCAAATGGATGTCAAAAGTGCCTTTTTAAATAGTTTTATAGAAGAAGAAGTTTATGTTGAACAACCTCCTAGTTTTGAAAATCATGAATTCTCAAACCATGTTTTTAGACTTCATAAAGCTTTGTATGGTTTGAAACAAGCTCCAAGAGTTTGGTATGATTGATTGAGTTCATTTTTGCTTAAAAATGATTTTACTAGAGGTAATGTAGATACTACTTTATTTTTTAGAAAAAATAAGAATGCTGATCTTCTAGTAGTACAAGTTTATGTGGATGATATCATATTCAGTACTACTAATTAGTGTCTTTGTCAAGAATTTGCTAAGTTGATGCAGGGAGAGTTTGAGATGAGCATGATAGGAGAACTCAATTTCTTTCTCGGACTCCAGATAAAACAAACAAAAGAGGGGATCTTCATCAACCAAACCAAGTACACAAAGAAAATATTAAAAAAGTTTGGGATGGAGAGAACCAAGCCATTAGGTACGCCTATGAGCTCCTCTTGTAGACTTGACAAAGATGAATCAGGTAAATCTATAGACCAAAAACTATATCATGGCATGATTGGCTCATTGTTATATCTAACTGCTTGTAGGCTAGATATTATGTTTAGTATTTGTATGTGTGCTAGATATCAGTCTGATCCCAAAGAATCTCATCTTTTGGCTGTTAAACGCATACTTAGATATCTGTCTGGCTCTATTGATATTGATCTTTGGTACTCTAGATATTCATTATTTGAATTGATTGCTTATTCTGATGCTGATTTTTCTGGGTATAAACTTGATCGAAAAAGTACTAGTGGAACTTGTCAGTTTCTTGGAGTCAATTTAATTTCATGGAGCAGCAAGATACAGAATTCAGTTGCTCTATCTATGGCATAAGTTGAATATATAACAACTGGAAGCTGTTATGCTCAAATTCTATGGATCAAACAACAACTCAAAGATTTTGGCATCAAACTAACTAAGACACCTATAAGATGTGACAACACTAGCGTAATCAATTTAACAAAGAATCATGTGCAACATTCAAGAAGTATACATATTGAAAAAAGACATCACTTCATAAGAGATCATGTGCAAAACTCTAATATGATGCTTGAATTTGTTGGTCCTGATGTTCAATTAGCAGATATTTTTACCAAACCTTTGAGTGAAAAAAGATTCAGCATGATTAGAAGAGAGTTAGGAATCATAGATCCCTTCTCTTAGAACTCTCTTAACTCTTGTTTATGACCAATTCTTTGTGCTCAAATTCATATTTCTAAGTCATAAACTCCTCATTAGAGTCCTCCTGATTTTTAATGATTTTGTTGAATTTTTTTGGGATTTTCTTGGCCAAGTGTCGACGCTTTAAAAATCCCAAGTGTCGATACTTGAAAAATTCCAAGTGTCGACACTCGGGTGGAAAGTTCTATTTTTCTAGGGCATCACCAAACCATTTTTATTTATTTTTCTCCTCTTTGCTTATACTCTAGTGGTCCCCCAACCGTCCTTAAGCCATGGAATAGTGTTCTTCCTCTTGTGCCCTCCATTTTTTGGTAAATTTCTTCACTTTCTTCGGTTGATTCATGTTTTTTTACTGTTCTCCTTCGGATTTCTATCGATTCTTCATTTTTTTCCCGTGATTTGCCCTCTTTCCCTCCAAAAATCTCTATTTTCTTGGGTTTGTGCTCGGGTTCTTGGATTTTTCCCTTTTGGACCGTTTATGCACATTATTTTCTGGTTCATACCTTGTTTTTGCCCAAGTTCTTCATGGATTCACTGTTGCATTGAAAGTTTTGGGCCGATTTCAATCACATTTGGTTTCCTTCCTTTTGAACCAAACCCTAATTGAATTTCTCCGAATCCTTGTTGATTTAAATCAAAACCAAGTACTAGTTTCCCTCACTTTAGCTCACTTTCTTGGCCAAAACTCCTATTTTTGGTTCTTTCTCCCATTTTTTCTCTTTTCTCCTCCTCTTTTTGACTGTTCCATGTTCCATCTTTTATTTTTTCTTCTCTTAGCTGGTAGTAATGGGACCTAGGAAGCAGTTGGCCTCTAAAAGAAAATCAGCACTAGCTTCAGCAGAAAGAAGATCGAAAGCTCGGAATGATAGCAGATTTCAGTCTGGCAGCTCAGCAGCTCTAGCTTCACCTTCAGTAGAGAGGATGTCTGGGAAGGTGGTCTCAGCTGGTAGACAAGTGGATCTTGACTTTTTCGACATACAGGGCTTTCAGATTAGGTAGGTTCTTCAGGATGCTGGATTGATCCCCTTTTGCTCCATGCAAGCAAAGTATTATCCACACATAGTGTGAGAGTTCTATAGGAGTCTCGATTGTCGATGGATACTTTGGACTGCGACAGTGAGGGGCATCTGGAATCCACTTTCATAGGAGGTACTGAGTCACATTTGGGAGATCCCACACCGTGGGATTATTGCTACTACTGTTGAGGATCGTGAGGAGGCATTCAGATGCATCTTAGAGTGAGAGGATGTTTGTGGCGTGGCTACGGTCACCGCGAACCAGTTGTCTATGGAGATGCGTCTACTTCACCATATCACTGCCCGGATCCTTCTACCAAATATCGGGAGGTTTGACTTCATCACAGAGCATGAGTTGATGGTGATGACTTGTTTGATTCAGAGGACAGCGATCGACCTTCCAGCACTGATACTTATTTAGATGAAAGACGCCGCTACTCAGAGGAGACATTGCTTATCCTACGTTATGGCATTGACACGCTTGTTCCGAGCTCACTCAGTTCCTTTGGAGGGGGAGACCTCCAAGGATATCTTTCATACAGATGTATATGATGAGCGGTCACTGCACCGTATGGGGTACAGATTGGTCGCTGGTCGCTGGGTACATAGAGAGTCTAGCTAGAAGCCAGATGAGGAGGATGAAATGAGAGAGGCTGAGGTAGGGCCATTAGTTACACCTCCTAGATCAGCAGCAGCACCCAGTGAGACTGAGCCAGTGACACCAGCTCCAGCTCCAGCTCCTACTACTACTATTGGTTCATCATTCGAAGAGCTAGTCAGACAGCAGTTTACTGATATCAGGAGCGAGATGATAGGCCTAGGTGTCCATACCACTTAGTTGCATATGGAGATAGAGGGCCTTAGAGCCCATACTACTGAGGAGCACGATGAGATGCATTGGACCATGGAGACGGGATTTGGATGTATTGAAGAGTTATTGAGATCCCTTCTACCTCCAGCAGCAGCACCTGCAGACCTACCTCCTAATGATGATAATGGTGATGATGATGGTGACCACTAGGACGGACACGATGATATAGTTGGTGGTGGTGACCGAGATGTTGGTGATGATGTCAGAGGCATTGATGTTATGGACAGTGACAGTGACAGTGATGACAGAGTTGATGACTTTGAGATGGTCAGCCATGAGACTTAGACACCTGCTATTCCACCTGCTGATCCTTGTGATACACCGATCTCCACTGCTCTAGTTTTCATCACACCTGCTGAGACTCTTCCACCCCTTTCTACACGTTCATCCAGGGTTGTACCCCATATAGGACCTTTTACTAGGACTAGGAGTCGTAGTATCATGAAGACCCCTAGAGCTCTAGTTCATAGGTCCAGGATTACTGGTCCCATATCATTTGAGATTCCATCTGATGAGGATTAGCCTCACAGATGACTATTCTGTTGTTTGATGTATTAGTACTTATCTTGTGTTTCATGTTTATGTGTTTCTCTATGATGTTATGTATTTCTCTATATTGTATGTTTTAGTGTGTGCTGATTGTTTCAGCAAATTTTGTACTGAAAATACTCTTTTATATATATATTCTACTTTCTCACTTGATTATCAATCTTTATTCTTTTGCTAGCATTGATTGAATTTATAATGTTTAAATTTTGCTCTAACAATATTCACTCTGATACCCTACTCTTTGGCTCTGATACTTGTTAATTTTTGAAAAACTAATCTTGTATCACGACCCTTCTTTGTCTAAATGCATTTATTGAGGGGGACTTTACTCCCTTTATTGTTTAATGATTGACAAAAAGGGGGAGTAAGATATAAAAGTTTCAAATTTTAGTTTTTATTCTTTAATTGAAAATTGCTCTGATATGAAATGTGCTCTGATACAAAATGTTTCATATCTTAATTATGAAATACTCTGAAATGCTCTAATATAAAATACTTCATATCTTAATTCACTGAGGGGGAGAATAGATGTAATTTCCATACTTAACTTATACCTCTCCTCTATTAAGATTGTAATTGTATGAGCTTTAAATTCATGTTTATGAGTTATCATATCTAAAAATTAAATTTGAATACTTATATACTTAAGATTTTGTCATCATCAAAAAGGGGGAGATTGTTGAGTTTGTCCTTAATTTTGATGATTAACAAAATGTTGAGTACATGTTTTGTACTAATGTTTCAAATGTATTTATGAGTTTCAGAATACAACCACCTCAAATTCTCAAAAGAAAAGTATCTTGAAGCTGGGCAAAATTCTTATTTTAGGAAGTCTTCTCACTATGAAAAAGGGCTAAAAAATGTTCATTTATTGTTTACATAAATGCATTTAAAGTTTGATTATATATCCTTATGTTTTTGGATCATTTGGCACTCATTTTGGCAATTTCAGGTTCAAGTGTCGACTCAAGTAGTTCCAAGTATCGACACTTCAGTGAATGGCACGTAAAAAATCCTGACTGGCATGCCAAGTGTCGACACTTGAGTTTCAAGTATCGATACCTGAGACACAAGTATCGACACCTGGAATCCAAGTGTCGACTCAAGGCCTGAGACTTTTTAAAAATCCAGAACATGCCATTTGGAGGGTTTTTGGGTCAAGTGTCGATACCTGTGCTCCAAGTGTCGACACCTACAGGACCAAGTATCGATACCTGAGAATCAAGTATCGATACTTGAGAGCCAAGTGTCGACTCACAGTTCTGACAGCTCTAATAGATCTATTTTTCTAAGTTACAGATTTATCTTTTCAAGCTCCCAACGGCTAGTTTTGATCCTTCAACGGTCTCAAACCATTTTTTAAAAGTTTTTGAAGTATTTAAGCTTTACCAAACTCATTCATGAAGCATTGAACTCCATTGAATACTCAAAAATCAATATTTCTTCAAGAACTTTACTTCAAAAGCCATAAAAGGAGAGATTTTCTAAGAAAGCTTACAAGCCTATCCTTTCATCCTTTCAAAAAGAGAGCTTGAAGAAGATTTCAAAGAGAAGACAAGACAAGTATCTACTAGAGCCTCAAAGCTTCACATTATACTCTTTGAAGAGAGTTTGTTGTGTTTTATTTATTATATCTCTGAAATTCTTTTGTTTGACCTAGCTTTCAAGAATTTCTTGAAAGTAGGTTGTTGTGATTGTTGGTGAGCCAAAGGAACAAAATCAACTAGGATTTGACTTGTGAGCTCGAAGCCAAAATAAGTTGTAAAGGTTGTTGGTGAGCCTAGGTGACAAAACCAACTTAGGTTTTGACTTGTGAGCCTTGTAAAACAAGTCGGCTGTAATCTTGGAGAGATTATGGTGAAATTTTCAAGGGTAGCTTGGGAAGTAGATGTAGGTGCTTGGTTTGCACCGAACCACTATAAAACTTGTGTTTGTGTGTGATTGCTCTTCTTATTTATTGCTCTTAGCATTTAATATTCTATTTTCATTGCATATTATTATGTTATTCACATTGCTCACAAACACATCAAAGGCCGGCACATAATTGCTTTAAATTTTTAAAGACCCAATTCACTCCCCCTCTTGGGCTTCATTTCTGGACAACAAACATGTTTAATTGCACTACATTCAATCAAGGTCAAACTAGCTAGCAATGAGAAAAAGCAATATGATTGCTAATTTACCTATGAACTAATTATTAAGTGAAAGTTGAGAGGTCATAATGAAAAAACATGTGTCAACCTGATTACTGTAATGCATGTAATATCACAAAAACATGGGTTATCATGCATACAAGCAATTTTCACTTTTATGGCCATGTATGTCAAAAGTGCATACATGCACAACTATGTGTGGAGGCAAAAAACTATAGTTTAACATAAGTAGTTGAACATGTTTAATTATATTTTGTTTAACTTCAATAAAAGTTAAAGCGATGAGACTAAAAGTTAATCACTTTCGAGTAAGCTATCCATCAGCTATTAATCATTAGTTCATAGATCATAATATGTATCAATAGCTCACACATCTAAATTGCTCCATTGCATATAATAATGCAAAAACTTGGAAAGTTCTACTTAGTTTTACTTTTATAGTTGTGAACATTCTACTCAGTTTTACTTTTGTATATAGGTGAATATAGGAAAACACAAAGTTATCGTTTCAAAAAAGTAGTTAAACAAGTTTAATTATATCATATTGCCCTTCAACATAACCCAAGAATTAATGACACAAATACTAATTTACCTTAGCTAGCCTATATAGCTATCAACCAGTTGTCAAATGTAAGTTGATACATCATGACACATATCTATGGTTCACATGATTAAATAACTTAAATGCATGCAATAACATGAAAACATGGTCGATCCTCATACAAGTAGTTTGTGCTTTCATAGTTGTTTATGTTGAAAGAATATATTTATAAACAACTATGCATATGAGAAGGCACAATTAAATCATGCAAAGTTCAATATAATTAGTTGAACAAGTTTAATTAACCGCTGAGACGGTAGCTCGGTTGGTAGAGGCCTTGCCTCACTACCAACCGATCCCAAGTTTGAGTAAGGATCCGGTCGGTGACTTGATTAAATCCAGGAGTAAATCCTGGAGCTTGGGACAGCTGGGTGTAAGTGAGAGATCAGGATCTCCTCCTTTATCCCCATTTTACTAGCCGGCGTCTCAGTGGTGTCAGGTTGATGTACTTACTGTTGGTGGAAAGAGCCTGCATAAATCTTGCGGCTCGAATCAGACATGACCTGATGGGTTTGGGGCCTTCGGGGGTAGCTACATTCGGAATTTATCCCCCCCTCTCTAGTTTTTATCAAAAAAAAAAAGTTTAATTATGCTATGGTTACCTATAGCACAAGACAAACAATGAGACAAATAGCTATCTGCTCAATTATGAACCAACTGTCAAGTATCAGTTGCAATGTCAGGTTATGCATTGGTGGCCCTCATATTTGAATAGTCCTATTGCATGTTTTATCACAAAACATGGGCCTGAAAGGATTATGCCCTATAAGCCAATATTTGTATCTCCCAGACCATTATAAATTGACAAGTTAATAAAGGCAATATTTTTTTCATCATTCGCTGTGTCATTATATGATGAACCCCATAGATTAGGGCTATGGTCCTAGGGCTATGATGAGATCATACCAGTGAGATCTAAGGCCTTAAAACCCTAATCTAGAATATTCCTAGTCATAGGAACCCTGAGTTGGGGATCAGGGTTTCCGGTTAGACTGGCACATCCTATGTATGCTGAAAAGGGTGACTGCTCTCACAGTCACTTGTGTGGGACACTAATACAAGGATGTGGGTGCTCATTAGCGAATGAGTTCACTGAATAAATCCAGTTTGAGAACATCTAATAGAGCCTTAGCTGCATGTCAATAGATGTTTCACATAGTGGGAGTTGTACAAGTAGTCCTATGACCTGAGACTGCCATAATACCTTATGTACATGAACCCATGCTTTGGTTCAATCTCAATCATGACACTGGGTCATGCACGAGGTTGATGCTGGGTATGGTGAATTGTATATGAAGGTAATGAGTAGGTCAACAAGGAATTGATCACTCATAGTAGGAGGAGATTGCATCCAGCCAAATTAGGTCAGATGATGATTCAGGAAATCTTTGATCAAAGTACAGATATTAGAAATGATTTCTAATATCGAATTAATTGAATCATTAATGTATGACTGAGCTGGGAATGAGTATAAGCTGGTTTTGACATGTTTCCATATCCATAGTTATACTCGGGATGCAAGATGATTGAAGGATCGAATTGTACGGGAACTTTCCACTGAAGGGTAGTTTTGGAATTTCACCAGAATTTCCATATCTTCCGGGTAGACATGATACGTTGTTAGACGTCAATCTTGTCTTGTGGGTTGATCAAATTAAATGTTTTAAATTGGATCACTAATTAGGAGGAGTCCTAATTGTCTAACTCGAGTTAGCTCGATTTGACCTAAATCGATTAGAATGAGTTCTGATCAAATTAGGTCAACTTGCACTCGGACCCACTGCTGGCTAGGTATGGAACCCAATGGGTCACACACTTAGGACAGATAATCAAGGATTTAATTTGGAATTAAATCTCGTTTGCAGATGAACACACTAGCATGTGTTGCAAACCATGGCTTCTACTTGAATCGGATTCGAGTTAGGGTTCCGATTTGGTCTTTTTTAGATCCAAATTCATTCCGGTTTGAATCTAATTGAAGATTCAAAACATTGGGCTAATAGTAGGCTAGCAATTGGGCTAACCTAAGAGGCTAAACCCCTTTCCCACATGCCTAAGCCCCTCCCCCTCTCTTCCCACGCGCGCGCGCAAGGAGAAGAGTCCACGCGCGCGTGGACTCTCTCCAAGTCGCGTCTTTGCGTGAAAAGAAAGAAAAGGACCGGCGTCTTTTGGCTGATGAGGCATGGATCAGAGTCCACCTAGGCGTGGACTCTTCAAAAATAACAATTACCGTGAAAAAGAAAAGAAAAAAACACCGAAGGGGCGCGACTCTTCTTTCTGCACGTGCCCTTCTGTGTTTTTCACGATCCTTCTTCGTGTCTTCCCATCCCAAAGGCCGTGAGATTAATCCCAAGGGCCGTGAGATAAAGAGAGAAGACGTGAGAAGGGAGAGAGGGACGTGAGAGGATGTTTTCAGATGAGAAGGCGCCTCTCTGTCGCCTATTTAAGAAGAAGGCTTCACCGTAAAAATTTCATTCCAGATTTTCTACGGCGAAGCCTTGCTTCTCTTTCCTTCTCCCTCTCCAGAAGATTGTTTCCCCCTCCTCTCTTTCCTCTTTGATTCCTTTACAGAGCCTAGGCTCTGTCGAATCTCAGAACAGAAGGAGAGTCAGAGAGAGAAACTCTCCGACGGTAAAGGAAGAAGGCGCCTCTTTTTCTTTCTTTCTTACATTAAGACAATTTTTGTCTTAATTTTCTTCTCCCTCCAAGACAAGCCTTGTCTCATTTTAGGACAAGGGCTTATTCTTAAGACAAGAGTGTCTTAAGGGGCCAAAGTTGCTAAAAACTAGGAGAAGGGTAAGAGAGAAGGTTTAGTCCCCGTTTGGCTAGAGGAGTCCTAGCCAATAGCCCATATATCAAGTTCTTGGGGTAGAACTTGATTGGAAGGAACCCAATTAAGGAGTCACTGTCTTGATCATCTGCCCGTGTGGATCACCATCGGAGGGCGGACAAGTGGACGCCTGGTGTGTTCAAAAGGTTACTCAATTTGGAGTTTATTTCTACATCATACTGGATATAGCGATCTGAGGTTAGTATCTAAACTATGTTTAAATTTGGACATGCATGTAGTCATAAGTTTTAATTGCTAATAAGGAGATTTTGGGATTAGGGTTCGGACCTGATTTCATAAAAATTTTGAAATCCACGCTTCCGCACTGGTTCCCGAACCCAACAGTGGTATCAGAGCATCCTTATTAGGATTAAAACTTATGCAGTTCAATTCATGATGTAGTATCATGTTAAAGTTTTTATATTGATGCACAATGCATGTCTTTGATTGAACATGAGTTTGATGATTGCCACCAGTTAGGGTTTTCCACTGAAACCCTAATTGTCTTAGAGATATGATTAGCCTTGGAGCCATCATACTGAAATAAGGTTACCCTGGCATAATGGTGTATCCATTATGTGGTAAATGGTTGTCCTAGTATGATGGCACACATTTCACATATTTGCTTAGTTTAAAGCATGTATTAATATATGTGATAGCTTTTAATTGAATGTGCTGGCATTGCATGAACCCCTCTTAAAATTATATTAAGTGGTAGTATAGTTAACCGATAAGCATTATTAGTCATGATGGATAATTAGTCATTTCGGTGTCTAGAAAGGTGGTTCTGGGAAGGTAAAGGGAATCGTGGTTTTTAATTGGTTCCGTTGACTGACCTGGCCAATTTTAAATTGGTGTCTAGGAAAGCAACGGGGGACCCCCACATCTCTTCCACTAGCCTGGCCGATCTGATTGATTTAATTCTTGACTAACATGCTTGGTGTTAAAATACTATTATTGGCCTTCCTTCATGATAGGTCATCATTGTGTTACGATCTATACTATGTTTGTTGTGTACACACAAGACCTAATATGGTGACTAACACAATTTTTGGCCTAATACAATTATTTGTTTATGGCATGATTTAAAGTAATATTTTGTTGTGTACACACAAGGGTATTACTATTAAAGTCATGACTATATGGCTATGAAGGGTCTTACTTAACTAAAATATTATAGTTTGTTGTGTATACACAAGGCTATTAATATTTTAGAGGCCGAGATAAGTTGAGAATTGTACAGGTTACAATTGGAAAGAGTTTTCCTACCTATGAACTTATATAAGATTTGTTGTGTACACACAAGGTCTTTTATAAGGGATTGGGATCTCAACCCCACTAAGAAAGATCAATTAAGGTTTTCTCGATCATCGTATAGAGGGTTATGATGCTCGATAAAATAGTGGGAGACATAATTAAATTAAAGTCCTAATTTAATTATGTGTTGTCATTTCATGGTTTTTTGCTTATGTTTTCGTTCTTTGTTTAAATGTAGATAAATGGCCTCTTCACTCTCACTCCGTAGTATTTTAGATGCCAACAAATTGACTGGGCCTAATTATGTTGATTGGCTGAGAAATTTGAAAATAGTACTCAGTCAAGAAAGAATTTCCTATATTCTTGATACCCCAATTTTGGAACCACCAAGGGAAGATGCCTCGCAAGAGGAGAAGACCACATATAATATGTGGCAAAATGACTCACTTACTGTCAAATGTGTTATGCTTGCCTCTATGACTAACGAGTTGCAGAGGCAGCATGATAGCATGGATACTAACTCCATACTGCTAAATTTAAAAGAGCTTTATGGAGAACACAGTAGAACTGCTAGATATGAAATATCTAAGCAGTTGTTCCGTGCAAGGATGACAGAAGGTACATCAGTACAAGACCATGTATTAAAGATAATTGATCTAATCACTCGATTAGGTCAATTAGGTTTTGTAATGGATGGGGAGTTGAATCAAGACTTGATCTTGCAATCACTCCCAGAGTCATTTTCACAGTTTGTTCTTAATTACCATATGAACAAACTTAATTCTTCCTTGCCTGAGCTGTTGAATATGTTGAAAATAGCAGAGAGCCATGTAAAGAAAAATAAGGCTCCAGTTCTTCTTGTGGATAAGAAGAAGACAGGCAAAAGGGGTTCCAGTAAGAGGATGAATCCCAAAGGGGGCATTAAGAAGAAAAAAGGAAAGAAGGCCTCCGGACAGATGACCTGCTTTCATTGTGGCAAGCCGGGTCATTGGAAAAGGAACTGCAAGATTTACCTTGCAAGTGTGAAGCCTGGTGCATCAGAGGCACCAAAAGGTATGAAAGAAGTTCATACTATTTTGTCATTGGATTCTTCCATTTCAAATACTTGGGTGTTGGATACCGCCTGTGGTCATAACATCTGCAAATCATTGCAGGGACTTCAGGGGCTTAAAGTATTGAAGGAAGGTAACTTTGAGCTCTACGGTGCTGGAGGGGACCCCATCCAAGCAGAAGCTGTAGAGACTTATGTTTTGAAGTTACCTTCAGGGAAGATCTTGGAGCTAAGGAATTGTTACTATATGCCAAAAATCATTAGAAATATCATATCTGTACCCTTGTTACTTAAACAAGGATATACTATGAATGTAATGAGCAGTGGCTGCTCAATTTCTTTATCTAATGAAATTATATGTTATGGCATATTCTGCAATGGTCTCTTAACTCTTTCCACTAATGACAATATTTTTCATGTTTCTAACAAACGGAAAAGAGATGATGTTAACAATACCTTACTTTGGCATTGTCGACTTGGACATATTAGTGAGACTAGGATTAACAAGTTGTACAAAGAAAATTTCTTTGATCCTTATGACTATGAGTCATTAGGAACTTGTGAATCATGTCTCATGGGTAAGATGACCAAGACTCCATTTAGTGGACATGGAGAAAGGACAAAAGAGTTATTAGGACTCATACACACAGATGTATGTGGGCCTATGACAACTCAAGCCTATGGTGGATACTCATACTTCATCACATTTACTGATGATTTCTCAAGGTATGGATTTGTGTATCTAATGAAACATAAGTCCGATGCTTTTGAAAAATTTTTAGAGTATCAAAGTATGGTAGAGAAACAGACAGGAAAAAGTATAAAGATCCTCCGATCAGATAGAGGAGGTGAGTACTTATCCACTGAGTTTCTTGATCACCTTAAAGGTAAGGGGATCATCTCTGAATGGACTCCTCCTTACACACCACAATTAAATGGTGTTGCTGAAAGGAGGAATCGTACTTTATTGGATATGGTACGGTCCATGATGTGCTTCACGGAGTTACCTTTTACTTTCTGGGGATATGCTTTGGAAACAGCAACTTATATCTTGAATAGAGTACCATCTAAAACTGTCTCTAGCACTCCATATGAATTATGGAGAAGTAAGAAGCCCAATCTTAAGTATATTAAGATATGGGGATGTCCAGCCTATGTAAAAAGAAATTTTGGACATAAACTAGATGCTAGAGCAGACAAATGTCTATTTATCGGATATCCTAGAGATAGTATAGGATATGTGTTCTACCACCCTACTGAACAAAAAGTTTTGGTCAGTAGGCATGCCACTTTTATGGAAAAGGAATTTATCCTACAAAAGGGCACTGGTAGAAATATCGAACTTAATGAGATTCAACAAATAGACACTTCTCAGTCAAGTAACAACATAGTTAATATAGAACCTGAACACACTCCTATCCGTAGGTCTGATAGGGTGCGACAGGCACCTGAGAGGTATGGGTTCATAATTGAAAATAATGAAGCCCAAATCATTCAAAATGATGAGCCTCTAACCTATACGGAAGCAGTCATGAGTAGAGACTCAGACAAATGGCTGGAAGCCATGAGATCCGAGATGGACTCCATGTATGTCAACCAAGTATGGTCTTTGGTTGATGCACTAGAGGGTATTAACCCTATTGGGTGTAAATGGGTCTATAAAAGGAAGATTGGGGCAGATGGCCAAGTTGAAACTTATAAAGCCAGATTGGTGGCTAAGGGTTTCAGACAAAAACAGGGAATAGATTATGATGAAACATTTTCCCCTGTTGCCATGCTCAAATCTATTCGGATTATGCTTGCTATAGCAGTATATCATGATTATGAGATCTGGCAAATGGATGTAAAAACTGCATTCCTCAATGGTTTCCTTGAGGAAGAGGTTTATATGTCACAACCAGAAGGTTTTGTCTTGGAGACTAAACCTAATCAGGTATGTAGGCTAAAGAAATCCATTTATGGATTAAAGCAAGCATCCAGGAGTTGGAACATCCGATTTGATAAAACAGTCAAAGAATTTGATTTTTTCAAAAATGAGGATGAACCTTGTGTGTACAAGAAGACTAGTGGGAGTGCCATAGTTTTCTTAGTTCTATATGTTGATGATATACTTCTTATTGGGAATGATATCCCAATGTTACAATCAGTCAAAGTGTGGTTATCGAAACAGTTTTCCATGAAAGACTTGGGAGAAGCATCCTATATACTGGGTATAAAGATCTATAGAGAAAGATCAAGAAGGATGCTAGGCTTGTCCCAGTCTAGGTACATTGACCAGGTGCTAAAGAGATTTAGCATGGAGGAAAGTAAAAGAGGTTACTTACCTATTGGTCATGGCATACGTCTTTCTAAGAGGATGTCTCCTAAGACACCTGAAGAAAGAAATAGAATGAATTCTATACCTTATGCTTCGGCTATAGGGTCGATTATGTATGCTATGTTATGTACCAGGCCTGATGTGGCATATGCCTTGGGTGTAGCCAGTAGATTTCAGGCTGATCCAGGAGAGGATCACTGGAAGGCTGTGAAAAATATTCTTAAGTACCTGAGAAGGACTAAGGATATTTTTTTTATATACGGAGGATCTGATCTTAAACTAGAAGCCTATTCAGACTCTAGTTTTCAATCAGACCCAGATGATAGTAAATCCATTTCAGGGTATGTCTTTACCTTGAATGGTGGAGCAGTAAGTTGGAAGAGCACTAAACAGCAGACTGTAGCTGACTCAACTACCGAGGCAGAGTACATAGCTGTCAGTGAAGCCGCCAAGGAAGCTGTCTGGATGAAGAAATTCATCACAGAGTTGGGAGTAGTTCCTGAGATTGAGAACCCGGTGCCACTCTATTGTGATAACACTGGAGCAGTTGCTCAAGCAAAGGAACCGAGAGCCCATCATAAGTCCAAGCACATTCTGAGATGCTTCCATCTTGTCCGAGAGATAATCGAGAGACAAGAAGTCTGCATCAATAGAGTGGATACAAAGAACAACATAGCAGACCCGTTCACTAAGGCTCTACCACAGCGGGAGTTTGATCGCCACCTCGATAGTATGGGGTTAAAGAATAAGAGCGATTGGCTTTAGTGCAAGTGGGAGATTGAAAGGATTATGCCCTATAAGCCAATATTTGTATCTCCCAGACCATTGTAAATTGACAAGTTAATAAAGGCAATATTTTTTTCATCATTCGCTGTGTCATTATATGATGAACCCCATAGATTAGGGCTATGGTCCTAGGGCTATGATGAGATCATACCAGTGAGATCTAAGGCCTTAAAACCCTAATCTAGAATATTCCTAGTCATAGGAACCCTGAGTTGGGGATCAGGGTTTCCGGTTAGACTGGCACATCCTATGTATGTTGAAAAGGGTGACTGCTCTCACAGTCACTTGTGTGGGACACTAATACAAGGATGTGGGTGCTCATTAGCGAATGAGTTCACTGAATAGATCCAGTTTGAGAACATCTAATAGAGCCTTAGCTGCATGTCAATAGATGTTTCACATAGTGGGAGTTGTACAAGTAGTCCTATGACCTGAGACTGCCATAATACCTTATGTACATGAACCCATGCTTTGGTTCAATCTCAATCATGACACTGGGTCATGCACGAGGTTGATGCTGGGTATGGTGAATTGTATATGAAGGTAATGAGTAGGTCAACAAGGAATTGATCACTCCTAGTAGGAGGAGATTGCATCCAGCCAAATTAGGTCAGATGATGATTCAGAAATCTTTGATCAAAGTACAGATATTAGAAATGATTTCTAATATCGAATTAATTGAATCATTAATGTATGACTGAGCTGGGAATGAGTATAAGCTGGTTTTGACATGTTTCCATATCCATAGTTATACTCGGGATGCAAGATGATTGAAGGATCGAATTGTATGGGAACTTTCCACTGAAGGGTAGTTTTGGAATTTCACCAGAATTTCCATATCTTCCGGGTAGACATGATACGTTGCTAGACGTCAATCTTGTCTTGTGGGTTGATCAAATTAAATGTTTTAAATTGGATCACTAATTAGGAGGAGTCCTAATTGTCTAACTCGAGTTAGCTCGATTTGACCTAAATCGATTAGAATGAGTTCTGATTAAATTAGGTCAACTTGCACTCGGACCCACTGCTGGCTAGGTATGGAACCCAATGGGTCACACACTTAGGACAGATAATCAAGGATTTAATTTGGAATTAAATCTCGTTTGCAGATGAACACACTAGCATGTGTTGCAAACCATGGCTTCTACTTGAATCGGATTCGAGTTAGGGTTCCGATTTGGTCTTTTTTAGATCCAAATTCATTCCGGTTTGAATCTAATTGAAGATTCAAAACATTGGGCTAACAGTAGGCTAGCAATTGGGCTAACCTAAGAGGCTAAACCCCTTTCCCACATCGCCTAAGCCCCTCCCCCTCTCTTCCCACGCGCGCGCGCAAGGAGAAGAGTCCACGCGCGCGTGGACTCTCTCCAAGTCGCGTCTTTGCGTGAAAAGAAAGAAAAGGACTGGCGTCTTTTGGCTGATGAGGCGTGGATCAGAGTCCACCTAGGCGTGGACTCTTCAAAAATAACAATTACCGTGAAAAAAAAAAAAAAATACCGAAGGGGCGCGACTCTTCTTTCTGCGCGCGCCCTTCTGTGTTTTTCACGATCCTTCTTCGCGTCTTCCCATCCCAAAGGCCGTGAGATTAATCCCAAGGGCCGTGAGATAAAGAGAGAAGACGTGAGAAGGGAGAGAGGGACGTGAGAGGATGTTTTCAGATGAGAAGGCGCCTCTCTGTCGCCTATTTAAGAAGAAGGCTTCACCGTAAAAATTTCATTCCAGATTTTCTACGGCGAAGCCTTGCTTCTCTTTCCTTCTCCCTCTCCAGAAGATTGTTTCCCCCTCCTCTCTTTCCTCTTTGATTCCTTTACAGAGCCTAGGCTCTGTCGAATCTCAGAACAGAAGGAGAGTCAGAGAGAGAAACTCTCCGACGGTAAAGGAAGAAGGCGCCTCTTTTTCTTTCTTTCTTACATTAAGACAATTTTTGTCTTAATTTTCTTCTCCCTCCAAGACAAGCCTTGTCTCATTTTAGGACAAGGGCTTATTCTTAAGACAAGAGTGTCTTAAGGGCCAAAGTTGCTAAAAACTAGGAGAAGGGTAAGAGAGAAGGTTTAGTCCCCGTTTGGCTAGAGGAGTCCTAGCCAATAGCCCATATATCAAGTTCTTGGGGTAGAACTTGATTGGAAGGAACCCAATTAAGGAGTCACTGTCTTGATCATCTGCCCGTGTGGATCACCATCGGAGGGCGGACAAGTGGACGCCTGGTGTGTTCAAAAGGTTACTCAATTTGGAGTTTATTTCTACATCAGACTGGATATAGCGATCTGAGGTTAGTATCTAAACTATGTTTAAATTTGGACATGCATGTAGTCATAAGTTTTAATTGCTAATAAGGAGATTTTGGGATTAGGGTTCGGACCTGATTTCATAAAAATTTTGAAATCCACGCTTCCGCACTGGTTCCCGAACCCAACAGGGCCATCCTCTGTACATGCAATTTTTAGTTTTATATACAATTCATTATATACAATTGTGAGTATAATGAACAAAATTTTGTCTCAAGATAAGCAATTGAACATGTTTAACTACTTACCTTCAATATAAGTCATGGCAATGAGATAAATAGCTATATGCTTATTTTCCATCTATGAGCCGGCTTTCAAGTGAAAATTGAAATGTCATAGCAAGTAGTTGTGCATTCAAGTTGTCCTAATAACTTCCTAGTCTAGTATACCTCTGATAACATATCACAGTATGTGTTTGTTCCTCACACACATTTGAATAATGGAACGATCAAGATAAGAAGTGAGACATGTTTAATCATATTTTGTTTACATTCACTTTATGTCAAGTAATGCAACAACAAGATATATTTGCTTACTAGTCCAGCTATCAACTGACTTTGATGACATATCTGATACACACTTGTGGCTCATAGATTGGAATAATGGATCAAGATTAGTAGTCGATTGGCATGTTTAATATATTGTATTTTATTTTCAGCTAAAGTCAAGCAATGTGACAAATAGCTACTTGCTTACACAACGATGTGTGAAAATATAGAATTATGATTTGAGATAAGCGATTGAATTATAATTGTGTTATGTTTATCTTCAATATAAATCAAGCAATGAGATAGTTAGGTGCTATGTGCTTGGTTGTTCGCTATGAAGTAGTTGCCAAGTGTAAATTATACACGTCCATGGTTTGTACATCCAAATTGCCCTAATTACTTACTAGTCCACTACTACTAGTCTAGCTCTCATGGCACATAATAGTATGCACCTTGGGGCTTGCAAACTTGAATAATGAATTGAGATATATGCAGTTCAACATGTTTAATTATTTTATATTTCCATTTAGTTTATGTTAAGTAACGTGACAAACAGAATTTTATTGAACCCAGCTATCAATCAACTTGCATGACATGTCATGATATATTGTTATGGCTCATAGACCTAAATAACAGATTAGGATACACAATCAGATATGTTTAATTTTGTTGTGTTTGCATTCAATTTAAGTTAGGTAGTATGACAGATAGCTTTCTACTTACTCTACCAACCTGCTCTTGTGACATGCCATTAAATATATTCATGGTTCACACCATCGAAGGATGGATCAGGATGAGCAGTTGGACAAGTTTAATTACATCATATTTCCGTCTAGTTAAATTCAAGCAATACAATAAATAGCTCTCTCTTTACTTATACCTTTCTATTGCTTGCATGCTTGAACTCCTCTGATACATGATACCAACCAGAAATCATGGTTCACTCTTCATTTATGCGAGTAATTTCTAATTCTGTAGCTACACATGATAAAAAGAGCATGTATCTCTGTACGCGGAGACGAGGGACTGCACGCAGGAATTTGTCGAACTCCAAGATTGATAGAATGACAGCTCTGCATGCATTCACTAAAGATTTCTTACCGAATGTAAGTTAAAAATAATGAAGATCCACTTTGTCAGATTTTACAGTAGCCAGGGAATGTTAAAAAAAAGAAAAATCTTCGGGGGACCACCAAATCCCGCTGCAAAAACTGAATCCAAAATACGTTATAGAAGTTTCCACATACCGTGCAGGTACGACCAAGACCCACCGCTCATGCTCCTCAGCCAGTCTCCAAAAAGGGGCTCGCACTTTCTACCCTGCATTAATTTGTCCCTCCCAGCATTAAATGCTCCTTCTTTGAGCCGTCTCTTTTTCTCCCTCTCCAACGGGCTCCATTAATAATTGTTATTATCAAATACTCTTCAGCTCGTGTCATATTATCTTATTAACTCCAGCTTTCCCTTCATTAATTGCTCTCTCTCTCTCCCCTCTCTCTTCGTCTTTAAATTCTCTCCTTCGTTCCTCCGCCGGTCTCCAACTTCTTCTTCTCTTCCTTCCTTGGGTCGATCTCTAGGGTTCTAGGGCCGTGTCTCCAATGGGGACCGAAGTGAGGGCGGCTTTGGCGAGGATTCTTAGCGGGTACAATAAAGAGGAAGGGGAGGAAAAGGGAGAGAGGGAGAGGAATCTCGTCACCCTCAACCTCCTCGGCGGCGGTCCGATTGGAGTCGGATCCGGGGATTTGGATCTCGACTTCCGGGTTTCTCTCCCTGGCTTGGAGAACCGCTGCGATCTACCGGTATTTCTCTTCTTTCTTCTTTGTCTCGATCGAGTTTTTATCAATTTCCTTTTAGATATTCTCCATCGTCGACTCGTGATTTTTGTGCGTTTCATTCTGCTTGTTGTTTGAATTTTTTTTTAATTAAAAAATTTTGAAATTTCATCAAAATGCATCGCCAAGAAAGCTGAAATCGAGTTCTTTTCCGGTTTCCAGCATTTTTTTTTTTTTTTCTTTGATCGTTTTTCTTCTCTAAATAAAAATATTAATTTGGCCTGAACGAGTTTCTAAATCAGCGACAGCCTGACAAGATGCAACCACGGAAGCCCAGCCCCGCTCCGGCACGCCGCGAGCTCCAAGACCTCAACCTCCCGCCGGTCCCCGAAGCCGCCGGCAACTGCGACGACGCCCCTCCGCTGGAGGACTCCACCTCCCTGGACCTCCATACCGTGATTTCCGCCGCCTCAGGGCACCCCAGCATCTGCACCCTCGAGAACGTGAAGTCCGCCCTTGTGCGGGCGGAGCGCGAATCTCGAGACAAGGCTCGTCGGGAGGGAAGAACGGACGTCTCTCCTTCGTCCTCGTCGTCATCGGCGGCCGCGAACTCATCGATGAAGCGGCGCAGGGTAGACGAAGGAGGAGGATCGGTGGACGGAGCTGTGGACGGTTCTGATTCGTCCGGTGGGGCCCTGATGGCCGCGGGGTGTCCCAACTGCCTCCTCTACGTGCTGGTGGCCGAGCGCGACCCGCGCTGCCCACGGTGTGGCTCGCACGTGCCGGCACCTGCATTTTACAAGAAGCCTAAGGTCCATTTTTAGTTCGATCGTTGGCCGACTTCAGATCCAAGAACTACATAAAATTGTCACCCAGAGGAAAAACATATGCGTGAGATATTTTTATTTTTATTTTTATTGTAAACAAGAAAAGGAGCTGTCTCTCAGTTTAGATGGCTCATGACTATTTTTGTTTTGTTATTTTTGATATTTATTTTATTTGTACCGTGGATTGTAAATAAATAACATTTTTGTAAATAAATTTGCCAATGCTGCTTTTAAATGCTTTTTTTTTTGGTAAAAAAAAAAAAATAGGGAGGATAAATCTGGTATAGCTATCCCCTTAGGTCCTCACTCCACCGAGAAATCAACCAAAAAATGTTCGATTCAAGGCACTGAAAAGTACCAGCTGGTAACTTTTCTTTATCCAAGAATAAGTACGTCAGCCTGACATCAACAAAGTGCCAGCTGGTCAAAATAGGGAGGATAAATCTGGTATAGCTATCCCCGTAGGTCCTCACTCCACCGAGAAATCAACCAAAAAATGTTCGATTCAAGGCACTGAAAAGTACCAGCTGGGTAACTTTTCTTTATCCAAGAATAAGTACGTCAGCCTGACATCAACAAAGTGCCAGCTGGTCAAAATGGGAAAGAAGGACCGAGGCTTCTCACCCAGCCAATTGTCACGGGTCTTAAGGGATAATTCCTGAATTTAATCGAGTCTTCCGTAAAGTTACGTCTCGAACATTTGATTAGTTGGTTGTGAGG
Organism: Areca catechu; assembly: GCA_021397845.1. Taxonomy (NCBI): domain Eukaryota; kingdom Viridiplantae; phylum Streptophyta; class Magnoliopsida; order Arecales; family Arecaceae; genus Areca; species Areca catechu. The sequence goes on along the minus strand of CM038039.1, from coordinate 103,283,699 downwards.
CAAGACCCTAACTAACTAGGCTACCGTCTTGGCAATAATGCATTTTTGTTGAAAATGAGGAATGACGTCGATGATATGATTGGGTTGGGAGATCTTGAATTAAAAAAAAAAAAAGGGCCAAAACTTGAGAAAGGATTAGGTATTTTAAACAATATATTAAAGAAGGTAAGAATATTGATAATTTTTGAGTTTATTTATTTATAAGGGCATATTACATAGGGAAGAACAATAATAGCAGTAAGTGGCAACATTGTAACTACAAAGAATAATGACCATAAATTTGCATTTCATGACCATTCTTTGAATGAGGTGTGAACATTAGTGAGTGAAAAACAAAAGTTCATTAAAATTTTAAAAAACACCATGTATAACAATTTGAAAAATCAGCATGCCAAAGCAAGGTTCAAGAATATTTTGAGAATTTAGGAATTTTTAAAAAAGTGCCATTGTGGATGGACAACAATCATCATAATATAGGCATTTCTTTGCAGTTGTTTCATTGAAAAGTTTTATACCAACATATGAGCTAATAACAATTAAGATGTTGGACATCCACTTCAAATTAAAAAATGAAAAAAGATATAAAAAATGTGGTTGATATGGTGAATTCAACATTAACTAGATTCTTATGCTTAATTTCTAGAAACACTTATTAAATGTTATAATAAGAAAGTGAAAATGCTTGTAGAATCTCTAATAATTTATTCAAGTTATATGGTAAATATCTTTGGATGCTACATCACCACCTAAAATTCAATTATAAGTTGAAGTAATATGATATACAATCCAACCTAATCAAATTTGAACATGCATGTCGACTAGCCATTGGGGGATGCATATTTGAATAGATTATCATATCCAAGCATTTTGATATACAAAAACAAAAATGAATCAACTGCTTTTTCCCCAACTTCTATTGCTTGGACATGTATTACATCAACTATTGTTGCATCAAACATGTTATATTAAACACATAATAATTTTTGGATCACTAAGCACATATAAGATTGGAGGATATGACATTAGGAGGATATGATAGAGGGTACTTATTTGTTGATAAATACATAAACAGTTCTCCTACGGTACATAATTAAATTAGTTAGGTTTATCAACAGATAATAAGTGATTTTATAGGAACCACATATATGTACGGTTGCTATATTTAGTAATGCATTGTTGACTGAGTATATGGAGGTTGATGTTTGGACTAGACCATTGAGATCCAATAGTTAGACTTTAAAAGAACCAAACTTCATTGTTATTAAAACAGTGGGTCCCATAAGTAATATATAAGGGGCTTCCAAGTTGGCCCTATATGAGACTTGGAGACTTTTGCTTGCACATCATATATAGTAAATATTTGGGTTAAACTAGCACAGAGGTGAAAATTGATCAGGTTGGACCGGGTCATGAATGACCCCGACCTGACCCGGTTCTTTGATCAGATCCTGGACCGAGATCCAGTCTAATAAAATATTGGATTAGTTTAGATCAGATCTATTACAAAAATCTTCTATCCAATGGATCATTCAGGTTATATCGGATCCATATAAAATCTAGTTCAAACCTAAAAAAACTGGATCTGAATCAGGTTTAAATCAAATATAGATAACCATGTTTTAATTATAATATAACCAACTACTACTAATCACATAAAATAGACAAGAAATAATTCTTTGAAAACAAATTAGGATATAAAAATAATTATAAATATATCTTTATGTTTAAAACATGATCCATACAAATCTTAAATTTTAACTTAGAGGTTTAAATAAGTTTGGATCATAATGATATTACCTTGTTCGAGTCGGATCAGGTTGAATTGGGTTCAAATTCAATAAATCTAGACCTAACCTAGAAAAAGGAATGGGTCCAATTTTAGGACCCAACTCAAATTCAAAGGTCCTTGAAAATATGTTGGGTCGGATCTAGATGGGTTGGATCAGGTCGGATCACGAGTCAACCCAATCCATTTGTAACTGTTGGCTCCACCCAATGATTTTGATGAATAACAAAATATTGAGTACATGTTGTATACTAATGTTTATTCTCAGCTATGAGTTTTCAGAAAGCAAGCACCTCAAATTCTCAAAAGTTTAAGTATCATGGCATGCTGTGGTACGGAGCATTTTTCATAATTTAGGACATCCTCTTCATGAAAAAAGGGCTTTTACATGTTCAATTATTGATTGTTTATGTTCTATTTAAGTTTCAAAATTAATGCTTGTGTTTTTGGCTTAATTTGTACTTGATTATGAATTTTTCAAAGTCAAGTGTCGACACCTGGGAAGTCAAGTGTTGACACTTCAGCATTTGGCACGCAGAAAAATCCCTTGGCATGCCAAGTTTCGACACTCAAAACTCAAGTGTCGACACCTACAATTCAAGTGTCGACACTTAGATTTTCAAGTATCGACTCAAGACCTGAGATTTTTGAAAATACAGAACTTTGCCAATGAAGGATTTTTGTGTCAAGTGTCAACACCTGTGCATCAAGTGTCAAGTGTCGACACTTGAAAGTTCAAGTGTCGACACCTAGAAATCAAGTGACGACACCTGACAGCCAAGTATCGACACCTGATAGCCAAGTGTCGACACTTGAAGTCTTACACCCTAACAGATCTATTTTTCTGACTTGCAAAAACCACTTTTCAAGCTCCCAACGGCTAGATTCGAGGCTCCAACGGTCACAAACTATTTTTTGAAAGTTTTTATCTGTATTTAAGCTTCACCAACTTCATTCTAAAGGTATTGAAGTTAATTAAAGTCCATTGAAAGCCAAAAAGCCAAGATTCTCTCAAAAACTTCACTTCAAGAGCCATTTAAAGTTTGATTTCCTAAAAAAGCTTACAAGCCCATCCTCATTTCATTCCAAAAGGTGGAGTTTGAAGAATATTTCAAGAGACAAGACAAAGCATCAACTTGAGCTTCAAAGCTTCTATTCTACTTTTGAAGAGAGTTTATCTTATTTTTGAAATTATATATCTGATTTTATCTTGTGATTTGACCTTGCTTTCAAGGGTGTCTTGAAAGAAGGTTGTTGTGGTTTGTTGGTAAGCCAAAGGGACAAAACCAACTAGGGTTAACTTGTGAGCTTGAAGACAAAACAAGTATAAATGTTTGTTGGTGAGCCTAGATGATAAAACCAACATAGGTTTTGACTTGTGAGCCTTTTGAAAAACAAGTCGGCTATAATCTTGATTGGATTATAGTGAAATTTCCAAGGGTGGCTTGGGGAGTGGATGTAGGTACTAGGTTTGCACCGAACCACTATAAACTTTATGTTTGTGTGTGATTGCCTTCTCTCTTTCTTGCTCTTTGTTTATTGCAATTCATTTACTGCTTTCCACTGCATTCAATCTAGTGGATTGAATTTATTACTCACAAACACCACTAGACCTTCACATTACTGCTTTAAATTTTAAAAGACCCAATTCACCCCCCCTCTTGGGCTCCATTTCTGGATAACAAGTGGTATCAGAGTGCTGGTACTCTCTTGTATGTCCAAGGATCTTGAGTAAAAGATCATGGCAGCCCCAATAGGAATGGGTGTTGTTGAAGGTCAAGCTTCAAATCGTCCCCCACTCTTCAATGGCACAAATTATACTTATTGGAAAACACGCATGCACATATTCATTCAAGCAATTGATTATAATCTTTGGAGGACAATTGTAAAAGGTCTTCATCAACCTACTATGTTGGTTAATGACATTCTCACTCCAAAAATAGAAGATGATTGGGATGAGAATGACATTAAGCAAATAGAGCTTAATGCTAAGGCTATGAATTTGTTATTTTGCTCTCTTGATCCAAGTGAATTCAATAGAATATCTAATTGTCTCTCCGCCAAATAAATTTGGGACACACTTGAGGTTACCCATGAGGGTACATACCATGTGAAAACAACTAAGATCAACATGCTCATTTATACTTACGAAATGTTTAGAATGGAACCTACTGAGTCTATTAGTGAGATGTATACTAGGTTCACAAATATTGTGAATGGCATGAGAAGCCTAGAAAAAGTTGTTTCTAATGGTGAACTTGTAAACAAATTTCTCAGATCTCTACCGGCTTCTTGGGATGCAAAGGTGACAGCTATTGAAGAAGCCAAGGATGTCAACACTCTTTCACTTGAACAATTGTTGGGCTCACTAATGACTTATGAGCTCTCCCTCAAACAAAAGAATGTGGAAGTTAACAAAAATAAGAAAGTAATCGCTTTCAAATCCACTGCAAGAGAAGAATCAAGCGATGACTCTGAAGAAGATGATGAAGAAGATGAGACGGCTCTAATGGTAAGAAAATTCAGAAGGTTCATGAGGAAGAAAAAGTTCAACTTCAAGAAGAAACCCTTGAAAGGTGAGCCAAGTAAAGACAAGGAGAAAGATAAGGAGTAGCCCACTTGCTTTGAATGCAAGAAACCGGGTCAGTTTAAGGTGGACTGTCTCTTACTCAAGAAAAGCAGAAAAAAATTAAGAAAGAAGGCTATGATGGCAACCTGGAGTGACAGCGAGGACTCCAGCTCTGAGGAAGAACAGCAGAAGGTTACGAACTTCTATCTGATGGTGGATAATGACATGGTACAATTTAAAACTGAGAATGAATTTATATTTGATGAACATTATGATATTTTTGATGAATTAGTTATAGAATTTCAAAAACTAAAGTCAAAACATAAATATTTGAAAAGGCAAGATTTGGATTTAGCTAAAGCAAATGATAAGTTTTCTAATGAAAATGATTGCCTACTTCTTCAAAATTAAAAATTAAATGATAAGATTTCTGTTCTTGAAAAGGAAAAAGAAGTTTTGAAAAAGAAAAGCCTTTCAGTTTCAAATGAAAATCTTTCAAAACAAAACAAAGAAATTTTGGATGAAAACAAAGAAATTTTGGATGAAAACAAAAAATATAAAAAAGAAATTGAAAAGTTAAAACCTTTTGTAGATAAATTTACATATAATTCTGAAAAATTAAACATGCTTTTGAATAATCAAAGAGCTATTTTTTATAGAGCAGGTTTAGGGTTTAAAACTCAGAAGAAACAAAAACTTTTTAAAAATTTCTTTGTATATACATCTTCATTCATTACTTATTATGCATGTGGTACTATAGGACATAAATCTTACAGGTGCAATAAAAGAAAATTGAATAACATTAAGAAAGTTTGGGTTCCAAAAGGAACCAATGCCATTAACCTGAAAGACCCAAGATGACTTGGGTACCTAAAATCTTCACTTGATTTTTATTACAAGTATGCCTTGCAACCAATAAAAGAAGAATGTGGTATCTCGATAGCGGTTGCTCAAGGCATATGACTGGAGATGTGGAGCAATTCTTATCACTTGAATTTTAAAATGGTAGCAATGTGACTTTTGGTGATAATGGAAAGGGCAAAATTGTTAGTATTTGTAAAGTCCATATCACCCCCTCTACTTACATTGATAATATGTTATATATTGATGGTTTGAAACATAACTTTCTTAGTATTAGTCAATTTTATGACAAGGATTTTAAAGTTATTTTTGAATCTTTTATGTGTATTATTTCTAGTTTAGATGACAATGGCATCAAGTTCATTGGTCATAGGCATGGCAATATTTATATGATTGATCTTGATGATCTTCTAGTTCAAAATGGTCAATGCCTAGTGGCAATGGAAGCCAAGATCAATGAAACTAGTTGACTTTGGTATCGTAGACTAGGACATGCTAGTATGCATTTGATTTCAAAACTTAGCAAAAAGAATTTGATAAAAGATTTGCCAAAACTCAGTTTTGAAAAAGCCAAGATTTATAGTGCATGTCAGCTTGGAAAACAAACCAAATCATCTTTCAAATCAAAAGGAGTAATCTCTACATCTAGACCCTTAGAGTTGCTTCACATGGACCTCTTTGGGCTGACTATAACATTTAGTTTGGGAGGTAAGAAGTACGGTCTAGTTATTGTAGATGATTTCTCACGATTTACATGGATCATGTTTTTAGCACACAAGGATGAAACGTTTTCTGAATTCATTAGATTTCATAAACGAGTTTCAAATGAAAAAGGTGTTTCAATCGTATCTTTGAGAAGTGATCATGGAACCGAATTTAAAAGTGCTGATTTTGATAAATTTTGTATTGAAAATGGCATTTATCATAATTTTTCAGCACCTAGGACACCTCAACAAAATGAGGTGGTAGAAAGGAAAAATAGGACTTTTGAAAAAATGGCACGCACCTACTTTGTGAAAATGACTTACCTAGATATTTGTGGATGGAAGCCATAAATATTGCATGCTATATTTTAAATCGAGTTTTGATCCGACCGATTTTAAAGAAAACACCATATGAGCTTTGGAAGGGTAAAAGACCTTAAATTCATTATTTTCGTGTTTTTGGATGCCGTTGTTTTATTTTAAACAATGGTAAGGATAATTTGAGCAAATTTGATGCCAAATCAGATGAGGAAGTTTTTTTAGGCTACTCCACATCTAGTAAGGCATACAGGGTCTTCAATAGAAGAACACTTGTTGTTGAAGAATCCATATATATGGTATTTGATGAATCTGACCATAAATCTTCTAGAAAAGAAGATATGCTTTCTGATGAAGCAGGTATCAAGAAAACTGAAAGTGTGAACAACAACGAAGAACCTACCAAGGATCAAGAAGATGATCAAAATACTGAAGGAGATCAAGTACAATGTGATGAAAACACATCTACTGTTGATCCACTACCAAAAGAATGGAGGTATGCTCATGGATACCCAAAAGAACTAATTATTGGTGATCCATCTAAAGGTATAAGTATTCGATCATCTCTTAGAAATATCTATGATTATTTAGCATTTGTTTCTCAAATTGAACCTAAAACTATTGAGGAAGCTGAATGTGATAGTAATTGGATAAATGCTATGCAAGATGAACTTAACCAATTCAAAAGAAATAATGCTTGGACATTAGTAGATAGGCTTTCAAATACTTCAATTATTGGCACAAAATGAATTTTCCGAAATAAACTTGATGAAAATGGTATTATTACAAGAAATAAGGCTAGACTAGTTGCCAAAGGATACAATCAGGAGGAAGGGATAGATTTTGATGAAACCTTTGCTCTTGTGGCTAGACTTAAGGCAATTAGGTTATTGTTGGCTTTTGCTTGTTTTATGAATTTTAAATTATTTCAAATGGATGTTAAAAGTATCTTTTTAAATGGTCTCATTGAAGAAGAGGTTTATGTTGAACAACCAACTGGTTTTGAAAATTCTGAATTTTCAAATCATGTTTTCAAACTTCATAAAGCTTTGTATGGTTTGAAACAAGCTCCTAGAGCTTGGTATGATCGTTTAAGTTCTTTTCTGCTAAAAAATGACTTTGATAGAGGTAATGTAGACAAAACTTTATTTTTGAAGAAAAAGAATGATGATCTCTGAGTAGTACAAATCTATGTAGATGATATCATATTTGGTGCTACTAACGAATCTCTTTATCAAGAATTTGCAAAGTTAATGCAGGGTGAGTTCGAGATGAGCATGATGGGAGAACTTAACTTCTTTCTCAGACTCCAAATAAAGCAAACCAAAGAGGGGATCTTCATCAACCAAGCAAAGTATACAAAAAAAATATTCAAGAAGTTTGGGATGGAGAACACCAAGCCTTTAGGTACCCCTATGAGCTCTTCTTGTAGACTTGACAAGGATGAATCAGGTAAATCTATTGACCAAAAATTATATCGTGGCATGATCGGTTCATTACTATATCTTACTGCCAGTAGGCCAGATATCATGTTTAGTGTATGTATGTGTGCTAGATATCAATCTAATCCTAAAGAGTCTCATCTTTTGGCTATTAAACACATACTTCGATATCTATCTGGCTCAATTGAAATTGGTTTATGGTACTCTAGAGATTCTTCATTTAAATTGATTGCTTATTCTGATGCTGACTTTGCTGGGTGCAAACTTGATCGTAAAAGTACTAGTAGAACTTGTCAGTTTCTTGTAGTAAATTTGATCTCTTGGAGTAGCAAGAAACAGAATTCAATTGCTCTATCTATGGCGGAAGCCGAATATATAGCAGCTGGAAGTTGTTGTGCTCAAATCCTTTGGATCAAACAACAACTCAAAGATTTTGGCATTAAACTAATTAAGACACCCATAAGATGTGACAATACTAGTGCAATCAATCTAACAAAGAATCCTGTGCAACATTCAAGAAGTAAACACATTAAAATAAGACATCATTTCATAAGAGATCATGTACAAAACTCTAATGTTTTACTTGAATTTGTGTGTACTGATGATCAATTAGCTGATGTGTTTACCAAACCCTTGAGTGATGAGAGATTTTGCATGATTAGAAGAGAGTTAGGTATCATTGATCCATTCTCCTAGAACTCTCTCAAACTTCATCTTACCCAAGGTATTTTACTCAAAAAAAAAAAACTTGCATCTAGACCCAAAAGCATTTAAATACTTCCTTAAATTTTTTGAAATTTTTTCGAATTTTTCTGGGATTGTCTTGGCCAAGTGTTGACACTTGTGTTTTGCGAAGTGTCGACACCTGACCAAATGTCGACACTTGACAAATTCCAAGTGTTGACACTCGCAAAATTTTTTTTATTTTTTAGGCAAACCAAACAGTTTTTTGTCTCATTTTCCCCCATCTCTCTCAAGCTCCAGTGGTCCCCCCAAGCTCCACCAACTTCCAAATCTTTCCATTTCCCGTTTATCCCAACGAAGATCAGGTATTTCCCTTTCTTATTTTCGTTTTTGTTATTTTCAAACCATGAAAGCTTAGCTTTAGGTTTTTCCAACCATTTTAAACCATTTCAATCGGATTTTCACAAGTTTTAGTTCATTTCTAAGACTCCATTTAGGAGGAATCAAGCTTCAATGCATTCTTTTTGATTTCCTTTGGAATTTTGGCCGATTTTCCACTTTCCCATCCGTTTTTGGGAAAAATACTATTGGATTGATTTTTAGCCGAAATTTTCTTGGGTTTTTCATCAAAAATCAGATTTTCTAAAATAGGTATTGCATTTTTATGTTTTGGGAAAGAATTCTAGTGTGTTTTGTGAAATATTTCCTTCACTTAGGTGTTTAACCTAAAAACCCTAAAGTGTTTTAACCTAAATCCTATTTGTTTAGCTTTGGTTTACTAAGCCGTATGTTTTATACATTGTGCAACCCAAAAATATTCTATACATCTTGGATTAAAGTCTTTTTAACCTAAATATGTTTTGACTCCACTTTTTGAACTATTTTTTTTTTTAAAAATATATATTTACCCTTGTTTCGTCAGATTAAAGGTATTTTATAAACCTAAATTTGATTTTAATCCCAATTTTTCAAAACTTATGTTAGCATATATATATATATATATTTTAAAAAATCTAGAATTTCTAAGTTTAGAAAGCATAAGTTTCCATTAGCCCATCCAGTTCTCAGCCTAATTAAATCTGTCCCCCTAGTTTACACTTTCTCAACCTTTCTTGGTCAGCTTGCTATGATGGGTCCAAGGAAGAGACTTGCAGTTAGGGAGAGACCTAGTTAGGATGCAGAGAGGAGATCCAAGGCTAGACAGGATACTGGGCAGGCTAGCAGTTCAGCAGCACCAGTTCTTCCCCCTGCAGAGAGAATGGCAGGGAAGGTAGTGGCTTCTGGGAGGAGAGTCGACCTTGCTATCTTTGATCGGCACCATTTTTCTATCCGTCAGATACTCACAGATGCAGGTCTAGTACCCTTTTGCACCATGCAGGAGAAATACTACCCTCATCTTGTGAGGGAGTTTTATGGTGCCATGGATTGTCGACAACTTCTTTGGACCACTATAGTTAGAGGTGTTGAGATCTCTCTATTAGTAGAGTTGTTGAGTAGGATCTGGGAGATCCCCCATCGGGGAGTCAGTGTATTTGCTATAGAGGACAGAGAGGCTACATTCAGGTGTATCCTCGAGCGAGAGGATGTTCACGGTGTGACAGTAGTCATCGCGAACCATTATTATTGGAGATGCGCCTGTTACACCATATCACCGCACGCATACTTCTACCAAAGTCAGGTAGATTTGATTTTATTACAGAGAGAGAGTTGATGGTGATGACTAGCTTGATAGAGAGGAGACAGATTGATTTACCGTCCTTGATGCTTGTATAGATGCATGACGCTGCGACCCAGAAGCATCATTGTCTGCCATATGGTATGGGGTTGACCCGACTCTTCAGAGCGTGTGGAGTATCCTTGGAGGGGGAGATCCCCAAGGAGATCTTGCACATGGATATGTATGATAAGAGGTCACTTCATCGCATGGGTTACAGATTGGTGGCAGGCCGATGGGCCCGGAGGGAGTCTGGCCAAGAGCCAGATGAGGAGGACAAGATACGAGAGGCTAAGGCCGGGCCATCTGGGCCAGCTAGCACACCTCCTCAGGACATTCCAGCATCTGTGGCGGAGCCAGTGACACCTTCTGCTACTCCTTCGGCACCTCCTCCTTCATCGTCTAGCTTATCTTTTGAGGAGCACACCAGAGAGCAGCTCGCAGAGGTATGGGGCGACATTGTTGGTCTAGGAGTTCGGTCGACTCAGATGCGGATCGAGCTAGAGGGCCTTAGAGCCCACACTACTTCTGAGCTCACTGAGCTATGACGATTGGTGGAGACTGGGTTTGCATGTATGGAGGAGCTTTTCAGATCTTTTGCAGCCCCTACAGCTCCACCAACTGATGGTGATGATGGCGGTGATGATGGACATGATGGTGGTGGTGACGGCACTGGTGATGGTGGTGACCATGCTGAGGGGAGTCAGGACAGAGCCATTGATATTATTGACAGAGATAGTGACAGTGACAATGATGATGGCATTGACAGATGAGGTTGTCAGCCATGATCCTCCAGCTACCCCTATAGATCTTCCACCAGCTAACTTAGTTGATTCCATGCTGGACTTTATCATACCTGCTGATCTTTTTTCACCCCCTTCCACTAGATCATCTAGGGTTGTACCTTCTATAGGACCTTCAAGCCGCACTAGGAGTCGCCGGGCTTTAGCCTAGGGACCGCCTAAGGCTTTAGCTACTAGATCTAGGATTAGTGCCCCTTTGACTCTAGAGATTCTATCTGATGAGGACTAGCTTCATAGATGATTTATGATGTATGTTGTATCTTGACTGTTAATGTATCTTGATATCATTGGATGTTTCAGTATTGCTGTTGAGTCAGCAAATTTTGTAACTGAAAACCTCATATTATATATATATGTATGTGACTATTTGATACTTACATTGTTTCACTATGATTGATATGCTTGAATTTAATATGATACTCTTATCTTTTTGGCTTTGATACCTAATAATGTTAACTTTGAAATCTTAAGTTTAATGCTATTGAGCCGTGACAAGTTCAGCTATGATTGAATTCAACTCTGTTACTTTTTGTCTCCTTGCTTGTGTTAAGGGGGAGTTTACTCCCTTTTTCTAATGACTGACAAAAAGGGGGAGTATGATTAATTGTTTGTAATTTTCAATTTGATCTGATAAATTTGATCTGATATTGCCTGTTCTAATTAGAATTGTCTAATTAAGGGGGAGATTTATTTTTCCTATCTATGCAAGTTGTGGTTTATATGAGCTTAAAATCATGTTCATAAAATATCATATCTGAAATTTGAAAATTAATGTTGAATTACTCAAGATTTTGTCATCATCAAAAAGGGAGAGATTGTTGGCTCCATCCAGTGATTTTGATGAATAACAAAACATTGAGTACATGTTGTATACTAATGTTTATTCTCAGCTATGAGTTTTCAGGAAGCAAGCACCTCAAATTCTCAAAAGTTTAAGTATCATGGCACGTAGTGGCATGAAGCATTTTTCGTAATTTAGGACATCCTCTTCATGCAAAAAGGGCTTTTAAATGTTCAATTATTGATTATTTATATTCCATTTAAGTTTCAAAATTAATACTTATATTTTTGGCTTAATTTATACTTGATTATAAATTTTTCAAAGTCAAGTGTCGACACTGGGAAGTCAAGTGTCAACACTTCAGCATTTGGCATGCAGAAAAATTTCTTGGCATGCCAAGTGTCGACACCCAGAACTCAAGTGTCGACACCTTCAATTCAAGTGTCGACACTTGGGTTTCCAAGTATCGGCTCAAGGCCTGAGATTTTTGAAAATACAGAACTTTGCCAATGGAGGGTTTTTGTGTCAAGTGTTGATACCTGTGCATCAAGTGTCGACACCTGAAAGTTCAAGTGTCGACACCTAAAAATCAAGTGTCGATACCTGACAGCCAAGTGTTGACACTTGAAGTTTGACAGCCCTAACGGATCTATTCTTCTGACTTGTAGAAACCACTTTCAAGCTCTCAACGGCTAGATTCGAGGTTCCAACGGTCACAAACCATTTTTTGGAAGTTTTTATCTGTATTTAAGCTTCACCAACTTCTTTCTAAAGGTATTGAAGTGAGTTGAAGTCCATTGAAAGCCAAAAAGCCAAGATTCTCTCAAAAACTTCACTTCAAGAGCCATTTAAAGTTTGATTTCTTGAAAAAGCTTACAAGCCCATTCTCATTTCATTCCAAAAAGACGAGTTTGAAGAATATTCCAAGGAAGAGACAAGATAAAGTATTAACTTGAGCTTCAAAGCTTCTATTTTACTCTTGAAGAGAATTTGTCTTATTTTTGAAATTGTATATCTGATTTTATCTTGTGATTTGACCTTGCTTTCAAGGGTGTCTTGAAAGAAGGTTATTGTGGTTTGTTGGTAAGCCAAAGGGACAAAACCAACTAGGGTTAACTTGTGAGCCCGAAGACAAAATAAGTGTAAAGGTTTGTTGGTGAGCCTAGGCGACCAACATAGGTTTTGACTTGTGAGCCTTTTGAAAAACAAGTCGGCTGTAATCTTGATTGGATTATAGTGGAATTCTCAAGGATGGCTTGGGGAGTGGATGTAGGTGCTAGGTTTGCACCGAACCACTATAAACTTTGTATTTGTGTGTGATTGCCTTCTGTCTTTCTTGTTGTTTGTTTATTGCAATTCATTTACTGCTTTCCGCTGCATTCAATCTAGTGCATTGAATTTATTACTCACAAACACCACTAGACCTTCACATTACTGCTTTAAATTTTAAAAGACCCAATTCACCCCCCCCCCCCCCCTCTCTTGGGCTCCATTTCTGGGCAACAGCAACCTTAAACTAGAGTAATATGCTGTCTTCATATTGATCTTGATTTTATACCACAAGTTTTATTATAGCTTCCTCATCATTTTCAATTGTTAAATATAAATAGAGATGTCACCACAAATATTCAAACCTTGAACCTCTTTTGGGGTGTGAACCAATTGAACTAAACCTCAATGAACTAACAATTTGAATTAACAAATGCATGTTATGGCAAAAGCAAACATAGGTGGGTTGTATCTATGAACTAGCTTTAACTTAGCTAGTTGGAATCTCAACTTTGGAGGGGTGTCCTTGGCACTATTATCCTATAATTTTTTAAAAGGATAATTGGTTGCAATTTACAAGAAACTAGGTTCCCAAATATTTATACCCTTTCTATATTACATTAATATATAACAATATTAATTTCAAAATAATATCCAAAATACAATATTCATTTTTGTGTTTGGCGGAGAAAAATCTACATTTCACTTTTATTTTGTTAACATTGTAGGCTATTTTATTATTTTTTTTCTAAAAAGAGAGGTTGCACCATATCCAACTCTGATCCAACTTGATTTAGGATGTTTTTGGTGTCACTTGCATCATATCCAACCTTTATCCAACTTGATTTAGGGTGTATTTGGTGTTGCTTTCTACTTTACAAAAGAGAAAGAGATGGCCAGAAGCTAGGTTCACTAGATTCTCCTAAAGGTTTTTTTTTTTTTTTTTTTTTTGACTTTTCTTCTTGCAAAAGCACTTTATATATAATGTTGGTGAACATTTTTTTTTTCGAGAAGTGCTTTTTTGCTGTAAACATTACAAAAGCATTTCTTTTAAGCAATGCCAAACACACCTTTAAACTTGAAGTTTACACTTGTAGACATGGTATTAGGTTCTAAATTAGACATGTCTCAATTAGTTGAGTATATATCTCACTTAAAAGTCAACCCAATGTAATCAAACTCTAACGGAATTAGTTTGAATGGAAAAGCCTAGTTCAAAATTAAAGTTCTAGTATTAAAAGTACATACTCAAGTAATACTTGTTAGATAGTGAGTTGGATTTGGCTCTAAATTTTAGGCCTGAAAGTAAGTTGCACCTACTTTATGTAAGTTGTATTCATACGAGACTTTTCTTATGTATACTAAAGAGCTTACAAAATTTGGGGTCACTTCTAACTTAAAGAGTTTACAAAATCTTGAGAGGCAATTTTAATGGAACGATGTCCTTTTTCTTATGTGGAGAGGAACATATAGCATTCTCTCCATCACTATAAAAAGAAATATGGGAGAATTCTTATTTTGTGATACTAAAATAGAAATTCAATGCAAATGCATCTCCACCTCCATTTCCATAACATCCCTCTAGGCAAGATCATCGCATATTTAGTATCATAAAAATAAGGAAAACTTTTCAAGAAAATAATAATTATTTAATCAAATGGAAGATTACAACGCTTTCTTCTTTCTCAATGTATAATGCACATGCCAAAGACTCCTTGGTAACTAAATATTGTAAGTATTTCCCAACTCCTATTGCAAATTTGCCTAGTACCAGATCAGGTTGTAGGGTCTAGCAATATCCTGAATAATTCCAATTGTCTAACCCTACTCCCAACCTTAACAAGAACACTAAGTTCATCCACTTCCCTTCTCTCACTTGGATCACCCATCTCTTTTTCCCGAACAACCATTCCTCATTGCATTTCTTATTTTCTTTGTAACTTCCCATTTTCAAGAGCTCTCATAGGAGAAAGAGGTAAAGGTGGTGGAAGCATTTGAGCATGACTTTGGTTTCATGAAATACATTACAAAGAAATCTTTGCATGAAGTACATATGTTTGTTAGTTTCAGCACACTCAACTAATTGAATATTTTATTTTATCCCCCAAATGGATGCAAAACATAGAGTATTTCATGTATTTTTTTTTGTTTGTCAAGCATCTAGAGATCACATATTTAGTACATACAAGAGAGGCACAATAATTGCTAGTCAAGATTGAAGCACATGATAATTTTTGACATCAATACCAGCCACTTTACTAACCATGCCAATTGGCATGTGTTGCAGCTGAACTCCAAGGTCGAGTTGAGATCAGTATAGTGACCAAAGTGAGTGAGGTTGGTGATATGGCGGGATTGCTGACATGGGATCCCTGTCAGATGGCATATTGGATGAAGCTGCCACGTGGGATGCCTCTGCCCGGACTCCTTCGCCTGGCCGCGCTCCCTCCCGGTCGAAATATTGAGGCCGAAGTCGAGCTCCACCTCTCCTTCACCCGACTGCACTCCCTTCGGGTCGAGACACCGAGGCTGAAGTCGAGCTCCGCCTTTCCTTCGCCTGGCCGTGCTCCCTCCGTGTCAAGACACCGGGGCCAAAGTCGAGCTCTGCCTCTCCTTCACCCGACCGCGCTCCCTTCGAGTCGAGATGCCGGGGCCGAAGTCGAGCTCCGCCTCTCCTTCACCAGGCCACGCTCCCTCTAGATCGAGACACCGGGGCCGAAGTTGAGCTCCGCCTCTCCTTCGCCCGGCCGCACTTCCTTCGGATCGAGATGCCAGGACCGAAGTCGAGCTCCACCTCTCCTTCGCTGGCCGCGCTTCCTCTGGGTCGAGACACCGGGCCGAAGTCGAGCTCCGCCTCTCCTTCGCCCGGCAGTACTCCCTCCGGGTTGAGATGCTGAGACCGAAGTCGAGCTCCGCCTCTCTTTCGCCTGGCCGTGCTCCCTTCGAGTCGAGATGCCGAGGCCGAAGTCGAGCTTCGCCTCTTCTTCGCTCGGCTGCGCTCCCTCCGGGTCGAGACATCGAGGTCGAAGTCGAGCTCCACCTCTCCAGATCGGCTCCACCTCGGATGAAGAGATCTGCAGTCAATGGAAGTCGCCGCTCTCCCTAGATGACGGCTCGACACCCGAGGACCGTGCAAAGATGCTTGCCAAGCCGTGATGATGGTCCCAGCTGCCACTTACACCAAAATAGAAGGAATCCCCCGATCGAGGCTCTGCACTCTCCACCAACCGTCTGTACCCTCCAAAAGAGGAAGTCAACCAGCAGATCCGGATCCAGGAGGTGGCGGCCCGTTGATCGAGGCCCTGCTAAGTTATCCAAAAGGAAGCGACTAGAAGGAATGTCAGAATAAACGGTAGCTTCCATACCACCAAAATGGAAAGGCAACCCATCAACGGCATGAAACATCGCCGCACGCGCCCATAAGCATGGGGAAGATTCTAAGGTAAGTGGCGCGCAATGCCCCCAGTTAAAAGGGGTCTCCTATATTCAAACGAGGTAGGTTCAAGCTAAAAACTCAAGCTAAGATTCAGTCGAGTGAGGTCTAACGAGTAAGAAGGGGGTAGCATATAGAAAGGCCATCGCTCAAGGCTACCATGAAACCCCTAGGAGGGGTCTAGATGGACACATCCACTCAGTTCGATCTCTCCTCTGCTACCACTCTTACACTCTGTTCTCGACCCACTTGCACTATCTCACTTCATAAATTCTCCTCCTAGCATGGAGTCCACCCTCGGAGCTCGACCAGGTGGATCTGTTCTCCTGGATTGTTACTGACTTGAGCATCGGAGTGCCTCCACTAGGATCACCGGCCTGGATCACTAACTTTGTTTTGCAGGATCGGGCATCCGAGCAAAATCTGAGTGATAGGAGCACATTCTGAGCTCGACCTCAGTTACAAGCCATGGTGATCTTGGCGGCAACAGATTGGCATGCCAAGTAGGGAGGATGAGAGGACACGTTCTGATCCGGTTCGATCCCCTTGCAAGCAGCTCGCCGGGAGGATGGTGATGATGCGAGCAAGAGAAGCCTCTACTAGCCATGTGAGAGATACCCCTTCCCGTGGGCACCCGTACAGTCTAGAAAGGGAGCCCCATGCTTCGCATCAACCACCTTTGATGGACCCTCAGTTGGCCGCACTTACCCAGTAGATGCTGCTTCTTACTACAGTAGTGCGCCAGCTTCAGCACCGATACTTGGCCACCCATCAGCAGCCAGGAACTCCCGCGGCCCATGCCGCAGCACCCCGCGATAGCCTATGTTCCTTCCAAGGAAGGCCCTCGCAGCTGCGGGCCACCACTGACCACCCGGGAAGCCATCGGACCCTAGCGAAGAGGCAGCAGACTAGATCTATTGATCGGGAGAGTCGGTCCCAAACCTTAAGGCGGGCCACAGCTAAACCCCGTCGAGGTCGAAGAAGGAAGATTCCCCATCGTGACACCCCTCACACGTCACCTTTGCTTTAGTCAGCCTCCATGGAGGGTTCAACCGATGAGGCCATCAGCGCATGGCAGAGAAGCACTTGGAGGAACATGAGCGCAAGCTGGTGGAGCTATCCTGTCAATTTGCAAATCTACAAGGCTCTGTCAACGAGCCAGCGGGCTATGATGGCCGCCCCCCATTCTCTCGAGAAGTCCAAGAGGAGCTGGTTCGAGTCGGTTCCATATGCCGCAAGTGGATCCTTACGACGGGACCATCGACTCCCTGGATCACCTCGAGAGCTACAAGTCCCTTATGAGGGTCTAGGGCACGACCGATGCCCTCCTCTGCATCACCTTTCTTGCCACTCTCCGAAAGGCAGCTCGGGTATGGTTTACCCGCCTCGAGCCGGAGAGCATCAGTTGCTTCGCTTAGCTGGAGCGAAAGTTCATGGCTCACTTTGATGCATGCCGGAAGGTGCCACGGGAGGCAGATAGCCTCTTCTCCATCATGCAACAAGACCACGAGCTCCTACGGGATTACGTGACCCATTTCAAAGTTGCTGCGCTAGAGATCTACAACCTTGATGAGCCAGTTGCTATGCTGGCACTGAAGAGAGGGCTCAGGACTTCCCGCCTGACCTACTCTCTTGATAAGAAACCCCCCAAGATATACTCCAAGCTCCTCCTCCATGTTTAGAAGTACATCCATGCCGAGGAGGTGGATCGCATAAGGAGGGAGCTGGACGGGAAGCCTTTGAAAAAGCTAGCTCCCGGGGAGACGTCCGGGAAGCGGAAGCCCAGACAAGCTGCACCGGACTTCTGCCAGAGGTCGAAGCAGAGGAGAGACCCCATCCCAGAAGAAAGGTTCATGCCTCTTCTCGCCCCGAGGTCGAAGATCCTTATAGAGATTGAGGGTAAGCACTACCTGAAGCACCCACCTCCACTGAAGCTATCTAACGGTCGTGATAGGATGAAGTATTGCCAATTTCATCATGACCATGGCCACGATACCGAGGAATGCCGGCACCTCAAGAAGGAGATTGAAGAACTCATAAAGAGGGGCTACCTTGGAAGGTTCAGGGGGGCAGACCCCTGGCGGAACCTCAGGCGCTCGCTGCTCTCGCTCCAATCCCTCTAGTCGACAACCACCCTACCGAGAAGCCGGTGGGGATGATATGCTGGGGAGTCGAGTGCGCTTCGAAGAAGGCCCTAGGAGAGAAGATTTTGAGAATGTACTTCTCTTTGTGAGGGAGAGGGGGGTTGAAAATGAAAATGTAAACAATGATGTCGTGCTCGTCGAAATGATGATCGCGAAGCATCCTGTAAAATGGATTATGGTCGATAGTAGAAGCTCTACTGATATCCTTTTCTATGATGCTTTCTCTAGGATGAATATGTCCTCTGCTCAGCTCAAACCTGTGCACACTTCCCTCGTCGATTTCACGTGGGATTCTATAAGAGTTGAGGGAGTGATCACTCTCCCAGTCACTGCCGGGACCCCACCTTGGTAGAGTACCGTTTTGTTGACCTTTATGGTTGTTAGGCTTCCTTCAGCCTACAACATGATTCTTGCTCGACCTGGGCTTAACCTGCTCGACGCGGTCATCTCCACAAGGCAGTTTTTGGTACAGTTTCCTACTCCCTACAGTGTCGGGGAGATAAGTGGGGCACCTCAACCATTCCAACACTATCTCCAAATCGTCCCTAGGGCCAAATCCTCCAAGTACAACCCCGGTGTAACCGACCTCGACCAAAGGGTGCAGGAGCCCAGAGGTGGTCCGGTCGAACGCTTGCTCTCGTACCCACTCGGAGCTGACCCGGCGAAGATGGTGCAGATTGGGGTGTAGTTGTAGGAGGATGAGTGGGCCCACCTGCTAGAATCTCTTTGGGAAAACTCGGATGTATTCACCTGGATGGCGGCCGATATGCTCAAAATTCTCTCTGAGGTCATCACTCACAAGCTGAGTATCGACCCGAAGTATCGTCCTGCTCGGCAAAAGAACAGGAGTTTTTCCTTAGAGAGGCAATAGACGAGCAACGAGAAGGTGGAGAAACTCCTCACAACTGGCTTTGTTCAAGAAGTACAATATCCGAGCTGGCTAGAAAATATAGTGATGGTTAAGAAGAATCACGAGAAGTGGAGGATCTGTGTGGACTACATTGACCTCAACCGAGCCTGTCCAAAGGATAGCTTCCCTCTGCCAAAGATCAACCAATTGGTGGACGCCATCTCAGGGCACCGCTTGCTCTCCTTTATGGATGCATTCTCCGTATATAACTAGATCCGGATGCACCCTAAGGATGAGGAGCACACTGCCTTCATCATCGATCGAGGGATGTACTGCTACCGGATGATGCCGTTCGGCTTGAAGAATGCTGGCACCACATACCAGCGGCTGGTCAATCGGGTCTTCAAGGATCAGATTGGTAGAAACATGCAAGTGTACATGGATGATATGCTCGTCATGAGCAAGCTAAGATCGGACCATGTCGCTGACCTTGCAGAAGCCTTCCATAACCTCCGGGAGTACAAGATGAAGCTGAACCCGGCAAAATGCACCTTCAGTATAGCAGCAGGGAAGTTCCTTGGCTTCATATTGACCTAGAGAGGGATCGAGGCAAACCCGGAGAAGGTCCAGGTGATCATCGACATGGAGTATCCAACCTCGAAGAAGTAGGTCTAGTGCCTGACAGGCCAGATTGCAGCACTGAGCTGGTTTGCAGCATTGAGCCGGTTCATCTAGAGGTTGGTAGATCGCTGTCTTCCTTTCTTCAAGGCACTGCGCAAGATGCATGACTTCACCTGGACCGAAGAGTGCAAAGCAGTCTTCAAGGAACTCAAGGACTTCTTGGGATTTCCACTACTACTCTCCAGGCCGAAGATAGGAGAGGAGCTCCTACTGTACCTGGCGGTTGCCCCTAGAGTCGTCAGTTCGGTCCTCGTTCGCATGGATTAGGATGGATCCAAAAAGTCGGTGTACTATGCTAGCAAGATCCTTTGGGATCCCGAGATCAGGTATACCCGATCCGAAAAACTAATTTTTGCTCTTATTATGTCAACCCAATGTCTCAGGTCGTACTTCCAAGCACATCCGATCATGGTCTTAACGGACCAGCCCCAAAGGGCTGTGCTCAGTCATCCCGACACATCCAGGTGTTTGGCTAAGTGGGCACTGAAGCTCAGTGAGTTCGACATCGCATACTGATCGAGGTCATCTCAGAAAGCCCAGGTACTAGCTGACTTCTTGGTCGAGTGCACAGGACTTGCCAAAGAGCTAGAGCAGACGACCCCGGAGCACCAAGTGGAGCCCGGAGCCGAGAAGGAGTCTTGGATCCTCCATATCGATGGCGTGTCCAATGCGGGTGGGAGTGGAGCAGGTCTCATCCTCGCTAACAGTGATGGAGTTATAACTGAATGTGCACTCCACTTCAAGTTTGCCATCATAAACAACCAGGCGGAGTATGAGGCACTCCTCGCGAGCCTCAGGGTCTCCCATAAACTGGGTGTACGAAGCCTAAATATCTTCACCGACTCCCAACTGGTGGTTGGACAGGTCTCTGAGAGTATGAAGCCAGAGATCCCCAGATGATGAAGTACTTGGAGCGGGTCTGCTCAAGCATGACAGGTTTCTGGCATTTCAGCATTTTTCATATTCCCTGAGGTGAAAATGCTCGCATCGATATGCTGTCAAGGCTCGAGACCCTGTCGGACTCATTGCTGGGGCATGCCCATATCGAGTACCTTGAAAGTCTGTGCAACGAAGCTCTTGGAGAGGTACAGTAGGTCACCCCGGAGCCGAGCTAGATGGATAGGTATGTCAGATATATCACTGACAGTACCCTGCCAGAAGACCGCACAGAGGCCGGCCTCATCAAGAAGAAGGCCTCGCGGTTCATCCTGATGGAAGGGCAGTTCTACCATCGATCCTACTCTTACCCGCTCTTGAAGTGCTTGAGACCCGCAGAGGCGGTCTTCGTACTCCAAGAGATACATGAAGTTCTCTGTTGGAACCACATGGGAGGGAGGATGCTGGCGTACAAGGCTCTCTGTCAAGGTTACTACTAGGAGACCATGAGGGAAGATGCCACCGACTTCGTGAAGAAATATGACCGGTGCCAGCTCATGCCCACATATAGCATCAACCAGCAGCGCCGCTCTCCCAGCTCTTCGCTCCTTGGCCGTTCGTCCAATGGGGGATGGACATTTTAGGTCCATTCCCCCCTGCATCAGGGCAACGAAAATTCCGGATAGTGGCCATTGACTACTTCACTAAGTGGGTAGAAGCCGAGCCACTAGCACGGATCATGGAAGCTAAGGTCCGCCAGTTCTTCTAGAAGTCAATTATCTGTCGCTTCGGGCTCTCCCACAACATCATCACCGACAACGGGCAATAGTTCGACAACCAGGAGTTTAAAGAATTCTATGTCGAGCTCGGCATTCAGCATCGCTTCACCTCGGTGGCTCACCCTTAAACCAACGGAGAAGCCGAGGTGACCAACCGGATCATTCTTCAAGGGCTTAGAACCAGGCTAGACCGAGCTAAGGGAAGGTGGGCAGAAGAACTCCCCAGCATTCTTTGGGCCTACCACACAACGCCTAGAATGGAAACGGATGAAACACCTTTCAATCTCATCTTCGGTGCAGAGGCTATGGTCCCAGTTGAGCTCGGCGTGCCCACGCTGCGGGTGCAGCAGTATGATGAAGCAGAGAATCCGGCATGCCTTCTGCTTAACTTAGACCTACTCTAGGAAACCAGAGATAAGGCTCAACTCCAGATGGTGGCTTACTGGCAGTGGGTAGCTCGGTACTACAATGCACGAGTGAAGCTGAAGGTTTTCTGCCTAGGTGACCTAGTGTTGCGCCGCTCTGAAGCCTCTCAACCCCGAGAATATGGCAAGCTCTCACCGAACTGGGAGGGCCCCTATAAGGTGGTCGAAGCTCTTCCCCATGGAGCTTACTACCTAGTGGATCTGGACGGTGCCAGATTCTTGCGGACGTGGAATGCCTACAACCTAAGAGTATACTCTCAGTAGTGTAAGGCCTTTCCCTAGTAATAATAAAGATCCTCTTTTGTGTAGATTACTTTTGCCTTGCAGGGACATCGCTACCCGGCCCAAGGTCTGGCACGCTCAAGCTTGGAGTCCAGCTATCTGGCACCAAAGCTCGGAGCCTAGCTCTCCGGCACCAAAGCCCAGAGCCCAACTCTCTGGCACCCAAGCCTGAAGTCCAGCTATCTGGCACCAAAGCCTAGAGCCCAGCTCTCTGGCACCAACGCCCTCCAGCTCTCCGGCACCCAAGCTCGGAGTCCATCTCTCCGGCACCCAAGCTCGGAGTCCAGCTCTCCGGCACCAAAGCTAGGAGCCCAGCTCTCCGGCACCGAAGCCTGGAGCCCGGCTCTCTGGCACTGAAGCCCGTACTTCGACCCGGTTCCCAAGCCTAGAAACTTCAGAAGCCCGACACCGTGTTCACTATCCGAAGATGCCAGTAGAAATTTCAAGAAGTCCACCATCTATTGCTTGACTTACAATACGGCTCCCAAGCCTGGAAACTCCAAAAGCCCAGCACCATGCTCACCGTTTGGAGATGCCAGCAGAACTTTCAAGTAGCCCACCATCTATCGCTTGACTCACAGTGCGGCCCTCAAGCCCGAAGCCCAGTTCTCTGGCACTTGAGCCCAAAAACATTTAAAGACCAGAGCTCCATAATCACCTAGCATTTCCAACAAGTGCAACCTCCGAACTCGGCCTTGCCATGCACACCTGGAGCTGATCCCAGTTGAGACTGAATGGATCCCATCAAGCAAAGCACTCAGAAACATTCAGCCACCTCACTCACGAGGTAGAAATGATACAGCAAGTCGAGAACCTCTTTTTAACTCCCTCACATGATCGTAACACAATAAAAAAAAGAAGAAAAGAAAGAGAGAAGGAGAGAGGAGACTCAAGCCAGTGTGACTAAAAATATGTTTTCATTGATAACAATTTAGTACAAGTGTTTCTGGGCCACGACATGCCGGGTAGCGCAGACCAAAGGCAAGAAAAGAAAGAAAAATAATAACAAGGACCCCTACCCTACTCGGCCAGCTGCTTCTCGGGACGGCGTACGGGTGGGGCGTCATCTTCTGAAGCATCTAGCGGCGTGGATTCATCCTCGGCAACTGCCATTGGTGGAGTCAGGTCAGAGGCGACAGTTGGCTCCTCAGTGGTGTCCGAGTCTGGGGTTGGCTCTGTGCCCAAAGCTCCAGGGTATTTGAGAAAGCTCCGCCCCTTATCCGAGACGAAGCCCTCCACCCTTGAGCGGAGATACATGAAGCCCTTGTAGAAGGAGTCCAATGCCGTTTTGTGGAACTCAGTGGTGAACTCCTCTGAGGCCTTGTACCTCACCATGACCTCCATGGCTCCCTTCTTGGTGGCCTCGGCCCGGCCGATCGCCTCGACGGCCTCTTTCTTTGCCACCTCTGCTGACTCGGCTGCCGCGACTGCCTTCTTCTCAGCCACGATGGCCCTCCTTTTGGTAGCAGTTGCCCTCTCCCTTGCTGCCTTCAACTCGACCTGGAGAGATTGGGCTCGCCCCTTCTGATGGGCAGCTTCGGCATTGAGCTCATTCAGCCTCGACTCCTCGGCTTTGAGCTCATCTATCCTATTTTTTGACCGGCTCTGTTCCCGGTCCAGGCTCTCCTGAAGCTCCTTCAGGTGCTTTTTGGCACTTGCGAGCTCCCCTCGGATCTCCTTGTTCTTCTGGCTTGCCTCCCAGGCATCGTCGTTCTTCTACTTCAGCTCGGCGGTCAAAGACTCGAGCTACACTGCACGCTACTTGTCCTTCTTGGACCAATTCTTGCAGCAGTTCCTAATCAGCAGAAGTTCGGCGCCGAGCTGTAGCGAGGAAGATGTCAACCGTAGGAATAATTAGAAAAAAACTTAGCAAGATGAAAAAGGGCACTTACCGAGAAGAGTTGGGGGAAGGTACTGCTGATCACATCACCCAGAAGCTTTCTAGCCTTATCCCGCCGGTCGCATGACTGGATTGGAAAATCCATTATGTGCTCGGCCAAATCCTGGTCCCAGACCAGAGAGATATTCGATGCCAGTATGAAGGGGACCCGGTGATAGTCCCTCTCCTTCCTTCTCACCTCGAACGCGGAGTCGCCCACTCCATTGGCTGAAGATGCTTCAGGGGCATGATGGGAACTCGGCACCTCTTCGGCTGGCGGCCCCGATGTCGACTCTATTCTTCCTTCCTTCTCCTCCTCGACGTCGATGATCTCCGGAGGAGGAGACATCATGACAGCAGCAGCAGCAGTGGCCCTGGCCTGGATGACCACCTTAGGCTCTAGGTCTGGGGCCAGCTCGCATCACCTTGGCTACTCGGGTACAGAATCAGCAGCCCTCTGGCCAGGCTCAGGATTTGGCATGGCCGCCCTCCTTCGTTGCTCAGGGATGGTCTCGGCCACTCTCCCACTTGGCTCTCCCCTCGGTCGGCCCTTTTTTAAAAACAGTTTCTGTTTTGCAAGTGTCGACACTTAGAATGTGTCAAGTGTCGACACTTGGTCAGGTGTCGACACTTGACAATTTCCAAGTGTCGACACTTGGCCAAAATATTTAAGAAAATCCGAAATTTTTTTTAGAAAAAATAGGAAACATTTTAATTAGATTTTTGGGGCTTTAAGCAAGTGGTTTTGAGCTCTAGGATTTAGGTATAATTAAAACTAAGAGAGTTCTAGGAGAAAGGATCAATGACACCTAACTCTCTTCTAATCAGACAGAACCTATCCTCACACAAAGGCTTGGTAAACACATCTGCTAACTGATCATTAGTACATACAAAATCAAGAATAACATTAGAGTTTTATACATGATCTCTTATGAAATGATGTCTTATTTCAATGTGTTTACTTCTTGAATGTTGTACAGGATTTTTTGATAGATAGATTGCACTAGTATTGTCACATCTTATGGGTGTCTTAGTTAGTTTAATGCTAAAATATTCGAGTTGTTGTTTGATCCAAAGGATTTGAGCACAACAGCTTCCAGCTGCTATATATTCAGCTTCTGCCATAGATAAAGCAACTGAGTTCTATTTTTTGCTACTCCAAGAGATCAAATTTACTCCAAGAAACTGACAGGTTCCACTAGTACTTTTACGATCAAGTTTACACCCAGCAAAGTCAGCATAAGAATAAGCAATCAATTCAAATGAAGAATCCCTAGAGTACCATAAACCAATTTCAATTGAGCCAGATAGATATCTAAGTATGCGTTTAATAGCCAAAAGATGAGACTCTTTAGGATTAGACTGATATCTAGCACACATACAGACGCTAAACATGATATCTGGCCTACTGGCAGTAAGATATAACAATGAACCGATCATGCCATGATATAATTTTTGGTTTATAGACTTACCTGATTCATCCTTTTCAAGTCTACAAGTAGAGCTCATAGGGGTACCTAAAGACTTAGTGTTCTCCATCCCAAACTTCTTGAGTATTTCTTTTGTATATTTTGTTTGGTTGATGAAGATCCCCTCTTTGGTTTGAGTTATTTGGAGTCCGAGGAAAAAATTCAGTTCTCCCATCATGCTCATCTCGAACTCACCCAGCATTAACTTTGTAAAATCTTGATAAAGAGATTCATTAGTAGCACTAAATATTATATCATCTACATAGATTTGTACTACTAAGATATCATCATTCTTTTTCTTTAAAAATAAAGTTTTATCTACATTATCTCTAGTAAAATTATTTTTGAGTAAAAAAGAACTTAAACGATCATACCAAGCTCTTGGAGCTTGTTTCAATTCATACAAAGCTTTATGAAGTTTGTAAACATGATTTGGAAATTCAGAATTTTCAAAACCAGGGGGTTGCTCAACGTAAACTTTTTCTTCAATTAGACCATTTTAAAAGGTACTTTTAACATTCATTTGATACAATTTAAAATTCATGAAGCAAGCAAAAGCCAACAATAGCCTAATTGCCTCAAGTTTAGCCACAGGAGCAAAGGTTTCATCAAAATCTATTCCTTCCTCCTGATTGTATCCTTTGGTAACTAGTCTAGCCTTATTTCTAGTAACTACTCCATTTTCATCAAGTTTATTTTGAAAAATCCACTTTGTACCAATAATTGAAGTGTTTGAAGGCCTATCTACTAAAGTCCAACCATTGTTTCTTTTAAATTGGTTAAGTTCATCATGCATAGCATTTATCCAATTACTATCACATTCAGCTTCCTCAATAGTTTTAGGTTCAATTTGAGGCACAAAAGCTAAGTAATCACAGATATTTCTAAGGGATGATCGAGTACTTACACCTTTAGATGGATCACCGATAATTAGTTCTTTTGGGTGTCCATGAGCATACCTCCATTCTTTTGGTAATGGATCAACAGTTGATGTATTTTCGTCACCTTGTGCTTGATCTCCTTCAATGTTTTGATCATCGTTCTGTTCCTTGGTAGCCCTTCATTGTTGTTTATTTCTTCAGTTTTCTTGCTACCTGTTTCATCAGAAAGTACATCTTCTTTTCTTGAAGATTTTTGGTTAGTTTCATCAAATACCACATGTATGGATTCTTCAACAATAAGTGTTCTTTTGTTGAAGACCCTGTATGCATTACTAGATGTGGAGTAGCCTAGAAAAACTCTCTCATCTGATTTGGCATCAAATTTATTTAAATTATCCTTATCATTGTTTAAGATGGAACACCGGCATCCAAAAACATGAAAATAATGAATTGAGGGTTTTCTACCCTTCCAAAGCTCATAAGGTGTTTTCTTTAAAATCGGTCGAATTAAAACTCGATTTAAAACATAGCATGCAATATTTATGGCTTCCGCCCAAAAATATCTAGGTAAATCATTTTCACAAAGCATGGTGCATGCCATTTCTTCAAGAGTTCTATTTTTTCTTTCTACTACCCCATTTTGTTGAGGTATCCTAGGTGCAGAAAAATTATAATGAATTTCATTTTCAATACAAAATTTATCAAAATCAGCATTTTTAAATTCGGTTCCATGATCACTTCTCAAAGATACGACTGAAACACCTTTTTCATTCAAAACTCTTTTATGAAATCTAATGAATTCAGAAAAAGTTTTATCTTTATGTGCTAAAAACATGACCCATATAAATCGTGAGAAATCATCTACAATGACTAGACCATACTTCTTACCTCCCAAACTAGATGTTCTAGTTGGCCCAAAGAGGTCCATGTGAAGCAATTCCAAAGGTCTAGATGTAGAGATTACTCCTTTTGGTTTGAAAGAGGATTTGGTTTGAAAGAGGATTTGGTTCGTTTTCCAAGTTGACATGCACTGCAGATCTTGTCTTTTTCAAAATTTAGTTTAGGCAAATCTTTTACCAAGTTCTTTTTGCTAAGTTTTGAAATTAAATGCATGCTTGCATGT
Source organism: Areca catechu (assembly GCA_021397845.1). NCBI lineage: Eukaryota > Viridiplantae > Streptophyta > Magnoliopsida > Arecales > Arecaceae > Areca > Areca catechu. Next base: position 103,255,946 of record CM038039.1, on the reverse strand, counting down.
CCTAGTCTACGTTGCCAAAGCCAACTAGTTTCATCGATCTTGGCTTCCATTGCCACTAGGCATTGACCTTTTTGAATAGGGAGATCATCAAGATCAACCATATAAATATTGCCATGCCTATGACCAATGAACTTAATGCCATTGTCATCTAGACTAGAAACAATGCAAAAAGAAGATTCAAAAATAACTTTAAAATTTTTGTGACAAAACTGACTAATGCTAAGCAAGTTATGTTTCAAACCATCAACATATAAAACATTACGAATATAAGAAGTAGGGGTGATATGGATTTTACCAATACCGATAATTTTGCCCTTTCCATTATCAGCAAAAGTTACATTGCCACCATTTTGATATACGAGTGATGAGAACTGCTCCACATCCCCTGTCATATGCCTTGAGCAACAGTTATCAAGGTACCACATCCTTTTCTTATTGGTTGCAAGGCATACCTGCAATAAAGATCAAGTGGAGACTTTAGGTACCCAAGCCATCTTGGGTCCTTTTTGGTTAGTGGCATTGGTTCCTTTCGGAACCCAAACTTTCTTAGTGTTACTTAGTCTTCTTTTGTTGCACATATAAGATTTGTGTCCTTTAGTACCACAAGTATAGCAAGTAATGGATGAAGATGCAGGAACAAAGAAATTTTTAAAGAGTTTTTGTTTCTTATGAGTTTTGAATCCTAAACCTGCTTTATCAAATATTGCTCTTTGGTTATTTAAAAGTAAATTCAATTTTTCAGAACTATAAGTAAATTTTTCTACAAAAGGTTTTAATTTTTCAATTTCTTCTTTATATCTTTTGTTTTCATTTAAAATTTCTTTGCTTTGTTTTGACAAATTTTTATTTGAAAGTGAGTCACTTTTCTTTTTAAGACATCTTTTTCTTTTTCAAGTGCTATAATCTTATCATTTAATTTTTTATTTTGAATAAGAAGGCATTCATTTTCATTTGAAAGCTTGTTATTTGTTTTGTCTAGATCCAAATTTTGCTTCTTTTAATCTTTATGTTTCGATTTTAACTTTTGAAATTCTATGACTAATTCATCCAAAACTTCATGAAGCTCATCAAAAGTAAATTCATTTTCTGTTTTGGAACATACCTCATCATGATCGGCCATCAGACAGAAGTTTGCTACCTCCTGCTGTTCTTCCTTAGAACTGGAGTCTTCACTTTCACTCCAGGTTGCCATCATGGCTTTCTTTCTCAGCTTTCTTCTGCTTTTCTTTAACAAGGGGCAGTCTACCTTGAAATGGCCAGGTTTTTTGCACTCAAAGCAAGTAGGCTGCTCCTTCTCCTTTTCTTTGTCCTTCTCTTTACTCGGCTCACCTTTCAGAGGTTTCTTTTTGTAGTTAAACTTTTTCTTCCTCATGAACCTTCTGAATTTTCTTGCCAATAGAGCCCTTTCATCTTCTTCATCATCTTCTTCAGAGTCTTCACATGATTCCTCTCTAGCAGTAGATTTGAATGCGATTACCTTCTTCTTTTTGTCGACCTCTCCATTCTTTTGTTTGAGGGAGAGCTCATAGGTCATTAGAGAACCCAACAGTTGTTTCAGTGGGAGAGTGTTGACATCCTTAGCTTCTTCAATCGCTGTTACTTTTGCATCCCACGAAGCTGGTAGAGACCTGAGAAGTTTATTCACAAGTTCACCATTAGAAATAATTTTTCCTAGGCTTCTCATGCCATACACAATATTTGTGAACCTAGTGTACATCTCACTAATAGACTCAGTAGGTTCCATTTTAAACATTTCATATGTATGAATAAGCATGTTGACCTTGGTGGTTTTCACTTGGTGTGTATCCTCATGGGTAACCTCAAGTATATCCCAAATCTCCTTGACAGAGAGACAATTAGATATTCTATTAAATTCACTTGGGTCAAGAGAACAGAATAAAAGATTCATAGCCTTAGCATTAAGCTCGATTTGCTTAATGTCATTCTCATCCCAATCATCTTCCAACTTTGGAGTGAGAATGCCATTAATCAACATCGTAGGCTGATGAGGACCTTTTACAATTATCCTCTACAAATTATAATCAAGAGCTTGAATAAATATGCGCACGTGTGTCTTCCAGTATGTGTAATTTATGCCATTAAAAAGTGGGGGACGATTTAAAGCTTGACCTTCAACAATACCCATTCCTATTGGGGCTACCATGATCTTTTACTTAAGATCCTTGGACCTATAAGAGAGTACCGGGTCTCTGATACCACTTGTTGACCAGAAATGGAGTCCAAGAGGGGGGGTGAATTGGGTCTTTTAAAAAATTTAAGACAATAATGAGAGGGACTAGTGGTGCTAGTGAAAAATGATGAATTCAATGCAAGATATTCAAGGTAATAGCAATAAACAAAAGAGCAAGAGAGGAAGAGAGCAATCACACACAAATACAAGGTTTATAGTGGTTCGGTGCAAACCTAGCACCTACATCCACTCCCCAAGCCACCCTTGGGAATTTCACTATAATCCAAACAAGATTACAGTTGACTTGTTTTTCACAAGGCTCACAAGTCAAAACCTAAGTTGGTTTTGTCACCTAGGCTTACCAACAAACCTTAACACTTGTTTTGTCTTCGGGCTCACAAGTTAACCCTAGTTGGTTTTATCCCTTTGGCTCACTAACAAACCACAATAACCTTCTTTCAAGACACCCTTGAGAGCAAGGTCAAAACACAATGTAAAAATAGATATACAATTTTAAAACTAAAACAAACTCTCTTCAAGAGTAGAATGGAATCTTTGAAGCTCAAGTTAATGCTTTGTCTTGACTCTTCCTTGGAATCTCTTTCAAAGTGCCTCTTTTGGAATGAAGTAAGGACGAGCTTGTAGGCTTTTCAATGAATCAAACTATAAGAGGCTTTTGATATGAAGTATTTGAGAGAATATAGGCTTTTTGGCTTTTGAGTAGACTTGAATGCACTTCAATACACTTCCTTGTCTTTAAAATGAGGTTGGTGGAGGTTAAATACACCAAGAACCTTCCAAAAAATGGTTTGTGACCGTTGGAACCTCGGAAATAGCCGTTTGGAGCTTCAAAAGCAAGTTCTGCAAGCCAGAAAAATAATTCTGTTAGAGCTGTCAGGCTGCAAGTGTCGACACTTGGCTGTCAGGTGTTGACACTTGGCTGTCAAGTGTCGACACTTGATTTCTAGGTGTCGACACTTGAAATTTCAAGTGTCGACACTTGATGCATAGGTGTCGACACTTGACACAAAAATTCTCAAATTACAATGTTCTGTATTTTCAAAATTCTCAGGCCTTGAGTCGACACTTGGAAACCTAAGTGTCGACACTTGGTGTCGACACTTGGTTCTGGGTGTCGACACTTGGCATGCCAAGGATTTTTGTCCATGCCAAATGCTGAAGTGTCGACACTTGACTTTCCAAGTGTCAACACTTGAGACTGAAAATCTCAGATTCAAGTGTAAATTGTCTCAAAAACATAAATATAATTCTTGAAATCATAAACACAAAATATTTAATCATTTAGATGCTCTTTTTAAATGAAGAGGATGTCCGGAATCATGAGAAATGCTCCGTGCCATTACGTGCCATGAACCATAAGTTTTTGAGATTTTGAAGTACTTTCTTCCTGAAAACTCATAACTTGAAATCCACATTAGTACACAATATGCACTCAATGTTTTGTTATTCATCAAAATCACTGGGTGGAACCAACAATCTCTCCCTTTTTGATGATGACAAAACCTTGAGAAAAATGGCAATACATTTCAAACTTTAACTATTATAATTTATGAATATGAATTTAAGTCCATATGAGAGGCAAAAACTTTATAGTTAGGAAGAATCAATCTCCCCCTTAATTAGATACTTCTTATTAAGGTAAATATCAAAGATTCTTACAAGGTGAAACCACAAAAATTCAAAAATTATGCATCTATACAATCAATACAATCAATACAATTTCTCCCCCTTTTTGTCAATCATTAGAAAGGGGAATAACCTTCCCCTCACAATGAGCATGGAGACAAAAAGATGGTAGAGAAAATAAGATAGGTATAAGAGCCAAAAATATACCAAGATAAAAGAGTATCAGAGCTAAAGATATACCAAGATAAAAGAGTATCTGAGCTGAAGAAGATAAATTGAACCATTCAAACACAAATAATGAGCACAGAACTGAAATATGTAATAGACAAGTTTTTAGTACAAAATTTGCTGAGTCATCAGCAAGAACTGAAACATACATATATCATCAAAGTCACACAAATATCAGAAACATATAACATATGAACTATAACAGACATCTGTGAGGCTAATCCTCATCAGATGGAATATCAAGACTGAATGGGGCACAGATCCTCGATCTAGTGGCTAAGGCCCTAGGAGGTGCTAAAGCTCGATAACTCATAGTGCAGCCAGAAGGATCAAAGGCGGGTACAATCCTAGATGATCTAGTGGAAGGGGCGGAAAGAAGATCAGCTGGTGTTACAAGGTCCGGTGTGGAATCAACCAAGTCAGTAGGAGGAGCTGGTGTAGTGGGATGATGTCGACTGACCACCTCATAATCATCAGCACTGTCATCACTGTCACTGTCACGGCCCACAACCTCTGTAGCTCTGTCGTCATCCCAATCACCACCCTCAACAGAATCAGCATGGTCGCTCTGGTGATCGCCGCCATCATCATCATCATCATCATCATCATCATCAGATGGTACAACTGCAGGGGCTGCAGGAGGTATAGGGGATCTCAACAGATCCTCAATACGAGAGAATCCCTCCTCCATAGATCTACGAATCTTAGCATGCCCCAAGGTAGTATGTGCTCGAAGAAGCTCAACCTCGCTACGTAGCTAAGTCATCTCACCCATTATCTCAGTGAACTGCTCTCTGGCGTGCTCCTCAAAAGATAGTCCAGTAGAAGGTGGCGGAGGAGCTGAAGTATCAAGAGTCGAATGCTCTGCCTGTGTTGATGGGATATCAACGGGAGGAAAAACTGCTGGCTCAGATGGTCCAGCCTCTGCCTCTCAAATCTCGTCCTCCTTATCTGGCTCCTGGCCAGACTCTCTGTGCACCCATCGACCTCCAACTAATCTGTATCCCTTACGGTGCAAAGACCTCTCGTCATACACATCTGTGTGTAGTATCTCCTTGGTGATCTCCCCCTCCAGTGATACTCCACACGCTCTGAATAATCTGGTCAGTGCCATGCCGTAAGGTAAACAGTGATGGCGCTGTGTCGCAGCATCATGCATCTGAACTAGCATCAACGAAGGAAGATCAATCTGTCTCCTCTCAATCAGACTCGTCATCACCATCAACTCCCTCTCAGTGATGAAGTCAAATCTCCCAGTCTTCGGAAGAAGTATGCATGCTGTGATGTGGTTCAATAGGCGCATCTCCAATGATAACTGGTTCGCGGTAACTACGGATATACCACAAACATCCTCTCTCTTAAGAATACACCTAAAGGCAGCCTCTCTGTCATCTACCGAAAAGACACAGACTCCCCTATGGGGGATCTCCCATACTCTGCTCAAAAGCTCATCTATCAGTGAAATCTGAATGCCTCTAACATCGTAGTCCACAGAAGTCGTCGACAATCTAACGCACCATAGAACTCTCTCACTAGGTGAGGATAGTACCTCTCCTGCATAGTACAGAATGGTACTAATCCTGCATCAGTGAGCACCTGTCGATTACTGAGATGGTGCCTGTCAAAACACTCCAGGTCGACTCTCCTCCCAGAGGCTACTAACTTCCCTGCCATCCTCTCTGCAGGGGGGAACTCGGTGTGGCTGAGCTGCTAGCCTGGTCAAATCTGGCCTTCGACCTCGACTCTACACCACGACTAGGCCTCTCCCTAACTGCAAGTCTCTTCCTGGGACCCATTACAGCAAGCTCACCAGGGAAGAAGGAAGATAGGTTTAGAACTATGGGACGTGCTACAGGCTGAGATAAGGAGAGTTTCATTTCATAAAATGTGTTCAGATAGGTTTTGAAAACCAGAATTAAACCAATTTTGGGTTGTAAAATACCTCAAACAACGTTTGGAAAAACTGTCAATCAGTTTAAAGTGAGATTTTTACAACTTATACTTTGATTAAATGACAATATTCTGAATATATATTTATAGAAAATATTTTTGTTCGTTAAAACACATTTGAACCTTTGGAAAATACTTTTTATAAGGCCTAAAAATCAAAACCCATGAAATTTGGGTCAAAATCACTTACGGTTTTAGCAAAGTGGTGAAAATGTCGCAAGAACATCATGAAAAACCTTTCTAAAACAACAATAAATGGATTTAGTATATTTAATTTAGTTGAAAACCCAAATTATTTCAGCAAAAATCAATAAAGTAGTGTTTTTTCCGAAAAATGGGTGAAATAAGCGTGAAAATGACCAAAAAATATGTGAAATCCGAGAAAAATACCTTTAAATCACTATTCCCTCAAATGGAACTTTAGAAATCCAGTGAAACACATGAAAATCCGGTTAGAATCTTGAGAAATACCCTGAAAAACCTATTCACGGTTGCACGGTTTGAAAACGTCAAAAATACAAATTCAAGAAAAATAAAATGAAAATAAGGTGAAATCGAAAGAGGGATTACCTGATTTGTGATGGGTTAAAAGGTAAATGGAAGGATTTGGACAGAGGGGACCACTATTGCAAGAAATCAACGGGTGGAGAAAATGACAAAAACCCTCGGTCGGCCCTTTTTTAAAAACAGTTTCTGTTTTGCAAGTGTCGACACTTAGAATGTGTCAAGTGTCGACACTTGGTCAGGTGTCGACACTTGACAATTTCCAAGTGTCGACACTTGGCCAAAAAATTTGAAAAAATCCAAAAAAATTTTTAGAAAAATTAGGAAACATTTTAATCAGATTTTTGGGGCTTTAAGCAAGTGGTTTTGAGCTCTAGGATTTAGGTATAATTAAAACTAAGAGAGTTCTAGGAGAAAGGATCAGTGACACCTAACTCTCTTCTAATCAGACAGAACCTATCCTCATACAAAGGCTTGGTAAACACATCTGCTAACTGATCATCAGTACATACAAAATCAATAATAACATTAGAGTTTTGTACATGATCTCTTATGAAATGATGTCTTATTTCAATGTGTTTACTTCTTGAATGTTGTACAGGATTTTTAGATAGAATGATTGCACTAGTATTGTCAGATCTTATGGGTGTCTTAGTTAGTTTAATGCCAAAATCTTGAAGTTATTGTTTGATCCAAAGGATTTGAGCACAACAGCTTCCAACTGCTATATATTCGGCTTCTGCCGTAGATAAAGCAACTGAGTTCTGTTTTTTGCTACTCCAAGATATCAAATTTACTCCAAGAAACTGACAGGTTCCACTAGTACTTTTACGATCAAGTTTACACCCAGCAAAGTCAGCATAAGAATAAGCAATCAATTCAAATGAAGAATCTCTAGAGTACCATAAACCAATTTCAATTGAGCCATATAGATATCTAAGTATGTGTTTAACAGCCAAAAGATGAGACTCTTTAGGATTAGACTGATATCTAGCACACATACAGACGCTAAACATGATATCTGGCCTACTGGCAGTAAGATATAACAATGAACGATCATGCCATGATATAATTTTTGGTCTATAGACTTACCTGATTCATCCTTGTCAAGTCTACAAGTAGAGCTCATAGGGGTACCTAAAGGCTTAGTATTCTCCATCCCAAACTTCTTGAATATTTCTTTTGTGTATTTTGTTTGGTTGATGAAGATCCCCTCTTTGGTTTGCTTTATTTGGAGTCCGAGGAAAAAATTCAGTTCTCCTATCATGCTCATCTCGAACTCACCCTGCATTAACTTTGCAAAATCTTGATAAAGAGATTCATTAGTAGCACCAAATATTTTATCATCTTCATAGATTTGTACTACTAAGAGATCATCATTCTTTTTCTTTAAAAACAAAGTTTTATCTACATTACCTCTAGTAAAATCATTTTTGAGCAAAAAAGAGCTTAAACGATCATACCAAGCTCTTGGAGCTTGTTTCAATCCATACAAAGCTTTATGAAGTTTGTAAACATGATTTGAAAATTCAGAATTTTCAAAACAAGGGGGTTGCTCAATGTAAACTTCTTCTTCAAATAGACCATTTAAAAAGGCACTTTTAACATCCATTTGATACAATTTAAAATTCATGAAGCAAGCAAAAGCCAACAATAGCCTAATTGCCTCAAGTCTAGCCACAGGAGTAAAGGTTTCATCAAAATCTATTCCTTCCTCCTGATTGTATCCTTTGGCAACTAGTCTAGCCTTATTTCTAGTAACTACTTCATTTTCATCAAGTTTATTTTTTAAAAATCCACATTGTACCAATAATTGAAGTGTTTGAAGGCCTATCTACTAAAGTCCAACCATTGTTTCTTTTAAATTGGTTAAGTTCATCTTGCATAGCATTTATCGAATTACTATCACATTCAGCTTCCTCAATAGTTTTAGGTTCAATTTAAGACACAAAAGCTAAGTAATCACATATATTTCTAAGGGATGATCGTGTACTTATACCTTTAGATGGATCACCGATAATTAGTTCTTTTGGGTGTCCATGAGCATACCTCCATTCTTTTGGTAATGGATCAACAGTTGATGTATTTTCATCACCATGTGCTTGATCTCCTTCAGTGTTTTGATCATCGTTCTGTTCCTTGGTAAGCCCTTCATTGTTGTTTATTTCTTCAGTTTTCTTGCTACCTGTTTCATCAGAAAGTATATCTTCTTTTCTTGAAGATTTTTGGTTAGTTTCATCAAATACCACATGTATGGATTCTTCAACAACAAGTGTTCTTCTGTTGAAGACCCTGTATGCCTTACTAGATGTGGAGTAGCCTAGAAAGACTCCCTCATCTGATTTGGCAACAAATTTATTTAAATTATCCTTACCATTGTTTAAGATGAAACACCGGCATCCAAAAACATGAAAATAATGAATTGAGGGTTTTCTACCTTTTCAAAGCTCATAAGATGTTTTCTTTAAAATCGGTCGAATTAAAACTCGATTTAAAACATAGAATGCAGTATTTATGGCTTCCGTCCAAAAATATCTAGGTAAATCACTTTCACAAAGCATGGTGCGTGCCATTTCTTCAAGAGTTCTATTTTTTCTTTCTACTATCCCATTTTGTTGAGGTGTCCTAGGTGCAGAAAAATTATGATGAATTCCATTTTCAATACAAAATTTATCAAAATCAGCATTTTCAAATTCGGTTCCATGATCACTTCTCAAAGATACGACTGAAATACCTTTTTCATTCAAAACTCTTTTATGAAATCTAATGAATTCAGAAAAAGTTTCATCTTTATGTGCTAAAAACATGACCCATGTAAATCGTGAGAAATCATCTACAATGACTAGACCATACTTCTTACCTCCCAAACTAGATGTTCTAGTTGGCCCAAAGAGGTCCATGTGAAGCAATTCCAAAGGTCTAGATGTAGAGATTACTCCTTTTGGTTTGAAAGAGGATTTGGTTTGAAAGAGGATTTGGTTTGTTTTCCAAGTTGACATGCACTGCTGATCTTGTCTTTTTCAAAATTTAGTTTAGGCAAATCTTTAACCAAGTTCTTTTTGCTAAGTTTTGAAATTAAATGCATGCTTGCATGTCCTAGTCTACGTTGCCAAAGCCAACTAGTTTCATCGATCTTGGCTTCCATTGTCACTAGGCATTGACCTTTTTGAATAGGGAGATCATCAAGATCAACCATATAAATATTGCCATGCCTATGACCAATGAACTTAATGCCATTATCATCTAGACTAGAAACAATGCAAAAAGAAGATTCAAAAATAACTTTAAAATTTTTGTGACAAAACTGACTAATGCTAAGCAAGTTATGTTTCAAACCATCAACATATAAAACATTACGAATATAAGAAGTAGGGGTGATATGGATTTTACCAATACCGATAATTTTGCCCTTTCCATTATCAACAAAAGTTACATTGCCACCATTTTGATATACGAGTGATGAGAACTGCTCCACATCCCCTGTCATATGCCTTGAGCAACAGCTATCAAGGTACCACATCCTTTTCTTATTGGTTGCAAGGCATACCTGCAATAAAGACCAAGTGGAGACTTTAGGTACCCAAGCCATCTTGGGTCCTTTTTGGTTAGTGGCATTGGTTCCTTTCGGAATCCAAACTTTCTTAGTGTTACTTAGTCTTCTTTTGTTGCACATATAAGATTTGGGTCCTTTAGTACTACAAGTATAGCAAGTAATGGATGAAGATGCAGGAACAAAGAAATTTTTAAAGAGTTTTTGTTTCTTATGAGTTTTGAATCCTAAACCTGCTTTATCAAATATTGCTCTTTGGTTATTTAAAAGTAAATTCAATTTTTCAGAACTATAAGTAAATTTTTCTACAAAAGGTTTTAATTTTTCAATTTCTTCTTTATATCTTTTGTTTTCATTTAAAATTTCTTTGCTTTGTTTTGACAAATTTTTATTTGAAAGTGAGTCACTTTTCTTTTTCAAGACATCTTTTTCTTTTTCAAGTGCTATAATCTTATCATTTAATTTTTTATTTTGAATAAGAAGGCATTCATTTTCATTTGAAAGCTTGTTATTTGTTTTGTCTAGATCCAAATTTTGCTTCTTTTAATCTTTATGTTTCGATTTTAACTTTTGAAATTCTATGACTAATTCATCCAAAACTTTATGAAGCTCATCAAAAGTAAATTCATTTTCTGTTTCGGAACATACCTCATCATGATCGGCCATCAGACAGAAGTTTGCTACCTCCTGCTATTCTTCCTCAGAACTGGAGTCTTCACTTTCACTCCAGGTTGCCATCATGGCTTTCTTTCTCAGCTTTCTTCTGCTTTTCTTTAACAAGGGGCAGTCTACCTTGAAATGGCCAGGTTTTTTGCACTCAAAGCAAGTAGGCTGCTCCTTCTCCTTTTCTTTGTCCTTCTCTTTACTCGGCTCACCTTTCAGAGGTTTCTTTTTGTAGTTAAACTTTTTCTTCCTCATGAACCTTCTGAATTTTCTTGCCAATAGAGCCCTTTCATCTTCTTCATCATCTTCTTCGGAGTCTTCGCTTGATTCCTCTCTAGCAGTAGATTTGAATGCGATTACCTTCTTCTTTTTGTCGACCTCTCCATTCTTTTGTTTGAGGGAGAGCTCATAGGTCATTAGAGAACCCAACAGTTGTTTCAGTGGGAGAGTGTTGACATCCTTAGCTTCTTCAATCGCTGTTACTTTTGCATCCCACGAAGCTGGTAGAGACCTGAGAAGTTTATTCACAAGTTCACCATTAGAAATAATTTTTCCTAGGCTTCTCATGCCATACACAATATTTGTGAACCTAGTGTACATCTCACTAATAGACTCAGTAGGTTCCATTTTAAACATTTCATATGTGTGAATAAGCATGTTGACCTTGGTGGTTTTCACTTGGTGTGTATCCTCATGGGTAACCTCAAGTATATTCCAAATCTCCTTGGCGGAGAGACAATTAGATATTCTATTAAATTCACTTGGGTCAAGAGAACAGAATAAAAGATTCATAGCCTTAGCATTAAGCTCGATTTGCTTAATGTCATTCTCATCCCAATCATCTTCCAACTTTGGAGTGAGAATGCCATTAATCAACATCGTAGGCTGATGAGGACCTTTTACAATTGTCCTCCACAAATTATAATCAAGAGCTTGAATAAATATGCGCACGTGTGTCTTCCAGTATGTGTAATTTGTGCCATTAAAAAGTGGGGGACGATTTAAAGCTTGACCTTCAACAATACCCATTCCTATTGGGGCTACCATGATCTTTTACTTAAGATCCTTGGACCTATAAGAGAGTACCGGGTCTCTGATACCACTTGTTGACCAGAAATGGAGTCCAAGAGGGGGGGTGAATTGGGTCTTTTAAAAAATTTAAGACAATAATGAGAGGGACTAGTGGTGCTAGTGAAAAATGATGAATTCAATGCAAGATATTCAAGGCAATAGCAATAAACAAAAGAGCAAGAGAGGAAGAGAGAAATCACACACAAACACAAGGTTTATAGTGGTTCGGTGCAAACCTAGCACCTACATCCACTCCCCAAGCCACCCTTGGGAATTTCACTATAATCCAAATAAGATTACAGTTGACTTGTTTTTCACAAGGCTCACAAGTCAAAACCTAAGTTGGTTTTGTCACCTAGGCTTACCAACAAACCTTAACACTTGTTTTGTCTTCGGGCTCACAAGTTAACCCTAGTTGGTTTTATCCCTTTGGCTCACCAACAAACCACAATAACCTTCTTTCAAGACACCCTTGAAAGCAAGGTCAAAACATAATGTAAAAATAGATATACAATTTTAAAACTAAAACAAACTCTCTTCAAGAGTAGAATGGAATCTTTGAAGCTCAAGTTAATGCTTTATCTTGACTCTTCCTTGGAATCTCTTTCAAAGTGCCTCTTTTGGAATGAAGTAAGGACGAGCTTGTAGGCTTTTCAATGAATCAAACTATAAGAGGCTTTTGATATGAAGTATTTGAGAGAATATAGGCTTTTTGGCTTTTGAGTAGACTTGAATGCACTTCAATACACTTCCTTGTCTTTAAAATGAGGTTGGTGGAGGTTAAATACACCAAGAACTTTCTAAAAAATGGTTTGTGACCGTTGGAACCTCGGAAATAGCCGTTTGGAGCTTGAAAAGCAAGTTCTGCAAGCCAGAAAAATAGTTCCGTTAGAGCTGTCAGGCTGCAAGTGTCGACACTTGGCTATCAGGTGTTGACACTTGGCTGTCAAGTGTCGACACTTGATTTCTAGGTGTCGACACTTGAAATCTCAAGTGTCGACACTTGATGCATAGGTGTCGACACTTGACACAAAAATTCTCAAATTACAATGTTCTGTATTTTCAAAATTCTCAGGCCTTGAGTCGACACTTGGAAACCTAAGTGTCGACACTTGGTGTCGACACTTGGTTCTGGGTGTCGATACTTGGCATGACAAGGATTTTTGTCCATGCCAAATGCTGAAGTGTCGATACTTGACTTTCCAAGTGTCGACACTTGAGACTGAAAATCTCAGATTCAAGTGTAAATTGTCTCAAAAACATAAATATAATTCTTGAAATCATAAACACATAATATTTAATCATTTAGATGCTCTTTTTAAATGAAGAGGATGTCCGGAATCATAAGAAATGCTCCGTGCCATTACGTGCCATGAACCATAAGTTTTTGAGATTTTGAAGTGCTTTCTTCCTGAAAACTCATAACTTGAAATCCACATTAGTATACAATATGCACTCAATGTTTTGTTATTCATCAAAATCACTGGGTGGAGCCAACAATCTTCCCCTTTTTGATGATGACAAAACCTTGAGAAAAATGGCAATACATTTCAAACTTTAACTATTATAATTTATGAATATGAATTTAAGTCCATATGAGAGGCAAAAACTTCATAGTTAGGAAGAATCAATCTCCCCCTTAATTAGATACTTCTTATTAAGGTAAATATCAAAGATTCTTACAAGGTAAAACCACAAAAACTCAAAAATTATGCATCTATACAATCAATACAATCAATACAATTTCTCCCCCTTTTTGTCAATCATTAGAAAGGGGAATAACCTTCCCCTCACAATGAGCATGGAGACAAAAAGATGGTAGAGAAAATAAGATAGGTATCAGAGCCAAAAATATACCAAGATAAAAGAGTATCAGAGCTAAAGATATACAAAGATAAAAGAGTATCTGAGCTGAAGAAGATAAATTGAACCATTCAAACACAAATAATGAGCACTGAACTGAAATATGTAATAGACAAGTTTTCAATACAAAATTTGCTGAGTCATCAGCAAGAACTGAAACATACAGATATCATCAGAGTCACACAAATATCATAAACATACAACATATGAACTATAACAGACATCTGTGAGGCTAATCCTCATCAGATGGAATCTCAAGACTGAATGGGTCACAGATCCTCGATCTAGTGGCTAAGGCCCTAGGTGGTGCTAAAGCTCGATGACTCCTAGTGCGGCCAGAAGGACCAAAGGCGGGTACAACCCTAGATGATCTAGTGGAAGGGCGGGAAAGAAGATTAGCTGGTGTTACAAGGTCTGGTGTGGAATCAACCAAGTCAGTAGGAGGAGCTGGTGTAGTGGGATGATCGCGACTGACCACCTCATAATCATCAGCACTGTCATCACTGTCACTGTCACGGCCCACAACCTCTGTAGCTCTGTCGTCATCCCGTTCACCACCCTCAACAAAATTAGCATGGTCGCTCTAGTGATCGCCGCCATCATCATCATCATCATCATCATCAGATGGTACAACTGCAGGGGCTGCAGGAGGTATAGGGGATCTCAACAGATCCTCAATACGAGAGAATCCCTCCTCCATAGATCTACGAATCTCAGCATGCTCAGAGGTAGTATGTGCTCGAAGAAGCTCAACCTCGCTACGTAGCTGAGTCATCTCACCCCTGATCTAAGTGGACTACTCTCTGGCATGCTCCGCAAAAGATAGTCCAGTAGAAGGTGGCGGAGGAGCTGAAGTATCAGGAGTCGAATGCTCTGCCTGTGTCGATGGGATATCAACGGGAGAAAAAATCGCTGGCTCAGATGGTCCAGCCTCTGCCTCTCAAATCTCGTACTCCTCATCTGGCTCCTGGCCAGACTCTCTACGCACCCATCAACCTCCAACTAATCTGTATCCCATACGGTGCAAAGACCTCTCGTCATACACATCTGTGTGTAGTATCTCCTTGGGGATCTCCCCCTCTAGTGATACTCCACACGCTCTGAATAATCTGGTCAGTGCCATGCCGTAAGGTAAACAGTGATGGCGCTGTGTCGCAGCATCATGCATCTGAACTAGCATCAACGAAGGAAGATCAATCTGTCTCCTCTCAATCAGACTCGTCATCACCATCCACTCCCTCTCAGTGATGAAGTCAAATCTCCCAGTCTTCGGTAGAAGTATGCATGCTGTGATGTGGTGCAATAGGCGCATCTCCAATGATAACTGATTCGCGGTAACTACGGATATACCACGAACATCCTCTCCCTCAAGAATACACCTAAAGGCAGCCTCTCTGTCATCTACCGAAAAGACACAGACTCCCCTACGGGGGATCTCCCATACTCTGCTCAAAAGCTCATCTATCAGTGAAATCTGAATACCTCTGACTATCATAGTCCACAGAAGTCGTCGACAATCTAACGCACCATAGAACTCTCTCACTAGGTGAGGATAGTACCTCTCCTGCATAGTACAGAATGGTACTAATCCTGCATCAGTGAGCACCTGTCGAATACTGAAATGGTGCCTGTCAAAACACTCCAGGTCGACTCTCCTCCCAGAGGCTACTAACTTCTCTGCCATCCTCTTTGCAGGGGGGAACTCGGTGTGGCTGAGCTGCTAGCCTGGTCAAATTTGGCCTTCGACCTCCCCTCTACACCATGACTAGGCCTCTCCCTAACTGCAAGTCTCTTCCTGGGACCTATTATAGCAAGCTGACCAGGGAAGAAGGAAGATAGGTTTTAGAACTATGGGACTGGCTTCAGGCTGAGATAAGGAGAGTTTTATTTCTTAAAATGTGTTCAGATAGATTTTGAAAACCAGAATTAAACCAATTTTGGATTGTAAAATACCTCAAACAACGTTTGGAAAAACTGTCAATCAGTTTAAAGTGAGATTTTTACAACTTATACTTTGATTAAATGACAATATTCTGAACATATATTATAAAAAATATTTTTGTTCGTTAAAACACATTTGAACCTTTGGAAAATACTTTTTGTAAGGCCTAAAAATCAAAACCCATGGAATTTGGGTCAAAATCACTTAGGGTTTTAGCAAAGTGGTGAAAATGTCGCAAGAACATCATGAAAAACCTTTCTAAAACAACAATAAATTGATTTAGTATATTTAATTTAGATGAAAATCCAAATTATTTTGGCCAAAATCAATAAAATAGTGTTTTTCCGAAAAATGGGTGAAATAAGCGTGAAAATGACCAAAAAACATGGAAAATCCGAGAAAAATACCTTTAAATCACTATTCCCTCAAATGGAACTTTAGAAATCCAGTGAAAAACATGAAAACCCAGTTAGAATCTTGAATAATACCCTGAAAAACCTATTCACGGTTGCACGGTTTGAAAACGTCAAAAACACAAATTCAAGAAAAATAAAATGAAAATAAGGTGAAATTGAAAGAGGGATTACCTGATTTGTGATGGGTTAAAAGGTAAATGGAAGGATTTGGACAGAGGGGACCACTATTACAAAAAATCAACGGGCAGAGAAAATGACAAAAACCCTCGGTCGGCCCTTTTTTAAAAACAATTTCTGTTTTGCAAGTGTCGATACTTAGAATGTGTCAAGTGTCGACACTTGGTCAGGTGTCGACACTTGACAATTTCCAAGTGTCGACACTTGGCCAAAAAATTTAAGAAAATCAAAAAAGTTTTTTTAAAAAAATAGGAAACATTTTAATCAAATTTTTGGGGCTTTAAGCAAGTGATTTTGAGCTCTAGGATTTAGGTATAATTAAAACTAAGAGAGTTCTAGGAGAAAGGATCAATGACACCTAACTCTCTTCTAATCAGACAGAACCTATCCTCACACAAAGGCTTGGTAAACACATCTGCTAACTGATCATCAGTACATACAAAATCAAGAATAACATTAGAGTTTTGTACATGATCTCTTATGAAATGATGTCTTATTTCAATGTGTTTACTTCTTGAATGTTGTATAGGATTTTTAGATAGATTGATTGCACTAGTATTGTCACATCTTATGGGTGTCTTAGTTAGTTTAATGCCAAAATCTTCGAGTTGTTGTTTGATCCAAAGGATTTGAGCACAACAGCTTCCAGCTGCTATATATTCGGCTTCTGCCATAGATAAAGCAACTGAGTTCTATTTTTTGCTACTCCAAGAGATCAAATTTACTCCAAGAAACTGACAGGTTCCACTAGTACTTTTACGATCAAGTTTACATCCAGCAAAGTCAGCATCAGAATAAGCAATCAATTCAAATGAAGAATCTCTAGAGTACCATAAACCAATTTCAATTGAGCCATATAGATATCTAAGTATGCGTTTAACAGCCAAAAGATGAGACTCTTTAGGATTAGACTGATATCTAGCACACATACAGATGCTAAACATGATATCTGGCTTACTGGCAGTAAGATATAACAATGAACCGATCATGCCATGATATAATTTTTGGTCTATAGACTTACCTGATTCATCCTTGTCAAGTCTACAAGTAGAGCTCATAGGGGTATTTAAAGGCTTAGTGTTCTCCATCCTAAACTTCTTGAGTATTTCTTTTGTGTATTTTGTTTGGTTGATGAAGATCCCCTCTTTGGTTTGATTTATTTGGAGTCCGAGGAAATAATTCAGTTCTCCCATCATGCTCATCTCGAACTCACCCTGCATTAACTTTTCAAAATCTTGATAAAGAGATTCATTAGTAGCACCAAATATTATATCATATACATAGTTTGTACTATTAAGAGATCATCATTCTTTTTCTTTAAAAACAAAGTTTTATCTACATTATCTCTAGTAAAATCATTTTTGAGCAAAAAAGAGCTTAAACGATCATACCAAGCTCTTGGAGCTTGTTTCAATCTATACAAAGCTTTATGAAGTTTATAAACATGATTTGGAAATTCAGAATTTTAAAACCAAGGGGTTGCTCAACGTAAACTTCTTCTTCAATTAGACCATTTAAAAAGGCACTTTTAACATCCATTTGATACAATTTAAAATTCATGAAGCAAGCAAAAGCCAACAATAGCCTAATTTCCTCAAGTCTAGCCACAGGAGCAAAGGTTTCATCAAAATCTATTCCTTCCTCCTGATTGTATCCTTTGGCAACTAGTCTAGCCTTATTTCTAGTAACTACTCCATTTTCATCAAGTTTATTTCGAAAAACCCACTTTGTACCAATAATTGAAGTGTTTGAAGGCCTATCTACTAAAGTCCAACCATTATTTCTTTTAAATTGGTTAAGTTCATCTTGCATAGCATTTATCCAATTACTATCACATTCAGCTTCCTCAACAGTTTTAGGTTCAATTTGAGACACAAAAGCTAAGTAATCACAGATATTTCTAAGGGATGATCGAATACTTACACCTTTAGATGGATCACCGATAATTAGTTCTTTTGGGTGTCCATGAGCATACCTCCATTCTTTTGGTAATGGATCAACAGTTGATGTATTTTCATCACCTTGTGCTTAATCTCCTTCAGTGTTTTGATCATCGTTCTGTTCCTTGGTAAGCCCTTCATTGTTGTTTATTTCTTCAGTTTTCTTACTACCTATTTCATCAGAAAGTATATCTTCTTTTCTTGAAGATTTTTGGTTAGTTTCATCAAATACCACATGTATGGATTCTTCAACAACAAGTGTTCTTCTGTTGAAGACCCTGTATGCTTTACTAGATGTGGAGTAGCCTAGAAAGACTCCCTCATCTGATTTGGCATTAAATTTATTTAAATTATCCTTACCATTGTTTAAGATGAAACATCGGCATCCAAAAACATGAAAATAATGAATTGAGGGTTTTCTACCATTCCAAAGCTCATAAGGTGTTTTCTTTAAAATCGGTCAAATTAAAACTCGATTTAAAACATAGCATGTAGTATTTATGGCTTCCGCCCAAAAATATCTAGGTAAATCATTTTCACAAAGCATGGTGCATGCCATTTCTTCAAGAGTTCTATTTTTTCTTTCTACTATCCCATTTTGTTGAGGTGTCCTAGGTGCAGAAAAATTGTGATGAATTCCATTTTCAATACAAAATTTATCAAAATCAGCATTTTCAAATTCGGTTCCATGATCACTTCTCAAAGATACGACTGAAACACCTTTTTCATTCAAAACTCTTTTATGAAATCTAATGAATTCAGAAAAGGTTTCATCTTTATGTGCTAAAAACATGACCCATGTAAATCGTGAGAAATCATCTACAATGACTAGACCATACTTCTTACCTCCCAAACTAGATGTTCTAGTTGGCCCAAAGAGGTCCATGTGAAGCAATTCCAAAGGTCTAGATGTAGAGATTACTCCTTTTGGTTTGAAAAAGGATTTGGTTTGTTTTCCAAGTTGACATGCACTGCAGATTTTGTCTTTTTCAAAATTTAGTTTAGGCAAATCTTTTTCCAAGTTCTTTTTGCTAAGTTTTGAAATTAAATGCATGCTTGCATGTCCTAGTCTATGTTGCCAAAGCCAACTAGTTTCATCGATCTTGGCTTCCATTGCCACTAGGCATTAACCTTTTTGAATAGGGAGATCATCAAGATCAACCATATAAATATTGCCATGCCTATGACCAATGAACTTAATGCCATTGTCATCTAGACTAGAAACAATGCACAAAGAAGATTCAAAAACAACTTTAAAGTTTTTGTTACAAAACTGACTAATTCTAAGCAAGTTATGTTTCAAACCATTAACATATAAAACATTATCAATATAAGAAGTAGGGGTGATATGGATTTTACCAATACCGATAATTTTGCCCTTTCCATTATCAATAAAAGTTACATTGCCACCATTTTGATATACGAGTGATGAGAATTGCTCCACATCTCCTGTCATATGCCTTGAGAAACCGCTATCAAGGTACCATATCCTTTTCTTATTGGTTGCAAGGCATACCTGCAATAAAGATAAAGTGGAGACTTTAGGTACCCAAGCCATCTTGGGTCCTTTTTGGTTATTGGCATTGGTTCCTTTCGGAACCCAAACTTTCTTAGTGTTACTTAGTCTTTTTTTGTTGAACATATAAGATTTGTGTCCTTTAGTACCACAAGTATAGCAAGTAATGGATGAAGATGCAGGCACAAAGAAATTTTTAAAGAGTTTTTGTTTCTTATGAGTTTTGAATCCTAAACCTGCTTTATCAAATACTGCTCTTTGGTTATTTAAAAGTAAATTCAATTTTTCAGAACTATAAGTAAATTTTTTTACAAAAGGTTTTAATTTTTCAATTTCTTCTTTATATCTTTTGTTTTCATTTAAAATTTCTTTTCTTTGTTTTGACAAATTTTTATTTGAAAGTGAGTCACTTTTCTTTTTCAAGACATCTTTTTCTTTTTCAAGTGCTATAATCTTATCATTTAATTTTTTATTTTGAATAAGAAGGCATTCATTTTCATTTGAAAGCTTGTTATTTGTTTTGTCTAGATCCAAATTTTGCTTCTTTTAATCTTTATGTTTCGATTTTAACTTTTGAAATTCTATGACTAATTCATCCAAAACTTTATGAAGCTCATCAAAAGTAAATTCATTTTCTGTTTCGGAACATACCTCATCATGATCGGCCATCAGACAGAAGTTTGCTACCTCCTGCTGTTCTTCCTCAGAACTGGAGTCTTCACTTTCACTCCAGGTTGCCATCATGGCTTTCTTTCTCAGCTTTCTTCTGCTTTTCTTTAACAAGGGGCAGTCTACCTTGAAATGGCCAGGTTTTTTGCACTCAAAGCAAGTAGGCTACTTCTTCTCCTTTTCTTTGTCCTTCTCTTTACTCGACTCACCTTTCAGAGATTTCTTTTTGTAGTTAAACTTTTTCTTTCTCATGAACCTTCTGAATTTTATTGCCAATAGAGCCCTTTCATCTTCTTCATCATCTTCTTCGGAGTCTTCGCTTGATTCCTCTCTAGCAGTAGATTTGAATACGATTACCTTCTTCTTTTTGTCGACATCTCCATTCTTTTGTTTGAGGGAGAGCTCATAGGTCATTGGAGAACCCATCAGTTATTCCAGTGAGAGAGTGTTGACATCCTTAGCTTCTTCAATTGCTGTTACTTTTGCATCCCACGAAGCTGGTAGAGACCTGAGAAGTTTATTCACAAGTTCACCGTTAGAAATAATTTTTCCTAGGCTTCTCATGCCATTCACAATATTTGTGAACCAAGTGTACATCTCACTAATAGACTTAGTAGGTTCCATTTTAAACATTTCATATGTGTGAATAAGCATGTTGACCTTGGTGGTTTACACTTGGTGTGTACCCTCATGGATAACCTCAAGTGTATCCCAAATCTCCTTGGCAGAGAGATAATTAGATATTCTTTTAAATTCACTTGGGTCAAGAGAACAGAATAAAAGATTCATAGCCTTAGCATTAAGCTCGATTTGCTTAATGTCATTCTCATCCCAATCATCTTCCAACTTTGGAGTGAGAATGCCATTAATCAACATCGTAGGCTGATGAGGACCTTTTACAATTGTCCTCCATAAATTATAATCAAGAGCTTGAATAAATATGCGCATGCGTGTCTTCCAGTATGTGTAATTTGTGCCATTAAAAAGTGGGGGACGATTTGAAGCTTGACCTTCAACAATACCCATTCCTATTGGGGCTGCCATGATCTTTTACTCAAGATCCTTGGACCTACAAGAGAGTACCGGGGCTCTGAAACTACTTGTTTCCTAGAAATGGAGCCCTAGAGGAGGGGTGAATTAGATCTTTTAAAAAATTTAAGACAATAATGAGAGGGACTAGTGGTGCTAGTGAAAAATGATGAATTCAATGCAAGATATTCAAGGCAAAAGCAATAAAAAAAAGCAAGAGGAAGAGAGAAATCACACACAAACACAAGGTTTATAGTGGTTCGGTGCAAACCTAGCACCTACATCCACTTCCTAAACCACCCTTGGGAATTTCACTACAATCCAAACAAGATTACAGTTGACTTGTTTGTCACAAGGCTCACAAGTCAAAACCTATGTTGGTTTTGTCACCTAGGCTTACCAACAAACCTTAACACTTGTTTTGTCTTCGGGCTCACAAGTTAACCCTAGTTGGTTTTATCCCTTTGGCTCACCAACAAACCATAATAACCTTCTTTCAAAACACCCTTGAAAGCAAGGTCAAAACACAATGTAAAAATAGATATACAATTTTAAAACTAAAACAAACTCTCTTCAAGAGTAGAATGGAATCTTTGAAGCTCAAGTTGATGCTTTGTCTTGACTCTTCCTTGGAATCTCTTTCAAAGTGCCTCTTTTGGAATGAAGTAAGGATGAGCTTGTAGGCTTTTCAAGGAATCAAACTATAAGAGGCTTTTGATGTGATGTATTTGAGAGAATATAGGCTTTTTGGCTTTTGAGTAGACTTGAATGCACTTCAATACACTTCTTTGTCTTTAAAATGAGGTTGGTGGAGGTTAAATACACCAAGAACCTTCCAAAAAATGGTTTGTGGCTGTTGAAACCTCGAAAATAGCCGTTTGGAGCTTGAAAAGCAAGTTCTGCAAGCTAGAAAAATAGATCCGTTAGAGCTGTTAGGCTGCAAGTGTCGACACTTGGCTGTCAGGTGTCGACACTTGGCTGTCAAGTGTCGATACTTGATTTCTAGGTGTCGATATTTGAACTTTCAAGTGTCGACACTTGATGCACATGTGTCGACACTTGACACAAAAATCCTCAAATTATAAAGTTCTGTATTTTCAGAATTTTCAGGCCTTGAGTCGACACTTGGAAACCTAAGTGTCGACACTTGGTTCTGGGTGTCGACACTTGGCATGCCAAGATTTTTGTCCGTGCCAAATGCTGAAGTGTCGACACTTGACTTTTCAAGTGTCGACACTTGAGACTAAAAATCTCAGATTCAAGTATAAATTGCCTCGAAAATATAAATATAATTCTTGGAATCATAAACACATAATATTTAATCATTTAGATGCCCTTTTTCAATGAAGAGGATGTCCGGAATTGTGAGAAATGCTCTGTGCCATTACATGCCATAAACCATAAGTTTTTGAGATTTTGAGGTGCTTTCTTCTTGAAAACTCATAACTTGAAATCCACATTAGTATACAATATGCACTCAATGTTTTGTTATTCATCAAAATCACTGGGTGGAGCCAACATGTTCAAATTTAATGCCCTTCGGGCAGGAAGAGATGGACCACCACCCCTCCTCGGATGGGTGGTGTTTCAGGATAATGAAGGCCCTGAACAAAGAAAAACTGGCTGCAATCCCATGAAAATGATAGAGTCCTATGAAGCAGAAGATGGTCTTCACATCATTCGGGATGAGCTGAGCAGGGACGAGACTGTAATTGCTCAGTACTGAAAGGAAGAAAGGATGGAAGGAAAATCGAAGTCCCCCTGCGAGGGTTTCCTTATATAGGACGATCTAGTCCGGGCCATTAGAGGAGACCCATTCCCCAGGTTGAGGGAGCGAGAGCTGGACATATTCCGGGAAACTATAGGTCTCCCGGATGGTCGCAAGTTCCTCAACAGAGATTGTCGAGACAACCCTGCCAGGACTGGTTGACCGAGAAGGTTCGGGGATGGGTTCTGGTGGAGGAGAAGGAGGGGGGTTGGCTATAGGCTCCCTAATGATGATCCCAGTAGGGGGCACCTCCTGCTGAACTCGAAGCATGTCTCTTCCTCCTTATCAGAGGAAGAAGGCAGCCTTGGCCTAGAAGGCCCCACCTCACTCTGATCTGCTAAGGGACGGAAGTTGGGGCCGAAGCGAGACATCTCGAAGATGAAGGAGATGAAGGTTGGAAGAAGAGAAGTAGAAGACGGACTGCGTCCAAGAAGACCCTAATCTTAAGGAAAAATCCTACCCTGCTGAGAGATCGGGAAGGAAAGAGACGAGCCTGGCTAATTGGGGGAGTCTAGGATGGCCGGGGGAGAGGAGGAAGTTTTGGTACGATGGCGGGCATGCGAGATTTGAAAGATGAAGTGTTTTGGGAAAAATTTCTTTTCTCTTCGAAGTGACCAGACGCCTAACCATACCATTACAGTATCTCCATCGATGGATCTGCGCCACATGTCGGCCATCGGTGAATAGGATGCCTCGCATCGACTATGGCTGCTCTGAATTCTATGCCAGCGATAACTTCTCCTCGGATGTGTCCATGTGGCTCCTCCTCACTAGCTTGGAGAACCGCCTCAGGAAGCACCAGCGATTGTGGTCATTATTATACCAAATTTTTTCCTTTCCATGTCAGCACCGCATTTACTCCCTTCGCCTCGAGCGTCGCGTGCCAACGGGCCTCGGAAGTGGGGGGCAAATAATATGGCGGGATCGCTGACGTGGGACCCCTATCAGATGGCATGTCGGACGAAGCTGTCATGTGAGACGCATCTGCCAGACTCCTTCACCCGACCACGCTCCCTCTAGGTCGAAACGCTATGACCAAAGTCGAGCTCTTCCTCTCCTTCTCTCGGTCGCGCTCCCTCTGGGTTGAGATGTCGAGGTCGAAGTCGAGCTCCACCTCTCCTTCACCCGGTCGCGCTCCCTCCGGGTTAAGATGCCGGGGTCGAAGTCGAGCTCTGCCTCTCCTTTGCCCGGCCGCGTGCCCTCCGGGTCGAGACACCAGGGCCGAAGTCGAGCTCCGCCTCTCCTTCACCTAGTCGCGCTCCCTCTAGGTCGAGATGCCGGGGCCAAAGTCGAGCTCCGCCTCTCTTTTTCCTAGCCGCGCTCCCTCCAGGTCAAGACGCCGAGGCAAAAGTCGAGCTCCGCCTCTCCTTTGTCCGACCACACTCCCTTCGGGTTGAGACGCCGAGGCCGAAGTCGAGCTTTGCCTTTTTTTTGCCTGGCCGCGCTCCCTCTGGGTCAAGGTGCTGGGTTCGAAGTCAAGCTCCACCTCTCCTTCACCCGACTATGCTCCCTCTGGGTCGAGACACCGAGGCTGAAGTCGAGCTCTGCCTCTCCTTCGCCCGGCCATGCTCTCTTTAGGTCGAGATGCCGAGGCCAAAGTCAAGCTCCGCCTCTCCAGATCGGCTCCACCTCGAACGAAGAGATCTGCAGTCAAAGAAAGTCGCCGCTCTCCCTGGATGATGGCCCGATGCCCGAGGACCATGTAAAGATGCTTGCCAAGGCACGATGATTGTCCTAGGTACTAGTTACACCAAAATGGAAGGAATCCCCCGATCGAGGCTCTGCACTCTCCACCAACCATCTGCACTCTCCAAAAGAGGAAGTCAACCAACAGATCTGGATCCAGGAGGTGGCGGCCCATCGATCGAGGCCTTGCTAAGTTATCTAAAAGGGAGTGACTAGGAGGAATGTCAGAACAAATGGTAGCTTTTATACCACTAAAATGGAAAGGCAACCCGTCCATGGCATGAAACATCGTCGCATGTGCCCATAAGCATGGGGAAGATCCCGAGGTAAGCGATGAAATGCCCCGAGCTAAAAGGCGTCTCCTAGATTCAAACGAGTTAGGTTCAAGCTGAAAACTCAAGCTAAGTTCAGTCGAGTGAGGTCCAACAAGCAAGAAGGGGGCAGCGCACAGGAAGGCTATCGCTCGAGGCTATTACGAAACCCCTAGGAGGGGTCTAGACGGACATAGCCACTCAGTTCAAGCTCTCCTCTGCTACCACTCCTGCACTCTACTCTCGGCCCACTCGCACTCTCTCACTTCATAAATTCTCCTCCTAGCATGGAGTCCACCCTCAGGCTCGACCAGGAGGATCTATTTTCCTGGATCATTACTGACTTGAGCATCGGAGTGCCACCACCGGGATCACCGGCTCGGGTCACTACTTTATTTTGCAGGACCGGGCATCTGACCAGGATCCTGAGTGATAGGAGCACATTCCGAGCTCAACCTTAGCTACAGGTCACGGCGATCTTGCCGGCAACAGTTGGTATTATAGCCAATGCTCCTTGGGTAATTACTAAACCTGAAAAGAAATCCTTTTGCTAGAGTTTGTCTGGTGAGAAATCCTTCGACACTCAAGTTAATTAGAATCTAGAGAACAGTGGAAGAGAGAAAAGGAGAATGAGAGAGCAAGAGAGTGAAAAAATAGGTGTAATGGAATGGACTTGATAGGCTTACTTGAGGGTCCTTGGCTCCCTTTATTTATAGAGGGAGATCAGTAGCTATTTTTGCAACAATCGGTGTATACAATAACTGAATGCAATAATTAGTTCATGGCTTAAGTGGGCCACAATGCCTAGACATGTCCTTTGGTAATTACAAGTGGCTAATTCACCCTACAGTGGCTTTGAGTGTAATTGCTACTAATATCAAAGGCTGGTTTGATCATGGTTTTAGGTTGTCTATGTCTAAGGTGATGAGGTCCATCTTGCAGAGCTTGTCCATCTTAGACCATATTGAGATTAGTTGACATATTCCCATATCAGTTGGCCCCCCATTTCCAAGCTTGAACATATTTGGAGAATAGGCAAAGGGAGTTTAAATATCTATTTAATTGAGGTCACATCGGAAGTTTAGTAGAACTTTCTAAAAGATATAATAAATATGCTAATTAATTTTTTGAGATGCATTAAGTCAGACATGATGGCTTTGACTTTCAAAATAACAATCCATGATAGCTCATCCACCCTAATCTTGAGATGACACGTGCTATAATTAGACCGGGCTAGATGAAGCATCATTTCAACCTAGGCTGTTGGATGCAGCATTTTGCCAAATCTAGACATGGCCAATCTCAACTTGCCATGTGACATGATCATGTAGGTCTGGATGAAGTGTTGCTTTGATCTTGGCTATTCATCCATATATCTATAAATAGGGTTCATCCCCCCCTTTTGACCTCTTATTTACACATTTCACAATAGGGAAGCTCTGGTTCTCTGGGTAGCTTTCAATCAATCTCCAATAAGTTTGTTGTTACTAACAAAACTTTGAAGATTTTGATGAACTTTCTGATGAGCCTTCATCTTCTTTGATAGGCCTTCAAGTTTCTTCAATAGGGCCAGCATCATTCCTAAGATCAACATTAGCTTGGTTACTTGATCTTTTTTGTGTTCTTCCTTATCTTCGACCCTAGATTGTCTTCGACCCTAGATCATCTTCGACCCTAGATCATCGGCCCACTTTGGATGTTTCCACCTAGTGCAAGGTTGCCCTTGTACCCTTGCTCATCTTCAACTCCATAAGGCGAGGTGACATCCCACCCAATGCTCTCTCGAGCTAACCCATTTGCCTCTAAACTTGCTCCTGCTAAGACTGAGCAAGAGGTCTATGACCGAAAATGGGGTGTTAAACCATCTGACTAAGGTCTATTAAATAATAGGGTTACCAAATAGTTACTTCAAGCAATCCTATTGTAGGGACTTGAGGACCTTCGCATGGACTCCTAGAAGTAATAGCAAAAAGTGCACAACAAGAGAGGGCAGCGGCAAGGAGGAATCCTAGGTGGACTAGGATCCCTTAGTGGCAATGATTTCCAAACACTATTCCTTATAGCGCTAAATCCCTAGTGCCCCAATTCCAAGTAGTATGAAGAATCCTTCTCTTTAAGGGGTCTTGGATACACCCCATTTGCTCAAATTTTGGGTAGCCAAACTGGGCATAAAGATGTGAAGGAGAGAGAGTTATAGCGTCTAGAGCTCTCAATGGATCGGGTTCGGACCCAGGACGTGTGGATATTTATCCAACGGGTCTGGGTTTGGTATTAAATTTGGACCCGTTTATCTAGACCTAGACCTGAACCCATTTAACTATAATTAAATTGATCCAGATATGAATATTAAATATCCAAACCTGCCAGACTCGGGACCCGATTATATAAAATAATATTTTATTTATTTATTTACTTATATATATTAATATTATTATGAACCGTTAGATCTTTAATCTAACAATTAAAAATCAATAGTGGTTTTAATATAAAAGGCCAGCCTTAAAATCTAAATCTTTTCCATTCAATCACTAATCCTAAATTCTCCCTCGATCCCGTCCCTCCCCATCGATGGCCTACCGGGGACCACCGATGCCTCCCCCTAGATCTCATCCCTCCCCCTCGACGAGTGACTATAGATCGCTGATGCCTCCCCCCCTCCAGTCCAGATTAGGGCAAGGGTTTGAAGAAAGGTTCGGTAGGGGATTAGGGAATAAGCTTTGACCTCTATCACCATTGCTGAGGGAGGGGCTGCCATCGCCGACACCATTGGAGGGGGAAGACCAATGTCACCACCAGCAAGGGGAGAGGTGGGAGAGAATGCGGGGGTGTTAGGGCAAGGGTTTGAAGAAAGGGTTGATTGAGAAGGGATTTGGTATCTTCTTCTACCACCGAATATGTCTCCCTCTCATATGGCTACTAATATGTTGTGGTTCTTGATTTTCTTGCTGTGTAGCCCCATTCACGATCTCCAATCACCCCTCTCCCCTCCTCCACTACCGGCACCCTTGTGTGCCACTCGACCACCTCTGTAACCCCTCTCTCCCTTGCCACCTTCTCTTGCTCCACCGCCCTCCCCTACTCTGTAGCCCCATTCCCCTACTCCACTCGGCCTCATTCGTGGCCCCTCTCTCCTCCACCATGGCCCATTTTTTGGTGTGGTGGGAGTCAAAGTTCTCCCTTGATTGTCAAGGTAAGTCCATGACCCTTGACTGCTGGCACTCCTATTGCCACTTGACCTCCTCCACGGCCCCTCTTTACCCCTCTTGATGGCTCGATCCCATCCCTCCCCCTCGATGATCGATCGTGGACCGCCATGCTTCCCCCTCAGGTTCGATTTGGGTCTGAATACCCGGGACCCATTCGGGTCTGTGTCTAGAATTTTAGAACTAGATCCATCGGGTATTTGGGTCCAGGTCCGGGTTTAATAACTAAGATCGAGTTCGGGTCTGGATATCTGGGTTCCAACCCGAACTCGACCCATTAATAGATTTACTAGGGGCTTGGGACTCCCTAGCACTAGGAAGGAACCATGCATGAGAAAGTGGGAGAGATTGGGGTGCGTAGTTCCTTGGGGCATGAAGACACCTTGGGTGGCGTGAAGGAGAGGGAGGGATTTAGGATCGAGGGGGTAAAGAGTTTCAATTGATTCCTTT
Organism: Areca catechu; assembly: GCA_021397845.1. Taxonomy (NCBI): domain Eukaryota; kingdom Viridiplantae; phylum Streptophyta; class Magnoliopsida; order Arecales; family Arecaceae; genus Areca; species Areca catechu. The sequence continues at coordinate 103,227,172 of CM038039.1, read as the reverse complement.
ATTAAGGTTACATAGTATGCCTATAAATATATAAAAGGCTCTCTTAGTCTGAATAGGAATATGAAACATGAATCCAAACCTGTTGTATCCAGATCGATGTGATGCCCAATCTTTGATAAGATTGCTTGAAGATGGCTTCGTCCTGTAGATCTATTCCTTCTTCATTTGATGAATGCTCTCATTCACTGAGATGATCGCCAGCCAAACCTGCAAGCAAATCCACTCACCGGAGAGGTTCCGGTGGGGGCACACTTTGATGTTCAAGTCAGTCACAGGGTCTGGACTAAACAAATGAGATTCGAGGAAAAATTGAATCAAGGGTCTGCGAGAGTTCCTGCTGCTAGAACTCACTTACCTCCCAGAAGCCCCTTACTCACCGGTATTTATAGGATACAATCCTAACCGAATTCAATTAAATGATCTGTAAACGGTTAGTTCATTAGTGGACCATCACGTGCACAGAACATTCATCATCAGTTAAGTTGGTCAAAGAGTGCAGACGATACGGACTGTATCACATTGGTCAATATAACATCATGGTTGACTCATTTAGTCAACTTTAAACATCAATCGGCTATACACATAGGCCAGCCCAAATAATAAATTCCTCTCGGGCATCAATCGGCTCCGCACCCCTTAAGCATCGATCAGCCTTGCACCTCTTGGGCATTAATCAGCCTTATGCCTCTTGGGCATCGATTGGCCATGCGCCGCTTGGGTGTTGATCGGCCTTGCACCTCTTAGTCGTCAATCGATCTTGTGCCTCTTGGGCATCGATCGGCCTTGCACCTCTTGGGCGTCATCCATCAATCAATCAACCATGTTCATTTCATTTGACCCAACACAAATAGTTCAAATTTGTCATAACCCAACACTAGTCCCCCCAGCTTCTGAATTCATTAAATGAATATCATAAGCTGTCAGAAGAAAGGAAATATGATATGTTTGTACCTTCTACTTTTCTTTCCCTCCTTCTTTCTTTTTTCTTTTCCTTCCCTCCTTTCTTTTTTCTTTTTATTTTTAATGCCCATGTTCTTGAATAGAGCATCTTGATAATGTGTCAATCTCTTATTGGGGAAGCAGTTACAAAACTGATAGCCGTATCACAGCCGGCTATCATCATTATCAATTTTGAAGTTCACAAAAGCTGAAAGATCGCTATCGTAGAATAAATGCAAGCATCGTATCACAGATATATCTATCGTCGGATCAAGAATGGTCACTTTGATTTTTCAAAGAGTCATATCTCTCCATCGGATATCAAGGACAGATGGCACAATTAGAATTAGTCTCGCCATTAGAGGGAGAAATCTTAACCATCGTACATCGCTATATAATCACCATCTTTTCCAAACAAATAGGTTTTCTTCCATCTCAATTTTTCATCCTTTAGGAGCAGAACTTTCCTCAGGTCAGCTTCTCTTTCTCTTTCTCTTATGATACAAGTTAATCTTCTTTTTCTCCTTCTACTTTCTTCATGGATAGGATCATAGAAGTTAGCCATACCGATGAACCTGAAGGTTCCACTTCTCAGAAAAAGAAAAGCCAAGCTGAATCAGTTAGAATAGACATCATTAGGACCTCCAGAGCATAGGGTTATAACATTGCAGAGATATTATAATATCTCGGATGAGTTTATAGTGGTCACACTAAGCTCTGAAGATCGAATAGATCAGCCACCCCTAGGCAGTCTGGCAGTTTATGAAGAACACCTTAAAGTCAGACTTAGATTCCCGCAACATTTTTTCTTCATCCAAATCTTTAGGTTATATCATGTACTTTCTGTCCAACTGACCCCCAACAGTATTAGGATAATTTATGCCTTCTTGATCCTTTGTAAAGATGCAGAGATAACACCTAAAACTTCTCTTTTTACTGCCCTTTTTGTGTTGAAAAGGGAACCCCGTTTAACTCCAATTGATGGCAAAAAGATATTAACAGCAGATAAAGAGGACTTTGAGAAGCTTACAGGAATGGAGATTCTCCCGATAAAAGAACTTTTCCAACGAGAGGGGATTATATTCGGCTGACATCAGTCCCAAACCTTCTTTAGGTATCTTACTGTCGATAGTATTCTTTCACTTACCTAATGATGATTAACTTTAACATTCAATTTGTCGGATTATACAGATACAACCATCATGGTGGATGCCCAAAGACTTTGGCAAATGTCAAAGAAGAGGAAAGCCTTGCCCGCTCCGACCGATCAAAGGAGAGGAGAGGCCAAGAAACCCAGAAAAATAAAACCAATCGCTTCATCGGCACAAAAGTCTCTGATATTAATAGCAAGTGTATCGGATGATGATGATGTACCTATCTCTTCTTCCCTTCAGCCTCCCACGCGGGAGAGGCGATCAGCCAGTGTTCCTATTATCGGCCCGTTGTCATCCCCCCTTGCCAAGCTAATAAAAGGAATGCTTTGATGGTGGAAGAAGAAGAAAGGCCTTTTGCAGAAGATTCCACCATTAATTTTAATATTTATATAGATGAATCGGGTCTGACTGACCCAGAATTGGCCTGTTGCCTTATGAGGGCCACTATTCTTCCAAAAGACTAGGAGATAACCAAATCCCAGCAGATAGATGAAATAATTTTGTCAATTCATCCCAGCATACTCAAGGTATAATATTAAACTTTGCTTCAAATGATCGATCAAATGATCTTTTCAAAATCTGACCAAATCAATTACGAAATATGCAGCTTGTCCATGGAGTCACCATAATGGAGAAAAGCTTAAAGAGCTTCGACCTACTCCACCAGGCAATGCGTAACGAGATAGATGCAGCCAAGATGGAAAAAGAGGTTGCTGAAGAGTTGAAATTGGTTGTAGAAAAGAAGTTAGAAAAAAGTACAACCCAAACTTCAGATCTGGAGAAGGAGCTCAAGGCAGTTCAATCCAAATTAGTCGATACCAAATCAAAGTTTAAGAAGAAAAAGAAGAAACTTTGATCAGCTATAACTAAAGTCGAAGAAAGGGCCGCATCAGCTGAGAAGAAAGCAGAACAAGCTGCCAAAGAGGCCGTTGAAAATTATGAAAAGTCATCAACTTTTTAGGATAAGCTCCATGAGGCTGGGGTCGAAAGTTATGATATTGGTTATAGAGACTGCTTAGATAGGGTAAAAAGATGTTACCCTGACCTGGATATTTCCAAAATCATGGAAGAATTCGATGAAGATGGTCAGGATGAAAAACAAACTGAACATCAAGTTGAAGAGCTGATAGTAGATATCTCGACTCAGGAAGTAGCAGTACTAATCTCCGCTCCAGAGCAGATCAGAGAAGCCAATGTAATGATAGTTGAACATAACTTAGAAAGTTAATTATATAACTGATATAATAGTCTGTTCTACTTTTGATATGAAATGAAAAAGTTTCTTTCATTCTTATCTTTCAAATCATATAGCCATGCAACGAATGCTGACAAATATAGCAAATCAACCTATTTAATCTTTTCAAGTAAAGGTTGTTGAACTTTAAACTAAGCAAATATCCTTTTGAAAGAATTTTAGTTAAAAACTTAATAAGGTAAACTATTCGACAAACTTTCATAAGTAAGAAAATTTTCTAAGTATGGAACTATCGGATCATATAAGAAATAAACGTCTTAAAAATTTGTTAGACTATGAAGCCATCCAAATAAAATGAACAATCATATGGAATTACCAAATTACAAACAGTATTAGTATATTTTGGAAAACTTGATCAAAATAATTTCTCATTCGAAAAAAGTCTGACAATCCAAAATCATTATCACCAAAAATTTCTTGAAAATATAGTTACCCGATTGTTGATTGTCATTTTATTAAGGGAGCTAATCACTTCAAATCAGTCGGCCCTTAAGGATAATATGGCAATATGCCATCTCAGGCCATTAAAGCCTATAGTAATCCAATCTTTTGATCGGATTTACCAAATACCCATTCTGATATGTGATAATAATAATAATAAAAAGGTGTATCATTCTCACCAAATATCACATTTCTATTGGAGGGGTTGTTATTCTGTAGATCATGAAATCGTGTCGGTCAGTATTCCATAAACCGTACACCATTCAAATTCAAACCAATTTCATCCTTTTCTCTTTTCATAACTAATTTTCTAAGAATCAGCAATGGCACATGAATTCTCACCAAATCAGGGACATAGATGTGTCATAATCTCGAGGCTGATCAAGATTCCGATCATAAATCTTAATCGTCGGCACCTCTAATATAAGGGATCTTAGACCCGCTTCTCAGGCCAATTTCATTTTAGAAAACGCGAACATCTCCCTCTTTGAATACTTTGTCTCGAGAAACCTTTTTTTATCATATTTCAAAAATGAAACCGGATAGCGAGAGACTTCATCAGGCCTTCAAGCAAAAAGCCAAATCCTCGCGACCTCGAGAGCAGAGAACATGTGCGAAAAGAGCCTGTTTATCGAAAAGCCTTTCTAAGACTTCTGCTAAACAAGAATCACCTGTAAACATTGCATCTTCTTTTGATGATGAAAAGCCATATTTTCCCAATCCTTCATCGAGAAATCCAGAGAGCGGCCCGTCTGAAAGACAAACTCTATCTCTAATAGAAAAAGGTAAAGCTTCGATCATGGAAGCGATATCCGAACCGGAGGTCGACAAGGACGTTCATGTTCTCGTAGCAGATGCAGGTTTCAACAACCCAAAACTAGTTAAGACTATGCTTCAGTCCATGGCTAGGAAGCAACACACAAGCATGGAGTGGGAGATATTTTCTCCTCCATTTGTCTAGGAATACTAAAGGTAAATGTCATCTTTCCTTTTGAAGAATTTTTTTTTTCTTTGTGTCTAATTTCATCTTCATTCCTTTCATCAGTTCATAAATGACATTTCTATAATTGAAGAAAACTTGCTCAAATCGATCAATTCTCAAGCAGACCTTCAGAATCAGTTGACATTAGTTAAAGAAGAGAGAGATAAGGCTGATGCACAGTGAGTGGCCTTAGAATCAAGGTTAGTCAAAGCTACCTCCGCAAACTTTTCATTGAAAAGATAGATAAAAACAATCGAAGATGATGTCATGAAGCTTCTGGCTGATGCAAAGGAAAGGAGGAAGAAGCTTCACATGGCAGAAACAGCCGTAGAAGAGAAGAGCCATGCTTATGCTGAGATAATGGCTCAAAAGTCCAGCATGGAAGAGAAAGTTGCTTTTCTCGAATAAAAACTAGAACAAGCTGAATAAAAGATCACTTTGGCGATTTAAGAAAGCCTTCATGTAGTTGATAAGTTCAAGAAATCCGATGCCTTTAACGATGAGATAGATGAAGCAGGGGTAGAAGGTTATAAGATCGGCTTTGAAGACTATATCGAGAAGATCAAAAAGTTATATCCTGATCTCGATATTTCTTCTATTACCATAGACGAGATCATGAAAGTAGAGGAAGATGAGGTGAAAAAGCCGATCAATAATCCAATAGTCCCTCGAGCTGAAGGAGTACCAATTCAAGAGATGATTGCCCTTGCTTCGACACCCAATCCAATTAAAAAAATTGAATAGTACCTGTAACTGTATGCTCCTGACGAATCAATGTTTTCTTTTAATCAATTATCAATGAAATCTTTTCTTTCCTTCTGGAGAATATCAAGTTCAAACTTTACAAACTAATTTTGTCTGCTGTAATAATCTTCAAGAAGCCAATAATGCTGCTTCACACATACCAAGGATAAGATTAACTTGGCATTTCGCAGTTAGCACATTAAGCTTAATATAATAGTGGATTCAGGGTCGATATGTTAGACCACTCCTCTAATGCTTCAGATATAATGATGTAATAATATCGATGGAGTGGTGGATTAGACCGACTATATTTGTCGAATTGTGATCGACGTGTCAAGTCAACCCTTAGATTGATCGGTTATTCTGATATTAGTATACCAATGAGATGGTGGGTCAAACCAACTCTATTTGTCACATTGCGATCGGTGTATCAGGCCAACCTTTCAATTGATCGATTATACTGATATTATCATATTGATGAGTCGATGAGTCAGACCAACTCTGTTTGTCAGATCATGGTTAGTGTTTTAGGCCAACCTTCCAATTGTTTCATACCGATAAGTTGGTGAGTCAGACCAACTCTATTTGTCGGATACATCAAACATATTTCCTCAGATAGGAATAGTGAGAAAGGAAAATCACTTTATTGATGATATTTACAAAGATTTTCTATATTCCAAGGTCGAGTCATTTGATAGCCATCCAGGCTTTCAATTCGATAAATCCTTGGTCGCACAACTTCAGCGATGTGGTAGGAACCTTCCCAATTTGGGGCAAGTTTGCCTTGATCAGTAGATCGGGAAATCACTATTTTATGCAAGACAAGATCCCCAGGCCGAAAGACTCGAGCCTTGACTCTCGAATTATAATATCGAGCAACCCTTTGTTGATACACTGTCGTTCTTAATTGTGCTTGTAACCTGAAGGTTTCAAGCAGATCCAAATCAACTCTTCTTTGGTCGGCATTACTTGACTCCTTTAGGCAGTTCATTCTTCTAGAATGAAGAATAATTTCTATAGGTAATATGGCTTCACTTCCATAGGTGAGGTTGAATGGGGATCCCTCGTAGTAGATCGGAGAGTTGTTCGATAAGCCTAAAGAACAGAATTGAGTTCATCTGTCCAAAGTCCTTTAGTTTTATTCAATCGGGTCTTCAATCCATGAAGAATAGTCCGATTGGTCTCTTCCACTTCCCCATTAGCTTGTGGATGTCCAACGAAAGTTAATTTGTGAAGAATATGGAATCGGGCACAAAAATCACCAAACTTTTGATTGTCAAACTGTCTCCCATTGTTAGTGATAATTGCATGGAGAATCCTGAATCTATATATGATGGCATTTCTAATGAATGCCTCAATTTTAGTTTCAGTAATTTGGGCTAAAGGTTCGTGTTGGGTTTGCCCTTGATTTTGATGATTAACAAAATATTGAGTACATATTTTATACTAATGTTTCAAATGTAGTTATGAGTTTCAGGATACAGGCACCTCAAATTTTTAAAAGGAAAGTATCTTGAAGCTGGGCAAATTCATATCTTAAGAAGTCTTCTCACCATGAAAAAGGGCTAAAAAATGTTCAATTATTGTTTATATGAGTGCATCTAAAGTTTGATTATATATCCTTATATTTTTTGGGAGATTTGGCACTCATTTTGGCAATTTCAGACTCAAGTATCGACTCAAGCACTACCATGTATCGACACTTCAGTGAATGGCACACAAAAATCCCTGACTGGCTGTCAAGGGTCGACACTTGAGTCCCAAGTGTTGACACCTGAGACACAAGTGTTGACACCTGGAATCCAAGTGTCGACTCAAGGCCTGAAACTTTTTGAAAATCCAGAACATGCCATTTGGAGGATTTTTGTCTCCAGTGTCGACACCTGAGCCTTAAGTGTCGACACCTGAAATTCAAGTATCGATACCTGAAATTCAAGTATCGACACCTGCAGGACCAAGTATCGATACTTGAGAACCAAGTGTCTACTCCTGAGAACCAAGTGTCGACACTTGAGAGCCAAGTGTCGACTCACGGGTTCTGACAGCTCTAACAGATCTATTTTTCTGAGTTACAGATTTGTCTTTTCAAGCTCCCAATGGCTAGTTTTGATCCTCCAATGATCTCAAACTATTTTTTGAAAGTTTTTTAAGTATTTAAGCTTTACCAAACTCATTCATGAAGCATTGAACTCTATTAAACACTCAAAAGTCAATATTCCCTCAAGAACTTCACTTCAAAAGCCATAAAAAGAGAGATTCCTTGAAAAGCTTACAAGCCTATCATTTCATCCTTCCAAAAAAGAGAGCTTGAAGAAGATTCCAAAGAGAAGACAAGGCAAGCAACTACTAGAGCCTCAAAGCTTTACATTCTACTCTTTGAAGATAGTTTGTTGTGTTTTATTTATTGTATCTCTAAATTTATTTGTTTGACCTAGCTTTCAAGGGTTTCTTGAAAGTAGGTTGTTGTGGTTGTTGGTGAGCCAAAGGAACAAAACCAACTAGGGTTTGACTTGTGAGCCTGAAGACATAACAAGTGTAAAGGTTGTTGGTGAGCCTAGATGACAAAACCAACTTAGGTTTTGACTTGTGAGCCTTGTAAAACAAGTCGACTGTAATCTTGGAGAGATTATAGTAATTTTCCCAAGGGTGGCTTGGGGAGTGGATGGTGGGGACACCAGAGGTACTAGAATAAGATAGAGGCTTCTCAACCCTCTGTGGATTACTTAATAGCATTTGAGTCTATTTGTAATAAGGGCTTAGCCTATTTGAGTTGTCTTTTATTATTTGAGTCCTGTACTAGTCAGCTCATGTTGAGCTAGTCCTCTTTCGAAGTTCAGTATATGTCAGTCCAAGTACAAGTGATGACAAGCTAGCCCAAGTACAAGTGAAGATCAACCTGGCCTGAAGACATGAAGACCATGGAAGGCCTAGTAGAAGAAATCAAAAACCCTAGAGTCACATCGAAAGCCCAGGAGCACTGGACCGCAGCCTGAAGCAGATTGGGCCAGTCAAGGCCCAGGAAAGGAGCTAGGATGCCACATGCTCATGGTTACCTTCCCCTTGGTCGGTCACTTAGAGTCACCCCTCTTAGCCGACCAAGGCAAGAGTGAGGAGAGAAATTTGAGGGATTTTTCTACCTAAACCTACCATGTATTCTAGCTAGGGTTTGGGTGGGATTCAAATTCCTAGAAAAAGACTAATGCAACCTTACTTAGGGGCCAAGTCTAAGAGTCTATTTAAGAGACTCTGCTCTCTTGTATCAAGCCCCTTCTTCTTCCTTGTTCCCTGCGCCCTGCATCTAGCCATCAACGAACCCTAAAAGACTTCTCCAACCCTGGCCGCCAACTCCATAACTCTTCATTCCCTTGCTAGTTTCCCACTTATATCTTCATCCTTGCTTCGATTTCTAATCCCTGAAAGGTTGTTTGCAAGTCCCTCGACTCCTACGAATCCAATGACTCTAGCCGGGCAGCAATCGGATCATCGAGTTGAAAGCCAAGAATCCGCGGGTCTTTGGCTTGATTTTCCAGGCTGCATTTGGGAGTGAGAACGACCCCTTCGCATACGATCTGCATCAGGCGCATCAACCATTGTCTGGTACACCCCCTCTACCTGCCAATCCCTTTATTGAAGATGAACTAGCCCAAATGAGACTTCTCAGCCTCGGTGGTCATCTTCTTATTGCTTTTTAGGTTCTACTTTGCATGCTGTAGTTTCTTACTTGCATAGAATCCTTTTCTTAGATTCATGGTCTGTTCTTCGGAAATTAAACACACAACTTAATCAAAAAAACTACAAAAATAATTTGCATGCAATTTTAGTTCCGCATCAGTAGACATAGGTTCTTGATTTGCACCGAACCACTATAAAACTTATGTTTGTGCATGATTGTTCTTCTTATTTCTTGTTCTTTGCACTTAATTTTTTATTTCTGCTACATATCATTGTGTTATTCATTTTGCTCACAAACACATCAAAGACCAGCACATAATTGCTTTAATTTTTAAAAGACCCAGTTCACCCCCCCTCTTGGGCTCCATTTCTGGGCAACAGTTTGGCTTCCACCTACTTGGTAAAATAATCGATGGCTACGATCAAAAATCTTCATTATCCAAAGGCTGGGAAAAATGGACCAAGAATATCCATTCCCCACTGAGCAAATGGCCAGGGAGTAGTCAAATGTGTTAAATGACTAGCAGGACCTCTTTGTATATTAGCATACCTTTGACAGGGGTCACATTTCCTCACAAAATCCACCATATCTTTCTGTATAGTTGGCCATTAATATCCTTGCCTTATTAAAATTGAGATGACCACTTCATCGGATGCAACCAAGTAAAGATCCAGACTTTCCCCTTCTTATGGCTTGGATAACAGAATCAGATTCATCAGATATTTTTTAAGCTCCTCAAACGCTTGTTGACAACTATCTGACCAATCAAAGTCTTTAGATTATCGCAAGGCTTTAAAGAAAGGCAAGCACCTTTCGGTCGAACGGGATATAAAATGACTTAATGAAGCAATCCATCTGGTCAATTATTGAATCTCCTTCTTATTAGCGGTTGCCTCATATCTAATATGGCTCAAATCTTCTCCAGATTAGCTTCAATCCCTTGTTTTGTAACTATGAAGCCCAAAAACTTTCCGAAGGTTATACCAAAGATGCACTTAGTAGGATTTAGTTTCATTTGATGTCCCTGAAGCATGTCAAAGGCTCTTTACAGATCTTTGATGTGATCATCAGCCTGAGTACTCTTGACAATCATATCGTCTACATACACCTCCATGGTCTTACCAATCTGATCCTCAAAGATCTTGTTTACTAACCTCTGGTATGTAGCTCCAGCATTTTTGAGACCAAAAGGCATCACCCGATAGTAGTATATCCCTTGGTCTATAGCAAAAGAGATTTTTTGTTCATCTTCTAGACACATTCATATTTGGTTATACATAGAAAAAGCATCCATAAAACTTAAGAGCTTATGCCCTGCAGTAGCATCAACAAGTTGATCGATTTTGGGTAGAGGGAAACTATCTTTAGGACATCCATTGTTAAGATCTGTGTAATCAATACATATCCTCCACTTCTCATTGGATTTCTTCACCATAACTACATTTGCAAGCCAGTCAGGATAGTGAACTTCTTTGATGAATCTGGCATCAAGTAATTTGGCTACCTCCTCATTGATAATTTTTTTCCTTTCTGGGATAATTTCTCTTTTTCTGATGGACTGGTCGACTCAATGGGTCTACCTTAAGCTCATGTATGATTATTTCAGGAAGAATCCTAGACACATCAGTGGCTGTCCAAGCAAATATATATGAAATGATTATGCCCTAAAGGCCAATCAAAATGTTGTATTTTGATGGGATTTTCTTTTGTATCCCAAACCAGTGTATTGACATTATCAATTAATAAAGACATTTTATTTTCATCATATGCTGTGTCTTATTAATTTTATTAAGATATGATGAACCCCATAGATTAGGGCTATGGTTCTAGGGTTATGATGAGATCATACCATTGAGACCTAAAGCCTTTAAACCCTATTCTAGAATATTCTTGGTTGATGGGATATTGAGTAGGGGATCAATGTTTTCGGTAAGACCAGCCATCCTATGTATGCTTGGTGAAGAGGGTGACTGATCTCACAGTCATTTGTGTTTGACACTAATATTAGGATGTGGGTGCTCATTAGAGAATGAGTTCACTGAATGGATCCAGCTTGAGAACATCAAATGGAACCTTATCTATTTGTCAATAGATAGTTCTCCTAGTGAGAGTAGTGCATGTGGTCCTTTGACCTGAGACTGCCATGGTACCTTGTATGCATGAATCCATACTTTGGTTCACACTCAATCATGACACTGAGTCATGAATGGGGTGATACTGGGTATGGTGGATTGCATATGGAGGTTGTGAGTAGGTCAAAAAGGAATCGATCAACCCTAGTAAGAGGGAAGTGCATCCAGATGATTTCAATCAAATGAAGATTCGGGAAATCTTTGATCAAAGTGTGAACATTAGAAATAGTTTCTAATGGTTCATTAATGAATCATCATTATCAGATTGAGCAAGGAATGAATATGAAATTGGATTTGACAAGTATCCATATCCATAGTCATATTCAGGGTGCAAGTAGATCGAAGGACTGAATTGCCCGGTAACTCATCATTGAAGGGTATTTTGGTAAATCCACCAAAATTCCTCATCTTCCGGGTAGGCATGACATGTTGCTTGATGTCAATTTTGTCTTGTAGGTCTTCATGAACCAATTTATTTGGTTTCATGAGTCAATTCGATGTATGATTCGAATTGGACAATTTGGTGAGCCAATTTGACCTAATTAGGTCAATCGGATCGAATCGGCTCAAACCTAAACCTACTGCTGGCTAGATGTGGAACCCAATGGGTCATACACAATAGAGACTTGGCCAAAAAATTCATTCATGATTTAATTAGGATCATAGGATCCTAATTGGTTAGCCAGATTACATACTAGCATATGTAGGCTAACAAATTCCTAACCCAATTTGATTGGGTCCGGTTGCTTGCTAATTAGGCTAACCTAATTATAAAAAACCTAAATTAGGTTGAGTCCTAAGTGGGGTTAGCCTAATCAGAGCTAAATCTGATTTTAATTTGGATTTAAGGGTATTTTAGGTGCCATACATGAAGAGTCCCAATGGCATGGACTCTTGGTACCTAAATGATACCTTAACTTCAAAAGGGCACAGAATGAGCTATAGATCTCTGATTTGAATATAATTTATATGGTCAGAAAGAAAATTCTATGCTCTTTCCAATGACACCCATATTGCCTATATTTTGACTAGTCAACATTCTTTGAAATTTGCATGGAAGAAGGATGGCACGCGCGGTGCATGATGAGTCGCAACTCTTCAAGTGGCGCGCGGTTCTGATGGAGAGTCCTTCTGCTATCAGGACTCTTCATAATCTTCAATGTTTGGAGATTGAAGAGGCACCTCTTGGCTTCCTAGGGACTGGTAATTGACATGTGGCAAGTAAGAATTCATCCAGATAAAAGAAGGGATGTGAATAAGGCCTTCGATGCATGAATGGGCTTATTAGATATGATTTTTCAAGCTAGATAACTTCTCTTTGAACTTGAAAAACCATATCTGATAAGTTGATGGGAGGAAATATCACACGCCCCTCTTGTATCTATAAATAGGGGGTGGTGAAATGAGTATGATATATATGAATTCCACCGAAGTATTATTCTGAGTGTCTCTCTCTCCCTCCTTTCTTTAAGACAAGACTTGTCTTGTTAAGATAATGTCTTTTCTAATAGGACAAGGCTTTATTTTAGGACATAAGCCTAAGGGGTCCTAGAGGAGGGTTGTCCTAAAATCAAGAGTGGTTTAGGAGAGTGTTTTTAGTGCCCTACAGTAGGATAGGGTGTCCTACAGTGGTCAATAGACCAAAAGCTGCCGAAAGAGTTTCACTTCTCCAAGCAACTTGAAGAAGTTCTTCCTTGGTCTGAGTTTCATGTGGATCACCATTGGAGGGCGAACGTTTGGGTGCCTGGTGGAGAATAAGGCTGAGTCAGGGATTTCTTCATCAGATTGAATACTAACGGTTCAGGTTGGTGCCTAAACTCTAGTTTATATTATATATGCATGTTTGTATGTTTTAATTCCTAGTAAGGAAGTCTTGGGTTAAGGGTTTGGTAATGGTTTCATAATAAATTCTTGAAATCCATGCTTCTGCCCTGGTCACCAAATCCCTTATATTGGTATCAGAGCCACCTAATTTGGGCTAAATCATACAAAATTTGAAGTTGCCCAATTTTGTAGGACTCTACAAAAGTTTAAAGTTACATATGATTGATATGTTTATGCATATATGTATGTCACTGGTTAGGGTTTTCACTTAAACCTTAACCAATATAGAGATATGTTTAGCTTTCTAGTCATCATACTGAATAAGGTTGCCCTGGCATAATGGTGGATCCATTATGTGGTAGATGGTTGTCCTAGTATGATGACACACTTGGCACATTATAAAATGATATATGATGCATGGTTGATGAATGGTAATATTAGAATGTTCTTCTGTTTGAATTGCCCTTTATTAAAATTATATTAAGTTGTAGTGTCATATACCAAAAGCAAAATAATCAAGATGATTAGTTGATCATTCGATGTCTAGGAAAAGTGGTTCATGATCGGTAAAGAGGACGTGGTTTTTAATTGGTTCCGTTGACTGACCTGGCCAATTTTTATTGGTGTCTAGGAAAGCAACGGGGGGACTCCCACTACTCTCCCACTTACCTGGTTGATAAGATTAACTTAATTCTTGATTGATATGCTTAGTGTAATATTCACTACATTAGGCCTTCCTTCATGCTAGGTCATTATTATGTTATGATCCGTATTAGATTTGTTGTGTACACACAAGGCCTATTATGGTAACTAACACAATTTTGGCCTGGTGCATTTGATGCTTATGGCATGATTTAATATAATACTTTGTTGTGAACACACAAGGGTATTATTATTACAATCATGACTATAAAGGAATGAAGGGTCTTACTTAACTAAAAATATTATAGTTTGTTGTGCACACACAAGGCTATTAATATTTTAGAGGCCAGGTTTTGTTGAGAATTGTATGAGATATAATTGGAAAAATTTTTCCTACCTTTGAACTTATAAAAGATTTGTTGTGTACACACAAGGTCTTTTATAAGGAATTAGGATCTCAACCCCACTAAGAAAATCAATTAGGATTTCTCGATCATCATATAGAGGGTTATGATGCTTGATAAAATAATGGAAGACATAATTAAGTTAAAGTCCTAATTTAATTATATTTTGTCAACATTGGTTGTTTGCTTATGTTATGTTCTTTGTCAATGTAAATTAAATGGCCTCTTTACTCTCACTCCGTAGTATACTTGATGCCAATAAATTGACTGGACTGAACTATGTTGACTGGTTGAGAAACCTAAAGATAGTACTCAGCTAGGAAAATACTTTCTTACATTCTTGATACCCATACCTTGGAACCTTTAGGGGAAGATGCCTCGCAAGAGGAAAAGACCACATACAAGATGTGGCAAAATGACTCACTCACTATCAAATGTTTCATGCTTGCCTCTATTACCAATGAGTTAAAGAGGCAACATGATAGCATGGACACTAACTCCATACTGCTCAATCTAAAAGAGCTATATGGAGAACATAGTCGAATTGCTAGATATAAGATATCTAAGTAGTTGTTCCATGCGAGAATGACAAAAGGTACATCCGTACAAGACCACATACTGATGGTTATTGACCTGATCACTCGATTAGGTCAATTGGATTTTGTTATGGATGGGGAGTTGAATCAGGATTTGATCTTGCAGTCATTTCCAGAGTCATTTTCATAGTTTGTTCTTAATTATCATATGAACAAACTTAACACTTCCTTGCTTGAGCTGTTAAACATGTTAAAAATAGCAGAGAGCCATTTAAAGAAAAATAAGGCTCCACTTCTTCTTGTGGATGGGATCAACAAGAAGAAGTCAGGCAGAAAGGGTTCCAAGAGGAGATTGAACCTAAAAAGGGGCATCAAGAAGAAGAAAGGAAAGAAGGCCTCCGGACAGATGACCTGCTTTCACTATGGCAAGCCGGGTCATTGGAAGAGGAACTGCAAGGCTTACCTTGCAGGTGTGAAGCCTGGTGCATCGCATGCACCAAAAGGTATGAAAGAAGTTCATACTATTTTGTCATTGGATTCTTCCATTTTAAATACTTGGGTATTGGATACTGCCTGTAGTCATAATATTTGCAAATCATTGCAGGGGCTGTAGAGGCTTAGAGTATTGAAGGAAGGAGACTTCGAGCTTTACGGTGCTGGAGGAGAGTCTATCCAAGTAGAGGCCGTAGGGACTTATATCTTGAAGTTACCTTCGGAGAAGATTTTAGAGCTGAGAGATTGTTACTATATGCCTCAGGTCATTAGAAATATTATTTCTATACCCTTGTTACTTAGACAAGGTTATACTATGAATCTGATAAGCAATGGTTGCTCAATCAGCTTTTCTAATGAAATTATATGTTGTGGCATATTTTGCAATGGTCTTTTAACTCTATCTACCAATGACAATATACTTCATGTAAATAACAAACAAAAGAGAGATGATGTAAACAATACTTTACTCTGGCACTGTCGGCTTGGACATATTAGTGAGACTAGGATTAGCAAGTTATACAAGAAAGATTTCCTTAATCCTTATGATTATGAATCATTAGGAACTTGTGAATCATGTCTCATGGGTAAAATGGCCAAGACTCCATTTAGTGGACATAGAGAAAGGACAATTGAGTTGTTAGAACTCATACATACAGATGTATGTGGGCCTATGACAACTCAGGCCAAGGGTGGATACTCTTATTTCATCATGTTTACTAATGATTTTTCAAGGTACGGATTTGTGTATCTTATGAAACATAAGTTCGAAGCCTTTGATAAATTTTTAGAGTATCAAATTATGGTAGAGAAACAAACGGGGAAAAGTATTAAAATCTTTCGATCAGATCAAGGAGGTGAATATTTATCCACCGAGTTTCTCGATCACCTTAAAGAAAAGGGGATTATCTCTGAATGGACCCATCCTTACACACCACAATTAAATGGTGTTGCTGAAAGGAGGAACCGTATCTTATTAGATATGGTACGGTCCATGATGTGCTTCACAGAGTTACCCGTTTTCTTCTGGGGATATGCCTTGGAAATCGCGGCTAATATCTTAAATAGAGTACCATCTAAATCTATCTCTAGCACTCCATATGAGATATGGAGGGGTAAGAAACCCCATCTTAAGTATCTTAAGATATGGGGATGTCCAGCCTATGTCAAAAGAAATTTTGGACATAAGCTGGATGCTAGAGCAGATAAGTGTCTATTTGTAGGATATCCTAAAAATAGTATAGGATATTTGTTCTACCACCCTACTGAACAAAATGTTTTTGTTAGTAGGCATGCCACTTTTCTGGAGAAAGAGTTCATCCTATAAAAGGGCAGTGGGAGAAATATTGAACTTGAAGAAGTTTAACAAATAGATACATCTCAACTAAATGATAACATAGTTAGTATAGAACCAGAACACACCACTCCTATCCATAGGTCTGATAGGGTGCATCATGCACCTGAGAGGTATGGGTTCATTATTGAAAATAATGAAGCTCGGATCATTGAAAATGATGAGCCTCTAACCTATACGGATGATGTCATGAGTAGGGACTCAGACAGATGGCTAGAAGCCATGAGATCCGAAATGGACTCTATGTATATCAACCAAGTGTGGACTTTGGTTGATGCACCAGAGGGTGTTAACCCTATTGGATGCAAATGGGTCTATAAGAAAAAGATTGGGGCATATGGCCAAGTCGAAACTTATAAAGCCAGATTAGTGGCTAAGGATTTCAGACAAAAATAGGAAATATATTGTGATGAAATATTTTCTCCTGTTGCCATGCTCAAATCTATTCGGATCATGCTCGCTATAGCAGTATATCATGATTATGAAATCTGGCAGATGGATGTGAAAACCGCATTCCTTAATGGTTTCTTTGAGGAAGAGGTCTATATGTCACAGCCAGAAGGTTTTGTCTTGGAGACTAAACCTAATCAGGTATGTAGGTTGAAAAAACCCATTTATGGATTAAAGCAAGCATCTAGGAGTTGGAACATCCGATTTGATAAGACAGTCAAAGAGTTTGACTTTATCAAAAATGAGGATGAACCTTGTGTGTACAAGAGACTAGTGGGAGTGCCATAGTTTTCTTGGTTCTGTATGTGGATGACATACTCCTCATTGGGAATGATATCGCAATGTTACATTCAGTTAAGGTATGGTTATCTAAATAGTTTTTCATGAAAGACTTGGAAGAAGCATCATATATACTGGGTATCAAGATCTATAGAGATAGATCTAGGAGGATGCTAGGCTTATCCCGGTCTAGGTACATTGATCAAGTGCTAAAGAGATTTAGCATGGAGGGAAGTAAAAGATGTTACTTGCCCATTGGTCATGGCATACATCTTTCTAAGAAGATGTCTCCTAAGACACCTGAAGAAAGAAATATAATGAGTTATATACCTTATGCTTCGGCTATAGGATCTATAATGTATGCTATGTTATGTACTAGGCCTGATGTGGCATATGCCTTAGGTATAGCCAGCAAATTTCAGGTTGATCCAAGAGAGGATCACTGGAAGGCTGTGAAAAATATTCTTAAGTACTTGAGAAGGACTAAGAATATTTTTCTGATATACGGAGGATCTGATCTTAAACTGGGAGCTTATTCAGATTCTAGTTTTCAATCGAATCCAGATGATAGCAAATCTATTTCAAGTTAGTTTTTATCCTAAATGGAGGAGCTGTAAGCTGGAAGAGTTATAAACAGCAGACTGTAGCTGACTCAACAACTGAGGTAGAATACATTGCTGTTAGTGAAGCTGCCAAGGAAGCTGTCTGGATGAAGAAGTTCATCTTAGAGTTGGGCATTGTTCCGGAGATTGAAGGTCCAGTACCACTTTACTGTGATAATACTGGAGCCGTCGCTCAAGCTAAGGAACCTAGAGCTCATCACAAATCAAAGCACATTCTAAGATGCTTTCATCTCGTTCGAGAGATTGTTGAAAGACAAGAAGTCTGCATTAAAAGAGTAGAAATGAAGAACAACATAGTAGACCCATTCACTAAGGCTCTACCATAGTGGGAGTTTGATCGCCACCTCGATTGTATGGGGTTAAAATTTAAAGGTGATTGGCTTTAGTGCAAGTGGAAGATTGAAAGGATTATGCCCTAAAGGCCAATCAAAATGTTAAATTTCGATGGGATTTTCTTTTGTATCCCAAACTAGTGTATTGACATTATCAATTAATAAAGGCATTTTATTTTCATCATACGCTATGTCTTATTAATTTTATTAAGATATGATGAACCTCATAGATAAGGGCTATGGTTCTAAGGTTATGATGAGATCATACCAGTGAGACCTAAAACCTTAAAACCCTAATCTAGAATATTCCTGGTCGATGGAATATTAAGTAGGGGATCAATGTTTCCGGTAAGACCAGCACATCCTATGTATGCTTGGTGAAGAGGGTGACTAATCTCACAGTCACTTGTGTTTGACACTAATACTAGGATGTGGGTGCTCATTAGAGAATGAGTTCACTGAATGGATCCAGCTTGAGAACATCTAATGGAACCTTATCTATTTGTTAATAGATAGTTCTCATAGTGGGAGTAGTGCATGTGGTCCTTTGACCTGAGACTGCCATGGTACCTTGTATGCATGAATCCATACTTCGGTTCACACTCAATCATGACACTGAGTCATACATGGGGTGATGCTAGGTATGGTGGATTGCATATGGAGGTTGTGAGTAGGTCAAAAAGGAATCGATCAACCTTAGTAAGAGGGAAGCACATCCAAATGATTTCAATCAAATGAAGATTCGGGAAATTTTTGATCAAAGTATGAACATTAGAAATAGTTTCTAATGGTTCATTAATGAATCATCATTATCAGATTGAGCAAGGAATGAATATGAAATTGGATTTGACAAGTATGCATATCCATAGTCATATTCAGGGTGCAAGTAGATCGAAGGACTGAATTGCCCGGTAACTCATCACTGTAGGGTATTTTGGTAAATTCACCAAAATTCATCATCTTTCAGGTAGGCATGATACGTTGCTAGACATCTATCTTGTCTTGTAGGTCTTCATGAACCAATTGATTTGGTTTCATGAGTCAATTCGATGTGTGATTCGAATTGGACAATTAGGTGAGCCAATTTGACCTAATTAGGTCAATCAGGTTCGATCGGATCGAATCGGCTCAAACCTAAACCTATTGCTGGCTAGATGTGGAACCCAATGGATCACACACAATAGAGACTTGGCCAAGGAAGTCATTCAAGATTTAATTAGGATCATAGGATCCTTATTGGTTAGCTGGATTACATACTAGCATATGTAGGCTAACCAAATTCCTAACCCAATTGGATTGGGTCCGGTTGCTTGCTAATTGGGATAACCTAATTATGAAAACCTAAATTAGGTTGAGTCCTAAGTGGGGTTAGCCTAATCAGAGCTAAATCTGATTTTAATTTGGATTTAAGGGCATTTTAGGTGCCATACATGAAGAGTCTCAATGGCATGGGACTCTTGGTACCTAAATGATACCTTAACTTCAAAAGGGCATAGAATGATCTATTGATCTCTGATTTGAATATAATTTATATGGTCAGAAAGGAAATTCTATGCTCTTTCCAATGACACCCATATTGCCTATATTTTTACTAATCAACTTTTTTTGAAATTTGCATGGAAGAAGGATGGCGCGTGCGGTGCATGAAGTGTCGCAACTCTTCATGTGGTGCGCAGTTCTGATGGAGTGTCCTTCTTTTATCAGGTCTCTTCATAATCTTCGATGTTTGGAGATTGAAGAGGTGCCTCTTGGCTTCCTAGGGACCAGTAATTGACATGTGGCAAGTGAGAATTCGTCTAGGTAAAAGAAGGATGTGAATAAGGCCTTCGGTGCATGAATGTGCTTATTATATATGATTTTTCAAGCCAGATAACTTCTCTTCGATCTTGAAAAACCATATCTGATAAGTTGATGGGAGGACATATCACACGCCCCTCTTGTATCTATAAATAGGGGGCGGTGAAATGAGTCTAATATATATGAATTCCACCGAAGTATTATTCTGAGTGTCTCTCTCTCCCTCCTTCTTTCTTTAAGACAAGACTTGTCTTGTTAAGACAAGGTCTTTTCTAATAGGACAAGGCTTTGTTTTAGGACATAAGCTTAAGGGGTCCTAGAGGAGGGTTGTCCTAAAACCAAGAATGGTTTAAGAGAGTGTCTTTAGTGCCCTACAGTAGGACAGGATGTCTTACAATGGTCAATAGACCAAAGGCTGCCGAAAGAGTTCCACTTCTCCAAGCAACTTGAAGAATGAGTTCTTCCTTGGTCTGAGTTTCGTGTGGATCACCGTTGGAGGGCGAACGTTTGGGCGCCTGGTGGAGTAGAAGGCTGAATCAGGATTTTCTTCATTGGATTGGATACTAGCAGTTCAGGTTAGTGCCTAAACTCTAGTTTATATTATATATGCATGTTTATATGTTTTAATTCCTAGTAAGGAGGTCTTGGGTTAAGGGTTTGGTAGTGGTTTCATAATAAATTTTTGAAATCCACGCTTCCGCCCTGGTCACCAAATCCCTTACAATATCGGCATTCTTTTACAAGAAGTTGTTCAATTCTTTCCTTTGGTCTTCATTAAGTGAACTTCTAATCTGAACAGTTTTAGTTGGATCATCTTTTGCCAAAGGTGCAGGAATGGTTCTTTCCACTGGAGATCCCGTTCCTTCAGTGTGCTTACGAGGATCCATTTATTCTGGAGTTAATTCACTGACTGGTTGTTGGTTATGAATAATCAAACATTGACGAGCCATCTATTGATCTCCTCTTACTTCTCCAATCCCATTTTGGGTCGGGAATCGTACTAATAGGTGATAAGTAGATATGATGGCTTAAAATTTGTTCAAGGTGGGTCGCCTTAAGATGGCATTATATGCAGAAGATATCCGAACAACCATAAAGGTGAGATGGAGAGTCTTCTATTTTGGTACTGTTTCGAGGGTCATAGGAAGTACTATTTCTCCTTCTACCCCTATGGAGTTTCCACCAAATCCAGTTAATGGAACACGAGTTCTTCATAACTTGTCAATAGGTAAATTCATTTTGACAAAAGCATCATAAAGCAAAACCTCAGTGGAACTTCCATTATCAATCAAAATTTGATGTACATCGTAATTTGTAATTATTGTAGAAATCACAACAGAGTCATCATGCGGCATTTGAACTCCTTGTAGATCATCGTCAGAAAAGCTGATGCTTCTACGGAGTCTTTTTGGAATTCTATCATCTTCATAAAGTGGTTGGTGGTGGAGCATCCCGACCATACCATCAGTTGGTTGTTGATTGGAAAGCTCTGTGCCATCAGTGAGCAACCTTGGAGCTGTCGACCTTGGTGCCGTTGCTTCAGTCGGGCGATTTCGATTATGAACATATTTGCTCAATAATCGTGCTTGATTAGATCTTCAATCTCATCTTTTAATTGGATACACTCTTCAGTAGTGTGTCTGTGATCGCGGTGAAAGCGACAATATTTATCCCTTTTATGCACGGCAGCCGGAGCTCGCATTGGCCTTGGCCTTTGGAAAAAAAACTTATTTTTCTATCTCCGTAAGTATTTTTTTCTCTTGGAAGACTTAGGGGGGTATAGGCATCATACTTGTTAACATATCATCTGCCGATTAAGTTCTTTGGCTTTTGAACTTGCCATTGAATCGATCGATCTCTAGGGGATCGAAGCCCATCATTCTTGGTATTCTTCTTGTTCAGTGCCGATTTTCTTTCCACCTGACATCGGCTCAGGGCTTGTTCTTCAGCCTAAGCATATTTTTGGGCACGGGCCAATTGTTTGGAATAGCTGACTGAAAATTTTTTATCTAAAGAAAACGTGAACCTGGAGGCTCGCAACCCTTTTTTCATAGCTCACATCGCCACATGCTCATTGAGATCCAGAATCTCTAGCATAGCAGAATTGAACCTGGCTACATAATCTCTAAAAGTCTCTCCTTCTTATTGTTGAATAAAGAAAAGACTATCTGAGTTTCTTGGCATCCTTCGACTGGTTTTGAAATGAGAGATGAACAACCTTTCCAGTTGACTGAAAGAATGAACAGTGCCTAGTTGGAGGCTAGAATACCACATCCTTGCTACCTTTTTAAGAGTTACTAGAAAAACAAGGTAGTGAAGTGCATCTGATGCTCCTTGGATTAGCATGTGGGCTTTAAAACTGCCCAGATGGTCGAGAGGATCAGCCGATCCATCGTATGGCTCTACTTGAGAAATTTTAAAATGATGTGGAATATTTTCTTCCATTATCTTCTTGAAGAAAGAGGCTGAGTATCACATGTGGAGATCATATCTTCTGTTTTCCTTTGTTCGCCAAGCCTGGCAATCTGTAATTCCAACTTTTAGAATTTCTTTGCAAAGTGATCAGTCTTTCTAGAATCTGGAGTTCGTTGAGAACTTTCAGGGGTTGACTTGCTAGAAGATGTCGAATAAGATCGAGGGCGCTTTTCCTTATCCCATCTTTCTACATGATTGTGGGATCGATGATGTCGCTTCATGAGAGATTGCCATCCTAAAGAGTGCTAATAAGGAGAATGTCGACTTGGATCCGGGCACCAACTTTTATGAAGAGACGATCACCGTCTACTACTTGAAGCAGTGGGTCGTTGCATCCATTTGCAGCTATTTCTTGAAGATTCTGGACTGCTGCAGTGAGTACTTCCACTTTGCTCAAAAGAATCCCTAGCTGTTCTTAATCCAAGTTTCCAGTAGGAATAGCATCCACTCCATCAAGGACAAGATCATTCTCTCAAGGCGAATGATGAGTCTTCTCAGCAGGAAAGTTTCGCGCTCTGCCTTTCACCATTTTTCCTTCAGATTTTTGTAAACTCTTTTATTGAGCCCCTTCCTGGCATGCCAATCTATTGTATCCAGATCGATGTGATGCCCAAGCTTCGATAAGATTGCTTGAAGATGGCTTCATCCTGTAGATCTATCCCTTCTCCTTCATTTGATGAATGCTCTCGTTCACTGAGATGATCGCCGGCCAAACCTACAAGCAAATCACTCACCGGAGAGGTTCCGGTGGGGGGACACTCTGATGCTTAAGTCAGTCACAGGGTCTAGACTAAACAGATGAGATCTGAGGAAAAATTGAATTAAGGGTCTGCAAGAGTTCCTGCTGCTAGAACTCACTTACCTCCTGAAAGCCCCTTACTCATCGATATTTATAGGGTATGATCCTAACTGAATTCAGTTAAGCGAGCTGTAAATGGTTAATTTGTTAGTGGACCATCACGTGCACAGAACATTCATCATCAGTTAAGTTGGTCAAAGAGTGCATACGATATGGACTGTGATAATTATTAAAATTATGATAATTAATTCAACTTTATTTAGTTGAAATTAATACCTTTATGTGGTATTTTGTAGAAATTGACTTCATAAACTTGTAGATCTTAATTTATGGAATCCAACGGCGCAAACCGGATCTAAATCAGAGTTCATATGAGGCCACAATCAATTTTAGAAGAATTTAGCATGGATTGCAAAGCAACACAACTTTTGGAACATTATTATAGTCGGTCCACTATGGATCGGTTGATTGGTCCTCAGATCTCCCATCGGTCTTTGGGCAGCCATGATTCAAGGTCCACGAACTAGAATCATGGACTACGAAGCCTCATTCGAGCCAAAACCTTCAGAGCAGCTCCTGCCACCACCAGCACTTGTCTCCCCAGTCAGAGGTGTCCCCCGTGCCTAGAAAAGATACCAGAAGAGTAGTCGACCGCCTCCTCCATCATTTTCATCTTTCGGTTCACCTTCTTTGTTGCAGAACAAATAAGATGATGCGATGCGAAAGTAAATTAAGACTAATTTTTTTTTTTTTTTTTGTATTTTGTAAGAAGTTGGCTTGACTCAAAAACAAGGCTAATTAATATTGAAAGAAAATATGCACTGAAAGAAAGCAAAATTCAAAAGAGTAGATTATTAGAGTAATAAAGAAGTAGGATCGCTGGGGATTGAGAAACCCCCAGACCTAGGGTTTACTCCTCTTTCAAGAAACAGACGAAGAGAGAAGAGAAGGTTTTATACCTAACTATGATATCTCTCTTTACTTCAATTAAAGGACACTCTCGAACAGATTGTAGGATCCTTGGAGACGGGGTATCTTCGTAATGGATCCTCGGATTGTAGTCCTATGGCAAGGTTGGCCTTCCTCTCGTACTCTGGATCTGGAAAAGATGAAGAACAAGATAAAGATGTAAGAAACTCAAGGAAGATACCTTTACCTGGGATAGCTCCGGACTGCTCGAACTTTGAAGATGAGGGAAGAGTATGGAGGTGGCGGTGGAAGATGGAGTGGATTTAGGGTTTGGCTGGTAGGGCGGCGGCTTGCAGATGAAAAGGACCTATGTCTTGATATAGTGGGCGGTGGCTTGGAGAAGGAGATGGCAGCCTTGAATGAAGTGGGAATAGGGTTTAGGAATTTGGGTGTTGGCGGCTAGGATGATGAAAGGAAATTAGGGTTAGCGGCCAGGGATGAAAGGGGGGCAGGGTTTTGGTAACTTTGGAGATCTCTCACCTCCTCAAGGCTCCAATGGAACCCGGATTTACTCCCTCACGGAGCTCAACACTCAAAGAAGTGCGGAAGAAGAGAACACAAGGTTGCTCAACACAAGAAAAGATTTCATTTACTCATTTAAAATCAAAAGATTACATAAGGGTCCAATATATAGACCTTGCAAGAGAAACAAAATTATACTACTTCCCATGTGAGACTAAACATTCATCCTAAGCATGAAAAACTTTCCCTTGACCGACCAGGCTTTTTTCCTTGGAGTGGGCGACCTCAAATGCAAGGTGATGGCTTCATATGGCAGGTATGTGGGGCACCTCCTAGTTCTTCTCCTTAAGTCATGGGTTTTCCTTCCATGACTTGCTTTTTCTTGGAAGAAAATACTCATCTCCTAGTCTTTCTCCCCAATACTAGGCTCCTTCCATTCATAGCCAGGTATTTTAGGCAGGTGTGGGCACCTACCTTGAAGTCCTCTCCAAGAAAAATCCCCTGCTCCTATAGCTTGGTTACTTTTGGCAGCTTGTGGGCGCCTTCCTTGACTTCTCCTAAGAAAATTTTCTTGCTCTCTTGGGCGTGGGGACCAGGGACACTGGGATGAAATGTGGTGCCAACTGGTCCTGGGAGTGTGGCTGGGAGTGTGGCGTCCACTTGCATTTGGCCTTGGAAGAAAAAATGATGCCCTAGGGAATGGCGCCAACCAGGACTTGACTTGGACTTAGACTGAGTCAACATGACTCAACAAAATGAAATGCAGACTCAAAGAAATAAAATAATCTGGTTGATCAGGTCAACCCTTATTACAAACCCTAATCTTCGGGCAAGGTCATTCAGAGATCCAGATGGAACCCTGAAGTCTTCTTTTGATTCTGGTGCCCGCACCAATTCTCCCGGGGTGGGAGGAACTCGACCCTGTCAAGTAAGGCTCAAGTTGGCTTTGGTATCTCTGCAAGAGATCTGGATCCAGCTCTTGTATTTCATCTCGGGAGATCCAAGAGTCATCAGAATCTGGCCTTCCTTGCCAGCGGACCAGGTATCTTTGGTATCCTCGATTACGAGTAGAGATAACCTGATCGTCCAGGATCTTTTCAATCTGTTCTTTCCTCACTGGCCAGTTTGTTGGTGGACACATATGGTTGGGTTCACTCTCAAGAACAGGATTAGACTCAAAAGGCTCACTGGGAATCACAGCTGGCTCCCTATACTCTACTAGGTCTGTAATGTTGAAAGTGGGGCTAATGCCTAGTTCTGGAGGCAACTTGAGCACATGGGCATTGGATCCTACTCTCTTCACACTCTAAATGGTCCAACTCCTCTAGCATGTAACTTTCTAATAGTTCCAGGAGGAAACTGTTCAGGCCTTAACCTAATCATTACATAGTCTCCCTCAACAAAAGTTTTGACTCGCCTTTGAGAATCAGCCAACTTCTTATAAGTTTCATTACTTAAATTTATTTTGGCATGAATTTCTTTATGCAAGTCTTTTATATGCTGTGCAAAAACTTCAGCAGACTCGGAGACTCGTGTGTGGACTGGTAAAGGGGCTAGGTCAAGAGGTGTGTGAGGTTTGTGCCCATGCACAATTTCAAATGGACTCTTACCTGTAGACCTATTGACCGAGTCATTGTATGCAAATTCAGCCCTAGGTAAGTACAAATCCCAATTCGTAGTGTTTTCACCAACAAGACATCTTAGCAGATTTCCTAAGCTACGGTTCACTACCTCGGTTTGGCCATCAGTTTGGGGATGATAGGTAGTTGAAAACTTAAGTTTTGTTCCTAACTTATGCCAAAGAGTTTTCCAAAAATAGCTGGTGAACCGGACATCCCTATCTGAAATAGATGTCTTAGGTAGGCCATGGAGTCTAGCTATCTCATTAAAGAACAGGGTGGCTACCTTAGATGCATCAAAAGTCTCGGAACAAGGCAAGAAGTGGGCCATCTTAGAAAATCGGTCGACTACGACACAGATAGAGTCATGCCTCCTCTGGGACTTAGGCAAACCTAACACAAAGTCCATACTCACATCTTGCCAAGGACGATCTGGGAGAGGGAGTGGGGTATAAAGGCTGGTGTTCTGTTTTCGCTGTTTGGCAACAACGCAGGTCCGACACCTAGCCACAATGTGTGCTACATCTCTTTTTAAGCTAGGCCAGAAAAAGTGGTCTTCAACAGCCAAGGTGGTCTTGTCTTTTCCAAAATGGCCTGCTAGACCCCCAGCATGAATTTCCCAAATCAAAAATTCCCTAAGAGAAGTTCTAGGGATGCAAAGCCTATTCTTAAAGAACAGAAAGCCATCTAAAATGGTATAATCCTTATGATCACTAGATGGTCCTTGAGCTAGATCCTGATACACAGTCTTAAAATCCAGACACGACTCATATTCCTCTTTGATCTGCTCAAACCCTACGACTTTAGCCCTAACAGAATTCAATAACAAAGATCGATGACTAAGGGCATCAGCTACCTTATTTTCAGTCCCAGCCTTATGTTTCAAAACAAAAGTATAGGACTGGATATACTCTACCCACTTAGCATGCCTAGGGTTAAGCTTCTTCTGGAAATTCAGGAATCTAAGAGCCTCATGGTCCGAAAACAGCACAAATTCCGGCGGTAGCAAATAATGTCTCCAGTAACGCAAAGCTTGCACTACCGCATAAAATTCTTTATCATAGGTAGAATACCTAAGCTTAGCATTATTAAGTTTTTCACTAAAGAATGCTACGGGATGATTCTCTTGGCTTAGGACTCCACCTATACCTACATCAGAAGCATCACAGGCAACCTCAAATACTTTAGAAAAGTCAGGTAACCTCAAAATGGGTGCCTGGGTCATCCTATCCTTAAGATCTAGGAAGGCTTTATGGGCTGCTTTAGTCTACTGAAATTCTTCCTTCCTAATACAGTCTGTGATAGGAGCAATTACAGTACTAAACCCCTTGATGAGTCGTCTATAGAAGGTAGCCAAGCCGTGGAAACTCCTAACTTCATGCACACTGGTCAGCTCTGGCCATTCTACTATGGACCTAATCTTCTCTGGATCGGCAGCCACGCCGTCAGGGGTTACTACAAAACCAAGGAAGATAACTTACTGGTCATGAATTCACACTTCTTGAGATTACGATAGAGACTATCATTCCTCAAAACTTGGCATACTTGTCTAAGGTGGCCTAGGTGGTCTGCAGGGGTCTTATTATAGATCAGGATGTCATCGAAATAGACCACTACAGACTTCCCTATGAAAGCTCTAAGCACCTGGGTCATAATCCTCATGAAAGTACTAGGGGCATTGGACAACCCAAAAGGCATAACAACCCATTCGTAGAGACCATCCTTAGTTTTGAAAGCAGTTTTCCACTCATCCCCTGGTCTAATTCTAACCTGATGATAGCCGCTCTTGAGATCAATTTTGGAAAAAACCATTGCACCGGCCATCATATCTAGCATGTCATCTAGTCTAGGAATGGGGAACCTATACTTGATTGTGATTTTGTTGATGGCACGACTATCAACACACATCCTCCACATGCCATCTTTCTTTGGGGTCAATAGTGCAGGGACTGCACAAGGGCTAAGACTCTCTCTAATGAACCCCTTCCTCAACAATTCTCCAACATGCTTTTGCAGTTCCTCATGCTCAGATGGATTCATCCTATAATGGGGCAAGTTGGGTAAAGTAGCTCTTGGGATTAAATCTATGGAATGCTGGATATCCCTAAGAGGTGGAAGGTGGTCTGGCAGATCCTCGGGAAAAACATCCTCAAATTCTTCTAACAAAGGCCTAACTTCCTGAGGAGGCTCTGAGGGTGTAGGAGTCATAAGTTCCTTAGCAGTCAACATCCAAATAGGTGAACCACTATGAATTTTTTGTTCTAGATCCTTAGCACTAATTAGGTTCACTCCAGTCTTCATCTCTTTGACCTTATTGGGTCCTTTAGCTACCTTGTCCTTAGGAGGGACTGAATGGATTGTGATCTTTTTCCCATTAAAACTAAAGACATAGGTATTGGATTTTTCTAAGAGGGTGGCATCATGATCATATAACCAATGTCTCCCAAGAATTATACTGCTCACCCCCATGGGTAAGACATCACACCAAATCTTCTCTTGATAGGATTGCATCTGGATTCGGACCTGACATTTAGACTGGATAGGTATAGAGGTAGAGTCTACCCAAGAAACCTTATAGGGATTGGGGTGGGGGACTGGGGTTAAGCCTAACATTTTGACAGTGCTAGCATAAATGGCATTCATATAGCTCCCACTATCTATGATGATCTTACATACCTTATCCCCTAATTTAAGGAAAGTCTGTAGGATGTTAGTCCTACGCCAATCCTCCTGAACTCTACTCTGGGACAGGATGCATCTCACAACTCCTAACTGGTCAGACTCTGTGGATTCCTCCTCTCCTTCATACTCATCAACCAAGTTCATTCCAGCCTCATAAACTTCTTCTTCAAATTCCTCATTAGGCCCGGAATTCTCTTCCTCTCTCTCTTCTATGTAAAGGGATCTACGTGGGCACTGGCTAGAAACATGACCTACCCTATGGCACTTAAAACAGGCTATGGCTGTACACTGGTTGGAGATATGACCTAGTTACTGACACTTAAAATAGGTGATACTAGAACTAGGGGTTCTCTGGGTGTTAGGTGCCTTACCTTTGTCCATGGGCCTAGGGGTGGGAATACCCTGAAAAGGTTTGCTAGGGGTAACTTGGCTAGGTCCATTTCTTGGGATTGGGGTACTAACCCTAGAAGGTATAGGTCCTCTCTGAAATTTCTCAGTGTTCAGTGCAATCTGATAGGCTTGGTCTAGGTCAGTAACCTCTCTCAGAAACAACTCCCTCTTAATGTCTTCCCTAAGTCCAGCCCTAAATCTAGACAAAGTGACCTCATGGGCTTCACTCACATCACATCTCATCAAGTACTCATCAAAGGTGGCTATGTAGTCTGAGACAGATCGGTTCCCTTGTTTCAAGGTTTGCCATTGGTCTAACAGATTCTGCTGGTATGAAATGGGTAGGTACTTATCTCTAAGCTTCTCTTTCATACCCTGCCAAGTGGTTATGGGCTCAACATTTCGTCTCCTAGTGGTTAGCTCAATGTTCCCCTAGTATAACCTAGCTTGACTCACTAACTTCATCTTGGCAAACTTGAACTTCCTTTCCTCAGACATGGTATACCACTCAAAGTACTGGTCCATCTCACCCTCCCAATCAGAATACACCTTAGGGTTTAAGCTACCATCAAAAGTGGGTGCATCTAATTTGATGTTCCGGATGAACCTATCATCTCTATCTTAAGGCTCTGGGTCAAGCCTCCTATGATTAGGTTCAGGATCTCTGTATAAAGGTCTTCTAGGCTCCTGGTGTGGGTGAGGTTGAGGCACATTAAAATCTTGGTCAGGAGTCCAATTCTGATGTCTAGGTTCCTCAAGTACTTGGACTCGATCCCTAAGCTAGGTAAGATCCTCACGGACTTGATCCCTAAACTGGGCAACAGTATCAGTCATATCCTGACTCAATTTGGTCATACTTTCGATAAGAGTTCTAATCATGGCCTCTAAATCAGGTTGGGTTTGACCAGGTTGGTAGGGTACTCCGTTCCGGGGGACATGATGATGCAAGCAAGCACACCAAATGAGACTCGACTGAAACGACTACGGGCTAACTAGACCTAGAGCCCAAACTAGATGCCCAATCAGAGTGGCAAGCTAGCCTGTAGTAACTCGGGACTCAGCCAAGCAGGTGTAAGGGGAGTGTTAGGTCCCTAATTGCCAATCCTGGACACCAATCAGTGATTGGCCAGGTAGGCAGACCAGCACACAAGCTCTTCGGGATAAAATCCCTGAACCACCATTCTAGACACTGAGTACAAAGCACAGACATAGTAACTAGACAAACTGACTCAACACTAGCCTAGACCCGACCAGTTGGTGTCCCTAGCCCACTAGGGCAAATTAGGTCTAATTAATTTTAAGATTAAAGGCTTAGGTTCGAATGCATGGGAGGTTGTTTTGGGCTAAGGATAGGGTCTCAATCCTTCCCTTATGTTGCAACTTCGGTGCCCTTAAGATAGATTCAATTTATGCACACTCAAATAAAAAAATAGCTTGCAGAAAATAAAAAGCAGAACAACAATAAAATCGATCTCAGAAAATATACAGAAATTAAAAATCATAAAAATCTTATGTAAATTACTTTCAATTATACTGGTTCTATCAAAACAAGAATTACTTAATTTGGAATTCTCTGTAGGGATAAACAATTCGAATAACAGGATAGTTACTGGCAGAAAACAGAACGTGTGTCCCGTTTACAATCCCTGCTTAGAAGTTATAACCCAGCGGCACCCCTACACGCCCTAGGAACCCCCGTGGAATGGGAGGAGGAGGTTTGTGTCTTGCTTGTTCCTAGGACCGGACGGCCAGGGGAGTCTACTCCAGGTAGCAAAAGTAAAAAGGAACGAAAAAATAATCAAACAAGCAAGAACCCTAGACAGGGCTCTGATACCAAAAATGATGCAGAACAAATAAGATGATGCGATGCGGAAGTAAATTAAGACTAATTTTTTTTTTTTTTTTTTTTGTGTTTTGTTAGAAGTTGGCTTGACTCAAAAATAAGGCTAACTAATATTGAAAGAAAATATGCACTGAAAGAAAGCACAATTCAAAAGAGTAGATTATCAGAGTAATAAAGAAGTAGGATCGCTAGGGATTGAGAAACCCCCAGACCTAGGGTTTACTCCTCTTTCAAGAAACAGACAAAGAGAGAAGAGAAGGTTTTATACCTGACTGTGATATCTCTCTTTGCTTCAATTAAAGGACACTCTCGAGCAGATTGTAGGATCCTTGGAGATAGGATATCTTCGCAATGGATCCTTGGATTGTAGTCCTATGGCTAGGTTGGCCTTCTTCTTGTACTCTGGATCTGGAAAAGATGAAGAACAAGATAAGGATGTAAGAAACTCAAGGAAGAGACCTTTACCTGGGATAGCTCCGGACTGCTCGAACTTTGAAGATGAGGGAAGAGTATGGAGGTGGCGGTGGAAGATGGAGTGGATTTAGGGTTTGGCTGGTAGGGCGGTGGCTTGCAGATGAAAAGGACCTAGGGCTTGATATAGTGGGCGGTGGCTTGGAGAAGGAGATAGCGGCCTTGAATGAAGTGGGAATAGGGTTTAGGAATTTGGGTGTTGGCGGCTAGGATGATGAAAGGAAATTAGGGTTGGCGGCCAGGGATGAAAGCGGGGTAGGGTTTTGGTAACTTTGGAGATCTCTCACCTCCTAAAGGCTCCAATGGAACCCGGATTTACTTCCTTACGGAGCTCAACACTCAAATAAGTGCGGAAGAAGAGAACAGAAGGTTTCTCAACACAAGAAAAGATTTCATTTACTCATTTAAAATCAAAAGATTACATAAGGGTCCAATATATAGACCTTGCAAGAGAAACAAAATTACACTACTTCCCATGTGGGACTAAACATTCATCCTAAGCATGAAAAACTTTCCCTTGATCGACCAGGCTTCTTTCCTTGGAGTGGGCGGCCTCAAATGCAAGGTGATGGCTTCATATGGCAGGTATGTGGGGCACCTCCTAGTTCTTCTCCTTAAGTCATGGGTTTTCCTTCCATGACTTGCTCTTTCTTGGAAGAAAATACTCATCTCCTAGTTTTTCTCCCCAAGACTAGGTTCCTTCCATTCATAGCCAGGTACTTTAGGCAGGTGTGGGCGCCTACCTTGAAGTCCTCTCCAAGAAAAATCCCCTGCTCCTTTAGCTTGGTTACTTTTGGCAGCTTGTGGGCGCCTTGACTTCTCCTAAGAAAATTTTCTTGCTCTCTTGGGTGTAGGGACCAGGGACACTGGGATGAAATGTGGTGCCAACTGGTCCTGGGAGTGTGGCTGGGAGTGTGGCGTCCACTTGCATTTGGCCTTGGAAGAAAAAATGATGCCCTAGGGAATGGCGCCAACCAGGACTTGACTTGGACTTAGACTGAGTCAACATGACTCAACAAAATGAAATGCAGACTCAAAGAAATAAAATAATTTTGATGCAGCACGAAAGCTCTGATACCAAAATGATGTAGAACAAAGAACAAAGAAGCGTATGCGGAAGTAAATTTAGGATTATTATTATTATTTTTTTTGTATTTCAGAAATTGGCTTTGACTCAAAGTAAAGCTAAACTAAGTTGAAGGAAACTAGGTAAGGATTGAAAGCACAATTTAGAAGAAACTAAATTATCAGAGTAGTTCAGATGTAACGGATCGCTGGGGGTTGAGAAACTCCCAGACCTAGGGTTTCGCTCTGAACTTTCAACAGAACAGAAATAGAGAGGAGAGATGGTTTACCAACCAGACAGTGATCTTCTCAGAATTTGGGTGGAAGAACTCTCTCGAGCAGATTGTTGGATCCTCAGATTCGGCTATCTTCGCAATGGATCCTCCAATACTGGTCTTGTGGTTTGGTCGGCTTCTCCTGGACTCAAGATCTGGGAAGAAGAAAAACAAGTGAGGGATTCAGAGACTCAGGGAAGTATTTACCAGTTCGAAGAACTTGAAGGTTGATGTCGCTGAGATCCGGATTCTCTTGAAGGCTGATTCAACTCCCACTAGAAAGAGCTTTGGATCTGAAGTACCCGAACTATAGCTGGATGCTGGTGGTCGGCTTGGACTTGGAGAGAGAGGCCGTGGGAGGTGGGATAGGCTAGGGTTTGGTGGAAAGAGAAGGGTGATGGTGGCTAGGGTTTGGGAGTGGAGTGGCTAACCTAGGGTTTGGGTTTTGGAGATCTCACACCTCCTCAAGGTTCCTGGGGAACCCGGATTTACTCCCTCACAGAGCTCAACACCTGGATGCAAGTGCGGAAGAGAGAAAACACAAAGTTTTGCTCACAAAAAAAATTGGGTTTCATTCATCTGATCCTTTTCAAACTTACATGGGGGTTTAATTTATAGGCCATTACAAGAGAGTAGGATTTTACATCTTCCCATGTGGGACTAAAGGAGGGGATCTTCAAATTAGGATATCAATCCCTACTCATATGGCCGGCCAATTGATTCCAAATTTGATTGAAGCTTCAAAAAGGAAAGTGGGTGGCACCTCCTTGTCTTGACCTCCAAGAAAATATTTTTTTCCTTCTATGCTTGGCCTTATCTGGAAGTGTTTGGGTGCCTCTTAACCTTGCCCTCCAAGAGAAAACTTGTTGCCTTTTATATCTGGCTTTAGTTGGAATGATTAGGGCGCCTCCTAACCTTGCTTTTTCAAGAGAAATCTCCTTCCTTCCATGGCTCAACCCTTTTTGGATACCTTCTTTTCTTTCTCCCCAAGTTATGGCTCCTTCTAACTTTGTTTTGAGTATTTCTGGCAGGTAATGGGCGCCTCCTTGAATTCCTCTCCAAGAGAATTTCTTCCCTTTTATAGTTTGGTTCTTTTGGGAAGTCTTGGGCCGCCCCCTTTGATGGGAAGAAGAAATGAAAAAAAATGCTTTATGAGATGAAGGAATGAGACTAAATATTCTAAAGGAGATTAGTTAAAGATCAATCTAATTAATTTCTTAAGCATATGGCTAATCGAACTATAATGACTAGGAATTTAATGAACACAACTCAATATGATTAAACGCAAATCTAGAGTGGACTAAACAGAATAATAATGATCTACCATAGTAAATTAACCATCTAAATTAAGCTAGTCCTACTTTTTTAATAATCCAAACCCTAAGAAGTTAGGGATTACCTGACCTTGATCAATCCAAAGGATTTCTCTCAAGGTAAGTTCTAGGATGACCAAAATACACCACTTGGTGGCTCACTCAGCATTCTGGGTTCTGGCAAGAAGTTCCTTCTTCTAAAGTCTGGATTCCGGAGGCCCTGTCACAAAGAAACCTGGGATTAGAAACAAGCTAAAGAACTCAAATTAAAGAAGGGAAGAATGATGGGTTGAAGGATGGATGAAGGCTTCTTCTTCTTGAGGGAATCGACTCCTTTCTGATTCCTAGGGTTGGAGAACCGGCTCCTTGCTTGATCACTTGATTCTTGGCTTGATTTCTTCTTGAACTTTGATGCGAACTTGATCTTCTTTGAGAGATGCAATGGAAAGAAAGTGTTTGAAGTGGAGAAAAGAGGAGGAAGAGGAAGAGAGAAACAAGGTCACATAGACCTAAAAGAAACCTAGGCACAAAGCCAAAGAGGGGCACATAGCCAAGACCTTCACATAGAAGAAAGAGCTTTTTTTTTCATTCATTTATCAATCTCCCACATTTCTCATGCCCAAGGCTTTTTAAAGACTTACATTTGAATTCAAACTAACCTAATTTGGTGGAGGATATCATGGGGAAGTTACATGGAATAAGGAGAGAATTGTGGGAATAGGTTTGATATGATTTGGAGGAGTGGTCCCCCCTCACTTTGGCCGACCACCCTTGCTTTGGAGAGCTTTGGTCGGCCAAGCATGAATTTAAATTCAAATGACATGCTAAGGCTTGACTTGGTTGACCATCTTCAAAAACTTGGACTTGGTGATTTGACCTCCTTCTTGATTTTGACAATTTGACCATCTCCATGACTTTGGACTTTGACTAATTGACTTTCTTCAAGAATTGGCTCCTTGGGACTTGATTAAGAGTCAGCTCCTTTAGTGGTGAGGTGTCTGATGAGGTGGCAAGAGTCGGCTCCAAGGTGGTGGTGATGTGCCTTCAAGAGTCGGCTCTAGGGTGGTGATGTGTCTTCAAGTGTGGGCTCCATTGGTGGTGAAGTGATGAAGTGGTACTTTGAAGCCCGAGTTGCTTCTTGATAAGTCTTCAAAAGTGAGTTGACTGGATTGACTGACCCAACAGCGGACTAACCTGTCCTTGATTACATTTATTTTGAAATAAAATATTGACATGATTTGTTACTCCAACCATAAGGACTTTTGGATGGGTTGAAGTCTTTTTGTTAACCTGGTGCCCACACCAATTCTCCCAGGGTGGGAGGAACTCGACCCTGTCGAGTGATATGTTTCTATTATATCCGGGTCGATTTGTTGCAGGTCCTCTCGGGTGATCCAGGAGTCTTCAGATTCAGGACGTCCTTGCCATCGAATCAGATAGCGTTGGTAGCCCTTATTTCTAGTGGTGATAATCTGGTCATCCAAGATTCTTTCAACACTCTCTCTTTGCTCAGGAATATTTGGTGGTGGACACTCATTTGGGACATCACTCTCAAAGGATACACTAGGACCAAAAAGCTCATCAGGTATTGGTACAGGTTCCTTGTATTCTTTGAGGTCAGAAATATTAAAAGTAGAACTAATGCCATAACTAGATGGTAAATCTACTACATAAGCATTAGATCCAATTCTCTTTATTATTCTGAAGGGTCCGGCTCCCCGGGCATGGAGTTTCTTCATTGTTCCGGGTGGAAACCTCTCTGGTTTGAGTTTAATCATTACTAAATCCCCTTCATTAAATTCTTTAAGCCGTTTATGTAGATCAGCCGTATGCTTATAAAATTCATTGCTTGTTTGAATCTTTTGGCTAATCTCCTTATACAAGTCCTT
Organism: Areca catechu; assembly: GCA_021397845.1. Classification (NCBI taxonomy): domain Eukaryota; kingdom Viridiplantae; phylum Streptophyta; class Magnoliopsida; order Arecales; family Arecaceae; genus Areca; species Areca catechu. Next base: position 103,190,867 of record CM038039.1, on the reverse strand, counting down.
AAGATGCTGTGCATATGATTCGGCGGATTCCGACACCCGTGCATGTGCTGGTAATGGGACTAGATCTAAAGGTCTCTTAGGTTTATATCCATGGACCACTTCAAATGGACTCTTCCCAATAGATCTATTGACTGAGCTATTATAAGCAAACTCAGCACGAGGAAGTAAAAGATCCCAGCTCCCTAAGTTTTCTCCAACTAAACACCTCAATAGATTACCTAAGCTTCGGTTTACAACCTCGGTTTGGCCATCAGTTTGAGGGTGATAGGCTGTAGAGAATTTCAGTTTGGTACCTAACATGTGCCAGAGGGTTTTCCAGAAGTAACTGGTGAACTTGACATCTCTATCTGACACAATGGTTCTAGGTAAACCATGAAGCTTAACGATATGATCCAAGAAAAGTTTGGCCACTTTTGACGCATCTAAAGTCTGAGAACACGGAATAAAGTGCGCCATCTTAGAAAATCGATCGACAACCACAAAGATAGAATCATGTTTCTTGGGAGTTCTAGGGAGACCTGTCACGAAATCCATACTAATGTCTTGCCACGGACCTTCAGGGACAGGTAAAGGTGTGTACAAACCAGTGTTTTGTTTTTGGTGCTTTGCTACCGCACAGGTTCGACACTGGGCTACTATCTGGGCAACATTCTTCTTAAGACTAGGCCAGAAAAATTGATCCTCCATAGCCAAGATGGTTTTGTTTCTACCAAAATGTCCAGCTAATCCTCCAGCATGGGCTTCCCAGATCAGAAATTCCCTAACAGAAGTTTTGGGAATGCACAGCCTATTTTCCTTGAAAAGGTATCCATCTAATAGAATGTAATCGCTATGTTCACTAGACGGACCTTGTTGGAGGGAGTGATAGATATGACCAAAGTCAGGGCATGTAGAATACTCACTCTTCAACCTATCAAATCCTACTATCTCAGTCCTCACAGTATTCATCAACATAGATCGACGGCTTAATGCATCAGCAACTCGATTCTCAGTACCGGCACGATGTTTCAGAACGAACGTGTACCCTTGTATGAACTCTACCCATTTCCCGTGCCTAGGGTTCAACTTCTTCTGAGAACTAAGGAACCTAAGAGCTTCATGATCAGAAAATAAAACAAATTCCTGCGGTAAAAGGTAGTGACGCCAATAGCGTAAAGCTTGTACTACCGCATATAGCTCCTTATCATAGGTTGAATACCTTAGTCTCGCATCATTCAACTTCTCACTAAAGAATGCTACTGGGTGATTCTCTTGACTTAAAACTCCTCCAATTCCAACCCCAGAAGCATCACAAGCGACCTCAAATAATTTGGAAAAATCCGGAAGCCTTAAAACAGGTGCTTGTGTCATTATCTCTTTAATCATTAGGAAAGCTTTATCAGCCGCTCTAGTCCATTCAAAATTTCCTTTCCTAATGCAATCAGTGATGGGTGCCACTATCGTACTGAATCCCCTAATAAACCTCCTATAGAAAGTGGTTAGACCATGGAAACTACGTACTTCATGGATGTTCTTGGGTACAGGCCATTCTACTATGGATTTGACTTTCTCTGGGTCAGCTGACACTCCTTCAGAAGTAACTACAAATCCTAGAAAGATGACTCTATGTGTGAGGAAGTCACACTTTTTGATATTGGCATAGAGGCTATCTTTTCTAAGAACTTGACAAACTTGGCTCAGGTGATCTAAGTGGTCTGCCTTGGTTTGGCTATATATAAGGATATCATCAAAATAGACCACAACAAATTTTCCTATGAAGGCTTTCAACACCTGATTCATGATCCTCATAAATGTGCTGGGTGCGTTGGAAAGACCGAATGGCATGACTAACCACTCATATAATCCATCTTTAGTCTTGAAAGCGGTCTTCCATTCATCCCCAGGTCTAACTCTAACCTGATGATAGCCACTCTTTAAATCAATTTTGGAGAAAATTGTTGCTCCGGCTATCATATCTAACATGTCGTCAAGTCGTGGGATCGGGAACCTATACTTCACCGTAATCTTATTGATGGCTCGGCTATCTACACACATCCGCCAAGTACCATCCTTCTTAGGGGTTAACAATGCGGGGACTGCGCAAGGACTTAGACTTTCCTTAATAAACCCCTTCCTAAGTAATTCCCCAATCTGTTTCTGCATTTCCTGATGTTCAGCTGGGTTCATCCTATAGTGAGGCAAATTAGGTAAAGTTGCCCCGGGGACTAAATCTATGACATGCTGTATGTCCCTTAAAGGTGGAAGGCTATCGGGAAGATCTTCGGGAAATACGTCCTTATACTCTTCTAATAATTGGACCACCTCTGGAGGGTGTTCTATAGGTGTGTGGTCCTTAACCTCTTTTGCTGCTACCACCCAAATAGGTGCTCCCTCTTGGATATCTTGTTCTATTTCTTTTGCACCTATCAGATTTAATCCAGTTTTCTTTTCCTTCAAGCTACTGGTTCCTCTCCTGACATTGTCCTTAGGCTCTTTTGGATGAATGACAATTCTCTTGCCATTAAAATTGAAAGCACAGGAGTTTGACCGACCAAAGATGGTCACATCATGATCAAACAGCCATGGCCTGCCTAAGATGATGCTACTTACTCCCATAGGAAGCACATCACACCAGACCTTATCTTGATAGGATTGAATTTGGATTTGGACTTGGCACCGTAGCTTGATTGGAATAGATGTAGAGTCTATCCAGGATACCTTATATGGATTGGGATGTGGTACAACGGATAACCCTAAACTCTTTGCTGCACTAGTGGAAATGGCGTTGACACAGCTTCCACTATCTATCACAATCTTACAGACCTTTTCCTTAATTTTGACAAATGTTTGTAGGATGTTAGTCCTACGCCAGTCTTCTTGTTCTTTGGTCTGTGTCATGATACACCTAACGACTCCTAGTAAATCTGATGAGTCCAAATTTTCCTCATCTCCCTCATACTCATCAGCTAAGCAATCTTCTGCTTCATACACTTCTTCGTCACCATTCTCTAAATGCTCTAAGCCTTCTTCCTCTACTTCACCAATGTGTAAAGCTCTAGAGGGACACTGACTCATATAATGACCCGGTTGACGGCACTTATAACATACTTGACTTGTCCTACCTTGACTTTCAGGCCCTTTTCCTTTATCTTCTCTAGATGGGGTGGCTGAATTGGGCCTAGGAATTGGATTTGAGCTGGACCTAGGCTTAGCTGTGGGAGTAGGAACCGAACTGGGTCTACTAGCAAGTGGACTGAACCTAGAGGGCTCTGGTTTCCTAAAAGTAGATCTCCTCTGAAATCTCTCATAGTCCATGGCAACCTGATATGCCTGCTCTAAATCATGGACTTCCCTCAAAAATAATTCCCCCTTGATGTCTTCATTCAGCCCTGATCTAAACCTAGACAAAGTGGCTGCCTCCGACTCGACCACGTTGCACCGCATGACAAACTCGTCAAATTTGGTGACATACTCAGAGACGGTTTTGTTTCCTTGTGTTAACCGTTGCCACTGATCTAGTAATCTCTCTTGATAAGACATGGGTAGGTATTTTTCTCTAAGTTTTCTCTTCATATCTCTCCATGTGCTTACCGGTACATCTCCCCTCTGTCTAATCGTGCGCTCTACATTTCCCCAATGTAGTCTAGCCTGTCGAACCAGCCTGATCTTAGCAAATTTGAATCTCCTCTCATCTGACATGTCATACCAATCAAAATACTGGTCCATGTCAGCCTCCCAATCTATATACACCTTAGGATCTAAGCTTCCTTCAAAAGTTGGTGCATCTAGACGGATGTTCCTTAAGGCCCGGTCATCCTGATCGAAATTTTCATGGTGATGCCTTCTTTGATTAAAGTCAGGGGTGTGATCATCAAAATCGTGTTGTGGCCTTCTATGGGTTGGGTCAGGAGTGCGTTCTTGCCGTTGGGCTCTGGGATGGTCTGGAGGTAATCTGGGAGATGGTGGTTCAGTTGGAGTTAACCTAGCTTCCTCTAGGACCCCTATTCTATCCTCGACCCGATCAAGCTTAGCATTCATTGTAGCCATTTGCTCTATCATAGACTTCATGAGACTCTCCATATTAGGGTCCATGGACGAACTTGGTTGATCTTGTGAACGGTGGAATGGTGTTCCTGATCTAGTGGTCATGAAAATGATGCACTCGAACGACTATGGCTCCTAGACCTAGAGCACAAGTTAAGAACCCAATTGAAAGACTAACTAACCAGTAGTAACTTATATCACTTGGCCAGGTAGGTGGAAGGGGAGCTGGAGATCCCTGAATACCAACCTTAGACACCAATCAGAGATTGGCCAGGTAGGTGGATCAAACCACAAGCCCTTACACACCAATCCTAGACACCAAGTTAATAAGCACACACTAACTAGCTAATACAATCAACTTGATTTCTAATTCGAACCCGACCTGTTGGTGTCCCTAACCCACTAGGGTATTAGGTCTAATTGATTTTAATTAAGGATTGGGTTCGAATGATGAAGGGAGGTGGTTTTTTGGGCTAAGGACAGGTAATTACTTCCTGACCTTATGTTAATTTCATGCCCTTAGATAGCTTAATCATGAAATGAATGCATGACTAAATTACTGATGCAGAGTGGTGTGTTGCAGTTCGAAAGTGATGTTGGAAGGTGCAGTAAAAAACGTCAAAAAAATTTGAAAAAAATTAATGAGAACTCCTAACTTATAGATGTCATACCAGGTGAAGCAGAATTTCAAAATAAAATCTAGACTGTTCTAGGCAGATCCTGAACAAAGGCACTAAAAGCTCAAGAACAGAACAGAAAACCTAATGACACTATCGGACTGCAGGAATTTTCATTTTTTTTGTAATTTTTTTCTGAAGCTGAAATTTTAAACGGTGATAAACAACTTAAAATGGAACAAGAAAAAAAATATGTCAAAGAAAAATGCACTACTTGCCTTTGGAGCTGCAGGCGGATTACAGTCAGCCTACACCTAATTACAGCAAGCAGGGAAAAATCAGACTTACATAGAATTCTTCTATGTAGTCCAAAGCAATGACCAAGATAGGACAACCTTACACTATAAGGATCCACCTTATAGTAGGACAACCTGATTTCATCTTGGTTTTGCAATGCAAGGGTTGGCTATAATCTTATAGCACCAAAGATAAATCGATGCAAACCCTAAACACAGATATGCCCTAATCAACCTGCTCTGATACCAAAAATGATGGGAAGAAGAAATGAAAAAAAATGCTTTATGAGATGAAGGAATGAGACTAAATATTCTAAAGGAGATTAGTTAAAGATCAATCTAATTAATTTCTTAAGCATATGGCTAATCGAACTATAATGACTAGGAATTTAATGAACACAACTCAATATGATTAAACGCAAATCTAGAGTGGACTAAACAGAATAATAATGATCTACCATAGTAAATTAACCATCTAAATTAAGCTAGTCCTACTTTTTTAATAATCCAAACCCTAAGAAGTTAGGGATTACCTGACCTTGATCAATCCAAAGGATTTCTCTCAAGGTAAGTTCTAGGATGACCAAAATACACCACTTGGTGGCTCACTCAGCATTCTGGGTTCTGGCAAGAAGTTCCTTCTTCTAAAGTCTGGATTCCGGAGGCCCTGTCACAAAGAAACCTGGGATTAGAAACAAGCTAAAGAACTCAAATTAAAGAAGGGAAGAATGATGGGTTGAAGGATGGATGAAGGCTTCTTCTTCTTGAGGGAATCGACTCCTTTCTGATTCCTAGGGTTGGAGAACCGGCTCCTTGCTTGATCACTTGATTCTTGGCTTGATTTCTTCTTGAACTTTGATGCGAACTTGATCTTCTTTGAGAGATGCAATGGAAAGAAAGTGTTTGAAGTGGAGAAAAGAGGAGGAAGAGGAAGAGAGAAACAAGGTCACATAGACCTAAAAGAAACCTAGGCACAAAGCCAAAGAGGGGCACATAGCCAAGACCTTCACATAGAAGAAAGAGCTTTTTTTTTCATTCATTTATCAATCTCCCACATTTCTCATGCCCAAGGCTTTTTAAAGACTTACATTTGAATTCAAACTAACCTAATTTGGTGGAGGATATCATGGGGAAGTTACATGGAATAAGGAGAGAATTGTGGGAATAGGTTTGATATGATTTGGAGGAGTGGTCCCCCCTCACTTTGGCCGACCACCCTTGCTTTGGAGAGCTTTGGTCGGCCAAGCATGAATTTAAATTCAAATGACATGCTAAGGCTTGACTTGGTTGACCATCTTCAAAAACTTGGACTTGGTGATTTGACCTCCTTCTTGATTTTGACAATTTGACCATCTCCATGACTTTGGACTTTGACTAATTGACTTTCTTCAAGAATTGGCTCCTTGGGACTTGATTAAGAGTCAGCTCCTTTAGTGGTGAGGTGTCTGATGAGGTGGCAAGAGTCGGCTCCAAGGTGGTGGTGATGTGCCTTCAAGAGTCGGCTCTAGGGTGGTGATGTGTCTTCAAGTGTGGGCTCCATTGGTGGTGAAGTGATGAAGTGGTACTTTGAAGCCCGAGTTGCTTCTTGATAAGTCTTCAAAAGTGAGTTGACTGGATTGACTGACCCAACAGCGGACTAACCTGTCCTTGATTACATTTATTTTGAAATAAAATATTGACATGATTTGTTACTCCAACCATAAGGACTTTTGGATGGGTTGAAGTCTTTTTGTTAACCTGGTGCCCACACCACCCTTGATTTGTGGACCCCTGGTGGATTTCTCCTCAATTGGCGCATGAAAGAGGGGAGCTGCTATCTATGGTGTGGGGACCAAAGCCTGCTGGATGGAGATGTGGCGCCCCCTGGACTCAGGCGTAAGGCTGGGAGTGTGGCTGGGAGTGTGGCGCCCACTTGCTTGGCCTTGGGAGAAAATGTAACACCCCAGGTTGAAGCCCTAGTCCACTACTGAGTCAACATGACTCAACAAAATAAAAATTGCAGGTAATACAGACTCAAACTAAAATTGAGTTGATCAAGTCAACCCTTATTACAAGCCAAAAAATCTAATTCTTCGGGCAAGGTTAATCAGAGATCCAGATGGAGCTCTGAAGTCTTCTTCTGAGTCTAGTGCCCGCACCAAATTTGGTTGACCAGGTCAACCATTATTACAAATCCTAATCTTCGGGCAAGGTCATTCAGAGATCCAGATGGAACCCTGAAGTCTTCTTCTAATTCTGGTGCCCGCACCATTCTTCCCCTTCCACTTGAGCCCGCGCTGCCTCTTCTGGCCGGAGAAGTTGCCAAACCATCGTGTGGCCACCCTTCCTCCCGGAAAAGCCATTGGTCTCTACCCTACCACCGCCGGACCGTCTGCAAGAGTTGCCCGATGCTGTCTCGTGTTGCTTGAGCTCCTTGGCCGAACATTGCTACCTTCCATCCTATCAAGATGTCCTCGTCTTCCACTCATTGCCCAACACGACCTTGTCCTTACCTGTCCGGCTTCTTATCCACACCGCTGCTCATCTGCGTCGCCTTGCCTGCTGCCATAGCCATCGATCGATCTTGATCTTCCATCGTCGGTTTCCTTCCACTCCACCAGCAAACCAAGGACAGTCAGCTTCAGCCTTTGTTCCTCTTACTATCAGTCCCAAGATGCTGTCAGGTCCTTCCCACCGCTGATGCTGTTGTTGGAAGATAACAATCTGAGTTTGAGTTTTAAAGTCAGAATAGATATCACGGAGATGGTTGGACGAATGCGGAGGAAGCTTGCCGGGATTATGTGAGTAGGTGCGAGGATAAAGGCATAGAACCGAGATTGTTGGGTAGATTAAGATAAGAAATCACCACGGTTCCCACACGGGCCTGACATGGTGCTTCCCATCTATAAAGCCCTCGACCATTCTCCGCTTCAGGGATTATTCTGGCTTCCATTCTGCACCCTATTCTGTATTATTCCGACTCCACTCTCCGCTCCACTCTGCCTCTTGATGCGGAACTAAAATGCATGCATTATTATTTTTGTAATTTTTATTGGTTAAGTTATGTATTTAATTCTCAAAGAATTGACCAAGAACCTAAGTAGAGAATTCTATGTAAGTAAAAAACTACAGCATGCAAAGTACAACCTAAAAAGCAATAAGAAAGAGGACCGCCGAGGCTAAGAAGTCTCGGTTGGGCTAGTTCCCCTTCAATAAAGCTACTGGCAAGTAGAGGGGATATACCTGATAGTGATTGATGCGACCGATGAACATCGCTTATATAGAGTCATGAGACTTAGGGCCTAAGCAAAAGAAAACAAGGAAAATAATGGGTGCCCACTTTCTTCCTAAAGTGTGGGGTGAATATATGGAAGAAAACACTCTCATGCCATACAAAATCCCTGCAAACAAGATAGGTAGTGGGCAGCCAAAGGGGGGACCAAGGGGCACCAACTTCTTACTTTTCTTGGCTTGGGGTGGACCACTTCTTTTCTAAGCAAGCTGGCATGAATCAAGGGATTCATGTTTATCTGTTTTGACTTTCCTTCTTGTCATGCTGGCGTGTGGAGTTGGTGTGCTTGCAGTGTGGAAGGGGTGTGCTGGCACGTGGTCATCAACTCCTCATGCATGGGCTGACTTCATGATCCTCCAAGTAATCCTAGGTGGCAAAATCCAGGGTATGACTGGGACTCCATGTGGTTGTTGAGGTGGCATGCTGGGTGATGTCTTTCATATGCTTGGGCCTTCTTCGATAGGGCTTGACTCAATATAGACTCAATACAACTGGACATGATTATAAGACTCAGAATATGATTAGCTCAACATGAGTTGACTGGTACAAGACTCAAATAATGAAAATAATAACTCAAATTGGCTAAGCCCTTATTACAAATTGGACTCAAACACTACTAAGTAATCCATAGAGAGTTGAGAAGCCTCTGTTTTATTCTGGTGCCTCTAGTGTCCGCACCAATTCTCCCGGGATGGGAGGAACTCGACCTTGTTGAGTAAGGATCACACTAGCTCACTTATCTCGAGAAGATCTGGGTCGAGGCACTGCAAGCCCTCTCAAAAAATCCATAAATCGTCCGACTTTGGCCAGCCTTGCCATCAGACCAGGTAGCATTGATAGCCGCGACCCCGAGTCATGATGGCTTGATCGTCCAGGATACGCTCGATTCGTTCTCCTCTTGCAGGCCAAATAATTGGTGGACACTCTGGGCTAGGGTCACTCATAATGAAAGGAGTAGGTCTAAAGGCCTCACTGGGTATTGCTGTCGGTTCCCTATACTCAACCAGGTCTGCGATATTGAAGGTGGAACTATTGCCCAAATCCGGAGACAAATTTAGCACACAGGCATTTGGTCCAACATTCTCTATTACTTTGAAAGGTCTGGCTCTGTGAGAATGAAGCTTCTTTTTAGGCCTAAGCCTAACCAAGATAGAATTCACTACATTAGATTTCTTGGCCCTTTTTCGAGAATTAGCTAGTTTGTTTCAAAATTAGTGCTAGTGGTGAACATGCTGGGCACATACATACTCCTAATAGGTGACACAAAGGATTCATACTAACACCTAATAGACTGACTCTGCATTCCTAGTGAAAGAGATTTATTAGGTCTTAACTACAACTTGGGCATGGGGCATGAGTCTTGGTTGATGGATGACATGTAGAAAAAAATTTGCCAGGAACTCCTAATAGATGCCAGAGGGTCTTCCAAAGTTAGGTAGTAAATAGGATGGGCTCTATGGATTCTTGCAACCTAGTAACCTCAACAAAATATGACCTAATGGTTCTAGAAATATGAGATGACCCAGGAAAGGGTAGGAAATAGGAAGGGGATTTAGGGACTAGTTCTGGGCTAAAGAGACTGACCTTAATGTATGAGCATTGGGTTATATCTCTAGGCAAGAAAAGGTCCATGCTATGGAAGGATGGGTCAATAATTTCTGGGAAGAGGTCCTCAATGGGAACTATTGGAGGGGGCTCATCCTGGGGGTACTGATTCAAAGAGATCAGGTCCTTAATAAATCTTCTGGTTCTTGTATTTTAAGAATAGACTCTATAACTTGGCTCTCCTCCACGGTTTCCTTAGGTAAGGTTCTAGCAGCAGTATCTAAGTTCTCCTCCTCTAATTATTCTTCCACTACAGGTTCCTCTACTTGACTTAACTTATAGGTGGCCTCTTTAGATTTATCGGTGGGCTCAGGAGTTTCTTTCTCTAAATTCTCAAGGGGTTCATCCTCTTCAAAGTCTTCTCCTTCGTATTCATCTACTAAACTAGGATCAGCCTCATACACTTCTACCTCAGGCTCATTAATGGGTTCTGGGGTCTTTTCCTTGCAAACTAATGGTATAGGAGTAGTAGGCTGGTCTAAAGGAAGTCGACTAGGTTTGGACTTAGGTTCAAGGGAATTAACCTTGTCGGACTTAGGTTGACTGATCATGAGTTCCCTCTGATATAACTCGAATTCCCTAGCTAGGTGATAGGCTTCCTCTAGGTCCTGAATTTGCCAATGAAACAACTCCCACTGGATATCCCTATACAGGCCATCTCGAAATCTAGCCATGATCTTAGACTTAGGTTCGATTGTGTTACATCTCATACTAAACTCATTAAATTGGTCAATGTACTTAGACACAGTCATGTTCCCTTGTTTCAATTTGTACCATTGGTCTAAAAGTTGGTACTCATAAGATCCACCTAGGTACTTCTCTCTTAATTTACTTCTCATGGCTTTCCAGGTACGAATTTCATCTCCTCTTTGATAACATTCATCCTCAATATCTTTCCAGTATCGCCTAGCATGTCGGATTAGCTTACGTGTGGCCAATCTAACTTTCCTAACTCTGTCATCTGAGTGTACTCAAAATACTGATCCATTCTTTCTTCCCAATCAATATACACCTCAGGATCTAGGGTTTCATCAAAAGTGGGTGCATAGGGTTGGGTGTGTCTAACAGGTCTTTCCTCTGGGTCCACCAAGTATGGGTATGGGCACCTAGGATTAGACTCAGGGGCAAGATCATGATAATATGCTCTTGGATCAAGGGCATTGGGCCTAGATGATCTACATTTAGTATGGGCCATTCGAGCTTCTAATCTAGGCTTCAAGATTATCCTTGGATTCAGCCAAAGGTGAAGATAGTGGGTGAAATGGGACTCCTGATCTAGTGCACATGCAAGACTCAACACTAACTTAACTATGGCTGCCTAGACCTAGAGCCCAAATAGAATGGGTTGACTCAATTTACACACAACTCAACTCCTAGTCCTTCAACTAGCCAGGTAAGAGGTGGGATGGTGGGAGGCCCCCTGCTCTCGCAGTGACCCAATTAAGGAACCATCGATCCGCTTAGATCATTTGACACTATACCTCTAGCGTAGACACTAGTGTCTAGTAATAGGAGATGAATTGGGTACACTAGTCGTCCCACAATGGTTGAACCCAATCGGTTGGTGTCCCTAGCCAATTAGGGCAAATTTAGTCTAATTAATTTTAAATTAGGCTTGGGACCGAATGCAAGGGATGTGGTTTTAGGCTAAGCAAAGGAAATGGCCTCCTTCCCTTATCTTGGATATTGATGTCCTTAAGTTAATTATGCAATGATGGAAGGCAGATAGAAATGCAAATTAGGGTTTTAGGAGTTTTTGGTGTTTTATGAGTATATGTAAATTTTTTTGTTGTTTTGGTATTTTTTTTTTAAATAGAAAGATAATTTGTAAATAATAACTTAAGATGTAGGAAACATGCCAAAAATTTATGATATGCAAGAATTATACTAAAACAACCCTAAACTTGCTGAAATTGACTTTGTTGCTAAAAACAGGACAGAATTGTTCTCAGGCAATTTTTTGGCTGGCAGAAAATCCATAGATTGAAATAATTTCTGAGAAAAATTTAAATCAATTTCAATTATAAGGAATTCAGAAAAATAAATTTCATTTTTTTCTAAGTTTTTTGTGGGTAGAAACATTTAAAACAGCAGGGTATATACTGAGAAGGCCAAGATGCAAAAAATCCCTAATAAACTCTTTGTGTTCTTCTTCAGGGGTCAATTCACAGCGGTACCCCTACACGCTATAGGAGATCCCATAGATTGGAAAGAGAGGGTCTTGCAGCCCTACTAGTCTCCTATGACCGGACGGCCATGGTGAAGCACCCGACCGAATATGTAAAGAGAACTGAGCCCAAACAGGCTCTGATATCAAATGATGCGAAACTAAAATGCATGCATAATTATTTTTGTAATTTTTATAGGTTAAGTTATGTATTTAATTCCTGAAGAAAAGACCAAGAATCTAAGTAGAGAATTCTATGCAAGTAAAAAACTACAGCATGCAAACTAAAACCTAAAAGCAATAAGAAAGAGGACCGTTGAGGCTGAGAAGTCTCGGTTGGGCTTGTTCCCCTTCAATAAAGCTACTGGAAAGCAGAGGGGGTGTACCTGACAGCGGTTGATGCATTTGATGAAGATCATAGATGAAGGGATCGATCTCGCTCCCAGATGTGGCCTGGATGATCAAGCCGGAGACCACGAATTCTTAGCTTTCTACTCGATGATCCGATCGCTGCCCGACTAGAGTCATTGGATTTGTAGAAGTCGAGGGACCTATAAACAGCCTTTCAAGGGTTAGAAAACAAAGCAAAGATGAATGATTAATTAAGAAAATAGTAAGGGGAAGAAAAAGATTGATGTGGGCAGCCAGGGCTTGGAGAGGTGGATGGTGGCTGGAGACTGGGCGCATGACACCAGGAAGAAGAGGAGGGGCTTACAAAGAATCCCCTTAGCACACAGCAGATAGCACACAGCAATGAGAAAACTCAGTTGTATTCATTCAAAAATGTTATTAAATTTTCATACAAGGGGTCCCTTATATAGAGTCATGAGACTTAGGGTCCAAGCAAAAGAAAACAAGGAAAATAATGGGTGCCCACTTTCTTCCTAAAGTGTGGGGCTGAATACATGGAAGAAAATAATCTCATGCCATACAAAATCTCTCCAAACAAGGTACGTAGTGGGCAGCCAAAGGGGAGGACCAAGGGACGCCAACTTCTTACTTATCTTGGCTTGGGGTGGATCACTTCTTTCCTAAGCAAGCTAGCATGAATCAAGGGATTCATGTTTATCTGTTTCGAGTTTCCTTCTTGTCATGCTGGCGTGTGGAGTTGGTGTGCTTGGGGTATAGAAGGGGTGTGCTGGTGCGTGGTCATCAACTCCTCATGCATGGGCCGACTTCATGATCCTCCAATTAATCCTAGGTGGCGAAATCTAGGGTATGACTGGGACTCCATGTGGTTGTTGAGGTGGCACGCCGGGTGGTGTCCTTCACATGCTTGAGTCTTCTTTGACTGGGCTTGACTCAATATAGACTCAATACAACTGGACATGATTACAAAACTCAGAATATGATTAGCTCAACATGAGCTGACTAGTACAGGACTCAAATAATGAAAATATCAACTCAAATTGGCTATAAGCCCTTATTACAAATTGGACTCAAACACTACTAAGTAATCCACAAAGGGTTGAGAAGCCTCTGTCTTATTCTGGTGCCTTTGGTGTCTGCACCACCTCTTCTCGTATTTCATCCCACTCCCATCCACTTGTCCAATCCAATTCCAGTATTCATCATCTGCGAAGCTAATGTCCAGGATGGAAGGCTGATTATACTTCTCGGGATTCCACTGTAGTGCTTGGCACAAGGGGTTTAGTTTTATTTTCTAATCTTTTGTACTTACTTTCTATAAAACAAAAAGAGTTTCTTTTCAATATTTTTATGAGTTTTTATTTAATTCTTATTAGGCATAGTTTATTTTCTTAGGACAAGCCGTAATCAATAGGTACAGTTTGTGCTCTTGGAATAAATTATCTCTAAAAAGGAATTTTATAACTTGTATGCAACCGATTTTTAACTAATCTATATTTTAGGAGAACGGGCCATGATCGAACAGGTACGGGTCGTGATCGCCAAGAAGAGATTATATCTGGATCGAAACATACAGATCATTTACATAGAAGTGAAGTTCCAGCCCACCTAGCAAGTAACCAGTTGGAATTCCGATATTCTTATCTATTGCATTTATACTTTTTCATTATCTGTCTTAGTTAGTTAATTGATTTATACTTTTCTGTCATTAGTAAATATTAGCATTGGTGTTGAAAAGTTCTTTTTTGGAATAACCCAAAGTCCCTATGGATTCAACCCTTACTCCCATTATTCTACTTAAGAGTAGGGGATTTAAGGTTTTAAATCAGTGCGTAGCGATGCGCACCGGATTTTGGCACCGTTGCTGGGGACTTTTGGCGATATTTTGAGAAAAAACCAAAAAATTCAAAAATAAACAAAATCTTAAATTTCAAGAATTTAAATTTGAATTTCAAAAATTTAAATTTCAAAATTTAAAAATTCAAAAAAAAATTTAAAAAATAAAAAAATTAAAAAAACCAGTTGTTAGTAATTTTCAATCTTTAGTGCCTTGACATAAGGTGGCCTTGGCATAACTTGAAAGTTATGTTGAATGGTTGTCCTAGGGTACAAATTGGTTGAGTAAAAAAAATTTGTGCATTTTGCTTTTCATTTTTAGATTGACTTAGGTAAATTTACTTTTTTACAAAATTCAAAAAAAAAAATTTACCCTGACATCTCATAATTTATTAGGATTAGAGCCTTAATCACCAAACTTAAAAAAAAATGGTTTTAGTTTAATTTTGTTTGTTTATAACTTTTATTTTGGACACCCGACTTGTTGCATTTCATTATTCCATAATCAACTTAAGGGCATAACCCAATTAATCAGATAAGGTGGGGAGTTCAATACCCACAAACCACCACCCAGCGAGTTCAATACCCACAAACCACCACCCAGCATTTGCATTGACCTAAGCCTTAACTCTAAAATCAATTAGAAGTCAACCTTAGGAATTTCGAGCTCAATAGGACAAGGGAACCCTAGAGTTGGACCGGGTTCAGATCATTTAGCTACTTGGTATCTAAGAAAAGTGGTTTAGGGATAAGAGCCCGAAGGAAGGTGGTTCTTTAATTGGTTCCGTTCATTTACCTGGCCAATTTTAATTGGTATCTAAGGCAAGCAACAGGGGGACCCCACCAACCTTACATTTACCTGGCCAAGTCAGTTAGTTGATCTTGGGCTTGGAGTGCTTGAACGTAACCTTAGATCAGTTAGGAGCTATCTAGATCTAGGTTAACCCCAGGATAGTTATTTTGATTGTTTCATTTTTTTGAAAAAAAAGTTAATTAAAATAATTTCTTTTCTTCTCTTTAGTCTAGGACCCTCTTAGGAGTTTGTCTTTAGACCTTTTCTTTCCTTCCCCTTTCTTTTTTTTAAAATAATAATAATAATAATAAAATAAAATACCCAACCATGTACCAATTTTTTGAGTCTAGGTATGACCAAATTGATCAAGATCGAACTCATATGGCTTATAGACCAGGAGAAAACTTAAATTTTGATGCTTACAACCCAGGTTAGGGGGCTCAATTAGATTTTTCATGGCAACTACACCCACTAGTTATCCCGGTACCCCAAAGACCTTCGTTTGCAGATGCTTCTTATTACGATCTGCCCTATTTAGATTGTCAACCTTCTCCTACTCCTTATAGCCTATCTTTTCAAGAAAAGGTTTTACAAGCACTAGACCAGATTGGAAAAATTAGTCAGAACCCATCTCTTCCTCAGACTAACCCAGAAGTTGATAGATTTGCCCAATATCAACAACCAATCATGCCTCAGTAGCAATCTATCGATGAGCTTAATATATATGATTCGACTGAGGCAAAGAAACCAAACTGGTGGGATGAACTACTTCCATCATCATCTTACTCACCGATGACTTCCTTTGATGATATGATGGAATTCATTGAGGCTCCCCAGGAACCACAACAGAATAACACAGTAGGGGAAGCCATACCTCCTAGTTATCCCTAGAACTCATTAGATCCCTATATGGATCAGTGTAAGGTAGATGATTTTAATGAAGATGAAGATATCATAGGGAGGGATGATCCACTTTTCAAACCCACCCCACTTTTGATAGAACAAGTTAAGCCAACACCTAGCCCCCCAATAGTTCCTCCGTTAAAATCACCACTAGATTTAGAATTGACACTGCTTCCTGTCACACCTACTGACACCCTACCAAAGATTTCTAATTAGGAAGACCTAATAGTTGGTGTTCTAAGGATGCATAGACAAGCTGTTGGATGGGATGTTGGATAGGATCTTTATGAAAAGAGGGATAATGATCTTAAAGAGTTTATCAATGATTTTTCTATATTTGTCACTACTTTTGAAGATCACCTCCAAAATCTATCTTTTATTCTAAAACAATGTATGGAGACAGACCTACAATTAACTTGGATAAAGTACCATCAGGAAGGGATGATGTCAAGACACATCATACCCGAGAATGGGATTAAGGTAGACCTTTCTAGAGATGGAAAAAATTTTAACCTTCCGCCCCCACTCTCAGCCCAACACACACAATCCCTTCCTAATCTTCAACAAAATTGTCATAGAATTTTTCAATTTTGGTCTAGCAAGTTTATCTCCTATATTTTATGGATCAGGGATAATCATCGTAGAATACTCTACGAACATTTTTATGCTATGTTGATAAGGCCTCCTGATTGGCCTGTCTTCTAAAAATTTTCTTGAGGGATGTACCTAAGTTCAATATCAGTAATACTCCCTCTTAGCATCTGGCTGAAGATGTTAAACTTAGCGCTCCTGGGAAGCAACCTAGTTCATGCATTTAGCTTTAAGCTTTTATTCCTTGTTTTTAGAATAAATTAAGAGGAGTAATAAAATAAGAATGCGAGGAACATGGCGACAAAAGAACATCCAATGTTAATACCCTACCAAGTGATATCCTTATGTGCCATTACATTATTAGTATCCTCTTCCATTGGGAATAATGTAAATTAAGTTGGGGGGCTAATTAAATTAATCCTCGAGTAAAACTTTAATCAATTTTTGTGTACCAAGCTTTGTCTCGATTTGAAAATAATCAAGCTCGCTAAACGAGGAGTAATTAACAGTTTTGACAATTTGAGAGATACTCAGGGTCTATTTATCAAGGAAACCCTATAAATGGTAGAGTGTAGACCATAAATTTTTTTTTTGTTAAGTAATTCCAGAACCTTTTGCCTATTAATCTTGATAAAGAATCATACTTATAATGGTATAAGCATCACAAAAAGTCTGTTTAATAATTAAGGCTTTTAGCATCTCTCACTGTGTAACCGGGCTCCTTCATCTAAATAAGCGTTGTTGTTTGCGTCAAAAGGTGAGGATATAAAGAAACATTTTGTAGATTCAGTCTTGACTTGAAGCCTTTTTGACTAGAGTCAGTAAGCCCGAGGGGTGTTTTACACCTAATGCCCAAAAGCCAACTGGTTTGGGAGTTATAGGCTTAAAGCTCTCTACAAGGGTTAACTAAAAAGCAAGATGTCAGGACATTGCACTGACTCTACGTTTCATTCTTTTCAATAAAAAAAATTAAAAAAAGTGGGGACTAAATAAATATTATACCAAAACCAAAGTAAGTTGGAAGATTTAGAGAGTGAGATAAAAAGTTGGTAAAAGAAAAACTCTTAAAACTTCTATGGACTTCACTCTACCACTAAATGGATGGAATTGGTAATCCAATAAAGTACAGTTTTAATGCTCTAACCAGGTATCCTCTGATTTTAGAGTTAGTAAGATGATTTTCACTTCTTGGACAGGTTAGTACACAAGACTAATTCATTTTCTTTACTCGAGGATGAGCAAAGTTCAAGTTGGCGGGTGTGATAATTATTAAAATTATGATAATTAATCCAATTTTATTTAGTTAAAATTAATACTTTTATGTGGTATTTTGCAGAAATTGACCTCATAAACTTATAGATCTCAATTTATGGAATCCAATGGCACAAACCGGATCCAAATCGGAGTTCATATGAGGCAACAATCAATTTTAGAAAAAAAATAGCATGACTTTCAAAGCAGTACAACTTTTGGAACATTATTAAGCCGGTCCACTATGGACTGGTTGATTGGTCCTCAGATCTCCCGCTGGTCTATGAGAAGCCATGATTCATGGTCCACGAACCAGAACCATGGACGGCAAAGCCTCATTCGAGCCCAAACCTTCGAAGCAGCTCCCTCGCACCATCCCGCCACCGCTAGTGCCTGTCTCGCCGACCGGAGGTGTCCCCCATGCCCAGAAAAGCTACCGGAAGAGTAGTCGGCCACCTCCTCCATCGTTTTCATCTTTTGGTTCACCTTCTTCCCCTTCCTCATAAGCCCACACCGCCTCTTCTGGTCGATGAAGTTGTCAAACTGTCGTGCGGCCACCCTTCCTCCCGGAAAAGCCATCGGTCTCTGCCCTACCATCGCCGGACCGTCTGCAAGAGTTGCCCGATGCTGCCCAGTGCTGCTTGAGCTCCTTGGCCAAACATTACTGCCTTCCATCCCGTCGAGATGTCCTCGTCTTCCGCTCATCGCCCAGCATGACCTTCTCCCTACTTGTCCGGCTTCTTATCCACATCGCTACTCATCTGCGCTGCCTCGCCTGCTGCCATAGCCATCGGTCGATCTTTATCTTCCATCGCCAGTTTCCTTCCACTCCACTAGCAAACCAAGGATAGCCAGCTCCAGCCTTCATTCCTCTTACTGTCAGTCCCAAGATGCTGTCAGGTGCTTCCCACCATTGATGCTGCTATTGGAAGATAACAATCTAAGTTTGAGTTTTAAAGTCGGAACAGATATCACGGAGATGGTTGGACGAACGTGGAGGAAGCTTGCCGAGATTATGGGAGCAGGTGCGAGGATAAAGGCATAGAACCGAGATTGTTGGGCAGATTAAGATAAGAAATCACCACGATTCCCACACAGGCCCGACACGGTGCTTCCCATCTATAAAGCCCTCGACCATTCTCCGCTCCGAGGATTATTCTGACTTCCATTCTACACCCCAATCCTCATTATTCCGACTCCACTCTCCGCTCCACTCCACCTCTCCTCGTATTCCATCCCACTCCCATCCACTTGTCCAATCAATTTCCATATTCATCATCTGCGAAGCTGATGTCTAGGATGGAAGGCTAATCATACTCATGGATGGCTAATCAGACTTTTCGGGATTCTATTGTAGTGCTTGACATAGGGGGTTTAGTTTTATTTTTTAATCTTCTGTACTTACTTTCTATGAAATAAAAAGAGTTTCTTTTCAATATTTTTATGAGTCTTTATTTAATTCTTATAGGCATAGTTTATTTTCTTGGAACAAGTTGTAATCAATAGGTACAGTTTGTGCTCTTGGAATAAATTATCTCTAAAAAAGAATTTTATAACTTATATGCAACCGATTTTTGACTAATCTATATTTCAGGAGAACGGGCCATGATCGAACAGGTACGGGTTATGATCGCCAAGAATAGATTATATCTGGATTGAAATATATAGATCATTTACATAGAAGTGGAGTGCCAGCCCACCTAGTAAGTAACCAGTTGGAATTCTGAGATTCTTATCTATTGCATTTATACTTTTTCATTATCTGTCTTAGTTAGTTAGTTGATTTATACTTTTCTATTATTAGTAAATATTAGCATTGGTGTCGAAAAGTTCTTTTTCGGAAAAACCCAAAGTCCCTGTGGATTCGATCCTTACTCCCATTACTTTACTTAAAAGTAGGGGATTTAAGGTTTTAAATCGGTGCATAGTGACGTGCACCATACTGTATCATATTGGTCGATATAACATCATGGTTGATTTATTAAGTCAGCCTTAAACATCAATCGACTGTACAAATAGGCCAGCCTAAATAATAAGTTCCTCTCAGGTGTCAATCGGCTCTGCACCCCTTGAGCATCGATCGATCTTGCACCTCTTGGGCATCAATCGGCCTTATGCCTCTTGGGTATCGATCGACCATGAACCTCTTGGGCATTGATTGACCTCGCACCTCTTAGGTGTCGATTGGTCTTGCACCTCTTGGACGTCGATCGACCTTGCACCTCTTGGACGTCGATCGACCTTGCACCTCTTGGACGTCGATCGACCTTGCACCTTTTGGGCATCGATCGGCCTTATACCTCTTAAGCATTGATCGGCCTTACACCTCTTGGGTGTTGATCCATCAATCGATCAACCATGTTCATTTCATTCGACCCAACACAAATAGATCAAATTTGTCATAACCCAACAAAACCTAATTCAAACAATTCTCAATGCTAATCCAATTATGATTGCACTAACCCAAGACTATGTACACCCATAACTTGTATGCACTCACCCTCTTTAGATCCAACCTAGTCCAAAAATGGATTAGCCCCTAGAGACCCTAATATCTTGGGCCTTAAGATCATGGAGGGCTAAATGCCTCCACCCTAGGACTCAATTGGCCCTAACCCTAAGATCCAATTAGTCCTAGCCTTTTCAAGCCAATGCCTTGGCCCCTAACTTAGTCTCCTAAGACTTGGGAGTACCACACCTGAGCTTACAATCTCACCTTGGTTCTCCAAAGCAATTGTAAAGTTAGCACAATCGATTAGACCTATCAACTCTATACATGAGCGAAAGCTATCCCATGGAAGAGTCTTCGTAAGTGCATCAGATTGGTTCTCTTTTGTATGAACTTCAACTAGCTCCACCTCACCTTCTTCCACCAGCTCCCTAATTTTGCGGTACCTCACATCTATATACTTTGTATGTGCATAATAGACTAGATTTTGAACTAAATACATAGCACTTTGGCTAACAATGTGTAGCACTACTGTACTCTGCTTCACCCTCATCATCACAATGAGTCTCTTAAGCCAAAGAGCCTCCTTGGCGCCCTCTATAATGCCTATATACTTAGCCTTTGTGGTGGACAAGACCATGATAGGTTGAAAGGTTGATTTCTAAGAAACAGGCCTACCATTAATATAGAAAACATAACCTATAGTAGACCTCATTGTATTCAAATCACTTTCAAAATTAGCATCAACAAATCCTTCCAAAGGACCTCAACCTTTAATTGACTCTCTAGAGTACTAAAGACTCAAGGACCTTTGTGTGGACACCTGAAAACAGCTACAAGGAGGGTGCAACAGGGTTTGGTGGTAGCAAGGAGTCCTAGATAGACTTGGACTCTTATGGGTGGTAGGAATTTTCCTCTAGCATAATAAGGAATTAGCTCTTCAATTTCCTACTGCTCCACTTCCAATTTAGATGAGGATTCCTTCTTTCCAAGGAGTATTGGAAGCCCCTCTTTTGCTAAAAACTAGGTTGGCCAAACAACAACTTATAGCATGGAAGAGATAGAGTCCTAGGGGCTTGGGACTCTCTTATGCCAAGGAGAAAAATGTGCTTGAGAAGAAGAGAAAAGAAGGGGCACATGGTGCTTAGGTGATCGCTATCATAGGTAGTCAAAAATAAAACCTACTCATTACTATAGCTAGTGATGAGTCAAGATCGAATCCTCAAGGATCAAGGGCAATTATTTCATGAAAAAAAATTAAAAAAATTGGTTGTAGAAGATTAGATTAAGAGCAGTAGTGATTAAAAGAAAATGCCTAATTAATTGATTAAATTGAGACAACAGGAGAAGCAACCTAGGAATCCAAATCCACCATGCAAACATGTTTTATCTTCTTTTCTTTATATTGCAATATCAATAATTCTCGCAATTTCAGGATTGGAATAATTTATCTCTTATTGGGCATGGACCATATTTGGAGATCATGACACGCCTGCTTAGAGTATAAACATCTAACTGATTTGCAAGGTCAGGGATCTAATCTACCACACGACAATCAATCTCTCTTAGGCATATACCGTATCCTGAGATTATGGCATGTCAATAGAGGGTGTAGGTCGTGTATGCCAGATCAAATCAACGATTAGAAAAATAATGCAAAATATATATAAAAGAAGAGCATGAGTTTTATTGCATAGAACTCGAGAACAAAAAGAGAGATAGAACCCAGCTACAGGCTTCATCTTCATCCTAGGTTGAAGGAGTCTAGCCATGCATCATTGCATCCAGCATCCCCTTCATAATTTCTCTTTTCCAAGCCTAATATAATGCTATAAATAAGAGAAAGAAAATAAATTAGTACAAGAATTGCTATGAAAATTGATTCTTGAACCGTTGCTTGGGGTCCTCCTTTTATAGAGCTAATCTAGGACTTCTTTTTGATTAAATTTGGAGTCAATCGGGCTCAAGATTGGCCAGATATAGTGAGAAGACTCTTCAGCCTTCTATTCCACATCACATGCCTCAAATCATTCCATAATTCATGCTTCCTTCTCGGGCGAATAGAGTCTGATCTAGACTCCTGCGACAACCCAGGTCTCCTCCTCTAATTGGGACTTGGACTAGCCTCTCCTGATCCGGTACGGTGGCATGGTGAAGTGAAAGATGTCTTCCAGCATGAGGCAATGGCGGAATGAAGAATGATGGACTAGGATGATGAAAATACGGAAGAGGGTGGATGTGGTTGGCTATAGGTGGGTAGGTGTTTGGGTGGTCATGGCGATGGCAAGGGCGGTGTTGAGCGATGAAAAGCGGTGGTGCGGGGTGGTAGATGGAATGAGGAATGATGATGGGGAGATGGTGGTGGCCATGAGGTTGTGGGTGGCACAGGGGGGATCGACAACTTGTAGGGAGTTTTTCCGGCCATGCGGAGGCTCTTGGCGGTAACGGGAATAGCTCCGGTGCCTCCTCCAGCCATTGGCGGTGACTGGATGGTGTCTTTAGTGAATCTGGTGCTCGGGAAGGTTAGTGGTCCATGAAGTGGCCCCGTGGACCGGTAGCAATGGCTGCTTGTAAATCATGGCATGTTCCATGGACTAAGCAGTCGGTCCATGGTGGACCGACTACTTTAAAATTTATGCATTTGTTTTAATAAACTTCAAATTTGAATTATGAACTCGTTTGAACTCTAATTTGAGTGCTTTTTATGCCATTGGACTCCAAAAATTGAGCATGGACCGACTGCTTTAAAACTCATACATTTATTTTAATAAAGTTTAAATTTAAATTCTAGGCTCATTCGAACTTTGATTTGAGTACTATCTATGCTGCTGGATTCCAAAAATTGAGCTCTTTTAATCTATGAACTCCTTTTTTATAAAATATTAATAAAAAATATTAATTTTTAATAAACTTAAAGTAATTAATATTTATTTTAATGATTAAATTGAGATAATTAATAGACTTATCATACCCTGTAACTTAATCATTGCTAGTCCCTTAGCAATGTAATTGAAATAGAATCACGTGTTGCTAAGATACTTCTTTGTAAAATCTAGGTTGAAAGTTAAAAGAAGTCAGCTAGTATCACTAATTAAGTATTGAGTTCCTGAAGTAAATTTTGCGATCAGAATTGTTAGAAACTTTCTTAGAGTTCATCCAAAGATCTACAGCACTTGTGTTTATGATAGCTAACTTAGCATTCGGTACTAGCCTGTAAGAAACAATGGTATCTTTGCTTATTACATATTTGGTCAATTTTCTATACATCTTTAAATTAGGCATATGAACTGAGGTAGCTTTCACACTGCATGATTTTTTTTCTTTTTCCTGGCAATATCTTCACATTGCCTTATTTTGATGTAAACAACAATGCTTACTTAGACGAAGGTGCCTGGTTACTTGGTGAGAAATTAATATTTAAAACTTGCCTTTCTTTTCTTTTTTTCTCTTTTTTTATCGGGCAAGTAGCTCTTTCCTTAAATTCAAGTTTCTCTCAATGGGATGTATATCAATTATCAATTTTCAATAAAAATTGAATCTCCAATTAACCTTACAGCTAATACCTAGTTTATCTATGCAATGAAAGTGCTAATAACCTTTAAGTGACCTAAGTGGACCATTAAAAGTTTAACCAGCTAGTCTACTCCCTAGCTCACTACAATGATTAGCTAATACTTTCTAACTTTATTACCTTTTCCTAGTCTATTTGCTTAACAATTTCTTTCATGGCATATTTTTCAAAATTTTTAAAAGATTGCCAAGGTGTTTTGAAATATATATTTTTTTCAAAAAGGTTTCCTTACTTCCCAACTTAATTTCCATTATCCTTAATGGGATAAGGAAGACTAAAACAAGAAGAGATACCACCTGGATGAGATATGCCTTGTGTAATACTAGGAATGACCATGCAGAGGAGTCCATTATTTCTAGAAATAAGAATTACTAAAATAGAGATAAGAAAATAATAAAAACTTGGGTTGCCTCCCAAAAAGTGCTAAGTTTAATGTCTTTAGCTAGACATCATGGCCTACTCTGGTTCATATAGGATCATAACCTCCCTAACTTCTTCAGTAGTTAATTCCAAGAATGGTTTTAGGTGTTCTCCATTAACTTTGAAGATAGCACAATTACTTGGATTTTCAATTTCTATGGCTCCATGTGGGAAGACTTCTTTCACTATGTAAGGGCTAGTCTATCTAGATCTCAATTTTCCTAGAAATAGGTGAAGCCTTGAATTATATAAGGAAACTTTTTGTCCACGAGTAAAAGATTTTCTAAAGATAGCTTCATCATGGAAGGTTTTAGTTCTCTCATAAATTTTTGCATTCTTAAATGCTTCTTTCCTAATTTTCTTAAGTTCATCCACCTGTAACTTCCTCTGGCCTCCGACTACATCCAAGTCCATGTTTAGTTGTTTGATAGCCCACATCGCCCTATTTTCTATCTCTATCGACAAGTGACATGCCTTACCAAACATGAGCCTATATGGAGACATTCTTAAATTAGTTTTGAAGGTAGTGCGATACACCCATAGTGCATCCACTAGCTTCACTGACCAGTCTTTTCTGTTGGAGCTCATAGTCTTCTTGAGGATCTGTTTGATTTGTTGATTAGATACTTCTACTTGCCCACTCATTTATGGATGATAGGGTGTGGCCATCTTATGGGTGATGTTATACTTTCCCATCAATGATGCAAAGGATTGGTTGCAGAAGTGTGTTCCGCGATCACTGATGATAGCCCTTAGGATACCAAAGTGAAAGGGGATATGTTCCTTGAGAAATTTTACAACAATTTTGTTGTTATTGGTTTTGCAAGGTATTGCCTCTATCCACTTAGATACATAATCTATGGCTATTAGAATATACTCATTTCCAAAAGATTTTGGAAATGGTCCCATAAAGTCAATTTTGCATACATAAAAAATTTTTACAATCAATATTGGATTCATAGGCATCATATGTAGATTCTATGTAGATTATACAATCAATATTTGCTGGCATCTAACATAACTTTTACAATATTCATAAGCATCTTTGAATAGGTTAGGCCAGTAGAATCTACATAGGATCACCTTTGCCGCTATCTTTTTAGCTCCAAAATGACCACCACAAGCTTGGTCATGGCAAAAGGACAAAATGCTCCAACTCTTGATCTGAAATGCATCTTCTAATAATCAAGGTAGGACATTATTTAAATAGATATGGATCATCCCAAATAAAGTATTTTACTTGGGAGAAAAATCAATTTCTATCCCGAGCATCCCAGTGCATCGAAATCTAACCGTTGGCTAAGTAATTGACTATGTCGGCATACCATGGATCCATGGTGGTGGATATAAGTTGTTCATCAGGAAAGGACTCGTTGACAGGTAGTTCTCAGTAGGTGTGATCACTAACCTAGATAAATGATCGGTTACAACATTTTTGGTACTCCTTTTATCTATGATTTTTAGGTCAAATTCTTATAAGAGAATGATTCATCTAATTAAGCATGCCTTAGCATCCTTCTTTGAAAGGTGCCTAATGGCAGGGTGATCAGTATAGATTACTATATGAGACCCCACTAAGTAAGATCTAAATTCTTGTAGTGCAAATATCACAGCTAAAAATTCTTTTTTAGTGGTAGAATAGTTGAGCTATGTATCATTCAAGGTCTTGCTAGTGTAGTAGATCACTCTAGGTAGCTTATCAATTCTTTGACCTAGGACTGCTCCTATGGTTTGATCAGATGCATCACACATAAGCTCAAAAGGTTGAGTCTATACAGGTGTGTGAATGATTGGGGTTGAGGTTAATTTTCTATTTAAATATTTAAAGGACTCGAGACATTCAGATGTGATGTCAAATTTGACTTCTTTGGCTAATAGGTTAGTCAATGGCCGATCCACTTTGCTAAAATTTTCGAAAATCTTTTATAAAATCTAGCATGTCCAAGAAATGATCTTATTTCTTTGACTAATTCAGGTGGAGGAAGATTTGCAATTAGATCCACCTTGGCCTTGTCTACTTCTATACCTCTATTTGAAATTACATGGTCAAGGACTATACCTTCACCATAAGTTGGCACTTTTTTTAGTTTAGTACTAGATGCTTTTTCTTATATCTTTCTAAGACCTGTCTAAGATGATATAGGCATTCATAAAAGGTAGATTGATGGGGATATCTGGTCAACCCTAGTTCACTATGGATCCCTGAGTTTTGAGTCCCTTAGCCATGATTCAAATTTCATCTTTGAGTCCAAAAATCCGGCTGTGTTAGCCGTTTGAGTCTTGTATTTAGGCCTTGAGTTTTGTTTTTCAAGCCTTGTTATACTTGAGTCCTATATTTAGAGTCGACTCACACCATTAAGATTTATGAGTCAAGTTTTGGATTATGTTCGGCTTAGTTGAGCTTAGTTGTTCAAGTCAGCTCATTATGAGGCTATAATTATTTTGGTCTTGTTATGTCATTTTGGGTCTTATGTCAAATTGAGTCCTGTAATAAGTTGAGTTGTCTCAACTCCAGTCCAGTCCAATTGAGTCCTATAGGTTATGTTCAGTCCAGTACAAGTCCAGTTTTATATAAGAGGAGGAGCATCAGCTAAAGCCTTCACCAGGCCCTCCCAGAACAAAGCAAGCCTAAGCCTATAAAGATCCACACATGAAGATGCCAGGGAATATTCTAGGTGCCCCAGCCCAAGGGTTTCCAACCCACCAGGAGGCCCATGCACCCAAGCTTTGAAGGCCACGCCCAAGCCCAATTATAGAGGACGCCCTTACTGCCCTATGTCCAAGCCCACTCCACTTTGGTGCCTAAGCCCAAGAGAGAGCTCCTTGACCAAGTCAAAGAAGGAGAGGAGTCCATTTCAAACAAGGAGATTGTGTTTATTTTCCACTCAAATTGTATACTCTTAGTTCTAAGCAACCTTGTAATCCTTCTCCCAATTAACTTTGTAATTCTATCATAACAAGGAAAGGACATGGGAACATCTATAAATACCCCACCCTCTCTTGTATGTTTTAATGTTATTGAATATAAAAACTTTCTTATATTCTTCTTAACTTTCTGTGTAAATTCTATGTAAATTTTTATTTGATTAAGTGTATCTGTGTGATCTCTCAGGATTCCTGTGTGATCCCTGCACCCTGCCTCCAGGCCGCCAGCCTTCTTCATCTCTTGGCTGCCTCCCTCAAACCTCTTCCCCTTCTTCTTCTTTTAGCCATCTAGCCGAGTTTGTCTTATTTTTCTATCCTTTGTTAGGTGATTTACAAGTCCCTCAGAGTTCACGAATCCAGGATTTCAGTTGATTAGCTTTCGGGTCACCGGATTGAAAGCCACAAATCCACAAGGTCGATAGCTTTATTTTCCGAACCACATCCGAGAGCATAGAGCGAACTCTTCATGGATAAATCTTCAAATCTCTACCAGGTACACCCCCTAGACTCCTCTAGAAGTGGCATTGCAAAAGAGCTAGTCCTAACCATGGCTTCTTAGCCTTGGCGATCCTGTTTCTTCACTTTAGGGATTTATTTTTGCATGCCTGTGCTTCATATTTTTTATAGAGTTCCCTACTTAATATCATGGCTTTAAATCCAGGATACAAACTCCTAACTTAATGCCTAATAACATAAAAATAACTGGCATGCATGAATAATCCCACATCATTTGGTATTAGAGCATGTTTTAGGGCTAGTTTCTGCATCTTGTAATTTTTATACATGGTCTGTTATTTTTACTATTTGTGTATATAGGTAGATCAGAAAATTCTGATTTTTATTTTTTTGGATTATTCATAATTGATATTATTTTTTAAAATCTTTTCATAATTTATTTTGATCTTTAGAATTTTTGAACACCTATTTTCTTTTGCCCTAGAAAACTTCTACATCCTATCTCTACATTAGGGGTCTGAGTTTCAGTCTGTTTCATCATCTTAGGAATTTTATTTTTCATTGAAATTTGCATGACATACTCTTTGATCAGTCTTGATAATTTTTATAATTTTTAATTACTTTTAAAGAAACGAAAAACCTAAAAAAGGTTTGTATCTTAGAAACCCTAACATAAAGTCCAATTTTCTGCACATAGTTTGAAACCCTAGGTTTTGCATTATCATAAGAATTTTTCTCTATATTAGATTTGGTAGGGATCATTGAAACTACTCATCCTCTGTCCTGAAATTCTTTTGATTTATTTTAGCATAAAAAACCATACTAAACTTTGCTTCCAAATAAACCCTAATTTCAGTTCTGTATACTTGACTAAACCAAATCTAATCAACTTCCAGACCCTACCTCACCCAAGCCCAAATTTTGTTTGATAACTTAACCAACTTAAACTTAATTTGCCACCTCATGAAAGATAAAAAAATATTTTTTTATTTTCTAATTATTATTAGAGTGCATTAGGGATCATTGAGTGTCATCATCTCATTCAATCAATTTAAGGGCAATTTTCTATCTCAGTCAGGGCAGGATTTCATCACTTGTCCTGGGCCCAAAACAATCACCCAGCATCAAAACCCAAGCCATATCTAAAATCAATTAGCAACCTAATTGCTCGACTAAGCTTAGGGACACCAATAGGTCTGGTCCGAATTTTGTGGGCCAACTAGTGCACTTAATTCTCCAACTATTACTGAAAACTGGTGTCTAAGGCTAAAAGTCTAGAGGCAAGCGCCCTAAGTAGATTGGTGGTTTTTAATTAGGACCCAATCATAGGCAAGGGGAGCCTCCCACCACCCCACCTCTTACCTGGCCAGTGGAAGGATTAGTTGCTGAGTTAAGTGTAAGTTGTGTAGACCCATTCCGCTTTAGCACTAGGTCTAGCAAACTGTAGTCCATAGTAACCTTTGTGTGCTTGACTGCATCATAACACTTTGACTGATTGAATATTTTCTATGACCACTAAGTTAGGAACCCAATACCAATGGTCTAAACTCCAACCCAGCTAAACTATGGAACCTAGTCTAGAGACTTTCATGAAAACCTTGACTGAATGGCTTGACCAAATGAACACCCAATCCCAAAACCAGTTTGCCCAGATGAACCACAAGTTTGACCAATCCAGTACCCAATTAACCACCCAACTGAACCACAAGTTTGACCAATCCAATACCCAATTGACCACCCAAATGACCCAATTGACCACCCAGATGACCCAATTGAATCATAGATTTGACCAACGGACCCAACTTATACCCAAACCCACGAAAGGCTTGACCCTTTAACCAATAGTTTTGACCAAGTAGAGAACCAATTAAAAGATTTATATAAAATCCCTAAAACCCATCCCAGACCTAAACCTGAGTCCGACCCTAGGAGAGCCCAGAACTCTGACCCATACCAGGAGCCGAATCATGATTTCTTTGACCAGGATAAGAAAGCCACTAGGTACATTATGTTAGAAGTATATATATTTTGTGGTGATCCTAAGTTTGAGGATTATCTTAAGTGGAAAAGAGATATGGATCTGTATTTTGAAAGTCATAATGGTTTCTACTCTAAAAGAGGTCAGTTCATGTTTGCTAAACCTAAGTTAGTTCGCCAGGCTAGGATATACTGGAATGAAGTTAAGAGAATGGCTAGACTAGAAGGAACACCCATAACTACCTGGAGAGCCATGAAGAGCAAACTTAGAGAAGCCTATGCACCCATATCCTATGACTTTAGATCCTATGACCTTAGATCCTATGACTCTAGATCCTATGATTCTAGATCCTATGACCCTAGATCCTATGACTCTAGATCCTATGACTCCAGAACCTATGAGGCCATATCCCCTGAGCCCAGTAGACATATGACCCATAGAGCTGAACCCTTGTCCTATGAGCCTAAGGAACCCATAACCCCTAGATATGAGCCTAGTATTAGTCCACTACCTCTTAGTCGACCCACCCTTACTACCCCAGTCATTAGTCAATTTTTTCTTAGTCAACCTCCTCCTCCTACCACCCCACTGGTTCACAAGAATAATATTGAAGAGGAAGTGTATGAAGCTGATAAGAGCTTAGTGGATGAGTATGAGGAAAAGGAAGAAGAGATACCTATAGAAGACCTAGAATTAGTTGACCCAGTAGAAACCCATGTAGAAGCCAACCTAGAATAAGTTGACCCTGACCATACCTAAGTAGAAACCAACCCAGAATTAGTTGACCAGGTAGATACCCAGATAGAAGCCAACCCAAAGTTAGTTGACCTTGACCAAACCCAGACTTAACCTATAGTGGAAGAGCAGTTAGAGGATGAGGAACCCAACCTTACTATTAGACTCTTACATGAGGAGCCACTAGAAGAAAGCCCAATTACAGAGCCCAGTCCTGAGATCCAAGAATCAGAAGAATTTATTAAGGACCTGATCTCTTTAAATCAGTACCCTCAAGATGAAGTCACTCCTTTGACTCCAATTGATCTCTTCCCAGAGATTAGTGACCCATTCTTCCATAAGATAGACTCTGTAGATAGACATCAACCCCATAAGGTCAACCTTATTAGTCTAGGATTAGTCCCTGACACCCCTTCTTATATCCAACTTTATCCAACAATCCTGAACCTTTTTCCCTACCCTATCAGACTAATCCTGAACCAACCTCTTATTTTCTATCCTTTCTAGAAACTTTCAACATTTCTAGGATCATTAGATTGCATTTTGTTGAGATTAGCATAATGCATACATTCATTGTACATGTTAGGTTTGCATCTTACTTCTGGCATACTCTATGGCATTTACTAAAAGTTCATTATAAATTTTCATGTGCATGCTAAGCTATGGTCAACTTAGAGAGCCTAAAGTCTGTTAGGTTTAGGCCCAGAAGAGTCCAATAAAGTTTCTCTCAATAGGAATGCATAGTTAAGTCTGCATTTTTTTTAGGTGTTAGTACAAGTCAGGTGCATCATCTGCATTAAGCATTAATTTTGAAACAAACTGGCTAATTCTCGAAAGAGAGCCAAGGAATTTAATGTAGGAGATTCTATTATGGTTAAGAAGCTTCATGCTTATAGAGCTAGACCCTTTAGAGTGATAAAGAAGGTAAGACCCAATGCCTATGTGCTAGATCTGCCCTCGGATTCTGGCATTAGCTCTACCTTCAATATCACGGACTTGGTTGAGTATAGGTAACCGGCAGTGATTTCTAGTGAGATTTTTGGACCTACTCCATCCTTTTAGAGCGAACCTAACCTAGAGTGTCCACTTATAAATTGGCCTAAGAGAGGAAAATAGATTGAGCATATCCTGGATGATCAAGCTATCATGACCCTAGGCTGTGGCTATCAACACTACCTGGTCCGTTAGCTAGGTCGACTAGAATCCGACGATTCATGGATTACTTGAGAGGACTTGCAGTGCCTCAACCTATACCTCCTTGAGCGATACCAGAGCCAGAGTGACCCTTACTCTATGGAGTCGAGTTCTTCCCACCTCGGGAGAATTGATGGGGACATCAGGTCAACCCTAGTTCACCATGGATCCCTGAGTTTTGAGTCCCTTAGCCGTGATTCAAATTTTATCTTTGAGCCCAATAATCTGGCTGTGTTAGCCATTTGAGTCTTGTATTTAGGCCTTGAGTTTTGTTTTTCAAGCCTTGTTACACTTGAAACCTGTATTTAGAGTCGACTCACACCATTGGGATTTATGAGTCAAGTTTTGGGTTATGTTTGGCTCAGTTGAGCTTAGTTATTCAAGTTAGCTAATTATAAGGCTATAGATATTTTGGTCTTGTTATGTCATTTTGGATCATGTCAAATTGAGTCCTGTAATAAGTTGAGTTGTCTCAACCTCAGTCCAGTCCAATTGAGTCCTGTAAGTTTTTGTTCAGTGTAGTACAAGTCCAGTTTTATACAAGAGGAGGAGCACCAGCCAAAGCCTTCATCAGGCCCTCCCAGAACAAAGCAAGCCCAAGCCTATATAGCTCCACACATGAAGATGCCGGAGAATATTCTAGGCACCCCAGCCCAGGGTTTCCAACTCACCAGGAGGCCCATGCACCCAAGCTTTGAAGGCCGTGCCCAAGCCCAATTATGGAGGACGCCCTTACTGCCTTAAGTCCAAGCCCACTCCACTTTGGCATCCAAGCCCAAGAGAGAGCTCCTTGACAAAGTCAAAGAAGGAGAGGAGTCCATTTCAAACAAGAAGATTGTGTTTATTTTTCACTCAAATTGTATACTCCTAGTTCTAAGCAACCTTGTAATCCTTCTCCCAATTAACTTTGTAATTCTATCCTAACAAGGAGAGGACATGGGAACATCTATAAATACCCCACCCCCTCTTGTATGTTTTAATGTTATTGAATATGAAAAATTTCTTGAGTTCTTCTCAACTTTCTGTGTGAATTATGTATGAATTTCTATGTGATTAAGGGTATCTGTGTGATCCCTTAGGATTTCTGTATGATCCCTACACCCTGCCTCCAAGCTGCCAGCCTTCTTCATCTCTCGGCCGCCTCCCTCAAACCTCTTTACCTTCTTCTTCTTTCAGCCATCTAGCCTACTTTCTCTTATTTTTCTAACCTTTGTTAGGTGATTTACAGGTCCATCAGAGTTCATGAATCCAAGATTTTAGTTGACTAGCTTTTGGGTCACCGGATTGAAAGATGCGAATCCATAGGGGTGCCACCTAGCAAAGGAGCAAAGTAGGGCTCGACTTCGGTCGAGGTGGTTTCGACCCTTTGGGAGCCATTGGCGAAGGAGCGGAGGTAGGCTAGACTTCGATCGAGGTGAACCCCACTTAGGAGAGCCACCTGACGAAGGAGCAGGAGCAGGGCTTGACTTTGGCCGAGGTGGGCTCAACCCTTGGGCAGCCACCTGGCAAAGGAGCAGAAGTGTCGAGCTCGAGCCGAGGTGGGCACGACCATTGGTGAGGCCACCTAGCGGGGTGGCTCGGAAGGGAACTTGGCACGGTGCTACCTGCCTGTCTGGCTGCCAGCTAGATTCGAGGTGTACTCCATGTCAGCGATCTTGCTATATCATTTGCCCCCCACTCTCAAGTCCTATCGAAGCGCCGTAGCTGGGATGTGGGGAGTTAATGCAAAGATGACATGGGAGGACAAAAATCTTTTGTAATTATTGCCATGATTGCCACCGCTCCGCACGTCGTGCCTGAGGTCCAATGCATAGGCACCACGTCTATGATTTTGACAGACCATAATTGCACCATGCCAAACTCAAGGTAATTTTCAGCAAACCAAAGCATCAACTTCAGGCACCTTCACACGTGGCACTCATCCAATGGTAGGGCCAAAAAAGGGCTCGTACGATCGCTGTCGATTGATTTTTGAAAAGAGAGGGGACTTTCTGGAAAAGAGGTCTTTTGATTTTCTCGCACTTCACTAGCAGTTGCAGGGGTCCTTCGTCTTCTCTTGGGTCATCTTTTTTCACCAAAACAGTTAGGTGAGTGCCCCATGATCTTCACTTCTTCTTCTGCTTCTTCTCAAACTCCAGGCCTCCCCTCTATTTTAGGTGGACCAGACTTTTCTCTAGGTCTTTGTCCCCCTCCTCTTTTTCTCAAAACCTCTTCTCTTCCAATGGCTCCTTAAGGCCGTCACCCCCGTTTCTCCACTAACCCGAACGAGGCCAGTCCCTCCTGGTTGAGAACTCCGTCATCCTCCTCATCGGAGGACGAAATTCCCCTCGATGTCCAGAGGCATCTACGTCCTGGTGGAATAACTATCGGAAGCTCTAGGGTCCCTAGGGTTCCTTCTCCTGTCCCCGATCTTCCTTCTGTCTCTGCCGTCGCCCCTCCGAGGGCAGAGGCTTCTTTCGGTCCCTCCGGTTTTGCTTCAATGATGACCGAAGATGATCTTTCAATAATCCGGGATTTGTTCGGGGTCTCGGATTCTATCCAGCTCTCACTCCCAAGATCAGGGTAGTGAGTTACCTCGAGTGGCCTCGACCGGGTTGCCTTCTATGAAAACTTCCTCGCCGGTGGTCTTTGCTTCCCACTCCATCCATTTTTCCTTTCCTTTCTTAGCAATTTTCACCTTGTCTCGGCTCAGTTGGCTCCTAATGCCATCAGGGTCATCTTCGCCTTCATCGTCTTTTATCACTTCCACGGGTTCGTTGCCCATCTTTCGCTATTCAGGGTCTTGTTTATCCTGAAGCGCCTCTCCATCGATGATGGTTGGTGGTACCTCTCCCCTCAGCCTAAGTGCCTTCGATTCGACCTCCCCACATCCATCAAGGGGTGGAAGAATCGATTCTTTTTTGCCTTGGTCGGGGATGTTGACTGGGTCTGGAGTGACACAGATTGGTCCTCGAATCAGAATGCCCAGGTTGTGCCGGTTGACTGAGAGGTCTACTCCCAGCTACTTGGTGATGAACTTCCCTCTTTCAAAGTTCTGCTCTCGGAGCAGAACTTGTTCAAGGGAGGGGTTAGCCTGATTCGGGTGATCGGTGAGGCTCCAAGCCTCCTTTTTCTTCTCTTTCTTTTTTTTTGCTGATCTCCTTTGACTTTTTCTTTCTCCAGGGATGAATTTCTTTACGTATAATCTTATGGAATTGGCCCGCAAGAGGAGTGCTTCCATAGGGGCCCAAGACCCCGCACTGAAGAGGGCCCGGCTGGAGGCAGACCCAGGGCTAGGGCCCCAGCCCACCTCGACCTCGGAGTGGAGGGTGGTGGAACCGGCTCCTCGACTATCTTGATAGTAGACAACACTCCCAGAGGTCGTTGACATCAATGGGGGAAGGAAGGAGGAGCAGCTAGTGCATCCGACACCTCCGGTAGTCATCATGTCCAGCATCCCGACGGTGGCTGCACTTATGGCAGTTGCGGTGGCCATGTGGCCCATGCCCACGTGCACTAAAGGGACTTCTGCACATCACTCCTCTGAGCCCAGCAACACACCGGCAGTGCTTTCGAGGAATGCCTCAATCATCCGGGATCAGGGGTTGGCATAGAAGATGATGGAGCAAGTAGTCCAGCCTCGGGACCGTCGCTTGAAGTGAGGTAGGGACTACTCAGCCGTCCTTCTTGGGATCCTTCTTCAGCTCTTCTCTGTAAGTATCTAGCTCTTCCCTTCAATTTTAATGTTCCATTTGGATCCGAGGGTGTCTGACCTCTCCTTTTGGTGTAGATTGGGACCAATGTGCTCCTTTTTCAGGACTTCCTCATCAGCTCGACGAGGAAGGAGGCTGAAAAGGAGAAGAAGTTGGCCAAGCTCGTGGCTGACATGAAAAAGTTGATGGATAAGGGTCAGGAAATGAAGGAGAGCAATAGGGCTCTTCGAGGATATCTGGCCCATGCCGAGGGGCATACCAGAGACCTCAAGACCTCCCTATCTAAGGAGAGGATTCTGACCTAGTGCTGCACAGAGGAGATTGCAGTAGATATCGGCCGCCTGGAGGGGCGGTCCCAGGCTCTATAGACCCGGGTCGAGGAGGTCTTACAGAGCTCACAGCGGCTCAGGAGAAGATGACGTATGTCACAGGGCTACTGGAAGCTGCTCAGAGAAAAGCCCTTGAGGCCATGCCTAAGTTCTGGGCTTCTCAAGAGTTCAAGGATGAGGTCCACGAGGCTACCGTGGACTCATTCTTGAAAGGTCTCGAGGTTTGTCGGGTAAAGGTGGCCTCCCTCTTCCCAGAGATCGACTTGGGATGTGTTGTCATCGGTGGCACTGAGGAGTGGCCTGAGGAGCCGGAGGCACTTACTGATGCGGCAAGGGAAGTGACCAGTGGGCAACCAGCTGAGCAGGTAGCTGGTGATAATGAGGCCCACCACCCTGGGATGGAGCCGGCGACCTAGTGACCCTAGGTTCCTTCGATTTTGTACTTAGCGTAGGTTTTTACATTTTGTCTCCCTGGGGTTGCTCGGCTTGTCGAGGTCACCACACTTGTAAAAAACATTACGCAAGTAATGAAATTCCCATCTTCGATTTATTGAAGTCTTTGTCTTCTATTTTGCCTTGGTCAGATGACTCTTCATAATTTCATTTGCTCTAATCTTGCTTGACTTCAAGCTTTAATCCTCCCTGATGGTGCGGGCACCAGACTCAGAAGAAGACTTCAGGGCTCCATCTGGATCTCTGATTGACCTTGCCCGAAGAATTAGGGTTTTCTAGTTTGTAATAAGGGTTGACTTGATCAGCTCAATTTTAGCTTGAGTCTGTATGTCCCTGCAATTTAATTTTGTTGAGTCATGTTGACTCAGTAGTGGTCTAGGACTTCTCCAGGGTGTCACATTTTCTCCCAAGGCCAAGCAAGTGGGCGCCACAATCCCAGCCACACTCCCAGCCACACGCCTGAGTCCAGGGGGTGCCACATCTCCATCCAGTATGCTCTAGTCCCGACACCACAAGATAGCAGGTCCCTTCTCTCATGCACCACTTAAGGAGAAGACAATCTGGGATCCATAATTCAAGGGGGCGGCCAAAGAGTTTCCATAAGAGCCAAGCTATGAAAAGAAAGGAGCAAAGCTTGGGGAGGAAGACTAGGAGGTGCCCAAGTAATTCCAAATAAAACCAGGTATGAAAGGAAGGAAATTTCTCTTGAAGAGCAAGGTTAGGAGGCGCCCAAATACTTCCAAATAAGACCGAGCATGGAAGGAAAAACATTTTTTCTTGAAGAGCGAGGCTAGGAGGCGCCACCCACTTTCCTTTTGAAGCCACCAATCGACATTTCTGGAACCTTTTGGCCGGCCATATGTGTGGGAATTGATCCTACAAACCTAATTTGAAGATCCACCCTATTAGTCCCACATGGGAAGATGTAAAACCCTGCTCTCTTGTAAAGTCCTATAACTTAAACCCTTCTTGTAAATTTGAAAGTTATCTGATGAATGAATCCAATTTATGTGTGAGCAAACTCTGTGTTTTCTCTCTTCCGCACTTGCATCCAGGTGTTGAGCTCCGTGAGGGAGTAAATCCGGGTTCCCCAGGAACCTTGAGGAGGTGTGAGATCTCCAACCCCCAAACCCTAGGTTAGCCACTTCACTTCAAAACCCTAGCCGCCCATCATTCTCCTCAATCCACCAAACCCTAGCCTACCCCACCTCCCACGGCCACTCTCTCCAAGTCAAGGCCGACCACTAGCATCCGGGTCCAGTCCGGATACTTCAGATTTAGAGCAAATTCCAGAGGGAGCCAGATCAACCTTTAGTAGAATCCGGATTTCAGCAACATCAGCTTTCAAGTTCTTCAATCTGGTAAATCCTTCCTTGAGTATCTGATTCCATCACTTGTTCTTCTTCTTTCCCAGATCTTAAGTTCAGGAGAAGCCGACTCAGCCACAGGACCAGTATTGGAGGATCCATTACGAAGATATCCGAATCCGAGGATCCAACAATATGCTCGAGAGAGTTCTTCCACCAAACTCTGTGAAGATCACTGTCTGGTCGGTAACCCATCTCTTCTCTTTATTTCTGTCCTGTTGAAAGTTCAGAGCGAAACCCTAGGTCTGGGAGTTTCTCAACCCCTAGCGATCCGTTACTTCTGAACCACTATGATAACCTAGTTTCTTTTAAATTGTGCTTTCAATTATTACCTAGTTTCTTTCAATTTAGTTTAGCTTTCCTTTGAGTCAAAGCCAATTTCTGAAAATATAAAAAAAAAAAAAGAAAGGAATTAATCTTAATTTATTTCCACACCGCATCATCTCTTCTCTTGTTCTGCATCATTTTTGGTATCAGAGCCCTGTCTAGGGTTTCTATCTTGTTTGCTTGTTTGAGTGTCTCTCCTTTTTACTTTGTTTGCTCGAAGTAGACTCCCTAGGATGTCCGATCCTAGGAATGAAGCGAGGTGCAAACCTCCTCTTCCCATTCCACGGGGTGTTCCTAGGGCGTGTAGGGGATCCGCTGGGTTACAACTTCGTAGCAGGAATTGTAAATGGGGGAAGCACTCTGTTTTCAGTCTGTAACTATCCTGTTTCAGGAATTGTTTCTCATTGTAGGTAACTCTAAATTATGTGTTTTTTATTTTACTAGAACTAGTATAATTGAAGCTATTTTACATAATTTTCCTGTGATTTATTGGTTTCCGTGAAATTTTTGAGAGTTAAATTACTGTAACTCTGTTTCTGTGTTTCTGCAATTTAATTTTTTGAGTGATCATCTCCTAATTCATCTTAAGGGCATTTGAGCATCTAAGATAAGGGTTGGAGTTGATAACCTCTCCTTAGCCCAAAACCACCACCCACTCATTCGATCCTAAGCCTAATTTTAAAATTTATTAGACTTAATTTGCCCTAGTGGGCTAGGGACATCAACAAGTCGGGTCTAGGCTAGTGTTGAGTCAGTTTGTCTAGTTACTCTGTGTGTGCTTTGTACTTAGTGTCTAGAATGGTGGTTCAGGGATTCTATCCTGAAGGGCTTGTGTGCTGGTCCGCCTACCTGGCCAATCACTGATTGGTGTCTAGGATTGGCATCTAGGGACCTAACACTCCCCTTACACCTGCCTGGCTGAGTCCCGAGTTACTACAGGCTAGCTTGCCACTCTGATTGGGCATCTAGTTTGGGCTCTAGGTCTAGTTAGCCCGTAGTCATTTCAGTTGAGTCTCATTTTGTGTGTTTGCTTGCATCATCATGTCTACCCGGAATGGAGTACCGTACCAACCTGGTCAAACCCAACATGATTTAGAGGCCATGGTTAGAGCTCTTACTGAAAGTATGAACAAATTAAGTCAGGATATGAATGAGAATTTTACCCAGCTTAGGGATCGAATCCAAGTACTTGAGGAACCTAGGCATCAGAATTGGACTCCTGACCTAGATTTTAATGTGCCTCAACCTCACCCACACCAGGAGCCTAGAAGACCTTTATACAGAGATCCTGAACCTAATCATAGGAGGCCTGACCCAGAACCTGAAGATAGAGATGATAGGTTCATTCGGAACATCAAATTAGATGCACCCACTTTTGATGGTAGCTTAAACCCTAAGGTGTATTCTGATTGGGAGGGTGAGATGGACCAGTACTTTGAGTGGTATGCCATGTCTGAGGAAAGGAAGTTCAAGTTTGCCAAGATGAAGTTGGTACGTCAAGCTAGGTTATACTGGGGGAACATTGAGCTAACCACTAGAAGACGAAATGTAGAGCCCATAACCACTTGGCAGGGTATGAAAGAGAAGCTTAGAGATAAATACCTACCCATTTCTTACCAGTAGAATCTGTTAGACCAATGGCAGACTTTGAAACAAGGGAACCGATCTGTATCAGACTACATAACCACCTTTGATGAATACCTGATGAGATGTGATGTGAGTGAAGCCCATGAGGTCACTTTGTCTAGGTTTAGGGCTGGACTTAGGGAAGACATTAAGAGGGAGTTGTTTCTGAGAGAGGTTACTGACCTAGACCAAGCCTATCAGATTGCACTGAACACTGAGAAGTTTCAAAGAGGACCCATGCCTTCTAGGGTTAGTGCCCCAATCCCAAGAAATGGACCTAGCCAAGTTACCCCTAGCAAGCCTAATCAGGGTATTCCCACCCCTGGGCCCATGGACAAAGGTAAGGCAGCTGACACCCAGAGAACCCCTAGTTCTAGTATCATCTGTTTTAAGTGCCAGAAGCCCGATCATATCTCCAACCAGTGCACAGCCATAGCTTGTTTTAAGTGCCATAAGGTAGGTCATGTTTCTAGCCAGTGCCCTCGTAGATCCCTTTACATAGAAGAAGGAGAAGAAGAGAATTCCGGGCCCAATGAAGAGTTTGAAGAAGAAGTTTATGGGGCCGGAATGAATTTGGTTGATGAGTATGAAGGAGAGGAGGAATCCACAGAGTCTGACCAATTCGGGGTTGTGAGATGCATCCTGTCCCAGAATAGAATTCAGGAAGATTGGCGTAGGACTAACATCCTACAGACTTTCCTTAAACTAGGGGATAAGGTATGTAAAATCATCATAGATAGTGGGAGCTGTGTGAATGCCATTTCTGCTAGCACTGTCAAAATGTTAGGCTTAACCCCAGTCCCCCACCCCAACCCCTATAAGGTTTCTTGGGTAGACTCTACCTCTATACCTATCCAGTCTAGATGTCAGGTCCAAATCCAAATGCAATCCTATCAAGAGAAGATTTGGTGTGATGTCTTGCCCATGGGGGTGAGCAGTATAATTCTTGGAAGACCTTGGTTATATGATCATGATGCCACCCTCTTAGGAAAATCCAACACCTGTGTCTTTAGTTTTAATGGGAAGAAAATCACAATCCATTCAGTCCCTCCTAAGGACAAGGTAGCTAAGGGACCCAATAAGGTTAGAGAGATGAAGACTGGAGTGAACCTAATTAGTGCTAAGGATCTAGAACAAGAAATTCATAGTGGTTCACCTATTTGGATGTTGACTGCTAAGGAACTTAGGACTCCTACACCCTCAGAGCCTCCTCAGGAAGTTAAACCTTTGTTAGAAGAATTTAAGGATGTTTTTCCCGAGGATCTGCCGGACCACCTTCCACCTCTTAGGGATATCCCGCATTCCATAGATTTAGTCCCAGGAGCTACTTTACCCAACTTGCCCCATTATAGGATGAACCCATCTGAGCATAAGGAACTGCAAAAGTAGGTTGGAGAATTATCGAGGAAGGGGTTCATTAGAGAAAGTCTTAGCCCTTGTGCAGTCCCTGCACTTCTGACCCCAAAGAAGGATGGCACGTGGAGAATGTGTGTTGATAGTCATGCCATCAACAAAATCATAATCAAGTATAGGTTTCCCATCCCTAGACTAGATGACATGCTAGATATGATGGCCGGTGCAATGGTTTTTTCTAAAATTGATCTCAAGAGCGGCTATCATCATGTTAGGATTAGACTAGGGGATGAGTGGAAAACTGCTTTCAAAACTAAGGATGGTCTTTATGAATGGGTTGTTATGCCATTTGGGTTGTCCAATGCCCCTAGTACTTTCATGAGGATTTTGACCTAGATACTTAGAGCTTTCATAGGGAAGTTTGTAGTGGTCTATTTTGATGACATCCTAATCTATAGTAAGACCCCTGCAGATCACCTAGGCCACCTTAGACAAGTCTGCCAAGTTTTGAGGAATGATAGTCTCTACGGTAATCTAAAAAGTGTGAATTCATGACCAGTAGAATTATCTTCCTTGGTTTTGTAGTAACCCCTGATGGCGTGGCTGCCGATCCAGAAAAGATTAGGTCCATAGTAGAATGGCCAGAGCCGACCAGTGTGCATGAAGTCAGAAGTTTCCACGGCTTGGCTACCTTCTATAAGTGATTCATCAAGGGGTTTAGTACTGTAGTTGCTCCTATCACAGACTGTATTAGGAAGGGAGAATTCCAGTGGACTAAAGCAGCCCATAAAGCCTTCCTAGATCTTAAGGATAGGATGACCCAGGCACCCATTTTGAGTTACCCGACTTTTCAAAGGTATTTGAGGTTGCTTGTGATGCTTCAAGAGTAGGCATAGGTGGAGTCCTAAGCCAAGAGAACCATCCCGTAGCATTCTTTAGTGAAAAACTTAATGATGCTAAGCTTAGGTATTCTACCTATGATAAGGAATTTTATGCGGTAGTGCAAGCTTTACGTTACTGGAGATATTATTTGCTACCGCAAGAATTTGTGCTATTTTCGGACCATGAGGCTCTTAGATTCTTGAATTCCCAGAAGAAGCTTAACCCTAGGCATGCTAAGTGGGTAGAGTATATCCAGTCCTATACTTTTGTTTTAAAACATAAGGCTGGGTCTGAAAATAAGGTAGCTGATGCCCTTAGTCGTCGATCTTTGTTATTGAATTCTGTTAGGGCTGAAGTTATAGGGTTTGAGCAGATCAAAGAGGAATATGAGTCATGTCCAGATTTTAAGACTGTGTACCAGGATCTAACTCAAGGACCATCTAGTGATCATAAGGATTATACCCTTTTAGATGGCTTTCTATTCTTTAAGAATAGGCTTTGCATCCCTAGAACTTCTCTTAGGGAATTTTTGGTTTGGGAAATTCATGCTGGAGGTTTAGCTGGCCATTTCGGAAAAGACAAGACCACCCTGGCTATTGAAGACCACTTTTTCTGGCCTAGCTTAAAAAGAGATGTAGCACACATTGTGGCTAGGTGTCGGACCTGCGCTGTTGCCAAACAGCGAAAACAGAACACTGGCCTTTATACCCCACTCCCTGTCCCAGATGTCCCTGGCAAGATGTGAGCATGGACTTTGTGTTAGGTTTGCCTTAGACCTAGAGGAGGCATGGCTCTATCTGTGTTGTAGTCGACCGATTTTCCAAGATGGCCCATTTCTTGCCTTGTTCCCAAACATTTGACGCGTCTAAGGTAGCCACCCTGTTCTTTAATGAGATAGTTTGACTCCATGGCCTACCTAAGACCATTATTTCAGATAGGGATGTCCTGTTCACCAGCTATTTCTGGAAAACCCTTTGGCATATGTTAGGGACAAAACTTAAGTTTTCAACTGCCTATCATCCCCAGACTGATGGCCAAACCGAAGTAGTGAACCGTAGTTTAGGCAATCTGTTAAGGTGTCTTGTTGGTGAAAACATTAGGAACTGGGATTTGTACTTACCTAGAGCTGAATTTGCATACAATGACTCGGTCAATAGGTCTACAGGTAAGAGTCCATTTGAAATTGTGCATGGTTACAAACCTCACACACCTCTTGACCTAGCTCCTTTACCAGTCCACACACGAGTCTCCGAGTCTGCCGAAGTTTTTGCACAGCATATAAAAGACTTGCATAAAGAAATTCATGCCAAAATAAATTTAAGTAATGAAACTTATAAGAAGTTGGCTGATTCTCAAAGGCGAGTCAAAACTTTTGATGAGGGAGACTACGTAATGATTAGGTTAAGGCCTGAACAGTTTCCTCCTGGAACCGTTAGAAAGTTACATGCTAGAGGAGCTGGACCATTTAGAGTGGTGAAGAGAGTAGGATCCAATGCCTATGTGCTCGAGTTGCCTTCAGAACTAGGCATTAGCTCCACTTTCAACATTACAGACCTAGTAGAGTATAGAGAGCCAGCTGTGATTCCCAGTGAGCCTTTTCAGCCTAATCCTGCTCTTGAGAGTGAACCCAACCCTGTGTGTCCACCAACAAACTGGCCTGTGAGGAAAGAGTAGATTGAAAAGATCCTGGATGATCAGGTTATCTCTACTCATAATCGAGGATACCAAAGATACCTGGTCCACTGGCAAGGAAGGCCAGATTCTGATAACTCTTGGATCTCCCGAGAAGAATTACAAGAATTGGACCCAGACCTCTTGGAGAGATACCAGAGCCAACTTGATCCATACTCGACAAGGTCGAGTTCCTCCCACCCCGGGAGAATTGGTGCGGGCACCAGACTCAGAAGAAGACTTCAGGGCTCCATCTGGATCTCTGATTGATCTTGCCCGAAGAATTAGGATTTTCTGGTTTGTAATAAGGGTTGACTTGATCAGCTCAATTTTAGCTTGAGTCTGTATGTCCCTGCAATTTAATTTTGTTGAGTCATGTTGACTCAGTAGTGGTCTAGGACTTCTCCAGGGTGTCACATTTTCTCCCAAGGCCAAGCAAGTGGGCGCCACACTCCCAGCCACACGCCTGAGTTCAGGGGGCGCCACATCTCCATCCAGTATGCTCTGATCCCCACACCACAAGATAGCAGGTCCCTTCTCTCATGCGCCACTTAAGGAGAAGACAATCTGGGATCCACAATTCAAGGGGGCGGCCAAAGAGTTTCCATAAGAGCCAAGCTATGAAAAGAAAGAAGCAAAGCTTGGGGAGGAAGACTAGGAGGCGCCCAAGTAATTCCAAATAAAACCAGGTATGAAAGGAAGGAAATTTCTCTTGAAGAGCAAGGTTAGGAGGCGCCCAATACTTCCAAATAAGACCGAGCATGGAAGGAAAAATATTTTTTCTTGAAGAGCAAGGCTAGGAGGCGCCACCCACTTCCCTTTTGAAGCCACCAATTGACATTTTTGGAACCTTTTGGCCGGCCATATGTGTGGGAATTGATCCTACAAACCTAATTTAATGATCCACCCTATTAGTTCCACATGGGAAGATGTAAAACCCTGCTCTCTTGTAAAGTCCTATAAATTAAACCCTTCTTGTAAATTTGAAAGTTATCTGATGAATGAATCCAATTTATGTGTGAGCAAACTCTGTGTTTTCTCTCTTCCGCACTTGCATCCAGGTGTTGAGCTCCGTGAGGGAGTAAATCCGGGTTCCCCAGGAACCTTGAGGAGGTGTGAGATCTCCAACCCCCAAACCCTAGGTTAGCCACTTCACTCCAAAACCCTAGCCGCCCATCATTCTTCTCAATCCACCAAACCCTAGCCTACCCCACCTCCCACGGCCACTCTCTC
Source organism: Areca catechu (assembly GCA_021397845.1). Taxonomy (NCBI): domain Eukaryota; kingdom Viridiplantae; phylum Streptophyta; class Magnoliopsida; order Arecales; family Arecaceae; genus Areca; species Areca catechu. Next base: position 103,146,484 of record CM038039.1, on the reverse strand, counting down.
CAAGTCAAGGCCGACCACCAGCATCCGGGTCCAGTCCGGATACTTCAGATTCAGAGCAAATTCCAGAGGGAGCCAGATCAACCTTTAGTAGAATCCGGATTTCAGCAACATCAGCTTTCAAGTTCTTCAATCTGGTAAATCCTTCCTTGAGTATCTGATTCCATCACTTGTTCTTCTTCTTTCCCAGATCTTGAGTTCAGGAGAAGCCGACTCTGCCACAGGACCAGTATTGGAGGATCCATTGCGAAGATATCTGAATCCGAGGATCCAACAATCTGCTCGAGAGAGTTCTTCCACTAAACTCTGTGAAGATCACTGTCTGGTCGGTAACCCATCTCTTCTCTTTATTTCTGTCCTGTTGAAAGTTCAGAGCGAAACCCTAGGTCTGGGAGTTTCTCAACCCCCAGCGATCCGTTACTTTTGAACCACTCTGATAACCTAGTTTCTTTTAAATTGTGCTTTCAATTATTACCTAGTTTCTTTCAATTTAGTTTAGCTTTCCTTTTAGTCAAAGCCAATTTCTGAAAATATATATAAAAAAAAAGAATTAATCTTAATTTATTTCGCATCGCATCATCTCTTCTTTTGTTCTACATCACCTGAGGTTGATGGCAGACCTGGGAACCTTTTCTTCTACCGAAATCAAGTTTGTAACTTTGGTTAGGAGTTTGACTTCAACTCTCGATCAGAAAGTAGGTATCCCCCAGTTGCCGGGGCTTCTAGGCTTTCTTGCCGGACCAAAGTCTAGGCTTTCATGCTGGAGGGCTAGACTTCGGGCTTTTGTGCCGGACCGGAGTCTGGGCTTTCATGTCAGACCGGAGTCTGGGCTTTCATGTCATACCAGAGTACATGCTTTCATGCTGGAGGGCTAGACTTCGGGCTTTCAAGCCGGACCGAAGTCTGGGCTTTCATGCCGGGGGGCTGGACTCCGAGCTTTCATGCCGGAGGGCTGGACTCCGGGCTTTTGGCACTTCCTGCGAATTGCTTACGAGATTTCTGCCCCATCTTCGAGCGCCAGACCTAAGGCCGGGCGAGGATGGCCCTACGAGATAGAGACAAGCATTGTGCTAGAAAGAATTGCATTATCAGTGTTACAAAGTCTTACATTATTGGTAATAAATCCTTAAGTTAGCGGCATTCCAGGTCTGCAAAAATCTCGCCCCATCGAGCTCGGCAAGATAGTACATGAGGGAGGGCTTCAATCATCTTGTAAGGGCCTTCCTAGTTTGGAGAGAGCTTGCCGCATTCTTGAGGTTGGAAAGCTTCTGCCCATCTTAGCACCAGATCTCCCGGGTGTAAGGACTTCGGCCTCACCCTGGAGTTATAATACCTGGCCACCTGTTACCGATAGGCTGCCATCCAAACTCTGGCCTTGTCCCTTGTCTCTTCAAGTAGATCTAGATTATGTATGAGGCGTGCTGGGTTCTCAACCTCTTCGTACTACTCCACCCTCAACGTTGATAGACTTTGCTCCACTGGGATCACTGCTTCTGCACCGTAGACAAGGTTGAATGGGGTTTCATCTATGGCCATCCTCGGAGTTGTGTGGTATGCCGACAGGACATGGGGAGTTCTTCTGCCCACTTGCCCTTGGCTTGGTCCAGTCTGGTTCGGAGCCCTTGAAGGATAGTTCGGTTGGTCACCTCGGCCTCCCCGTTGGTCTGGGGGTGAGCTACCGAGGTGAAGCGATGGTGGATGCCGAGGTCGTTGCAAAACTCCTCGAACTCCCGATTATCGAATTGTCACCCATTGTCTGTGATGATTGTATGGGATAGCCTGAAGCGGCATATGATTGATTTTTAGAAGAACTACTGACATTCGCCAGGGGGCAAAGAGCTGGGAGAGCGGAGCAGCCAGTTGGCGTTGCACGATAGTATGACACTGGTAGTGGTCACACCTCTTGACGAAGCTGGCTGTGCCCTCCCTCATTGTTTCCCAATAGTATCCCTGGTGGAGAGCCTTGTATGCCAAAGTTCTGCCCCCCACATGGTTTTCGTAGAGGCCTTTGTGTATCTCCTGGAGCACAACTGCTGCCTCTGAGGGTCTCAAACATTTGAGGAGTAGGTAGGAGTAGGACCTTCGGTAGAGTAGTCCGTCCATCAGCATAAATCGTGCGGCCTTCCTTTTGATGGGGTCGGCCTCTATCTGGTCTTCGGGCAAGGTACCATCGGTGATATACTTGATGTACCTGTCCATCCAACTGGGCTCCGGGGTGACTTGCTGGACCTCTCTGGGCATTTCGTAGCTTGGGGTCTGAAGATGCTCGATGTAGGCATGGCCCAGGGAGGAGTCTGGCAAGGTCGCCAGCCGAGAGAGGGCATCGGCTCGAGCATTCTCTCCACGTGGAATGTGGGAGATGCTGAAGCATTTGAAACATGCCACACTTGCACGTACCAGCTCCAGGTATTTCATCATTCGAGGGACCCGGGCCTCGAACTCACCCGAGACTTGCCTGGTCACCAACTCTGAGTCGGTGAAGTCCTTCAGACAGGGTACGCCTAGTTTGCGAGAGACTCTCAGTTTCATAAGGAGCGCTTCATACTCTGCCTGATTATTGGTGGTGGCAAACTGGAAGCAGAGTGCGTATTCAGCGATGACTGCATCGGAGACAGTCAGCTTTGGCCATCGCGACCTCCCGACCCAAAGCCAGTGCTTCCATTGGTTCGACTGCTCGGGCATCCAGGCTACATCCCCGAGTTGAGCGATCTCTGCACCGGGCGCTTCAGAAGTGTGAGGTTGCTTTCTCTCTATCTTCTAAGTAGATATTGTATGTCGAGCTAGTCCTACCGGGGTTTCTTAATCCCAGGGTCCTATTCTCGTTTTCACTTTTAGGGCTTTGAACTACTAGTGTAAGCTTACATTACTCATCTTTTCATTTCTTGCCTTTGCTTGTGATCAGGAATCGAAACCCTAAGAAAAAAATAAAACAACAAGAAACATAAAAAAAGAAAAAAAAAACTCATCAACCCTAAAAGAATCCTTTGCATCGTAAGCATACATCTCTAGCATCCCATCCCTAGCCCCTTACTCCACATCACTATCCACCTCTCGTGGCACCTTTCGATAAGTGTCGAAGTGGATCACGAACCTCCTTTCCAATTGCTGGAAGGAGTCGATGCTCTCAGGCTCGAGACGGGTAACCAAACTTGAACGACCTTCTGGAGGGTGGCCGGAAAGTGTGATGCTTGAAAGGGTGTCCGTCGCCCCTGAACTCTCATGAGAGCTTTATAGCTCTCCAGGTGATTTAGGGGGTCGTTGGTCCCATCGTAGGGATCCACCTAAGGCATGTGGAACTGACTCAGAATCAGTTCCTCTTGGATTTTCCAAGAGAAGGGGGATCAGGCGTCATAGCCCGCTGGCTCCTTGGAGGAGCCCTGTATGTTGGCAAACTAGCAGGAGAGCTCTGCCAACTTGCGCTCTTGCTCTTCAAGGTGCCTCTTGGCTAGGCATTGGATGGCCTTGTTAGAGGAGACTTCCACTGAGGCTACTGGATAAAAAGGAGTTGATAGCTGGGGGTGGTCATGATGGGGCGCCTTGCCTCGACGGTGCTTGCCGTGCTTAATGATGGTGTTATCGTCCACCGGGGATTGGCTCTCCCAGTCCGCCAACCCAGAGTGATTCCTTTTTACAAGGGTCTGGTGACTCCCGGGGGGTTGGTCATGGCTCGCGGATGGGATGACCTACCTTGGATGGAGTGCAGGCTTCCACGGGGGCCCGTGGCTTGGGCCACATGGATTCCTGGCTATGGTTGAGTGATCAGGGAGCGCTGCTGATGCTGTAATTGCCTCATGGCTACTATCAGTGACTGCATTTGTTGGACAAGTGCAGCGTACTGGACGTCTGCCATGGGTGGTTGAGGAGGAGCGGGAAGCTCCCTCTCTTTGCATGTGGGCCCTGGGGAGAGGGGGCGTCTCCCGCTTGGATGGTGGAGGCTTCTCTTCCGCGAGTCACCACCATGCTTCATGTAGAGCTGTCAGGCTCGTGGGGGGGCTTGTACAGTGGCTTTTCTTCCCTTCCTATTATGCCAATCTGTTGCCGACCTTACTGTTTTGGCCTGTAGCTATGAGGTGGTGTCGGACGTCTGCCCCTTTTACTCCGGAATCCTGGTATTCCTAGACCTGGAAAATAAGGTTAGAGACCCAGGATGGGGATCCCGGCAGGGGCACTCCGACGGTCAAGTCAACGAACAGCAAAGCGAAATAGATCCTCTAAGGTGGATCCCACTTCGGTCTCCGTACTTAGAAGAGTCTCTAGTGAAGGATTGAGTGAGAGAAATTGAGAGAGGGATGGTGCTTAGGTGACGGTGACTATGCTCGCGAGACTTGCTTTAGGAGTCCTCTGGGAGCCTCTTGCCTTCTAGTCACTTGTCTCCTTTCCTCATGTATTTGCCCTCTTGGTTGCTTACCTTGCTCCTTGTTCGTTGGTGCCTTTCAGATCATCGCTTGCTTCAGTGCCTCAATTCTCCCCCTTTGCAGGGCTTAGAGGTCAATGATGTCCGTTGGCCGCTCTCTCGAGGTTACTTCCTCTCATAATTGGGAGTTAAGTTATGAGATTGTCTCGCCCATCGTGTTGTTATGAAGGGAGGAATTAGGTGGAACCTCGATCCGGGCACAATCGCCCTCCGGTCTGAGATGCTGAACGCAGCCTTCCCCATCGGGGGTTTTCAGGCGATCGATCGCAGGATCTGACATCTCGATCAGGGTGCCCCTCCCAAACAGGTTCAAACAAGGTTACGTGCACTGTTACAGATTTGGGGGCGCTGTACTGGGCATACCGCACTATGCGCGCCTGCTTCAGCAGTGTCCTTAAGATCGGCGCCTTTGGTATTCTCGATGCTTCTACGGAGGAGGGCTCGACTTCGACCGGGCTCGACCCTTGGGGAGCCACTTGGAGAAGGAGCAGGGACAGGCTCGACATCAATCGAGGTGGACCCCACCTGGGGGTGCCACTTGGCGAACGAGCAGAGGCAGGCTCGACTTCAATCGAGGTGGACCCCACCTAGGGGTGCCACCTGGCGAAGGAGCAGAGGAGGGCTCGACTTTGGTTGAGGTGGACCCCAACTGGTGGTGCCACCTTGCGAAGGAGTGGAGGAGGGCTCAACTTCGGTCGAGGTGGGCTCGATCCTTGGTGAGCCACCTGGTGAAGGAGCAGGGATAGGCTCGACTTCGATCGAGGTGGACCCCACCGAGGATGCCACCTAGCGAAGGAGTGGAGGAGGGCTTGATTTTGACCGAGATGGGCTCGACTCTTGGGGAGCCACCTGGCGAAGGAGCGGAGGTAGGCTCAACTTTGATCGAGGTGGACCCCACCTGGGGGAGCCACCTGGCGAAGGAGCAGGAGCAGGGCTCGACTTCAATCGTGGTGGACCCCACCTAGGGGTGCCACCTGGGGAAGGAGCGAAGGAGGGCTCGACTTCAGATGAGGTGGGCTCGACCCTTACGGAGCCGCCTGGCAAAGGAGCAAGGACAGGCCTAACTTCGACCGAGGTAGACCCCACCTGGGGTGCCACCTAGCGAAGGAGCGGAGGAGGGCTCGACTTCGGCCGAGGTAGGCTTGACCCTGGGGAGCCACCTGGTGAAGGAGCGGAGGCAGGCTTGACTTTGGTCGATGTGGACCCCACCTGGGGGAGCCACCTGGCGAAGGAGCAGGAGCAAGGCTTGACTTCGATTGAGGTGTGCTCGACCCTTGGAGAGCCACCTGGCAAAGGAGTAGAAGTACCGAGCTCGAGCCGAGGTGGGCGCAACCATTGGTGAGGCCACCTGGCGGGGGAGCTTGGAAGGGAACTTGGCATGGCGCTAGCTTCCTGTCTGGCTACTAGTTGGATCCGAGGTGTACTCCATGTCAGCGATCTTGCTATATCACGTCCTTATAGTAGAGTGCCATTTCTCTCGGCACACCATATTTATTTGAGCCTCACCCACTTTGAGAGGGAGTGCCCCACCGGGTACTAATCTCTTGAGTTTAGGTATGATCGAGTTTATCAGGATCAAACCTAAATGACCTACAACATAAGAGATAATCCATACTGAAAAGGATATGCCCTACAAGCCAATCTATGTTGTATCTCCCAAACTATTGTAATTGACGATATTCTAATAAAGGCATTATTTTACATCATACGCTGTGTTTATTATTATATGATGAACCCCATAGATTAGGGCTATGATTTTGGGGTTATGATGAGATCATACCAGTGGGACCTAAAGTCTTAAAACCTTAATCTAAAATATTCCTAGTCAAAGGAACCTTGAGTAGGGGATCAGGGTTTTTCCGGTAAGACTAGCACATCCTATGTATACTGAATAGGGTGACTGCTCTCACAGTCACTTATGTATGTCACTAATACTAGGATGTGGGTGCTCATTAGAGAATGAGTTCACTGATATGATCCAACTTGAGAACATCTAATGGAGTCTTAGCTACATGTCAATAGAATGTTCTCATAGTGGGAGTGGTACAAGTAATCCTTTGACCTAAGACTGCCATAAGTACCTTATGTACATGAAACCATGCTTTGGTTCAATTCTAATCATGACACTGAGTCATGCACAGGATTGATACTAGGAATGGTGAATTGGATATGAAGGTAATGAGTAGGTCAACAAGGAATCGATCACTCTTAGTAAGAGGAGATTGCATCCAACTAGTTATCAATCGGATGATGATTCAGGGAATCTTTGATCAAAGTAAAGATATTAGAGATGATTTGTAATATCAAGATAATTGAATCATCAATATAAGATTGAGCTAGAAATGAATATAATATTGGAGTTGACACATATCTATATCCATAATTATATTCTGGGTGTAGGCTGATCGAAGGATTTAATTCTACGGTAACTTTCTACTGAAGGGTATTTTTGGTATTTCACCAGAATTTCCATATCTTCCGGGTAGACATGACACATTGCTAGACGTCAATCTTGTCTTGTGGGTTGATTAAATTGAATGATCACTTATTAGGAAGAGTCCTAATTGATCATAATCGGGTAAGCCCGGTTTGACCTAAATCGATTAAAAAGAGTTCTAATCAAATTAGGTCAACTTGTATTCGAACCAACTGCTGGCTAGATGTGGAACCCAATGGGTCACACACTTAAGAGAATTGATCAAGGGTTTACTTTTGTAATTAAATCATTTTGCATGATGACACTCTAGTAGGTGTTGCAAATCCTAGCTTCTATTCGAATTAGATTCAAATTAGGGTTCCGGATTGGTTCAATTTGGGTTCTAATTGGATCTAATTAGACCCTAATTGAGGTTATAAGGATTATGGCTAACCCTATTGGCTAACCATGTGTCTAGGCTAGCCGCCCACCTGCCCCTTTGCATTTTCACGCCAAAATGCCAAGAGTCCATGCACTTATGGACTCTTGGCGCGCCATTTGGAGGAGTCCATGGGCGCATGGACTCTTAGCGCGCCCACTTAATTCTCCGATGAATTAAGATGGGGCGGCCTTTCTTTCCACCTTAGAACCTCACTTGTCCTCCCTTAGATGGAAATCTAACGGGTGGTGGGGTTTTAAGAAAGAAAGAAAGCGCTGTTTCATCCGGTCGCGTGAAATAACATCTCTTCGAAGATGAAAAGTCGCGATCCTTTCTTTTTAAACATCATAATTTTTTCTTTCTGAAAGGCCGTGAGAATTAATCCAGAAGGTTGTGAGAAAGAAGAGAAGGGTGTGAGAAGAAGGAAAGGGCATGAGAAAATAAGAAAGGACGTGAGAAGTCTTTCACGGAGAGATGTGTGGGCGCCTATCTGAGATCTATGTAAGGGGTCAGGAAAATCAGAACTCGGTAATGTTTTCTTTTATTCCTTCTTCCTCTCCTAAAGACTCTTTCACTCTTTTCTTATTCTTGCACTGTTTCCTTTACAGAGTACACCTTGTCGAAACTCTGCTACTGAACAAGAATAAGAGCGAAAGTCTCCGACGGTAAAGGAAAGAAAGGAGTTCTGATTTTATTCCTTCTTTCTTACATTAAGACATTCTTGTCTTAATTTCTCCTCCAATTTAAGACAAGCCTAAATCCCCTTAGGACAAAGTCTTTTCTTCAAGACAAGGGTGTCTTAGAGGGTCAAGGTCTTAGTGGAAGGAGGAGAAGAGATCAAAGAAAGGGAGGCAACCTCTTGTGTGGAAGAATTCCAGCCATAATCCGAAGAATTGAGTTCTAGGAAGAAGAACTCAATAGGAGGAACCATTGGACAAGAAGATAGTGTTCTTGATCATTGCTCTGTGTGGATCACCATCGGAGGGTGGACACCTGGATGCCTGGTGAATTCAATTAGCCCCTTCAACTTCAAGTTTGTTGGAATAAGCGATTACAGGTTGGTACCCTAATCCTAATTTGCATAGTTATGCTTGTCATAATCTAGTCTTATTTAAGGAGTTCCTGGTTTAGGACTTTTGGTGTGAATTTAGTTTCAATTTTGAAATTACCCTTCCGCTGCGTTGCACCGGAACCCTACAGTGGTATCAGAGCCACCTTAATTAGGACTATAATCTTTGATAGTTTGTATGTCACATATTAGGGTTTTTAAATCCTAATATGCTACTACACTTAGCATATCTTTGATTGCATATATGTTTTGATGTATGCCACTAGTTAGGGTTTTTCACTCAAACCCTAATTATTATAGAGATATGTTTAGTTTTGAAGTCATCATACTGAAATAAGGTTGCCCTGGCATAATGGTGGATCCATTATGTGGTAAATGGTTGTCCTAGTATGATGACACATTAGCACATATTTGTTTATTTATAAGAGTGATATGTTGATTGTGATACATTCTATAAGGATGTGCTGGCAATTTATAAATCCCTCCTCTTAAAAAATATATTAAGTCTTAGTTATTTAACTAATAAGCATCACTAGTTGGTGTGGACACCAGAAGCCGAAAGAAACTTCACTCCAACAAGGTTAGCCTTATCCCAATTTGGATCGAAGATAATTAGGTTACCTTGTATCCTTTAGTTCAAAAAATTTTATTTTCAAGAGTCATTTCCTTTTCAAGAGTCCTGTAATTAATTTTGAGTTTCAAATCAAGAGTGTTTATCGAGTGCTGAAATTACTTTTAAAAGGTTCAGGTTCTTGTAAGTCCATTTCAAGTTTTAAAGTCTAGGTCAGTCAAGTCTGTTCAGTTGCCTGTTAAGTCTAATTCAGTTGAGTTCGAGCTTCTACGGAGGAGGGCTCGACTCGACCGGGCTCGACCCTTGGGGAGCCACTTGGAGAAGGAGCAGGGACAGGACTCGAATCGATCGAGGTGGACCCCACCTGGGGGTGCCACGTGGCGAACGAGCAGAGGCAGGCTCGACTTCAATCGAGGTGGACCCCACCTAGGGGTGCCACCTGGCGAAGGAGCAGAGGAGGGCTCGACTTTGGTTGAGGTGGACCCCAACTGGTGGTGCCACCTTGCGAAGGAGTGGAGGAGGGCTCAACTTCGGTCGAGGTGGGCTCGATCCTTGGTGAGCCACCTGGTGAAGGAGCAGGGATAGGCTCGACTTCGATCGAGGTGGACCCCACCGAGGATGCCACCTAGCGAAGGAGTGGAGGAGGGCTTGATTTTGACCGAGATGGGCTCGACTCTTGGGGAGCCACCTGGCGAAGGAGCGGAGGTAGGCTCAACTTTGATCGAGGTGGACCCCACCTGGGGGAGCCACCTGGCGAAGGAGCAGAGCAGGCTCGACTTCAATCGTGGGTGACCCCACCTAGGGTGCCACCTGGGGAAGGAGCGAAGGAGGGCTCGACTTCAATGAGGTGGGCTCGACCCTTACGGAGCCGCCTGGCAAGGAGCAGGACGGCCTAACTTCGACCGAGGTAGACCCCCCACCTGGGGTGCCACCTACGAAGGAGCGGAGGAGGGCTCGACTTCGGCCGAGGTAGGCTTGACCCTTGGGGCCACCTGGTGAAGGCGGAGGCAGGCTTGACTTTGGTCGATGTGGACCCCACCTGGGGGAGCCACCTGGCGAAGGAGCAGGAGCAAGGCTTGACTTCGATTGAGGTGTGCTCGACCCTTGGAGAGCCACCTGCAAAGGAGTAGAAGTACCGAGCTCGAGCCGAGGTGGGCGCAACCATTGGTGAGGCCACCTGGCGGGGAGCTGGAAGGGAACTTGGCATGGCGCTAGCTTCCTGTCTGGCTACTAGTTGGATCCGAGGTGTACTCCATGTCAGCGATCTTTGCTATATCACGTCCTTATAGTAGAGTGCCATTTCTCTCGGCACACCATATTTATTTGAGCCTCACCCACTTTGAGAGGGAGTGCCCCACCGGGTACTAATCTCTTGAGTTTAGGTATGATCGAGTTTATCAGGATCAAACCTAAATGACCTACAACATAAGAGATAATCCATTACTGAAAAGGATATGCCCTACAAGCCAATCTCTATGTTGTATCTCCCAAACTATTGTAATTGACGATATTCTAATAAAGGCATTATTTTACATCATACGCTGTGTTTATTATTATATGATGAACCCCATAGATTAGGGCTATGATTTTGGGGTTATGATGAGATCATACCAGTGGGACCTAAAGTCTTAAAACCTTATCTAAAATATTCCTAGTCAAAGGAACCTTGAGTAGGGGATCAGGGTTTTTCCGGTAAGACTAGCACATCCTATGTATACTGAATAGGGTGACTGCTCTCACAGTCACTTATGTATGTCACTAATACTAGGATGGGTGCTCATTAGAGAATGAGTTCACTGATATGATCCAACTTGAGAACATCTAATGGAGTCTTAGCTACATGTCAATAGAATGTTCTCATAGTGGGAGTGGTACAAGTAATCCTTTGACCTAAGACTGCCATAAGTACCTTATGTACATGAAACCATGCTTTGGTTCAATTCTAATCATGACACTGAGTCATGCACAGGATTGATACTAGGAATGGTGAATTGGATATGAAGGTAATGAGTAGGTCAACAAGGAATCGATCACTCTTAGTAAGAGGAGATTGCATCCAACTAGTTATCAATCGGATGATGATTCAGGGAATCTTTGATCAAAGTAAAGATATTAGAGATGATTTGTAATATCAAGATAATTGAATCATCAATATAAGATTGAGCTAGAAATGAATATAATATTGGAGTTGACACATATCTATATCCATAATTATATTCTGGGTGTAGGCTGATCGAAGGATTTAATTCTACGGTAACTTTCTACTGAAGGGTATTTTTGGTATTTCACCAGAATTTCCATATCTTCCGGGTAGACATGACACATTGCTAGACGTCAATCTTGTCTTGTGGGTTGATTAAATTGAATGATCACTTATTAGGAAGAGTCCTAATTGATCATAATCGGGTAAGCCCGGTTTCACCTAAATCGATAAAAAGAGTTCTAATCAAATTAGGTCAACTTGTATTCGAACCAACTGCTGGCTAGATGTGGAACCCAATGGGTCACACACTTAAGAGAATTGATCAAGGGTTTACTTTTGTAATTAAATCATTTTGCATGATGACACTCTAGTAGGTGTTGCAAATCCTAGCTTCTATTCGAATTAGATTCAAATTAGGGTTCCGGATTGGTTCAATTTGGGTTCTAATTGGATCTAATTAGACCCTAATTGAGGTTATAAGGATTATGGCTAACCCTATTGGCTAACCATGTGTCTAGGCTAGCCGCCCACCTGCCCCTTTGCATTTTCACGCCAAAATGCCAAGAGTCCATGCACTTATGGACTCTTGGCGCGCCATTTGGAGGAGTCCATGGGCGCATGGACTCTTGGCACCCACTTAATTCTCCGATGAATTAAGATGGGGCGGCCTTTCTTTCTCACCTTAGAACCTCACTTGTCCTCTCTTGGATGGAAATCTAACGGGTGGTGGGGTTTTAAGAAAGAAAGAAAGCGTTGTTTCTTCCGGTCGCGCGAAATAACATCTCTTCGGAGATGAAAAGTCGCGACTCCTTTCTTTTTAAAACATCATAATTTTTTCTTTCTGAAAGGCTGTGAGAATTAATCCAGAAGGCCGTGAGAAAGAGAGAAGGGTGTGAGAAGAAAGAAAGGGCATGAGAAAATAAAAAAGGGCGTGAGAAGTCTTTCACGGAGAGATGTGTGGGCGCCTATCTGAGATCTATTTAAGGGGTCAGGAAAATCAGAACTCAGTAATGTTTTCTTTTATTCCTTCTTCCTCTCCTAAAGACTCTTTCACTCTTTTCTTGTTCTTGCACAGTTTCTTTTATAGAGTACACCTTGTCGAAACTCTGCTACTGAACAAGAATAAGAGCGAAAGTCTCCGACGGTAAAGGAAAGAAAGGAGTTCTGATTTTATTCCTTCTTTCTTACATTAAGACATTCTTGTCTTAATTTCTCCTCCAATTTAAGACAAGCCTAAATCCCCTTAGGACAAAGTCTTTTCTTCAAGACAAGGGTGTCTTAGAGGGTCAAGGTCTTAGTGGAAGGAGGAGAAGAGATCAAAGAAAGGGAGGCAACCTCTTGTGTGGAAGAATTCCAGCCATAATCCGAAGAATTGAGTTCTAGGAAGAAGAACTCAATAGGAGGAACCATTGGACAAGAAGATAGTGTTCTTGATCATTGCTCTGTGTGGATCACCATCGGAGGTGGACACCTGGACGCCTGGTGAATTCAATTAGCCCCTTCAACTTCAAGTTTGTTGGAATAAGCGATTACAGGTTGGTACCCTAATCCTAATTTGCATAGTTATGCTTGTCATATATTCTAGTCTTATTTAAGGAGTTCCTGGTTTAGGACTTTTGGTGTGAATTTAGTTTCAATTTTGAAATTACCCTTTCGCTGCGTTGCACCGGAACCCTACAGTGGTATCAGAGCCACCTTAATTAGGACTATAATCTTTGATAGTTTGTATGTCACATATTAGGGTTTTTAAATCCTAATATGCTACTACACTTAGCATATCTTTGATTGCATATATGTTTTGATGTATGCCACTAGTTAGGGTTTTTCACTCAAACCCTAATTATTATAGAGATATGTTTAGTTTTGAAGTCATCATACTGAAATAAGGTTGCCCTGGCATAATGGTGGATCCATTATGTGGTAAATGGTTGTCCTAGTATGATGACACACTTAGCACATATTTGTTTATTTATAAGAGTGATATGTTGATTGTGATACATTCTATAAGGATGTGCTGGCAATTTATAAATCCCTCCTCTTAAAAAATTATATTAAGTCTTAGTATATTTAACTAATAAGCATCACTAGTTGGTGTGGACACCAGAAGCCGAAAGAAACTTCACTCCAACAAGGTTAGCCTTATCCCAATTTGGATCGAAGATAATTAGGTTACCTTGTATCCTTTAGTTCAAAAATATTTTATTTTCAAGAGTCATTTCCTTTTCAAGAGTCCTGTAATTAATTTTGAGTTTCAAATCAAGAGTGTTTATCGAGTCCTGTAATTACTTTTAAAATTTCATTTCTTGTAAGTCCATTTCAAGTTTTAAAGTCTAGGTCAGTCAAGTCAGTTCAGTTGAGTTAAGTCTAATTCAGTTGAGTTAAGTCTAATCAAGTCTTAAAGCCATGAAAGCCAGCAACAAGACTCAAATTCTGGACCCCAGAATTTGACCACATGAAGAAGAGAAGACACATCAACCAAGCAAGAGAAAAGGACCATCAACTAGGACTACTGGGCGCCACATGTCATTCTTATCCAAGTAGAAGACCACCTCACCATGCCACGTCATCAGGTGCCACTTCACCAGCCATCTCATCACCCTTTGGGCGCCAACAAGGGAGATTCAAATTCAAGGAGGTTGGCCACATCCCTCCAAGTCCTCCACCAAATCCTCCAACCCCCCCCACATCCCTCCAAACTCTCCACCAAATCCTCCAACCCCCTTGTAATCCTCCTCGATTTGGGAAGTTTTTAAATTTCAAAATCTAGCTTTGTGAGGCTATTAAAAGCCTTGGACACCCATTGTAAAAGAGATTGATTTTGGGAATGAATGAAAATTGAAATTGAAATTTTGGAAGTAGAAGTTGTCTTGTATTTTTTTTCTTATGTGAAAGTTTCCCATCCTCTTCCTCTATGCCAAAGCCATTCTTTTCCCCTAGAAAAGCATCTTCCAAGATCAAGTGAAGGCATTGGAGTCGGCCAGATCTCCTCAAAATTCTGTTCTTAGTTCATAAACTCTCCCATCCCTTCTATATGTTCCTATCCTTCTTCCTTAACTTTGATTTTCATTGTAGGGTCCTTCGAAGTCTTTGAGTTGTGGGCTGGGTTCACCTTGACAAAGAAACAACAAGCTAAAGCCCCAAGTCTAGGGTTCTGATCTCTGTTATCCAGGTTCTTCAGTTCTGAGCATTGGTAGTTTCAAGGTATGAATCAAAAGAAGGTTGGAAAGCTCATCAAGGTAAGTCCACAATCATTAGCCCCTATTGTCTAGATCTTCTTCCTTCTTAGTTTAGGATTGTGTCTAATCAAGTAAAAGTCCAATTTCTTATAATCCTTAAGTCTTATTATGATGAGTACAATGCTAGTGTAATTAGGTTTCATTGCTCTACAAACCATATTCAAAACATTAATCATATGCTTGCCACATCATCTTGGTATCAGAGCATGGTTGTATTAGGGTAGAATAGTTTTTTTTAAATCCAAGCAAGATCTAAAATTCATGCCTCCTTAGCGGGTGTACTCCAGTACACTGTCACGACCCATGGGAATAATGAGCCCCTGGCCATTTTTAGATTGAAGTTTTGGGTAAGCCATTGCACTTGTTTGATTAGGTTCTATTTTCTGAAAACTTGCATCTATTTACTGTAATCCGCCTGCAGATCCAAAGGCAAGTCACTAATTTTTTATTGAAATATTTTTTCTTGTTCCTTTTTAAGTCGTTTATCACCATATTAAATTTTATCATCAGAAAAAAATTATAAAAAAAATAAAAATTTTTACAGTTCGATACTATCATTAGGATTCTGTTATGTCCTTTTTATTTATCTTCATTTGTAGGATGTGTTTAGAGTAGTACAAATTTTAGTTTTAAAATTCCTTTTATCTGTATTGAAACATATAAGTTAGGAATCCTCTGTGAATTTTTCAGAATTTTTGGACATTTTTTTCATCACGTTTTCCACACCACTTTCAAACTGCAACACACTTCTGCAGCACCTTTGCATTTCATTCATCTTATGGGAAATCAAATTAAGGGCATCAATTGACATAGGGTTAGGGTTTCATCACCTGTCCCTAGCCCAAAAAAATCACCAACCAGCATATCGATCCCAGCCCATTAATTAAAATTGAGTAGAACGTTAATTTCCCTAGTGGGTTAGGGACACCAACAAGTTGGGTTCAAGTTAGGGTCAAGTTAACTGTGTCAGCTAATTGGTGTGTGCTTACTGGCTTGGTGTCTAGGATTGGTGCATCAGGGCTTGTGATTTGGTCCACCTACCTGGCCAATCTTAGATTGGTGTCTAAGGTTGGCAATCAGGGACCTACACTCCCCTCCACCTACCTGGCTAAGTCCCATAAGTACTACTAGCTAGTTGGTCACTTAATTAGACTTCTAATTTGTGCTCTAGGTCTAGGAAACCTTAGCTCGAACTTGAGTTCATTTGCATGCATGACAACTAGAGCAGGGACACCGTATTCACCAATCCAAGCCCAGTCAAGTGTAGCCATGGACCAAAACTTAGGAAATTTGATCAAAGGCCTAAATGATCAAGTGGCCCAACTAACTAAGAGCTTAACTGAGCAATTGGCCCAAACAAATCAGAATGTGGCACAAACCAACCAAGACATGAATGAGCAGTTAGCCCACATCACTACTAGGTTGGATCAGTTAGAGGCTAGAACCCCTGAAAGCAATCATGAAGCCCAGACTGAGCCTGAGCCTAGTCTTGCACCTGAACTCGAGACCCCATTGAACCCTAGAAGGATTCCATATCAAAATCCTCTCTACAAAACAAACCCTAGGAGAGCTCCCCAAGATCAGTTTTATGATCCAATTCCTAGAGGACCCCACCCTGGTCAAACCATCGAGCCCAACCCAAGGAGATTCCATCATGAGTCTAACTATGAACCCAATGTCAGGAGACCCACCCTAATTCACTTTGATCAAGATGACCGAACAATGAAGAACATTAGGCTGGAAGCTCCCACCTTTGATGGAATTTTAGATCCAAAGATCTACATTGATTGGGAAGGTGAGATGGACCAGTATTTTGACTGGTTTGAGATGAGTGAAGAGCGCAAGTGTAAGTTTGCAAAGCTTAAACTTGTGCGCCAAGCTAGGTTATATTGGGGAAACATTGAGAGACTCACTAGACAGAGAGGTGATGTGCCCATAGTGACCTAGCGAGCTATGAAACTTAGGCTTAGGGAGAAATACCTTCCTATGTCCTACCACCAAAGACTCCTAGATCAATGGCAAAGACTTACGCAAAGAAATAGGAGTGTCGCATAGTACATAGCGAAGTTTGATGAATTCGTTATGAGGTGTAATGTTGATGAATCTGAGTCGGTGACC
Source organism: Areca catechu (assembly GCA_021397845.1). Lineage (NCBI taxonomy): Eukaryota > Viridiplantae > Streptophyta > Magnoliopsida > Arecales > Arecaceae > Areca > Areca catechu. Next base: position 103,130,021 of record CM038039.1, on the reverse strand, counting down.
TTGTCTAGATTTAGAGCCGGACTGAGGGAAGAAATTTAAAGAGAATTGTTCATGCGAGAGGTACATGACCTAGAATTGGCCTATCAAATAGCTAGGGATGCTGAGAGATTCCATAGAGGTCTAGTCTATCGTAGGCCCGAAGCCCCTAGGACTAGTGCACCTTATCAGCAGTCAGGATCCAATCAGCCTAGATTCAACCGACCCAATCCTAATGTGCCTGTGACCTGAAAGGATGACAAGGGGAAAACACCTGAGACCCAAAGAACTCCAAACGCATGTTTCAAGTGTAACAAAGTGGGTCACTATTCTAGCAACTGTCCTAATAGAGCCCTACACATAGGGGAAGTAGAAGAGGAAGCCGTAGAATCCCAAGGTGAATTTGAGGAGGAAGTATACCAGGCAGATGAGAACTTGGCTGAAGAGTATGAGGATGAGGAAGTCCTGGTAGATCAAGATCTGTTAGGAGTGGTTAGGTGTATTCTCACCCAAGCTAAAACCCAAGAAGATTGGCGTAGGACTAGCATCCTACAGACATTCATTAAGATAGGTGAGAAAGTATGCAAAGTCATTTTAGATAGCGGTAGCTGTGTCAATGCCATATCCACCAACACAGTTAAAAACCTAGGATTGCCCACCGTACCCCATCCTAATCCCTATAAGGTATTCTGGATAGACTCAACCACGATTTCCATTAAGTCTAGGTGCCTAGTAACCATTCAGTTCCAATCTTACTTGGAGAAAGTATAGTGTGATGTACTTCCAATGGGAGTAAGTATCATAATTTTAGGCCGACCATGGTTGTACGATCTTGACGTAACACTCTATGGTCGTTCTAATTCGTGCTCGTTTAATCATAATGGAAAGAAGATTGTAATCCATTCTTCTCCACCTAAGAACCCCATTAAGAGAGGATCAAGCCAATTGAGTGATAAGAAAAAGGGGATAAACATGATCACTGCTAGAGAAATGGAGAGAAATTAGCAATGGGTCACCTATTTGGATTTTGACCATTAAGGATCATCAAGAACCTCTTTCAAAAGAACAACCTCAAGAAGTCAGTGAAGTGCTAGAGGAGTTCAAAGACGTGTTCCCCGATGACTTGCCCGACCAACTCCCACCTCTTAGGGATATACAACATGCGATAGACTTAGTCCCCGGAGCAACCCTACCGAACCTTTCCCATTATAGAATGAACCCTACCGAGCACCAAGAATTACAACGTCAAGTAGGAGAACTCCTAAAGAAAGGATTCATTAGGGAGAGTTTGAGTCCATGCGCAGTCCCAACCTTACTTAACCCTAAGAAAGATGGCACATGGAGAATGTGTGTTGATAGTCGTGCCATAAATAAAATCATGGTGAAGTATAGGTTTCCCATCCCCGCTTGGATGATATGTTAGATATGATGGCCGGTGCAACTATATTTTCTAAGATTGACCTGAAGAGCCGCTATCACCAAATTAGGATCAGACCAGGGGATGAATGGAAGACTGCCTTTAAAACTAAGGATGGGTTATTTGAATGGGTAGTCATGCCTTTTGGGTTATCAAACGCCCCTAGCACTTTTATGCGAATCATGAACCAAGTCCTACGAGCCTTTATTGGAAAATTTGTTGTCGTTTACTTTGATGACATACTTATCAATAGTAGGACTAGAGAAGATCATCAACAACATCTGAGGCAGGTATGTTTAGCACTTAGGAAAGATAACCTCTATGCCAATCTAAAGAAATGTGCTTTCATGACTACTAGAGTTATCTTCCTAGGATTTGTTGTGACCCCTAAAGGAGTATCCGCTGACCCTGAGAAGGTTAAGGTAATTGTAGAGTGGCCAACACACAATAATATTCATGAAGTAAGAAGTTTTCATGGCCTTGCTACGTTTTATCGAAGATTTATTAGAGGGTTTAGCACCATAGTTGCTCCTATCACGGATTGTATTAGGAAGGGCCACTTTGAATGGACGAAGTCAGCTGATAAGGCCTTCCTTCACATCAAAGATAAGATGACCCAAGCACCAGTCTTAAGACTACCTGATTTTTCTAAGGTCTTTGAAGTAGCATGCGATGCTTCGGGAGTAGGTATTGGTGGAGTTCCGAGTCAAGAGAACCATCCCGTAGCATTCTTTAGTGAGAAATTGAATGAAGCCAGGAAGAAATACTCCATATATGATCGGGAGCTTTATGTGGTAGTGCAAGCATTAAGGTATTGGAGGCATTATCTCCTACTGCAAGAATTTGTTTTATTTTCAGACCATGAAGCCCTTAGATTTTTGAGTTCCCAAAAGAAACTAAACCCTAGGCATGCCAAATGGGTAGAGTACATCCAATCCTATACGTTTGCCCTAAAGCATCAATCAGGAACTGATAATAAGGTAGCTGATGCCCTATGTCGTAGAACGTTACTTTTAACCTCAGTCAGTACTGAAGTCATAGGTTTTGAAAGACTTAAGGAGCAATACGAAACCTGTCCAGATTTTGGTGAAATTTATCAGGTTTTGCATCAAGGACCATCTAGTGATCATAGTGACTATACCCTTCTAGATGGTTATCTTTTTAGAGAGAATAGGTTTTGCATCCCAAGAACATCCTTAAGAGATTTTTTAGTTTGGGAGATACATGCAGGAGGTTTGGCTGGCCACTTCGGACGAAACAAGACTATCTTGGCTGTTGAGGAACAATTTTACTGGCCGGTCTTAAGAAACAAGTAGCAAACCTTGTAGCCCGATGTAGGACATGTGCTGTTGCAAAGCAACAAAAGAAGAATACCGGGCTATACAATCCATTACCTGTACCTGAGTGTCCATGGCAGGATCTAAGCATGGACTTTGTTCTAGGATTACCTAAGACCATTTGAAAACATGATTCAATCTTTGTGGTGGTCGACCGGTTTTCAAAAATGGCCCATTTCATACCTTGCTCCCAAACTTTCGATGCCTCTAGGATAACCAAACTCTTTCTTAATCAAGTAGTCAGACTCCACGGGTTACCAAAAACCATTGTTTCTGATAGGGATGTCCGCTTCGCAAGTTACTTCTGGAAAACCCTTTGGCACCTATTAGGAACCAGACTGAAATTCTCCACTGCCTACCATCCCTAGATTGATGGACAAATCGAGGTTGTAAATAGAAGTCTAGGGAACTTGCTGAGATGCCTAGTGGGAGAAAGTCTAGGGAACTGGGATTTGTTATTGCCACGTGCTGAGTTCGCTTACAACAGTTCGGTCAATCGATCTACGGGCAAAAGTCCCTTTAAGATAGTCCATGGTTGCAAGCCTAGGAAGCCTTTAGATCTAATCCCACTACCTATTCACACACGAGTCTCTGAGTCTGCTGAGTCTTTTACACAGCATGTCACAAATCTACATAAAGAAATCAGTAATAAGATCAACCTGAGCAATGAAACTTACAAACACTTAGCTGACTCACATAAGAGGGCTAAAGAATTCTGTGAAGGGGATTATGTGATGATTAGGCTCAACCCTGAACGGTTTCGCCCTGGAACCATAAAGAAGCTGCATGCCCATGGAGCGGGACCTTTTAAGATCTTAAAGAAAATAGGGCCTAATGCATATGTTTTGGAACTTCCACCTGATATGGGTATTAGTACAACCTTCAATGTTTCAGACATAGTAGAATACAAAGAACCACTACTAATACCTAGTGAGCCTTTTGAGCTAGAAACTTTCATTGATAGTGAACATATTTTCGAGTGTCCACCACCAACCTTACTTGAGCAGAGAGAGAGGATTGAGAGAATCCTGGATGACAAGATCATTACTACCAGGAATAAGGATTATCGACGATACCTGGTTCAATGGCAAGGTCGACCTGAGTCTGACAACTCTTGGATTACTCGAGAGGACCTGCAAAGACTTAACCCAGACTTGTTCGAGCATTACCAGGGCAAAACTGAACCATACTTGACTGGGTCGAGTTCTGCCCACCCCAGGAGAATTGGTGTGGATACCAGAAACCGAAAGAAACTTCACTCCAACAAGGTTAGCCTTATCCCAATTTGGATCGAAGATAATTAGGTTACCTTGTATCCTTTAGTTCAAAAATATTTTATTTTCAAGAGTCATTTCCTTTTCAAGAGTCCTGTAATTAATTTTGAGTTTCAAATCAAGAGTGTTTATTGAGTCATGTAATTACTTTTAAAATTTAATTTCCTGTAAGTCCATTTCAAGTTTTAAAGTCTAGGTCAGTCAAGTCAGTTCAGTTGAGTTAAGTCTAATTCAGTGAGTTAAGTCTAATCAAGTCTTAAAGCCATGAAAGCCAGCAACAAGACTCAAATTCTGGACCCCAGAATTTGACCACATGAAGAAGAAAAGACACATCAACCAAGCAATAGAAAAGGACCATCAACTAGGACCACTGGGCGCCACATGTCATTCTTATCCAAGTAGAAGACCACCTCACCATGCCACGTCATCAGGTGCCACTTCACCAGCCATCTCATCACCCTTTGGGCGCCAACAAGGGAGAGTCAAATTCAAGGAGGTTGGCCACATCCCTCCAAGTCCTCCACCAAATCCTCCAACCCCCCCCACATCCCTCCAAACTCTCCACCAAATCCTCCAACCCCCTTGTAATCCTCCTTGATTTGGGGAGTTTTTAAATTTCAAAAGCTAGCTTTGTGAGGCTATTAAAAGCCTTGGACGCCCATTGTAAAAGAGATTGATTTTGGGAATGAATGAAAATTGAAGTTGAAATTTTGGAAGTAGAAGTTGTCTTGTATTTTTTTTTTCTTATGTGAAAGTTTCCCATCCTCTTCCTCCATGCCAAAGCCATTCTTTTCCCCTAGCAAAGCATCTTCCAAGCTCAAGTGAAGGCATTGGAGTCGACCAGATCTTCTCAAAATTCTGTTCTTAGTTCATAAACTCTCCCATCCCTTCTATATGTTCCTATCCTTCTTCCTTAACTTTAATCTTCAATGCAGGGTCCTTCGAAGTCTTTGAGTTGTGGGCTGGGTTCACCTTGACAAAGAACCAACAAGCTGAAGCCCCAAGTCCAGGGTTCTGATCTCTGTTATCTAGGTTCTTCAGTTCTGAGCATCGGTAGTTTCAAGGTATGAATCAAAAGAAGGTTGAAAATCTCATCAAGGTAAGTTCACAATCATTAGCCCCTATTGTCTAGATCTTCTTCTTTCTTAGTTTTGGATTGTGTCTAATCAAGTAAAAGTCCAATTTCTTATAATCCTTAAGTCTTATTATGATGAGTACAATGCTAGTGTAATTAGGTTTCATTGCTCTACAATCCATATTCAAAACATTAATCATATGCTTGCCGCATCACTAGTCATGATGTACAATTGATCATTTGGTGTCTAGAAATGTGGTTCTGGGAAGGTAAAGAGAATTGTGGTTTTTAATTGGTTCCGTTGACTGACCTGGCCAATTTTTATTGGTGTCTAGGAAAGCAACCGGGGGACTCCCACATCTCTTCCACTTGCCTGGCCGATTTGATTAAATTTAAATCTTGACTAAAATGCTTAGTGTTAAAAATACTATATATTGGCCTTCCTTCATGCTGGATCATTATTGTGTTATGAACCATATTATGTTTGTTATGTTATCTGCAAGACCTAATATGGTGATTGACATAATACTAGTCTAGTGCATAGATATGCTCACAGTATATTTAGTATAATGCTTTGTTGTGTTATCTGCAAGGGCATTATATTTGAGTATTGACTGTATAGAAATGAAAGGGTCTTGACTTAACTAGAACATTATGGTTTGTTGTATTTTCTGCAAGACTAATAATGTTCTAGAGGCCAAGTTACTTCTTGAAAATTATATGAGATATAATTGGAAGAGTTTCCTACCTTTGAGCTTATAAAAGATTTGTTATGTTTTCTGCAAGATTTTTTATAAGTTATTAGGATCTCAATCTCACTAAGAAAAATTGATCAGGGTTCTTCTTGATTATCATAGTGAGGGCTATGATTTTTGATAAAATAGTGGGAGACATAATTAAATTGAAGACCTAATTTAATTATGTAAGTCATTTCATGGTTGTTTGCTTATGTATTATTCTTTATTAAATGTAGATAAATGGCATCTTCATTATCATTGCGAAGTATCTTAGATACCAACAAACTGACTGATCCGAACTATGTGGACTGGTTGAGAAATTTAAAGATTATGCTGAGTTCAGAAAAACTTTCTTATATTCTTGATACCCCTAGTCTTAATCCACTAGGGGACGATGCCACACAGGAAGATATGGCTACATACAAAATATGGCAGAATGACTCCCTCACTGTCAAGTGTATCATACTAGCCTCTATGACTAATGAGTTACAAAGACAGCATGAAAGCATGGATACTCAATCCATAATGCTCAATTTAAAAGAGCTTTATGGAGAACATAGCAGAACTGCTAGATATGAAATATCTAAGCAGTTATTCCGTGCTAGGATGATAGAGGGAACATCCGTTCAGGATCATGTTCTGAAGGTAATTGACTTAATCACCAGATTTGGTCAATTAGGTTTTATCATGGATGGGGAGTTGAATCAGGATTTAATCCTGCAATCACTCCCGGAGTCATTTTCTCAGTTTGTCTTGAATTATCACATGAACAAACTGAACACTTCCTTGCCTGAGCTGTTAAATATGTTAAAAATAGCGGAGAGCCACGTTAAGAAAGAAAAGGCTCCACTTCTTCTTGTTGATAAGACCAATAAGAAGAAATCAGGCAAAAAGGGTTTTAATAGGAGGCTAAACCCTAAGAGTGGCATCAATAAGAATAAGAAAGGAAAGAAGGCCTCCAAACAGTCGACCTGTTTCTTTTGCAGCAAAGCGGGACATTGAAAAAGGAATTGCAAGGCTTACCTTGCAACTGTGAAGCTTGGTGCATCAGATGCGCCAAAAGGTATGTATAAGATACATGCTATATTGACATTAAATTCATCTATATCAAATACTTGGATATTGGATACCGCTTGTGGTTACCATATATGCAAATCTTTGTAGGACCTCCACAAGCTTAAAGTATTGAAGGAAGGTGACTTCAATCTCTACGGTGCTAGTGGTGATATCATCCATGCAGAAGCTGTAGGGACCTATATTCAGAAGTTGCCTTCAGGGAATATCTTGGAGTTAGAAAATTGTTATTATATGCCTAAGATTATTAGGAACATTATATCTATTCCTTTGTTATTAAAACAAGGATATGTAATGGATGTAACGAGCACTAGTTGCTCGATAATGTTGTCTAATAAAATTATTTGTTCTGGCATATTTAGCAATGGGCTCTTAACTCTTTCTTCCAATGATAGTGTTTTTCATGTCAATAATAAAAGAAAAAGAGAAGACTTTAATGATACTTTACTTTGGCATCATCGACTTGGTCATGTTAATGAGTCTAGGATAAGCAAGTTGTACAAGGAAAAATTCCTTGATCCTTATGAGTATGAATCATTAGGAACTTGCGAATCATGTTTCATGGGTAAGATGACCAAGACTCCATTTACTGGACATGGAGAAAGGTCAACTGATTTATTAGGACTTATACATACTGATGTATGTGGTCCAATGATAACTCAGGCCAGAGGTGGTTACTCATATTTTATCACTTTTACAGATGATTTATCTAGGTTCGGATATGTGTATCTTATGAAATATAAATCTGAAGCCTTTGATAAATTTAAGGAGTATCAAAGTATGGTCGAAAAACAAACTGGGAAAAGTATTAAAGTTCTTCGTTCTGATCGAGGAGGAGAATACTTATCCACGGAGTTCTTAGACTATCTTAAAGTTAATGGAATTCTTTCTGAATGGACCCCTCCTTATACACCACAGCTAAATAGTATAGCTGAAAGGAGGAATCGTACCTTATTAGATATGGTACGATCCATGATGTGCTTCACAAATTTACCCATTTCCTTTTGGGGTCATGCCCTAGAAACTGCTATTTACATTTTGAACAAGGTACCTTCTAAATCCATTGTTAGTAGTCCATATGAAATTTGGAGTGGAAAGAAACCGTATCTTAAATATTTTAAGGTATGGGGATGTCCAGCTTATGTTAAAAGAAATTTTGGACATAAGTTGAAACCTAGAGCGGATAAATGTCTATTTGTAGGATATCCTAGAGAGGGAAGAGGATATCTATTTTACCATCCTACTGAACAAAAGATTTTTGTCAGCAAGCATGCCACTTTTCTAGAAAAAGAGTTCATTTTAGAAAAGGGCAATGGTAGAACTGTTGAACTTGGAGAAGTACAAGAAACATAGATAGACAGTTCTCAACCATTAGAACATATAGTTAGGACAGAACTAGAACACAAAACTCCTCCCCGTAGGTCTGATAGAGTGCCACGGGCACCTGAGAGGTATGGGTTTATTATTGAAAATAATGAAGCCCAAGTCATTCAAAATGATGAACCTCTGACCTATACGGAAGCTATCTTGAGTACTGATTCAGATAGATGGCAAGAAGCCATGGAATCCGAGATAGACTCTATGTATGTAAACCAAGTATGATCTTTGGTCGATGCACCAGAGGGTGTTAATCCTATTGGGTGCAAATGGGTCTATAAGAAAAAGATTGGGGCTGATGGCCAAGTTGAAACCTATAAAGCCAGATTAGTGGCAAAAGGTTTTAGACAAAAACAGGGAATTGATTATGATGAAACATTCTCACCTGTTGCCATGCTCAAATCAATTCGGATTTTACTTGCTATAGCAGCATACCATGATTATGAGATCTGGCAGATGGATGTGAAGACTGCATTCCTTAATGGTTTCCTTGAGGATGAAGTCTACATGTCACAGCCAGAAGGTTTTATTTCAAAGAATAAACCTAATCAAGTATGCAAGCTAAAGAAATCCATTTATGGATTAAAGCAAGCTTCAAGGAGTTGGAACATCCACTTTGATGAAACTATTAAAAGGTTTATCAAAAATGTGGATGAACCCTGTATTTATAAGAAGACTAGTGGGAGTGCCAAAGTCTTCTTGGTTCTGTATGTAGATGACATACTCCTCATTGGGAATGATATCCCAATGTTGCAATCAGTCAAGGTTTGGCTATCAAACCAATTTTCCATGAAAGATTTGGGAGAAGCATCCTATATACTAGGTATTAAGATCTATAGAGATAGATCTAAGAGGATGCTAGGTTTATCCCAATCTAGGTACATTGACTTAGTGCTAAAAAGATTCAGCATGGATGGAAGTAAAAGAGGTTATCTTTCTATGAGTCAAGGCATATATCTTTCTAAAAGGATGTCTCCTAAGACACCTGAAGAAAGAAATAGAATGAATTATATACCTTATGCTTCGGTAATAGGGTCCATAATGTATGCCATGTTATGTACCAGGCCTGATGTGGCATATGCTTTAGGCATTGTCAGTAGGTTTCAGGCTGATCCAGGAGAGGATCATTGAAAAGTAGTTAAAAATATTCTTAAGTACCTGAGAAGGACTAAGGATATTTTTCTGGTTTATGGTGGCTCTGATCTTAAAATATAAGCTTATTCTGATTCTAGTTTTCAATCAGACCCTGATGATAGCAAATCCATTTCGGGATATGTTTTTACCCTAAATGGTGGAGCAGTGAGTTGGAAGAGTACCAAGCAGCAGACTGTAGCTGACTCAACCACAGAGGCAGAATACATAGCTGTCAGTGAAGCCACCAAGGAAGTAGTCTGGATGAAGAAGTTCATCACAGAGTTGGGTGTTGTTCCTGAGATTGAAAACCCAGTGCCACTTTACTGTGACAACACTGGAGCTGTTGCTCAAGCTAAGGAACCAAGAGCTCATCATAAGTCCAAGCACATTCTGAGACGCTTCCATCTCGTCCGAGAAATAGTAGAGAGACAAGATGTCTACATAAATAGAGTTGATACAAAGAACAATATAGCATACCCGTTCACTAAGGCTCTACCACAACGAGAGTTTGATCACCACCTCGAGTGTATGGGACTAAGATTCAAAGGCGATTGGCTTTAGTGCAAGTGGGAGATTGAAAGGGATATGCCCTACAAGCCAATCTATGTTGTATCTCCCAAACCATTGTAATTGACGATATTCTAATAAAGGCATTATTTTTCATCATACGCAGTGTTTATTATTATATGATGAACCCTATAGATTAGGGCTATGATTTTAGGGTTATGATGAGATCATACCAATGGGACCTAAAGTCTTAAAACCTTAATCTAAAATATTCCTAGTTAAAGGAACCTTGAGTAGGGGATCAAGGTTTTTCCGGTAAGACTAGCACATCCTATGTATAATGAATAGGGTGACTGCTCTCACAGTCACTTGTGTATGAAACTAATACTAGGATGTGGGTGCTCATTAGAGAATGAGTTCACTGATATGATCCAACTTGAGAACATCTAATGGAGTCTTAGCTACATGTCAATAGAAGGTTCTCATAGTGGGAGTGGTACAAGTAATTCTTTGACCTAAGACTGCCATAAGTACCTTATGTACATGAAACCATGCTTTGGTTCAATTCTAATCATGACACTGAGTCAAGCACATGATTGATACTGGAAATGGTGAATTGGATATGAAGGTAATGAGTAGGTCAACAAGGAATCGATCACTCTTAGTAAGAGGAGATTGCATCCAGCTAGTTATCAATCGGATGATGATTCAGGGAATCTTTAATCAAAGTAAAGATACTAGAGATGGCTTCTAATATCAAGATAATTGAATCATCAATATAAGATTGAGCTAGAAATGAATATAATATTGGAGTTGACATATATCCATATCCATAATTATATTCTTGGTGCAGGCTGATCGAAGGATTTAATTGTACGGTAACTTTCTATTGAAGGGTATTTTTGATATTTCACCAGAATTTCTATATCTTCCAGGTAGACATGACATGTTGCTAGACATCAATCTTGTCTTGTGGGTTGATTAAATTGAATGATCACTTATTAGGAAGAGTCCTAATTGATCATAATCGGGTAAGCCCGGTTTGACCTAAATCGATTAAAAAGAGTTTTAATCAAATTAGGTCAACTTGTATTCGAACCCACTGCTGGCTAGATGTGGAACCCAATGGGTCACACACTTAAGAGAATTGATCAAGGGTTTAATTTGTAATTAAGTCATTTTGCATGATGACACTCTAGCAGGTATTGCAAATCATAGCTTCTATTCGAATTAGATTCGAATTAGGGTTCCGGATTGGTTCAATTTGGGTTCTAATTGGATCTAATTAGACCCTAATTGAGGTTATAAGGATTATGGCTAACCCTATTGGCTAACCATGTGTCTAGGCTAGCCCCCACCCGCCCCTTTGCATTTTAACGCCAAAATGCCAAGAGTCCATGCGCTTATGGACTCTTGGCACGCCATTTGGAGGAGTCCATGGGCGCATGGACTCTTGGCGCGCCCACTTAATTCTCCGATGAATTAAGATGGGGCGGCCTTTCTTTCCCACCTTAGAACCTTACTTGTCCTCCCTTAGATGGAAATCTAATGGGTGGTGGGGTTTTAAGAAAGAAAGAAAGCGCTGTTTCATCCCGGTCGCGTGAAATAACATCTCTTCGAAGATGAAAAGTCGCGACTCCTTTCTTTTTAAAACATCATAATTTTTTCTTTCTGAAAGGCCGTGAGAATTAATCCAGAAGGTTGTGAGAAAGAAGAGAAGGGTGTGAGAAGAAGGAAAGGGCATGAGAAAATAAGAAAGGACGTGAGAAGTCTTTCACGGAGAGATGTGTGGGCGCCTATCTGAGATCTATGTAAGGGGTCAGGAAAATCAGAACTCGGTAATGTTTTCTTTTATTCCTTCTTCCTCTCCTAAAGACTCTTTCACTCTTTTCTTATTCTTGCACTGTTTCCTTTACAGAGTACACCTCTGTCGAAACTCTGCTACTGAACAAGAATAAGAGCGAAAGTCTCCGACGGTAAAGGAAAGAAAGGAGTTCTGATTTTATTCCTTCTTTCTTACATTAAGACATTCTTGTCTTAATTTCTCCTCCAATTTAAGACAAGCCTAAATCCCCTTAGGACAAAGTCTTTTCTTCAAGACAAGGGTGTCTTAGAGGGTCAAGGTCTTAGTGGAAGGAGGAGAAGAGATCAAAGAAAGGGAGGCAACCTCTTGTGTGGAAGAATTCCAGCCATAATCCGAAGAATTGAGTTCTAGGAAGAAGAACTCGATAGGAGGAACCATTGGACAAGAAGATAGTGTTCTTGATCATTGCTCTGTGTGGATCATCATCGGAGGGCGGACACCTGGACGCCTGGTGAATTCAGTTAGCCCCTTCAACTTCAAGTTTGTTGGAATAAGCGATTACAGGTTGGTACCACAATCCTAATTTGCATAGATATGCTTGTCATATATTCTAGTCTTATTTAAGGAGTTCCTAGTTTAGGATTTTTCGTGTGAATTTAGTTTCAATTTTGAAATTACCCTTCCGCTGTATTGCACCGGAACCCTACACATACTATAATACCTATAATTCAGGTTGGGGGGCTCGACCAGATTTTTCATGGCAACCATACACAGTGGTTAGCCCAGCTACCCAAGGAACTATGTTTATAGAGGAACCCTATTATGATCAGCCCTATCCCCATTGTCAACCTTCTCTAATTAATTATAGCTCATCATTTGAAGAGAAGGTTCAGGAAGCACCATACCCACCTCCCTTATAGACTAACCTAGATGTCGGTAGGTTTGATCAATTTCGATAATTCATTATAGCCCAACAGCAATCTATCAATATGCTAATAGATCAAATTGACCATTGATTAATTAAGCTTAATAAAGAGGAAGGAGGTGAACTACCTAGTCAACCCGAGAGTAACCTAGAGGGACCATACCGAGCTCAAAACTTTGATGACCCTCTAGCCTTTCCTGAACAATCAACTCTAGCTCCCGGGAATGAAGTGGTCTTAGTGCAACTTTGCATAATCATAAATACCAACATAGATAATTTGGCTAAGGCAGAAAAATATATGGAAACATTAAACTTGTGGGACAAACCAATTTCATTATTATCCCACTCACCTATAGCCCCATTTCCTAGTGTCGTAGAAGCATCTATATGATGGAGGACAAAAATAAAATAATGAATGAAGAGTTTTAGCAAGCTAACTAGCAAGCAAACTTGAGCAATTAATTATCAAATAAATGGGCTAAATTAATCCAAGAAAAAAATTTTCATAAGGAGACTAGTTGATTTAATTTTTAAGACCCGCAATGTAGATCTAGTTCAAAATAAGGATTAGGATCTTCATGGCAAGGAAACCATCACTACTAGGGAAAGTTAACCTTCAAATGATCAGATCTAATGAAGCTTAGGAAGAGTTTTTCTACCAACAATGATGGCTAATTATTTGGTGGAAGAAGAAGCTCTCATCACTCAAGGTTTGAGGCATAGAAGTCAAGATTGGCACTCTCTACTTTGAGACTCACCTTGATCTTGATCCATGGAATGGAGACCTTCATCCTTGACCTAGGAACCTAAGAGAATCTATAAAGAAATTTGGGATTAGACATGGAAGAAGAATTGGAGTTGGAATGGAAACAAAGAAAAAAAGGAAGAAAAAGAAAGTGGCCGGTGGCTTGGGACTTGGAGCTTGATCATAGATCCATTAATGGGCGTCCCATCCTTCACTTCTTGCAAAAGCCTCTTCACTCTCAAACTCAAACTTAGAAAACTCTCATTCTCTCCTTGGATAAAGATCTATACACTCGAACTAGCTAGAAAACTTTCACTCCAAACAAGAACTCAAGACAACTAAAACACAAGGAAACAATCCTTTCATTAATTCAAATCATAGCATAGAATGAATACAATGAGAGCCTAGGGGCCCCATTTATAGGCTTCAATGCTAGGAATTTCATGCAAGGGTGGAGAGGAGGGGATAAGGATGGCTTAGTTGGTTCCAACAATTTTTAGGTAAGTTGTTTTAACTAAAAATAAATTATTGGTAGAATGCTACAACCACTTGACATGTGGCATTCTAGAAGGTCTTCATGTGGTTGTCAAATGCTGATGTGGAGGCCTAGGTGTCATTAGAGGTGGCGCCCCACATGTCACTATTTAGAAGGTATCTTTATATTTCCCATAAAAGTCTTGATGTAGTGTAATTTCTTCTTCTCCAAGATTTCTTGATGAGGTGTCCCCCCATGTAAACATTTTGGCTTCAAGTCTTGGCTTAAATTGGGCTTGAATGGCTTGAATTGGGCTTTGAAAAGATGGCTTTCTATCATGCTTTGAGCTTGAGTCGACTCATGAAAAATTTTCTTCTTCAATGTGTTGACTCATGAGTTTGCTTCAAGAAAATTTGGGACTTGTTTCATGGCTAAAGATTTTATTAACTATAGCTGCAAAAATAAAGTTAGTTAATCAAAGTATATATCCTTATTATTGATGTCCCCATCACTATGCCTTTTAATGGAATGGAAAATTAAATTGATGCAATGATGGAATTGGTTGAGACTTCCCAAGACCTACAAATGCATTACTCAATTGAGGAAGCCACCCCAATAGTTCTCCCCCAAGATTTGTTAGATCCCTATCTGGCTCAATTAAAGGTAGGTGATTTTAATGTTGATCGGTATAGTACTGAAATGAATAATCCAATATAAATACTGTACTTTGAAACCATCCTATTTTTGATTGATTAATAATAAGAGCCATCACTTAGCCCACCAATAGCCCTCTTGTTAGAATCACCACCTGATCCAAAACTGAAATCACTTTCTGATTCACCCATTGAAACTCTTCTAAAAATTCTTACTCAGGAAGCCCAGCTCAGTGGTGTTCTAAAAGCACATAAAGAAGCTATTGGGTAGGATATTACTGAAATGAGGGATCAAGATCTTAAAAATTTTCTAGTTGATTTTTCCATATTCAGCACCAATTTTCAGAACTGTCTCCAAAACCTTTTCATGATATTAAAATAATGTATGGAGATAGGTCTAATATTAATCTAGAAAAGGTGCTCAAATTTAAAATGAAAAGGGATATTGATTAAACACATTATGCCTGAGAAGGGGAGTAGGGTAGACCAACCCATAATTGAAGATATTTTTAAACTACCATCTCCAATCTCAGCCCAACAAACACAATCCCATCCTATGTATTTTATAAACTATAATAATATTTTTAAATCCTGGAATAACATGCTTATCCAGTGTATTTCATTGATCTGGGCTAATCGTCAAAGAGTACTTTATGAATGGTTTTCTACCATAAAGACAAGGCCTCCTGATTGGTCCTGTTCTTTTAATATTATGAGGGGTATAATAAAGTTAATTATCAATGGACTCCCTCTTAATGTTCGGCTGAAGATGTTAAATTTAGCACTTGTTGGGAGGCAACCCAACAATCTCATTTTTTTTCTTCTTCTTTAGTATAATTACATGAGCTTAGATGGACATATAATAGCCCAGTACTTCTCAAGCCCACTACTTCATGAAGCCTTCTTCAACTCCTAAAGCACATCCACTCCAGGTGTACATTTTCTTATTCTTTTTTACATATTGCACCCTTTATTTTCCTTCTCCATTGAGAATAATGTCGATTAAGTTGGGGGAAGAATAACTAATTTAATTAAGTCTTTAAGTATGACTAGAAGTAATTAGTGTTGTATCCAAATTTTATCTCGATTTGAAGTTAATTAGGCACCCTAATCAATGATTGATTAACATCTTAGATAGCTTAAAGAATTTGCTTATTGAGAGTTATGGTGAAAATGTTGAAAAGTCCTCAAAAAAAGGAAAAAAAAAGAGAGTCAGTCTAACCTCATAACTCTTCTTGAACTTTTATTGAGTAATCGGGCCCCTTCGTCTAAGTAAGCATTTTGGTTCATGTCAGAAGGTGAAAAGGTCAAGAGATATGTTAAGCAATGGCATTCTACTGAGTAACGGGCCCCTTCGCCTAAGTAAGCGTTGTGATTCGCATCAAAAGGTAAGGATACTAATACTTAAGAGGTCAATACTTTGCACTAGACTTCTCAAAAAAAATAAAAAAAAGAAAGAAAAAAAAAAGAAAGAAAAAAAAGAGAATGAACAAAAGTACTTAAGTATAAAAAGACAACAAACCCGACTCAAATTAAGTTAAAGGATTTAAAGAGTAAGTTGAAAAGATAGTAAGGAAGACCTTTAAAGATTTCTATGGTCAACACTCAACTACTAATTGGGTTGACTCAGTGATCCAAAGAAGTACCTCTTTAATGGTCTGGCCGGTTATCAATTGCCTTTAGGACTACCTAAGTCAACTATTAATTCAAGGATGAGATTGTATACATAGCTAATTTATCTGCTTTACTCGAGGATGAGCAAAGTTCAAGTTGGGGTGTGTGATAATCATATTATATGCACATATAAAAGTATTAATTTAATATTAAATTATATTTATTTATATTAAATTGATACTTTTATATATTATTTATAGAAAATAAGACTGTCATTATAAAGAACTTAATTTTAGAAGTCCAACGGTGCAAATGATTCTTAAATCAGAGTTCAAACGGACCCGTAATCTAATTTTGAAGATTTATTAAAGAATTTCATGGTTATTGAAGTGACCGGTCCACCATGACTGGTCAAGTGGTTCACGAAATAGCCACTGGTCCACCAGCAGCCATTGGAGCCAGTCCATGAGCCTGTTCGTGGACCATCTACACTCTTGAGCCTTGTTTTCACATGCCGTCACCGCCTATGGCCAGAGAAGTCACCAGAGGTCCTCCCCTCATCACCGGGAGCCGTTCTTTGCTAGAAAAGTCATCGGGAAGCCACCTTGAAGCCAGCTATGGTCATTCTCTCCCCCGTTTTGTTCGCCACCCCTACTGTTCATTGATTCCTCTTTCCCCAATGCTTGTAGCCACCACTCAACCACCATCTTCAAAGCACTTCCTCCTTCTGCCATTGCCCGCTCCAAACCACAGCCCTGCCACCGTCCGGCCGCCACTCCTTCCCATCCAAGCTCCCCATCACTATTGGCCCTTTTTCAATCTTCCTCACCATCGACCACTGCCCAACACCACCAGCCCACTGGAGAAGCACCTTGGAGCCACCATCTGCCACCCATAGCCACTATCCGACTACCATCCCCCCTGTTCCAAGTCTCCCACATCGCTGTCGCCATCAACAGCAACTCGCCGCCACATCCCACCACCTCCCATCGTCATCGGCCACCGTCCACTACCTCTCACCACCATGCTCGATCGAGAAGAGTCCTAGTCCAGGTGGGAGAAGAGCCCGAGTCCCACGGATCCAGGATTTAGAGTCGCGAGAGTCCTTCCCAAACTCTATGTGCCAAAGAAGGAAGTCAGCTATGATGAACCCATCAAACAATCGATCGGATGCAAAGAACTTTTTTGATGATATCTAGCCAATCTGGAGTCCGATTGAGTCCAAATTTGACTGATAGGAAGCCCTAGCCTAGATCTATTTAAAGGATCCCTGATCTAAGAAGACATCATCTTAGAGAGAAAAGTATGGTACAAGGTAGGAGGTCTAGCTTTAGGTTCTGGGTTGGCCTCTAAGAGTGATGTTTCTTAGAGTAGAAGCTATGCCAAGTATGCCATCTTTAAGCCTACGCCGATCTCCAGATCAAGATCCAAGGAGGAAGAAGAAGAGGAAGTCCAGTTCCTCCACGGAGTACGATGGAAGGAGGTGACGTGACATCAACTGACTTCTTGACGAGGCTATGCCAATCAACTTCAGAATCTTTGTTCCTATTTTTCTTACTTTATTTAATTATTATTTAATTTTCTATAATTGAATTCCTCTTTCAATTAATGCAATATTTAGTTTTACTCACTTTAAATTCCTATTATTTACTTTCTCACAAGTAGATGCTAAGATCCGACTAGCAGATCGAATATACCAAGTTTTATTTTTCTTTCATATTTTTAAATTTTATTTTTTTGATTTCAAAATATTTTTTCTTATTTTATAAAAATCAAGGATTTCAAAATATCATAAGAACTACCTTCTTCATGGATTCAACCTGACTCATCCTTTCTATGTAGTCTTAATTACTTAGAAGTCAGTTAATTAAACTGATAGTCACGATATCTTAACGACAACATCGTGGCCTATCATTGGCCCATTGTTCATGCAAAAAATGTAACCTGTAGTAGACTTCCTTGTATTTAGATAACTTGTATAATTAACATCAACAAATCCTTTTAAAGGATCTGAATCTTGAGTTGACTACATGGAGTTCCACTCAAGTCCATCTTGCTACCCAAAAATCAAACTAAGCCTCTGAGTTCCCTGTAGATACCACAAGATCCACTTCAATGCCTTCTAATATCCTTACCAGGATTAGCTCTATACTTGCTAACCAAGCTCATTGCATATTCTATATTTGGCTTATAATATAGCATAGTGTACAACATGCTACCCATGGTAATGGCATATGGAACTCTCTTCATGTACTCTCTCTCATCATCTATTTGGAGGCTCTATTACTTATAGAGAGATGTGACTAGGCAATGGTGTCTCCACCGATTTGGCATTGTCCATGCCAGATTTTTCTAGTACTTTTTGAATGTATCCCTCCTATGACAAGTGAAGAATATCTTTGCTTCTATCTGCATAAATTTTCATACCAAATATCTTCCTGGTTAGATCCAAATCCTTTATCTCAAACTCTAAAGATAATGTACTTTTTAGCTCATTCATAGCATCAGTACTTCTACTAGCAATAAGCATATCATCCACATATAAAAGTAAATATAATGAATCAACCTTATCCATATCCTTCGCATATATATAGCAATTATGTTAAAATCTAAGGAGACAAAGACTCAAGACATAGGAATCAAACCTTCGATAGCACTGATGAGGTGACTATATCAAGCCATATCGTAACTTCTTGAATAGACACACCTTTTTATCATGTCCAGTGATAGGCTACGATGTTGTCGTTAAGACATCATGGCTATTTATTTAATTAATTATATTTTAAATAAAATAGAACAAGTAAAAAGGGTGAGTCAGGTCGAATCCATAGGAAAGACAGTGCTTAAGATAGTTTGAAATCTTTCATTTTAAAAAGAAAAGAAAAAAGACTTTAAAGTCAAAAAAATAAAAATTAAAAGTATGAAAGAAAATAAAACTCGAGTACGTTCGATCTATAAGTCAGATCTTAGCATCTACTTGCATAAAACTAAATAACAAGAATTTAAAATACATAAATGTTGACCTTATAAGTGATTTTGATGATAACCAAACATTGGTCCATGCATTTGTTTTACTAACAACTCTTCAAGTAGTTTACAAGTTTTTATAGGATGAATTATTTGTTCACACTTCAACTCCTACATTTATACTTCTTGTTTTAAGTTATGTTGTAATCCAATTTTGTAAAGAAGAACCCAAAGAAAAAGTTAAGAAAAATCATGTAAATAGGTTAATTCTATGTGTGTTGTGCTTTAAATTTAATTTGAGTTGGTTTGTATCAAACATTTGAGAGTGTTGGTGAGAGTATTCTTGAGTCAAATTATAAATTTCCAAAAGATGTCACTCGAGCTGACCCAGCCTGAAGAAGAGCCGGCTCTACCTCATGGCACGCACCAAGGATTCTGGCACATAGCATCCAAGCAGACTCAAGTTGAATTGAGCTGACTCATTCATAGTCCATTCATAATATTTTTTAAGAACAAGCCAAGCGAGTCGACCCCAATCAGAATGAGCCAACTCTGCCAGAATAAATTTTAAAGACCTGAGAAAGTGAGCGGACCCGATCTGTAATGAACTGACTCCTCCAGAGTAAAGATTTCCTATTCTAAGAATAAGAGTCGACCCTAGTAGAAGTGAGCCGACTCCTCGAGTTCATTGAGTTCAACGATGGAAGTTCGAGCCGACCCGAACGATCATGAGCCGACTCATCCAGAGTGAATT
Organism: Areca catechu; assembly: GCA_021397845.1. Taxonomy (NCBI): domain Eukaryota; kingdom Viridiplantae; phylum Streptophyta; class Magnoliopsida; order Arecales; family Arecaceae; genus Areca; species Areca catechu. The sequence continues at coordinate 103,110,176 of CM038039.1, read as the reverse complement.
TCTTGCACCCTAAGATAAAGAGCCGACCCTACTGAAGGAATGGTGACTCAACCTACTGACTCGAAGGATTCAAGCTGACTCGAAGAATCCGAGCCGACTTGAAGAATCCAAGGCAACTCGAGTATTGTTTCCAGGTACATAATGGCTAGTTCCATAATTCTTTTTTGAATGCTAGAAAGGTCTCCAAGGCTAGTTTTTGAATCCGAATGGTCCTCAATGGCCATAACCTTCAGAAAAAGGTACAAGACTATATATTTGAGGGATTTGATCATATTAAGAAGTTTTTTAGAAGACAAAAAGATATTTTATTGAATATCCACCAACTAACAAGGAAGTGAGCACAAGTCAGCATTCAAGACAGTCTTCACTCTTCACCAACTCCCATCTGAAGATTGAAGCATTCATTGAAGAAAGAGAGGAAGCCTCTCAAGTGCATTAAAGAGAAGTTAAAGAAGGCTTCATCAGTGCTACAGTGGCAACTATCCGACAAAGAGAGTTTGTCATTCATTGTTGCATTTACTTTCAATTCATTCTTGAATTGTTTGGTTATTGGTGAGCCTGTTTAAAAAACTAAATAGGTTCTTGGTGAGCCTTAGATAAAAATTAAGTGTTGGATTCTTGGTGATCCTGTTAAAATCAAGTTGGGTTCTTGGTGATCCTGTTAAAATCAAGTTGGGTTTCTTTGATGCTCTTGTTTAAAACCAAAGGATGTTGGATTTCTTTGATGATCTCGGTAAAACCAAAGTATAGAGGTTTTGGATTGTGAGCCTGTAAAACAATCCTACTGTATTCGGGTGTGAATATAGTGAAAATCCTAAGTGATATTTTGGATAGTGGATGTAGGAGTGGGTTTGCTTCAAACCATTATAATTCTTGGTGTTTGTATTGCTGCCTTTATCTTTCCATTTAACTTGTGCTTTATACTCACAACCACAGCACCTTTCACTAAGATAAATTAATTTCTAAAAGAACATATCTGCAGTAATAATTTTTGAAATCCTAATTCACCCCCCTCTTGGGTAGCCACCTGGGCAATAACTGGTATCAAAGCAGTGTCTCTGAATACATTAGAGTAAAGACTGATGGCTCATCCCATTTCATCCTTGGCCGAAGGCCAATCAACCAATAGACCTCCACTCTTCACTGGCATAAATTATGTATACTGGAAAGCTAGAATGAAAACTTATATTCAAGCAGTTGATTTTTAGTTATGGAAGGTCATTCTAAAGGGTCCATATATCTTCATGGTTAAAATTGATGGAGTGGACATTCCAAAACCTGAAGAGGATTGGGACGAACAAGACATGAAAATGGATGAGTTAAATGCCAAAGCAATGAATTTGCTATATTATGTTTTGGACAGCAATGAGTTTAATTGAATTTCCATTTGCTCTTCTACAAAGAAAATTTGGGATAAAGTTGAGGTGACACATGAAGGAACTTTTCAAGTGAAGTCCTCAAAAATTAATCTTCTTGTGAATATTTATGAATTATTTAAAATGGAACCTAATGAGACAATCTTTGCCATGTTTTCATGCTTCACTGATATTATTAATGGGTTAAAAAAGTCTTGGCAGAGTATATTTCAATGCTGACCTTGCACAGAAGATTTTAAGATCTCTTCCGGACAAATGGGATCCAAAAGTGACCGCCATCCAGGAAGCAAAAGATTTGAATACTTTACCACTGGATGAATTGCTAGGATCTCTCATCACTCACGAACTGACCATACAGTATAGAACTGAGGATGTTCAAAAGAAGAAAAAATCTATTGCCTTCAAAGCTACTATGGATTCAAGAAAAGATGTTGATGAATCAGAAGAAGAATGCTCCTCCACTAAAAGCGACATGGAAGATGAAGATGTTGTCATGGTCGTTAGGAGATTTAAATGGTTCTTGGAAAGGCAGAAAGGAAGAAATTACAGGAAATTCCATAAGAACAAAGAATACAGCAAAGAAAAGGACAAGAAAAAAGAGAAGGAAAAAGAAGTGCCTATATGCTACGAATGCAAAAAACCAGGGCACATTCGACCAGATTGTCCTTTGCTGAAAAAGAGCTTCAAGAAGAAGAAAAAGAAAGCTATGGTAGTGACGTGGAGCGACAGCGAAGCATCCACATCTACTGAAGAAGAAGAGACCACAAAATCTGCGAACTTATGTTTAATGGGTCTTGAGAATGAGGTATCATCCCCTGAGCTTCAAACTTAATTTACTTATGATGAATTGAATTCTGCTTTTCATGATCTGCTTGTTGAATTCAAGAAAGCTAGGGTTAAAATCAAATCCTTAAAGAAACAAAATGATTTTTTACTAAAAGGCAAGGATGAAATTTCAGAAAAGAGTAACATTTTGCAAAAAGAATTGATTGTCTTTTCTGATAATGTTATTGTTTTGAAAACTAAAAAGAATGTTTTAATTGAGACAAACAAAGCTCTAGTTGCCGAGAATAATGATTTGAAAAAAGAGGTTGAAAAGCTTAAGCCTCTTGTAGAAAAACTTACTTTGAGTTCTAATAAGCTTGAGCTAATTCTGAATAAGCAAAGAGATTCAAAAAGCAAAGCCGGAATTGGATTTAATGCTTTAAATGCCAAAGGAATTTTAGCAACAAAATTTGTATCGTCAAAAGCTTCAACTTCAAATATTAAATCTCAAAAAGATTTTCCATCAAATTCTATTTCAAAAGGCTTAAAGTACATTCCTAAGATTTCTGCTCAAAAATCTTTCAAACCAAATATATCTATTTCTGTATCTGTTAAAGCTTTAAGGCATGCATTGTTCAAAAAGGATAAAATTGTTTGCTATGCATGTCATATATTTGGGCATAAATTTCATCAATGCAATTCTTTGAAAAACTTTAAGATTGGTGCATTGAAATATAGAACTGTTTGGGTTCCAAAAGGAACCAATTTTGCTAACCCGAAAGGATCCAAGTTAGCTTGGGTACCTAAAACCACTCCTTGATTATTTTGCAAGATTGTCTTGCAGCCCACAAATTGAAGAAAAGATGGTATCTTGACAGTGGCTATTCAAGGCATATGACAGGTGACAAAGATCAGTTCATCATCCTACGAATAAAAGGAGGATCGATTACTATCGGTGATAATGGCAAGGGAAAAATAATTGAAATTGGTAAGATCAAGATAATCCCCTATACTTTTATTGAGGATGTGCTGCTATAGATAAATTGAAGCATAATTTATAAAGTATTAGTCAACTTTGTGATAAAGGCTTCAAGGTTATTTTTGAATCATCTATGTGTATAGAAACAAATTCATTGGTCATATACTTGGAAACATCTATGTGGTAGATCTAAATGATCTAGCAATGTCTAGTAGTTCTAGTCTAGTGGCAATGAATGCTAAGACCAAGGAGTCTTGCTTACTGTGGCATAGACGATTAGGTCATGCTAGCATGCATACAATTGCTAAATTAATTTCAAAGAATCTAGTTAGAGATTTGCCACATTTTAAAGTTGATCTTGATTATGTATGTGATGCTTATCAATAAGGCAAATAAATTAGGGAGAGTTTTAAATCGAAAAATGTTATTTCAACTACTAGACCCCTTGAGCTACTTGACATGGTCTTATTTGGACCAACTAGGACCTCAAGCCTAGGTGGTATGAAATATGTCCTTGTGATTGTAGATGACTTTTCTAGATTCACATGAATATTATTTATTGCACATAAAGATGAAACCTTTGATGTATTTCAAAAATTTTACAAAAATGTTTCAAAGTAAAAAATCTTTCTATTATTTCTATAAGAAGTGATCACGGGATTGAATTTCAAAATCAATTTCTTGATGAATTGAACTGAGCTCGGCATTGATCACAACTTCTCCGATTCTAGAACACCACAATAAAATGGTGTTGTAGAGAGAAAGAATAGGACTTTTGAAGAAATGGCCCGAACCATATTGTGTGAATGCAATCTTCCAAGATACTTTTGGGCAGAAGCAGTGAACACTGCCTATTACATATTGAACCATGTTTTAATACACCCAATTTCAAAGAAAACCTCCTATGAGCTTTGGAATGGTAGAAAACATAATATTAACTATTATCATGTTTTTGGGTGTAAATGCTTTGTGTTGAATAATGGTAAAGATAACCTAGAAAAATTTGATGCAAAATCTGATGAATCTATATTCCTTGGTTATTCACTGCATAGCAAAGCATATAGAGTATTTAATAAGAGCACTCTTACTGTTGAAGAGTCAATTCATGTTATTTTTGATGAAGCTAACCCCTCACCATCTAGAAAATATGAGTATGTAGACAACAATACAGGTACACTACTAAAGGAGATGGAAGATTTAAGCATACAAGACAAGCCAATACAAGATGGAAATGAAATGGTAAGTAAGGATCATACTGATTTACCAAAGGAATGGAGGTATGTAACTTCACATCCTAAAGATCTAATTATTGGTGATCCTTCTCATGGTGTTAGGACTGGGTCTGCATATAGAGATGCACATGACTACCTAGCCTTTGTTTCATAAATTGAGCTACATAGTTTAGAAGAAGCTGAAACTGATCCAAACTGGATGATGGCCATGCATGAAGAATTAAAGCAGTTTGAAAGGAATAATGTTTGGACTCTAGTTAGTAGACCTCTAGACCATCCCATCATAGGAACCAAATGGGTCTATAGGAACAAATTAGATGAGAATGGTAAAGTTATGAGAAATAAAGCAAGGTTGGTAGCTAAAGGGTACAATCAAGAAGATGGCATTGATTTTGATGAAACTTATGCTTCTGTAGCAAGACTTGGGGCTATTAGATTACTTCTTGCATTTGCTTGCTACATGAAATTTAAACTTTTTCAAATGGATGTAAAAAGTACTTTTCTAAATGGATTTATTTCTGAACAAGTTTTTGTAGAATAGCCACCAGGTTTTGAAAATCATGCTTTTCCAAATCATGTGTTTAAACTAAAAAAAGCTTTATATGATTTGAACCAAGCACCTAGGGCCTGGTACAATAGACTTAACAAATTTTTTCTTGAAAAAGATCTCAAAAGAGAAAATATTGACAAAACTCTTTTCATTAAGAAAAAAGGTAATGATATGTTAGTTGTATAAATTTACGTTGATGATATCATATTTGGTGCAACTAATGAAAATCGTTGTGGAGAATTTACTGAGTTGATACAGGACGAGTTTGAAATGAGCCTTATGGGTGAACTCAACTACTTCCTTGGACTACAAGTAAAACAAACAAAGAAAGGAATTTTTATAAACCAAGCCAAGTATATCAACGTAATAATCAAAAAATTTGGCATGGAGATAAGCAAAGAGGCTAGCAGACCCATGAAACCTACCTGCAGACTAGACAAAGATGAAGATGGTTGTAACATCGATCAAAAGCTCTATCGAGGTAGGATTGGATCGTTGTTATATCTTACTACCAGTAGACCTGATATCTTGTGTAGTGTATGTGTGTGTGCTCGTTTTCAATCAAATCCTAAGTAATTACACATACTTGCTGTTAAAAGAATTATCAAATATCTAAAAGGTACAAGTAATTTAGATCTTTGGTATTCTAAAGAATCTTCTTTAAATTTAATTAGTTTTTCGGATGCTGACTATGCTGGTTATAAAATTGATAGAAAGAGCACTAGTGGTACATGCCAATTTTTAGGATTGAATTTAATCACATGGCACTATAAGAAACAAAACTCCATAGCATTATCCACTACTAAGGCAGAGTATGTTGCTGCTGGTAGTTGTTGTACTCAAGTGCTTTGGATTAAATAGCAGCTATAACACAAGTGTTATAAATCTAACTAAGAATCCTGTTCAGCATTCAAGAACTAAGCACATTGAAATTAGACACCATTTTATAAGAGATCATGTATTGAATAATGATATTGTACTTGAATTCGTGCTAATTGAAAACCAACTTACTGATATTTTTACTAAACCTTTAAATTACGATAGATTTGTAATGATTAGATGTGAAATAGGGTCGTGTGACCCTCTCTAGAAACCTCAACCTAAGTTCCTGTAAAATTAAGGAAACATTATCTAGATAACCTCCACATCCCATTTTTTTCTATAAAGATTTTGTGTAAAGGCTTCAATTCATTTTTGTGCTCCCTCTGCTCGAGCCGACTCGAGCAGAAGACTTGTTGGTCGAGCTGGCTCGGATGTCGGGCCGACTCTCTCTTAAGTCGAGCTGTTGGGTTATTTTCTATGCAATTCTTTCCTCGGCTCTTCACTCTTTCCCTCCGAAACATATTTTCCAAAAAATCCTTCCCTTCCAAATCCTTTGGATCACAGTATTTTGTGGGAATGGCTCCAAGAAAGGTAGTTTGAAAAAGGTCTCGTCAAGTTGTTGAGCAAGCTCCACAGGAGAGGCGTTCAAAATTTCATGAAGAAAGCTCTTCAAGAATTCTGGCTCAATCAGTTGAAGAACCATGCCTACCTTCTCCTCATCAGCAGATATCTTTAGCAATGCGACCTGTCACAACAGGTAGATGGATCCTATTTCAGTTTCTAAAGGAAATATGGTTAATTGTTGGAGACCTAATTGAGAATCAGGGTTGGGATTTTATGTACTCTCTGAATATACTTCCTTATCCTAACCTAGTTAGAATGTTTTATGAGAATTTAAGACTTGGAGAAAATCACATTGAATCAGCAGTAAAAGGGAAAAGAATCATTATTTTTGAAGAAAGTCTAGGTAGTAGGTTAGAAATGCCTTTTTAGGGAATAGAACACTTAGTTCTAAAAGATAGAACAAGGGCACTTCAAACTATTTTGGAACAAGAAGACATGCATGGGATTGGTATTCTGAAAGCTAGCTCCATGTCTATGGAAATGAGACTCCTTCATAGCTTTGTTAGTCGAATCTTCCTGCCTAGAATAGGTCATTTCGATTGGGTTAGTGAAAGAGATCTATGTTTTATGGAGCTAATGATACAGGTGATAAGATTAACCTTCCTGCAATAATGCTATCACAAATGAAGGAAGCTATTAGGAAAGTGAAAGCATGTTTGCCCTATGGAATGATTTTAACTTTATTCTTCTAAGCTACACATGTGGACTTAATTGATAAGGACAACAGACCTCTTCTACACACGAACACTTACACCGCCAAGACATTACAAAGGATGGGTTATATATTTTCTGAAGGTATTTGGAAGAAGAAATATGATAATACTGCAGACATCGAAGAACATGATGAAGAAGGTGAGATGGAAGGTGGTGAAGACACTTCTATGCCTATTCCTGAGTCACAGCCTCAGCCAGGCTCACCTGATATAATAGGTTTTGATGTTCCTGTTCTTGATGCTACTGTACTTGATTTGACTCCCACCACACCTGCTTTTGTTCAGACAGCTTCTGATACTCATTTACCTGGTACTGCTCCTCCTGCACCTACTATTGATACATCAGCTTTGCAGGAGTTCATTTCACAACAATTGGGTACACTAACTGAATCACTCACTTGCACAATGACTACAATGTTTGGCGAATTTCGCGAGTCAGTTGAAACTAGACTAGATCAGTTTGGAGGACAAATTATTGATCTATGCAGCAGAGTAAATGATCTTGAAGCCTCCAAAAGTGCAACCTGTACAACTGAGCCAAACCTTCAACTTATTCTTCAACTGATCTCATCCAGTTCTGAAACTCTTAAAAATTTTGTCAATCAAACACTTAAAGCATACAGAGTTGAAATGGATAATCTAAGAGTTAGAATGGGTTCAGTAAAAGAAGGAAGAAGGATGGAATAGAATTATACCAAGGGGATTGGAATATTGAGAGCTGAATTTGGAAGATTGAGGGGATCGGCAGAAGCCTTTGCAAATGCACAAGCATCTGAGTTAGTCCAACTGCACAAAGATCTAAAGAAATTAGATGAAGAAGTGTACACTATACAATTCAAGATAGATCAGCTATCTAGCCTAGTCACTACCGCATTTGCTGTTCCTCAATCTAGACCTAGGCCACAACGTTCATCCTTTGCTGGTCAGTCAGCCCATCCCAGACAGCCAGCTCCACACCTTAGGCCTCAGAGATCCCATTCTGCTCCTTCACCATCCGATATATTAGATCCATACCCTATTGCTTCTATGCCTCCTAGCATCCAAATTCCTGGTCGTTCTACCAACACTAGAGTAGAAATAGATAGTGACTGAATATATTATCTTTCATATTTTGTACTTTGTATTGAAAATCTCTAAAAGAAATGAAAGTTTTCTTTTATCATGAATTCTTCTTGTGCTTATGCAATGTCCTTAATGCAACTGTAATGAATTTTGATTAGAATATCCAATTGAATTTGAGAAAGTGAAATTATCTCAAACAAATATTAACATCTTTCTCAATCTATTTCAAAAGATAAGTTTTATTGACTTCACCTTTTTGATTTATGACAAAAAGTGAGAGAAATTTATGTACTTGCATGAAAAGGATAAGATTTCTTTTGCTCTGATACATAAAGCTTGAAAAAGATAAAATCTATTTGCTTATGCTCTGATACATGAAACATAATATGCTTTGATGCATAAAGATCTTTTTAAGTTTTGATACATAAAGTTCTCTTAGAAACTTTGATATATGTGCTCTGAACAATGAAATTTTCTTGAAATGCTTAAGAAAAACATTGTCTTGCATGGAAAGTTTGTTAAAACATGGAGTATCTTATTGATGGGGAGATTACCTCTCACTATTCTAATTCTCCTTTCATGGTTTGACATTAATGATAATTGAGCATATCATAAATATGTTTTGTTCAAAATGAAAGTCAATTCTTTCTACTTGTTTATACATTCTTGCAAATACAACTATACAAGTAAATATAAAGTCTTATCTTATTTTTTCATGCCCAGTGTTTTGTCATCATCAAAAAGGGGGAGATTGTTGACCCCATAAGTGATTTTGATGATAACCAAACATTGGTGCATGCATTTGTTTTACTAACAACTCTTCAGGTGGTTTACAAGTTTTTGTAGGATGAATTATTTGTTCACACTTCAACTCCTACATTTATACTTCTTGTTTTGAGTTGTGTTGTAATCCAATTTTATAAAGAAGAACCTAAAGAAAAAGTTAAGAAAAATCATGTAAATGGGTTACTTCTATGTGTGTTGTGCTTTAAATTTAATTTGAGTTGGTTTGTATCAAAAGTTTGAGAGTATTGGTGAGAGTGTTCTTGAGTAAAATTATAAATTTTCTAAGATGTCACTTAAGCCGACCTAGCCTGAAGAAGAGCCAACTCTACCTCATGGCTTGCACCAAGGATTCTGGCACGCAGCATCCGAGCTGACTCAAGTAGACCCGAGCTGACTCATCCATAGTCCATTCATAATATTTTCTGAGAACAAGCCAGGCGAGCCGATCCCAATCAGAATGAGCTGACTCTGCCAGAACAAATTTTGAAGACCTGAGAAAGTGAGCCGACCCGATCTGCAATGAGCCGACTCTTCTAGAGTAAAGATTTCCAATTCTTAGAAGAAGAGTCGACCCTAGTAGAAGCGAGCCGACTCCTCGACTTCATTGAGTTCAACGATGGAAGTTCGAGCTGATCCGAATGATCATGAGCCGACTCGTCCAAAGTGAAGTTCTTGCATCTTAAGACAAAGAGCTAACCCTGTAGAAGGAATGGCGACTCGACCTACTAACTCAAAGGATCCGAGCCGACTCGAAGAATCTGAGCCAACTCGAGTATCGTTTCAAGGTACACAATGGCTAGTTCCAAAATTCTTTTTTGAATGCTAGAAAGTGCTCTAATGACTAGTTTTCGAATCCCAATGGTCCTCAATGGCCATAACCTTCAGAAAAAGGTACAAGACTATATATTTAAGGGATTTGATCATATTAAGAAGTTTTTTAGAAGACAAAAATAGATTTTATTGAATATCCACCAGCTAACAAAATAGTGAGCACAAGTGAGCATTCAAGACAGTCTTCACTCTTCACCAACTCCCATATGAAGAATGAAGCATTCATTGAAGAAAGAAAGGAAGCCTCTCAAGTGCATTAAAGAGAAGTTAAACAAGGCTTCATCAGTGCTATAGTGGCAACTATCCGACAAAGAGAGTTTGTCATTCATTGTTGCATTTACTTTCAATTCATTCTTGAATTGTTGGGTTATTGGTGAGCCCATTTGAAAAACCAAATAGGTTCTTGGTGAGCTTTAGATAAAAACCAAGTGTTGGGTCTTGGTGATCCTGTTAAAACCAAGTTGGTTTTCTTTGGTGCTCTTGTTTAAAATCAAAGGGTATTGGGTTTCTTTGGTGATCCTGGTAAAACCAAAGTGTAGAGATTTTGGATTGTGAGCATGTAAAACAACCATACTGTATTCGGGTGCGAATATAGTGAAAATCCCAAGTGGTATCTTAGATAGTGGACGTAGGAGTGGGTTTGCTCTGAACCGCTATAATTCTTAGTGTTTGTATTGCTACCTTTATCTTTCCATTTAACTTGTGCTTTACATTCACAACCACAGCACCTTTCACTAAGATAAATTATTTTCTAAAAGCACATATCTACAGCAGTAATTCTTGAAATACCAATTCACCCACCTTTTGGGTAGCCACCTGGGCAACAATAAAAAAAATAAACTTTATATTAATTAAAACTAGGGTCCTACTACAAAATATAATTAAATAAATAAAAAATTGTAACAAAGACTAAAAGTAGATAGGCACAGCTTCATCAGAAAAATGGTTGATGAATTGCCTTCTTCCTTCATACTCTTCAGAGTGAACTGGCTTTCTTTGCTTCTTCCTCCTTGGATCTTGATCTGGAGATTGGTGTAGGTGAAAAGATGGCAGAGCCAGCACAGCTTCTTCTCAAAGAAATCTGACTCTTAGAGGCCAACCTACAACCAAAAGCTAGACCTCCTCCCTGTACTGTACTCCTCTCTCCAAGATGCTCTCTTTTGTAACCCAGGGTTCCTTTAAATAGAGCTCATCTAGGACTTCTTTTTGGTCAAATTTGGACTCAATCGGGTTCTAGATCGGCTATGTATCATAGAGAAAAATCTGGGCCATCCGATGTGTGTCGTGATGGATGGTCGATGCTAACCTTCCTTCTCTAGTAAATAGAGTCCAGAAGGGACTCTCATGACTTCGAATCTCTGAATCCCTAGGTCTTCCACTTGGACTGGAACTCTACTATGAGCCTCTCCCATGGGCGGTGTGGGTGGCGGCAAGCGACGGTGCATGGGTGGACAGCGGTGGCTACGGTGGTGGTAGGGAGATTAATCAATGGGGAGTGCTGGTGTTGGGTGGCCAGTGCTGGTGAAGCTGATCATGGCATAGGAATTGCTGGATCTCGAGACGGAGAAGTTGAGCAAAAGGGGGGTGACCGAAGATGATGGAGATGAATGGCAAGATGGCTAATGAGCATGGCAGATTGGGCATGGGTAGAGGCTTGGGTAGTGATCGATGGTGCTAGGATGATGGAAGGAATAGTGATGATGGAAGAAGAGGAGGTTGACGATGGCATGTCTGGTGGCTTGGGGATGGCCGGCGGTAGCATGGAGGATGGTGATGGCTGGTGGTGATGGAGCAAAGAAGAGAAGAAATGATGGCCGGTAGCATTTCCCATAATTTTCGATGAGGGATGGCTCTTAGCAACACGAGGAAGCTCCCGATAGTGAGGGAAGGGCCTCTGATGACTTTTCTGATGAAGAAAAGGCCTGGCAAAGTTGGTGGTCCATGGAACAGGTTCGTAGACCGGTGGTCATGGCAGTCGTGGACCCATTTGCATTCTATAGACCGAGCGACCGGTCCATGGTGGACTGACTGCTCCAAAAAGTATACAATTTTTATATAATCTTTAAAATTTAATTTTGGGCCTGTCTAAATTTTGATTTGAGAACCGTTTATATCATTGGACTCCAAAATCTGAGCTCTTTGCAATGATAGTCTATTAATTATAAATGATATATAAAATCTTAATTTAATATAAATAAATATAATTTAATTATTAAATTAATACTTTTATATATGTATATCATATGATTATCATATCTTCTAACTTAAACTTTGCTCATTCTCGAGTAGAGCAGATGAATTAGCTATGTATACAAACTTATCCTTGAATTGAAAGTTAACTTAGGCAGTCCTAAAGGCAGTTGATACCCGGCCAGACCATTAAAGAGGTACTCAATTGGATCACCGAGTCAACCCAATTAGTGGTTGAGTGTTGACCATAGAAATTTTTAAAGGTCTTCCTTACTATCTTCCCAACTTACTCTTCAAATTCTCTTACTTGATTTAAGTGGGGTTTGTTGTCTTCTTACATTTTAGTCCTTTTATTCCTTCTTTCTTTTTTTCTCTTTTTTTGAGAAGTTTAGTGCAATGTCTTGACCTCTTAAGTATTAGCATCCTCACCTTTTGATGTGAACCACAGTGCTTAGGCGAAGGGGCTTGGTTACTCAGTAGGGTGTCATTGCTTAACATATCTCTTAACCTTCTTACATTTTGATGTGAACCATAATGCTTACTTAGGTGAAGTGGCCCAGTTACTCAATAAGAGTTCAAGAAGAGCTGTGAGGTGAGACCACATTCTAAATTTTTTTAGAACTTTGTATATCTCAACATTTCCACCCCTACTCTGAATAAGCAGATTCTTTATTAAGATAAGAAGGGAAAGAGTTCTGAAATCACTTTTAAAATTTAACTTGGTCAATAGCCTACCATTTTCTGAGTTTTCTTAGTGATTTGCCCCTTAGTATCTCTAAAGCTATCTAGGCCGTTAACCAATCATTGATTAGGGTGCCTAATTAACTTCAAATCAAGATAAAATTTAGATACAAAACTAATTACTTTTGGTCAACTTGAGGACTTAATTAGATTAGTTATTTCACCCCCAATTTAATTGACATTGTCCTTAATGGAGAAGGAAAATAAAGGGTGCAATATGTAAAAAGGAATAGGAAAGAGTATACCTGGAGTGAATGTGCTTTGGGAGTTGAAGAAGGCTTCGTGAAGTAGTGGTTTATTGTACTTCCATCTAAGTTCCTATAATTATACTAAAGAAAAAATTGAGATTGTTGGGTGGCCTCCCAATAAGTGCTAAGTTTAACATCTTTAGTCAGACATTAAGAGGGAGTCCAATAGATGATTAAATTTAATGTCACTCAAATATCAAAAGGACAAGGCTAATCAGGAGGCCTTGTCATCATGGAAGAAAACTGTTCATGATGATTAGCCTGAATCAATAAAATACACTAGGCAAGCATATTATTCCAGGATTTAATAATATTATTACAATTTATAAAATACTTAGGAAGGGATTGTGTTTGCTGGTCTGAGATTGGAGGTGGTAGTTTAAAAATTTCTTCAATTATGGGTTAGTCTTCCCTACTCCCTTTCTTAGTTATGATGTGTTTGGTCAATATCCCTTCCCATTTTAAGTTTGCGCACCTTTTCTAGATTAATATTAATCATGTCTCCATACATTGTTTTAATATCATGACAAGATTTTGGAGGTAGTTCTCAAGATTAGTGCTGAATACGGAGAAATTTATTATAAAATTTCTAAGATTTTGATCCCTCCTTTAGTAATATCCTACCGGATAGCTTCTTTATATAGAATGCCACTAAGTTGGGCTTCCTGGGTAAGGTTCATTGAGAATGTTTCAACAGGTGTATCGGGAAGTGATTTCAATTCTAGATCAGGTGGTGATTCTAACAAGAGAGCTATTGGTTGGCGAGGTGATAGCTCTTGTTGTTCATCAATCAAAAGTGATATAGTTTCAAAGTGGGATATTTGTATTAAGTTATTCACTTCAATTCTATACCTGTCTATATTAAAATCACCTCCTTTAATTTAGCCAGATAGGGATCTAACAAATCCTGGGGGAGAACTATGGGAGTGGCTTCCTCTATAAAGTCATGCATTTGTGGGTCTTGGCAAGTCTCGACCAATTCCATCATTGCATCAATTTGTTTTCCCATCCAATTAAAAGGCATAGATGATTCTAAGGCACTAGGAAGTGGGGCCATAGGTGAATGGAGTAATGATAAATTGGTTTATCCCACAAGTTTAATATTTCCATATATTTTCTGCCTTAGCCAAATTATCTATATTGGTCCTTATGGTTGTGCAGAGTTGTTCTAAGACCAATTCATTCACGGGAGTTAGAGTTGCTTATTCAGGAAAAGCTAGAGGGTCATTAAAGTTTTGAGCTAGGTGTGGTCCTTCTAGGTTACTCTTGGGTTGACTAGGTAGTTCACCTCCCTGCTCTCTATTGAGCACACTCAATCATTGATCAGTTTGATCTATTAGTTTATTGATAGATTGCTATTAGGCTATAATCATTTGTTGAAATTGATCAAACCTATCGATATCTAGGTTGGTCTATAAGGGAGGTGGGTATGGTGCTTGCTAAACCTTCTCTTCAAATAATGGGCTATAATTAGTTGGAGAAGGTTGATAATGGGGATAGGGTTGATCATAATATGATGTCTCTATGAACATGGATCCTTGGGTTGCCGGGATAACCACTGGGTGTGGTTGCCATGAAAAATTTGGTTTAGCCCCCCAACTTGAATTATAGGCATTAAGGCATAGGTTACCTCCTGAGCTATAGGCCATTTGGATTTGATCTTGATAAACTTGGTCATATTTAAACTCAAGAGGTTGGTACCTAGTTGGGCACTCACTCTCAAAGTGAGTGGGGCTCGAATAAACTTGATGTACCAGGAGAAAGGGTACTCTACTATAAGGATTCATTTTCCTAGCATTGATTCAGTCATCGGATTGTTCTGATTATTTGGACATGCAATCAAAGTTTTAGATCAGAGAAATCCTTATTTATTTATGTATTTATTTATTATTATTATTACTAATATTTTTTTTAAAAGAGGAGTGGTGAGATGAAGAAGAAGAAGAGTTCTAAAGAAGAGACCCTATGGAGTCCTAGAGCTAAGAGAGAGAGAGAGAAGAAGAATTGGTTAGGGTTTGATGTTATTTATAAACAAGTTAGCATACATGGACTCTCTATCCTAGGGTTATCCTAAATCTAGATAGTTCCTAACTGCCAAGGCAACCTTAGAGCCTTCTAAGTCAGAAACTAACTAATTAACTGGCCAAGTAAGGATAAGATAGGTGAGGGTCCCCCCATTACTTTCCTTAGACATTAATTAGATTAACCAGGTCAGTCAATGGAACCAATTAAGATCATCTTTCTTCAGGACTACATCATCCTTGAATCCCTTTTCTAGATACCAGTTAATCAGCCAATCCTGGCTCGATCCAACTTTTCTAGATGGTTTGTCCTATTAAGCTCGAGTTCCTTAGGGGTTGATGTCTAGTTAATTTTAATTAGCAGTCTTAGGTATGTTGAATATGGGGTGGTGGTTTGTAGGCTAAAGAAGGGTGATCAAATCCTCACCTTATTTTATTAATAGGTTATTGCCCTTAAGATATATTATGGAAATATGCCATGCAATGACAGAGAGATGTCCCAAACAAGTAATTTTTTAAATTTTATTTAGTTACTCTATTTTAGTTAAGTGTTATGCATTGTTTTTGTTTTCTTTTTATATTATGGTAATTCAAGAAAGAGAAATAAAAGTTAGTTTTAATCTTGGTTAATTAAGTATGAGAGAAAAAGACTAAAATTAGATTCAAACAAATAAAGCAAGTAGAGATCCTAAATTAAAGCAGAGAATCTAATCTAATATTTAAGGTAGTTATTTGAAAGGTCAATGATTTTTTTCTTTTTTAAGGTTCACTTGAAAAGGAAGGAGTTTAATTTTTTTTCCTTGTTTGGATTAGTTTAAAAAGAAAGAAAATAATTAAGAGAAACTAATTTTTTTTCCTTTTATGTTATGCTAATTTAAGCAAGGAGAATTTTGGTTAAAAAGGAAGAAACTAAAAGAGAAACTTGAAAAGGGAAAAAAAAACTTAAAAGAAAAACCTTTTTTTTTTCCTTTTATGCTAGTTCAAAAAGGAAGGAAGCAATAATAGAGAAGAAAATAAATCTAAAAGGAATTTTTTTTAGGAAGATTTGACAAAGAGACTAATCATAAGAAAAAAAGAAAATTCTTTTTTGGTTAATATGAAAAGGAAAAAAGTTAATTAGGAGTAACTAAAAAAAAGAAATTAATCTAGGGTTAGGATCGATTTCATCAAAATCATAGAAATTTCCTTCTCTTTTGTTTTTTTTTTATTTTTTTAAATTTTTTTGATCTGCACAAGAAATAAGAAAATAATAGTATATTAAATTTATAAGAAATTGAAGAGATAAAAAATATTATCATTCATGCCTTTCCTGGTAATGATGCTAAAAACTTGATAGGCCACGATATTGTCATTAAGATACTATAGTTATCAGTTTAATTAATCAACTTTTAAATAAAATAGAATACGTAGAAAGGGTTAGTCCAGTTGAATCCATG
Source organism: Areca catechu (assembly GCA_021397845.1). Classification (NCBI taxonomy): domain Eukaryota; kingdom Viridiplantae; phylum Streptophyta; class Magnoliopsida; order Arecales; family Arecaceae; genus Areca; species Areca catechu. The sequence goes on along the minus strand of CM038039.1, from coordinate 103,093,800 downwards.
GGAAAGGCAGTGCTTAAGATAGTTTGAAATCTTTGATTTTAAAAAGAAAAGAAAAAAAGATTTTGAAGTCGAAAAAAATAAAAATAAAAGTATGAAAGAAAATAAGACTTGGGTACGTTTAATCTGCTAGTTAGATCTTAGTATCTACTTGTATAAAACTAAACAACAAGAATTTAAAGTGCATAAAAGAAAAATAAACTTTATATTAATTGAAACCAGGATCCTACTATAAAATACAATTAAATAAATAAAAAAATTGTAACAAAGACTGGAAGTAGATCGGCACAGTCTCGTCGAAAAGATGGTTGATGAACTCCCTTCTTTCTTTGTACTCCTAGGAGTGAACTGGCTTTCTCTACTTCTTCCTCCTTGGATCTTGATCTGGAGATCGACGTAGGCAAAAAGATGACGTAGACGACATAGCTTCTCCTCTAAGAAACCTCACTCTTAGAGGCCAACCTGCAACCCAAAGCTGGACCTCCTATCCTATACCATACTCCTCTCCAAGATGCTCTCTTTTGTAACCCAAGAGTCCTTTAAATAGAGCTTGTCTAGGGCTTCCTCCCAGTCAAATTTGGACTCAATCGGGTTCCAGATTAGCTAAATATTGTAGGGAGAAATATAGGCCATCCGATGTGTGTCATGATGGATGGTTGATGCTAACCTTCCTTCTCTGGCAAACAGAGTCTGGAAGGGACTCTTGCAACTCCGAATCCCCGAATCCCTAGGTCTCACACTTAGACTAGACCTCTACTGCGAGCCTCTCCCATGGGCAGTGATGGGCAGTGGCAAGCAACGGTGCATGGGTAGACGGTAGCGGCTACGATGGTGGCAGGGAGATTAATTAGCAGAGAGTGCTGGTGTTGGGTGGCTAGTGGCTGGTGAAGCAGATCATGGCATAGGAATCGCTGGATCTCGGGATGGAGAAGTTTAGCAAAAGGGTGGTGACCGGAGATGATGGAGATGAATGGCAAGATGGCTAGTGACCATGGCAGATTGGGTGTGGGCAGAGGCTTGGCCAATGATTGATGGTGCTGGGATGATCGGAGGAACAATGATGACGGAGAAGAGGAGGAGGGCGATGGCATGTCTGGTGGCTTTGGGATGGTTAGCAACAACATGGATGATGATGATGGATGGTCGTGATGGAGAGAAGAAGAGAAGAAATGATGGCCAGTGGCTTTTCCCATGGTTTTTTTGGTGAGGGAAGGCTCCCGACGATGCGGGGAAGCTCTTGACGATGAGGGAAGGGCCTCCGATGACTTTTTCGATGAAGAAAAGTCCTGAGGAGGTTGGTGGTCTACAAAACAGGTTCGTGGACTGACAATCATGGCAGCCATGGACCCATTCATGTTCTGTAGACCGAGCAGCCCGTCCATGGTGGACTGGTTGCTCCAAAAAGTGTGCAATGGACCGGCTACTCCAAAAAGTGTGAAATTCTTATATGATCTTCAAAACTCAATTTCAGGCCTGTTTGAACTCTGATTTGAGAGCCATTTGCATCATTGGACTCCAAAAATTGAGCTCTTCACAATGACAATCTTATTTTCTACAATTGATGTATAAATATATCAATTTAATATAAATAAATATAATTTAATTATTAAATTAATACTTTTATATCTATATGTAATATAATTATCATCCAGCTGCAATGAAACCTTTAGGTTGCCTCATGTAGATCCTTTCCACAAAGTTCCTATGTAGAAAGGCTATCTTCATGTCCATTTGCTCCAATTCCATATCTTGCTTAGCTACAAGCGATAGTAATATCCGAATTGAATTATGGCACACAATATAAGAGAAAATCTCTATGTAGTCCACTTCTTCCCTCTTTAGGTATCCCTTGGCTACTAGCCTTGTCTTATACCTCACTCTACCTTACTCTGAAGGTGTCTCCTTGTGAACATTTACATGATCCCAATAGACCGAGCATCTATAGGTAGATCCACTAGCTACCATGTCTGATTTTTTCTCAGGGATTCCATCTCCTCCATCATGCCTTGCATCCATGATTCATGATCTAGATTCTCCATGACCTATTCATAGCTCTCTAGATCTCTATTGGTTATAACGAGAGAATGGAAAATAATCTCAACAATGCCAAAGCGAACTGGTTTGTGAATGGTATGCTTAAGCTTGTGCAGTGCCACTTCTACTGGGCTATATCCCACATATGATCTATGTGGCTTGATTGGCACCTCCTCCTGCCTATCCAACTTCATCTAAAAAGACATGTTTCAAGGTAGAAATTGTAGGTATATCACCTAATTGCGAAAGCTGTCCAATAATATCCTGCTTTGCCTTTTTAGTTCCATTTGCATTGCTTTGCCTCCCAAAGATGCTTCTTTCATCAAAGATGACATTCCTATTGATTGTGGATTTTTGGAATTGAGGATCCCATAGTAGATAGCCCTTCACTCCTTGTAGATATTTGATGAAGATCAGTTTTTGTGACTTTGGGTCTAATTTGATTCTTTCGATTGCCTCCACAAGTGCGTAGGTTGGGCAACTAAAGACCTTCAGGTAACCAAGCTCCACCTTTTTTCTACTTTAGGCCTTCTCTGGAATATCTTCATTGAGTTTGCAGTTAGGGGACCTGTTAATAAGAAAATAAGAAAATGTTATAGCATCATCCCAAAAGAATTTTGGAAGTGATGCTTATAGCCTCATATTCCTGGCCTTCTCTATGAATGTTCGGTTCATTATTTTTATGACACCATTCTGTTGAGGAGTCATCCTTATTGTGTAATGGCATTTGATACCATTTTTCTCATAATAACTTCTCAATTCATGGATTGTATACTCCTCTCCATAGTCAGATCTCAGGCATTTGACTGGTTTTCCTATCTTCCACCTTTCAACTTCAACTCTCCAAGCTTTAAATCGGGCAAACACCTATGATTTTTTCTTGATCAGATAGACCTAGACTTTTCTTGAAAGGTCATCAATAAAGGTCACAAGTTCTTGCCCTACCTCTAGCTGAAACAAGGGCTGGTCCCTACATATTCGAGTGCATCAACTCAAATACTCCCTCGTTATGCTTGGTACTACTAGCAAACCTAACTTTGTGCTGTTTGCCATAGATGCAAGTTTTACATAGATTATTTCCATCCTTTTTCAATGCTAGAATCAATGCTCTTTTGCTAAATTTAGTGAGCCCTCTATCTCTCATGTGACCCATCTAATAGTGTCATAGCTAATATGACAACTGTTCTTTCTATGCTATTGCAAGCACCTCTATATCATCTATCCCATCTGAGCCCTCTATCTTGAGAGGTTATTGTTCAACCTCTTGCCTCTCATCACCATCAAAGCTCTCTTGGTAATCTTCAAATACCTACTACCTAGTTGGCTACCAAATGCATAACCCTGCTTCTCAAAGTAGCATAGCAAAATTAGATTTTTTTAGCTCCGAGATATGTTTGATATTTGTAAGCATATGTATGACTCCATCATACATCTTCATCCTTATAGTTCCTATACTAGCAAAATTATAAGGATGATCATCCCTAAGGATAACACTTCCTCCATCAGCTTTGGCATAGGTTGCAAACTAATCCCGATGAGAAGTGTAATTATGCAAGCATGTCAAATCAAGTATCCACTCACTATTGTACTCCATGTATCCATCTGAAACTACTAGTAGATCATCCTAATTGTCCTTAGATAAATTAATACCTAGGCCAATCAAACCACCCTTGGAAATGCTCTTCCCTTTCTCCTTTTTTAGAAGTGGACAATTCTTCTTAAGGTGACCTGGTTCATGGCATTTGTAGTACTTCCAAGCTTTCTTCTAATTGTTCCAAGACTTTGATCTGCCCTTGGACTTATCTCTAACCCTTTCTCTTGGTCTTCCATGTTTCTCATTCATAGCAAGAATCTCAAAATTAGAGCTCCCCTTGCAGATCTTCTCTCTCTATTTATTTGACCTCAGAATGCCAACAACCTCTTCATAGACTAGTGTATCTTTTCCATACATCAAGGTTTTTATCAGACCATCAAAAGACCCCAGAAGAGAACATAATAGCAACAACACCCTATCCTCCTAATCAATCTTTACATCAAGGCTCATCACATCCAAATATACTTGATTAAACTTCTAAATATGACAGATGACATCTCCCCCTTTAGGCATCCTTAAGTTATACAACTACTTTTTTAACCATAGTTTGTTTGTTATGTTCTGACCTATATAAGTCTTCTCTAGCTTCTTCCAAAGCCCTCTTACCATGGTCTCGTTGCATATCTCAAGTAGAACTTGTTTGACCAAGCACATCCTAATTATGCTGAATGCTATCTCCTCTTACTTCTCCTAATCTTCAACATTGATCTTTGCCAGCCTCTCCTTCACCAAAACTTTATAAGTTCTATGTTGCACTAGGAAATCTTTCACCTTTATTGCCATAAGGTGAAGTTTCTCTTGCCATCATACTTATTAAAATCTACCTTAACACTGCTTGATGCCATTGTGTTTCCCTCAGGAATGATTTTAATAACTATAAAATATTGAAGCATGCAAAGTTTACTAATTTCCTTCAATTTGTTTAAGAATGTTTTTGTAGAGAGCATTTATTTATAAAGTTTGATTCATAGCCATTGGAAGGTTTTGTGAGCTTAAAAGAACACTACTTGAAGAGAAAAAATATTAGAATCCATATTTGAAGAGAAGAGTCAACTCATGCAAGTGAGAGATGACTTTGACACATTCTAGAAATGGTGCAAAGTTCTAGCATACAAATTAGCCGACTTCTTTGAAAGGCAAGCCAATTCTTTTAGTGCAAACAGAGAAGTGTTTTTCTATCTCAAGCGGGCAAGTCGACTCTTGTGAGAAAGAGCCAATTCTTTTAAGAAAAAAAGAAGGCTAAATTTTAGAATACTCAAATGAACCGACTCCTGGATAGGCAAGCCGACTCTCTTAGTGATAGAGAAAGATGGTTTGTGATAGAGAAAGATGGTTTTTCTAAACAAGGCAGAAGAGTTGACTCCTAAAGCAAAAGAGCTAACTTTTTTAGAGATATAGAAGACTGGATTTTTAAAATTTCTTAGGTGAGCTGATTCCTAACTAGGTGAGCCAACTCATGACCCTTTGATAGCACTTCAACGGCTAGTTCCGTAGACTTCCAGATTTCAAGAAAAAATGATTCTAATAGCTATTTTTTGATTTCTAATAGTTACAAATGGTTAAGTAAGCCTCTAAACCAATAGAAATTTATGGAAGGAGATATAAAATCAAGGATTAAGCTCAGAAAATAAAATAACACATACGAATAAAGAGAATATTCAGAAAAGTGAGAGCATAAATTGAAACATAAGAAAACTCAACTACTTCCCAACCACTTTAAGAAAACTCAACTACTTTCCAACCACTTCTTTTGAAGACTTAATTGAGCAATCAAAAGAGCATTCAAGAGCTATCATTAAAGTATTCAAGTGACCTTTTGTCAAGCTTCAATATAAACAATGGTTTCTTAAGGAGTTTGTTTTCAATTGCATTTTTTGTTGTTGTTTTCATGTTACAATTTTCTATAGAATTTGAAACTTGAAGATTTGTTATATAGATTTTGATTGGCTAGCCTATGAAAGCCAATTGTATTTATTTGAAAATCCATGTAAAATAAATGTGTATTGGGTTTTGGATTATTGGCCTGAAAAAATAATTTAGCTATATTCTTGAGGGAATATAGTGGAGAATTCCTAAGTAGACCTTAGAGAGTGGATATAAGTGTTGGGAGTTCATCGAATTACTATAAATTTTGATTGTTTGTATGCATATTTCTATATTCTCTATCTTTGCTTCTGGCTTAACTCAATAACACTTAGCTCACTAACTTAAAGATTTCAAAGTGTACATATTTGTTGAAATTTTTTGAAAACCCAATTTAACCCCCTCTTGGATTGTCGGTTTAGGCAATAAGTGGTATCGAAGCCACGTTCTCAAAGAAACTGATCTCACAATCAAGAGACAAAGGTCATGACAACCCACAGGAGTAGCTCACTTGTCAAAGGGCAATCCAGCAATAGACCACCTCTCTTTAGTAGCATAAACTATGTATATTGGAAAGCCCATGTGAGAATATATATTCAAGCACTTGATTATTAATTGTAGAAGGTGATAATCAAAGGACCACATGTAGGAATTGGTAGGTGGTTCATGCATGATTTTAAAAACTTTTATGAAATTATACATAGTGGAAAACATAAAGATTAATCTAATTAATCTATCATGCATTAAATCCAATCTATAAACAACCTACAATAGGATTATGATATAATATAAAGCAAATATAAAATCTAAAAAATAAAGATAGCAAGCATATATCATATCTATGACATAAGAATGACACTGTAGATCACATCTACAAGTCATGAGTTCAAAACTCATTACCTTTACATGGATCAAAGATCTTTGTAGCTAATTTTCATGATATCAAGGTTCTTTCTAGCCACACATATGTTGTTGGGAATTGTGTCCCAAAGCCAATCGCCTGGGTTGTAGGCGATTGTGTTAAGTATTGTACTTTTTTAATGAATTAATAAAATATTATTTTTGGCAGCTCATCACATATTGTATTTCCCTAAGAGAACTCTTTCCATGTGATGAAGTCCTTAGGACTACACTAATTTCGATACAGAGAGGATGTATCGAGTAGTCCTTAAACCCAGTTCACAACCAAAGGATATATTGTACTGGATGGCAATATATCAAGTATAGGTTGTTGTAGTTTACATCGTTTGGTTGTCCTCTTGACCAAATGAGTGTGGTGACACTGATGTGATCTACAAGTGGGATATATGTGATATCTCATTGAACGTGACTCCGTGCAGTCCCTTTCTGCCAAAGGGATACTCACGATTGGATATGGGTAGAAGTGTCCCTCTGACCTGAGGTCATCACGGTAGCTTGCAAGCAACTCCCTGTGCTTTGGTACCGGACTACCCGAATTTTTAATCCGGTGACGGAAGGTTTCTAGGTACAGGCAAGTACTTGTGGAGCAGTGATGGACCAAGATGAAATTGACCTGTCCAAACAGTTTGGATTGAATGTCTCGCAGTATCTCAATTTAGCAAATCCTTGGCCGGGGTAGCCCTAGTGAAGAGTCACTGGGCTTGCGAGGTTGAGACACGTAGTCGACTGACTCAGTCTGGGTTGGCAGCCCAATCTCAGTCGTCCTGAGCATTAGAGGTCAAAGGGATGAATTATACGGTAACCATATGCCAGAGGTTCGATTGTTTGCTCCCCCATCTTCGACCTATCCGGATGCCGGGACCCATTGCTAGATGGTTTCCTATGCTGGTACTAGAATGGTTCTAGTGCTACTGTTTAGGTTCGAACCTATGAAGTCACACGCCACAGAGGATAACTCTCTGATCCGGATACCGATTACGATTGGGAATCGTCTCGGTTTCATGGTCTCAGTATTTTTTTTGAGCACTCGTTTTTCCAGTCTTGCCCTTGTCTGTGTCGACTGAAAAATATTTTGGGCTGACCAGCTCTGCGCCAGGATTTTTCTGACTCAGTTTTGAACTGATTCGGAGTTCGTTTCGACCTCCAATTGGTTGTGAACCAATTGAACCCAATTTTTTGGGGTTGAACCAATTAAATTAAATTGAACCCCTTTTAAATTGGACCGGTTCTTTGAACCAAGGATTGAACCAACCGTTTGGTTTAAATAGGTTTGAACCAATTTCCTTTGGACCGGTTTTGAACCGGTGCTCTTTCTTTCACCGTGTAAATTTTTACATGTTGGAAGACCAAACGACCGAAATCGCTGGGCAACGTCTCTTCTACTCCCTCCAATGGATGGCCTTTAACCCTTCGTTCATTGAAGCTTAAAGGGTGTAACGCTGCCGTTCCCTGCCTCTCCCTCTCCCACCTCCCTGCTGCCTTTAAATTTATGCAATCCCCTGTTTCAGAACGAGGTTCTTTTTCATCACTGTGCAAAACACCAGGGCGTCTTTCTTTGTGAGGCTGTGTGTTCTCCCTTTTTTTTGAGAGCTCCAACCTTGCTTCCATTGAGTGATCCTTGGGGTGGGATTTGGAGTGTGTGAGGGAGAGAAACAAGGCATCAATCCCCTCTTCAAAGTGCTCAAAATCCCTGCTGCAGCAATTCTGTTTTGCTGCAGCAACCAGTGACCGTGAACCATCTTCCGGCGGCTAGCACCGTGCGTGGAGAGGGATTGGAGAGCCCCGGGCATGTCTCCCCTCTAGAGGGAGTATTCTTCTACTCCTCGGAGCAAACCACGCGAGCCGGGATCGCTCCAGTTGCCCGAAATCCAACGATGAAGACAGCTACTCTGTTCTGCTGCCATTTTCGCACAGCAGACTTCGGCGAATTTTTACGATTTATTGGCTTAGTTTTTCTTGCAGAAACTAGTGCCAAATCAAAGAGGACTTCCTTAAGAATCTACAACTCAAATTTGGGAGCGATCGGAGGTCCGGAAGGCAGCGTTCCGGAGACTTTTCTGAAGCCCAGTTTTCAGCCCAAGGTGGAAGATGACTGGAATAACTTTATTCCAGTTATTCCAGTCTATTCTAGGTTTATCCCAGACTTATTCTGGCTAGGAATAAGGTATGTTTTTGGGTTTTGTTTTCGGTGCATGTGTAGATCTGGATTTATTAAAATATTTATAAATATTATATGTCCTGTATCATGCCAATACATGCATCTTGCATATGCTAGATCCTGTGCGGAGTAAGTTTTTTTTTCGTATTTATTTTAAAAATATTTTAAAATATTTACCTGCTCCCTGTGCTGTTGCATGCTTAGCGTAGGCACCTGCAACCACATTTTTTACTTTCAGTGGTATCAGAGCGGGGTTCTAGTGTAACATAACTTGATGCATGTATAGTAGATTAAATTGTTTAATCTTGGGATTAGAGAGTACTTTTAGGAACCTAGTTGAGACCTTCACCATGGCCGTGTGTCTTTGACACGATGCGGTTCGTCTGTGTTGGCCTCTTCAGAAGGATCCTTTAAGGAAATCAAAAAGAAATTAAAATTATTTTATAAATTTGGCATGATTTATAATTTTGTTATTTGAGTCATATAATATTTATAAAAGTATAAATCTAGATATGATGCATGATTTAAGATGTAAAATTGTTTTACGTAGAGACTTAATTAAAAAAATATTTTAATTAAGTATTTGGCTTAATAAAATTTTTTAGGTTCATGAAATCTAATAAAATTTGCATAAGCCAAATTGGGTTAATTGGGTTAGCTGATTAGTTGGGTCCATAACTGGGTTAGACCTAAGTTTAGTTGAATCGGATTAAAAGAAGATTAAACAAATGTTGTTTAAGGTCCTTCTTTGGAACTATCTAATAGTTAGATTAGTTGATCCGTCCATCTAAAATGGATCCAATTAGTGGCTCAGTGGACGCCCGAGTCTTTAGGCTAGTCTGATCAAGTCTGGTAAACCGACTGGTGTCGAGGTAGGTTTGGCATTTGTGATCATGGTTGTATGAGGCTACCTTTTTCCTGGCCAACTTGGTTGGTGTCTAGGAAAGATGGTTAATGGCGGATACTCACCCATGATCTCACCTACCTGGCTAGTCGAGTCAACCAGAACTGATTGGAAAAGCTCAATGACTCGAGTTAACCCATGTCACCCAGGTTGATCGGTCTGACTGATCAATAGGTGCCCATGGATCAATTGTTGATTTAATTCAACCCTCCTGGAATCTGATTGATTCAGTGGGAGGATGATCCATGTCCTTACCTTTTTCTTCTGTCACAACTATAAAAAAAAAAAATCCTCTAAAATTATTAGGTCCTTAAAAAGACTAAGTCAAGGAGTTGACAGTGTCTTAGCCTCCCATTAAGTTGGATAGAAATGTGTCCACTAGCTTGGTGTGCATCGGTAGTTCCATAGAACGGGTGTACATCTGGCGACTGGAATTTCTATCTGATCGATGATGGTTCAGTGCAACCTCCTTAACGGGACCAGGTGGGCCAGCCATAGTCGGGCTTGGTCTTTAATTAGCTGGAAGCATTGGATTAGTCATTTTAATGGTTGGACCTAACCAGAGACCCGCAATAGGAGGCCCCTAGGTCGATTGGGGTGTTCTCTGGGGCAAAATAAAATACTGAAAATTGTTTAGAAAAATAATTGGTTTACGAACCTACCTTTAGGCTCGTATGGGTGAGCCGGCCATAGTCGAGCTCATGCGTGGCCTATTGGATTTCAGTACCCACTTGAAAAGTGTTTTCACGGATTGGAGTTAGAGGTTACCAATCTGAAAAATTAGTGGGAGAATCCTTTAGACTAAAGTCCAAGTCTTTTGGTTAATTTATTAATTCATATACTAATAGGTCATATTTTCTTTTCAGATGTCTTCCAATTTATCGCTCCGGTCACTTCTCGATAACGAGAAGTTAAAGGGTCACAACTTCGATAGTTGGTATCGAAAGTTGAGAATAGTTCTGGAGCACGAACGAACCTGTATGTGATAATGGATCCGGCACCTGAAATCCCTCCCGCTAATGCATGGAGTGCGGTCAGAGATGCTTATCTGAAGTGGGTCTCTGATCGGACTACTGTCCGTTGCATTATGCTAGCGGTGATGAACGACGAGTTCACTCGCAAATTCGAGGAGGCCCAACCTGATGAAATCCTTCAAAAGTTGAAGGAATCCTTCGGCACCCCGAATGATGTAGAACGGTACAAAGTGTCTTGTGCCATCTACAACTCCAAGATGCCGAATGGTGGTTCAGTCACTGATCATGTATTGTACATGATCGAGCTGATTGAAAAACTGGGCAAACTCGGATGCCCCTTGCATGAGCAGCTCGGCAAGGATGCGATCCTGAATTCTCTTTCCTCCTCCTATCTTGATTTTCTCGATCATTATAGAATGAACAAGCCTGCAGTCAACTACCATGATCTTTTGGGGTTGCTGCAGACTTTCGAGAAAGACCACCAACTAAATAAGGGGGTGGTGAATTTAGTGGGAGGTAGTAGAGGTCGTCGTCCCTTTAAGAAAGGGAAGAAGAAAATAAATAAGAAGGGAAAGAAAGTGCAGAATGCTCCTGGCCCTAGTCAGACCAGGAAGTATAAGGCTGATCAGTCTTCTGCAGAGTGCTTCTACTGCAAGAAGAAGGGACACTGGAAGAGGAACTGTCCTCTTTATTTTGCGTCCCTTGATCCGAATAGGCCGAGAAAGCAGAAGTCTACTGAACAAGATATTTATATGATAAAACCTTGTAATTACTCAATTGTTGATACTGCTAACTGGGTATTGGATACTGGTAGTCCAATTCATGTTTGTAATTCGTTACAGGGACTTCAAGTTAGCAGAAGATTTGAAGATGAAGAACAGTTTCTGAGCATCGGGAATGGAAATCGTGTTCCAGTACTGGCGGTCGGAGTCCTGCATCTTGTCTTTGAGTCTTGTACTGTCGAACTAGTCGACTGTCACTATTGTCCTATTTTCATTATGAGCATAATCTCTGTAGGCCTTTTGGCCAGTTGTGGTTTTGAACTATCAATAAAAGGAGATTTTTGCAATGTTATCTTGAATAACTTTGTTATAATGAAAGCTAGATTAAATAATGGCATATATGTACTATCAAGGCCTGTTAGTGTAATGTACACTTCTTGCAAACACCCAAGGTTAGATAATGTCAACGATTTGTATCTTTGGCACTGTAGGCTATGTCATATTAACCAAAATAGGATAAACAAGATGCGAGGAGATGGACTCCTCGAGGTCAGTGATTCTGAATCACTACCCACTTGTGAATCCTGTTTACTTGGTAAAATGACCAAGTCACCTTTTACTGGAAAAGGTGAACGAGCTACAGAACTTCTAAGTCTAATACATACTGATGTGTATGGACCGGTGACAGTTAGTGCTAGAGGAGGATACAAATATTTCATTACTTTTACAGACGACTTTTCAAGGTTCGGTTATGTCTTTTTAATGAGACATAAGTCTGAGTCGTTTGAAATGTTCAAACGATACCGTAATGAAGTAGAAAAGCAAACTGGAAAAAATATTAAAACCCTTCGATCTGATCGAGGTGGCGAATACTTATCTGGTGCTTTTTTGACATATCTTGAGGAGAATGAATTCTCTCTCAGTGGACTCCTCCAGGAACACCACAGTTGAATGGTGTGTCCGAAAGGAGGAATCGAACCTTGTTGGACATGGTTCGATCCATGATGGGCTTTGCAACTCTGCCGCTATCCTTTTGGGGATATGCGCTTCAGACAGCCTGTTACTTATTAAATAATGTTCCAAGTAAATCGTTGTCTCCACTCCGTATGAGATGTGGAATGGACGTAAACCATCAATCTCACACCTTCGGGTCTGGGGTTGTCCGGCTTACGTAAAGCGTTTAGACTCAGACAAACTTGGTCTTAGGTCTGATCGGTGTTTATTTGTTGGTTATCCTAAGGAAACCAAAGGGTATTTCTTCTACTTGGAGAATGAACAAAAGGTGTTCGTTGCTCTTAGAGCTATCTTTTTAGAAAAGGAGTTCCTTGGAGAAGGAACTATAGCCTCTAAGATTGAACTTGATGAAGTTCAGCCAATAGAAGAACCTACACACTCTAAGGACATCATAGAACCGGCTGTGATTGAATCACACCCAGAACCCATTAGGAGATCCGGTAGAATACCGCGTCAGCCGGATAGATACTACGATTTCTTGGTCCGGGACGGCGATCCCATTGAGCTCGATGAGAACAATGAGGATCCGATCACCTATATGGATGCTCTTCAGAGATCTGACTCTGAGGCATGGCTTGGAGCCATGCGATCTAAAATGGAGTCCATGGAAATCAACAATGTTTGGACATTGGTTGATCCGCCTGAAGGAATAAAACCCATCGGGTGTAAATGGATCTTCAAGAGGAAAAGGGGCACAGATGGGAAGGTAGAGACCTATAAAGCCCGTCTGGTTGCCAAGGGGTATCGTCAACGATATGGTATCGATTATGACTAGACTTTCTCCCCTGTGGCAATGCTCAAGTCTATTCGGATCATGCTTGCTTTGGCGACATATTTTGATTACGAGATCTGGCAGATGGATGTCCGAACCGCTTTCCTAAATGGGGAGCTGGAAGAGGAGGTGTATATGATACAGCCTAAAGGGTTCACATCCACAGATGAATCAAAAGTATGCAAGTTGTAGAGGTCCATTTATGGACTCAAGCAAGCATCTCGAAGTTGGAACTTACGGTTTGATAGGTGTATCAAATTGTACGGCTTCATTAAGAACGGAGAAGAACCGTGCATCTATAAATGGGTTAATGGTTCTGTGATTGTATTCCTAGTATTGTATGTTGACGACATTCTCTTAATCGGGAATGACGTCGCAGCATTACAAGGAATAAAGGTCTGGTTATCATCTCAGTTCTCCATGAAGGACTTGGGTGAAGCTTCTTACATACTAGGTATGAAGATCTATAGAGATAGATCCAAGAAGCTTTTGGGACTGTCCCAGTCTATGTACATAGATACCGTGCTAAAACGGTTCAGCATGGAAAATTCCAAGAAAGGCTATCTTCCGATAGGTTCTGGAATTACTCTTTCCAAAAGGGATTGTGCGACAACTCCTGAGGAAAGAGAACGCATGAGTAGAGTACCTTATGCTTCTGCAGTAGGCTCTATCATGTATGCTATGACTTGTACTAGACCAGATGTGGCATACTCACTAGGAGTAGTGAGTAGATACCAGTCTGACCCAGGTGAGGCGCATTGGAAGGTGGTTAAGACCATCCTTAAGTATTTAAGAAATACTAAAGATCAATGGCTGATTTATGGAGAACCTGACTTGAAACTTGTGGGGTACACTGACTCCAGTTTCCAGTCAGATAGAGATGATAGCAAGAGTGTGTCAGGGTTTGTATTTACCCTGAACGGAGGAGCGATCTGCTGGAAAAGTTCCAAGCAGGCAACTGTTGCAGACTCGGTATGCGAAGCAGAATATATTGCAGCATCAGATGCAGCAAAGGAAGCTGTGTGGTTGCGGAAGTTCCTTGTAGAGCTAGGGGTGACACCTTCCCTGGATGGTCCTGTTCCGGTGTACTGTGACAGCACTGGAGCCATTGCTCAAGCTAAGGAGCCTAAAGCTCATCACCGCACCAAGCACATCCTGCAGCGCTACCACCTCATACGAGAGATCGTGGAACGAGGCGACATCAATCTTCTGAAGATTGATGGAAAAGAAAATCTGGCCGACCCCTTCACTAAAGCCCTCGGAATAAAAGAGTTCGACTATTGTAAAAGGAAAATGGGTATTAGATACTCTTCTGATTGGCTTTAGTACAAGTGGGAGTTGTTGGGAATTGTGTCCCAAAGCCAATCGCCTGGGTTGTAGGCGGTTGTGCTAAGTATTGTACTTTTTCAATGAATTAATAAAATATTATTTTTGGCAGCTCATCACATATTGTATTTCCTAAGAGAACTCTTTCCATGTGATGAAGTCCTTAGGACTACACTAATTTTGATACAGGGAGGATGTATGGAGTAGTCCTTAAACCCAGTTCACAACCAAAGGATATAATGTACTGGACAGCAATATATCAAGTATAGGTTGTTGTAGTTTACATCATTTGGTTGTCCTCTTGACCAAATGAGTGTGGTGACACTGATGTGATCTACAAGTGGTATATATGTGATATCTCATTGAACGTGACTCCGTGCAGTCCCTTTCTGCCAAAGGGATACTCACGATTGGATATGGGTAGAAGTGTCCCTCTGACCTGAGGTCATCACAGTAGCTTGCAAGCAACTCCCTGTGCTTTGGTGCCGGACTACCCGGATTTTTAATCCGGTGACGGAAGGTTTCTGGGTACAGGCAAGTACTTATGGAGCAGTGATGGACCAAGATGGAATTGACCTGTCCAAACAGTTTGGATTGAATGTCTCGCAGTATCTCAATTTAGCAAATCCTTGGCCGGGGTAGCCCTAGTGAAGAGTCACTGGGCTTGCGAGGTTGAGACACGTAGTCGACTGACTCAGTCTGGGTTGGTAGCCCAATCTCAGTCGTCCTGAGCATTAGAGTTCAAAGGGATGAATTATACAATAACCATATGCCAGAGGTTCGATTGTTTGCTCCCGCATCTTCGACCTATCCGGACACCGGGACCCATTGCTAGATGGTTTCCTATGCTGGTACTAGAATGGTTCTAGTGCTACCATTTAGGTTCGAACCTATGAGGTCACACGCCACAGAGGATAACTCTCTGATCCGGATACCGATTACGATTGGGAATCGTCTCGGTTTCATGGTCTCAGTATTTTTTTTGAGCACTCATTTTTCCAGTCTTGCCCTTGTCTGTGTCGACTGGAAAATGTTTCGGGTTGACCAGCTCTGCGCCAGGATTTTTCTGAATCAGTTTTGAACTGATTCGGAGTTCGTTTCGGCCTCCAATTGGTTGTGAACCAATTGAACCCAATTTTTTGGGGTTGAACCAATTAAATTAAATTGAACCCCTTTTAAATTGGACCGGTTTTTTGAACCAAGGATTGAACCAACCGTTTGGTTTAAATAGGTTTGAACCAATTTCCTTTGGACCGGTTTTGAACCGGTGCTCTTTCTTTCATCGTGTAAATTTTTACACGTTGGAAGACCAAACGACCGAAATTGCTGGGCAACGTCTCTTCTACTCCCTCCAACGGATGGCCTTTAACCCTTCGTTCATTGCAGGTTAAAGGGTGTAACGCTGCCGTTCCCTGCCTCTCCCTCTCCCACGTCCCTGCTGCCTTTAAATTTATGCAATCCCCTGTTTCAGAACTAGGTTCTTTTTCATCACCGTGCAAAACACCAGGGCGTCTTTCTTTGTGAGGCTGTGTGTTCTCCCTTTTTTTTGAGAGCTCCAACCTTGCTTCCATTGAGTGATCCTTGGGGTGGGATTTGGAGTGTGTGAGGGAGAAAAACAAGGCATCAATCCCCTCTTCAAAGTGCTCAAAATCCCTGCTGCAGCAATTCTGTTTTGCTGCAGCAACCTGTGACCGTGAACCATCTTCCGGCGGCTAGCACTATGCGTGGAGAGGGATCGGAGAGCCCCGGGCATGTCTCCCCTCTAGAGGGAGTATTCTTCTACTCCTCGGAGCAAACCACGCGAGCCGGGATCGCTCCAGTTACCCGAAATCCAACGACGAAGACAGCTACTCTGTTCTGCTGCCATTTTCGCACAGCAGACTTCGGCGAATTTTTACGATTTATTGGCTTAGTTTTTCTTACAGAAACCAGTGCCAAATCAAAGAGGACTTCCTTAAGAATCTACAGCTAAAATTTGGGAGCGATCGGAGGTCCGGAAGGCAGCGTTCCGGAAACTTTTCGGAAGCCCAGTTTTCAGCCCAAGGTGGAAGATGACTGGAATAACTTTATTCCAGTTATTCCAGTCTATTCCAGGTTTATCCCAGACTTATTCCAGCTGAGAATAAGGTATGTTTTTGGGTTTTTTTTTTCGGTGCATGTGTAGATCTGGATTTATTAAAATATTTATAAATATTATATGTCCTGTGTCATGCCAATACATGCATCTTGCATATGCTAGATCCTGTGCGGAGTAAGTTTTTTTTCGCATTTATTTTAAAAATATTTTAAAATATTTACCTGCTCCCTGTGCTGTTGCATGCTTAGCGTAGGCACCTACAACCACACTTTTTACTTTCATATGTATGGCCTCTATAGGATGTCCAGATGAAACCCCGCACTAATCGATCTTCCTAGAGTGCTAGCTCCTTGTAAAGATCCCTTGATGGCGGATCGAAGCTCCTTCTTCAGATCACTAGGACACTCGAGGAGGTGAAGAAGGACAAGAAGAAAACAAGGTAGTGGAAGAAATAAAAGACAAGGCTAGAAATAATTTCTAATCTCTCTTCCCAAAACCCTAGAAGAGACATAGGGAATACCCATAACCAAGAACAATTCTCTGCTTAAAAAAACACCCATGCCCTTCCCACTCTTTTCTAGTTAGAAGACCTTTTCCAGCCCCTCACACGCCAACACTCATCCCATTATAAGGTGGCATCCAATAGAAGTTAGGGAGTTAGGGGGTTAGGATGAGGAGAAGATGTGGTGAGGTAGTTTTGATTCAAAATCAAAACTAGCTCCCATTTGAATTCAAATTTAAATTCAAACTCAAATACCAATTCAAATTCAAATTTAAATTTAAAATCAAATTTGAACTCAAACTCAAATTCTAATTTTACATGGTGTATGTGGGTTGGCCACTTGGATGTGATCTAATCCAATTGGACTTGAGCTTGATTGAATTTGACCATAAACCAAATCATATGTGGTTAGACCCAAAGAAATGAGTAAATTTAATCAAATTACAAATCCAATCTCATTAACTAAATCCAAATTCAATTAAACATTAATTGAGTCTAGGTCCTGATAAAATTAAGAATCAAACCTCTTTAGTGATTAGGTTATCTTATAACCTAATTGGATCAACCTATCTAATTCAATTAATCTTGATCCAATCCTCATTGGTCAATCAAATTGAGCTAATTATCAATCAATTACTAATTACTCATCCCATAATTTACTAACTCTTAGTGAATCACTGATGAGTCGACTCATAAATAATGCTGATGAGTTGACTCAAGGTTAATCATGAACCAATTTGAGAATTAAATCTTGTAAAGATTCATAATCGTTTGATTAGCCAACAGATCAGGTAGGAACTTTTATTGTGTATGACCCTATAGGTTCGAATATTAAACCGATAGTACAGAAACAATTCCTGTACCAATTGAAATAACTGTGTAGCAATGATACCTAATTTTTGAATAGGTTGAATCATTGCAAAGCAACATTCAAGAACCTTTGGCATATGATTACCATATAATTTATCCCTTTGATCCTCAATGCTTAGGATGACTTCAGGATTAAATTACCAATCCTTAATTAGTACCTCCATATATTATCTCAACTTATAAATCCTATGACTTCTCACAAGGACTACCCTGGCCAAGGTTTTGCTAAATTGAAACATAGTGAAGCATCATCTCCAACATCTTAGAGTAGTCAATCCCATATTAACTCAAATACTGACTTTATAAGTACTTGATTATATCCAAAAATCTTTCATCACTGAATTAGAAATTCAGATAGTCTAGCACGAAAGCATAGTGAGTTGCGTGCAAGTCACCATGGTGATCTCAAGTATAAGAAACACTTATATCCATATCCTTTGTGAGCAACCTTTGGTAGTTGAGTGATCCACAGGTGGGTCATGTTTAGTGAAATGCATTTCTATATTTCACATGCATGCCATACTAATATCTCCACACTCCTTGGTTACGATGACAACTAATCCATATAGTACGCAATAACCTATACTTTATAAATGTTATTATCTTTTAATAACATATCATTTGATCATGAATAAGTTTAAGAACCACACGATAATCCTTCTTTATCGATTAGAAGTAGTTCTAAGGACTTTATCAAAAAAGAGTTCAGTACAGGAAGATGAACATATGATGAACTGCCAAATAACTTTTATTAATCAATAATTTATATAAAATTTACAAAGAGCACAAACATCTATAGCTTAGATGATTAGCTTTAGGATACAATTTCCAAAAACTCCTACTTAGACTAATGCCAATCGAAATAGTATCTAATACTGATGCGGGATGAAAGGCCTAACTAAGGTTTTGATGATTACAGTAAAATGTAATAAACCAGTTGACAGGATTCAAAGAAAATTGACTAAGCATTAGTCAAACCAAATTGAATTAAGTCTCCTTCGAATCTTGGTGCCCTCACCAATTCTCTCGAGGTGGGAGGAACTCTATCCTGTCGAGTAAGGATCTTTCTGACTTTAGTAATGCTCAAGCAGGTCTGGATCAATCCACTGCAGGTCCTCGCGAGTGATCCATGAGTCCTCAGATTCTGGCTTACCTTGCCATCGAACCAGGTAACGTTGGTAGTCCTTATGCCAGGTCATGATAATTTGATCATCCAAGATGCACTCGATCCGTTCTCCCCTTTCCGGTAAGTTAGTTGGTGGACACACGGGGATGGGCTCACTCTCAAAAATTGGTTCAGGCTCGAAAGGCTCACAAGGTATTACTACTGGTGCCCTATACTCTACAAGATCTGTAATGTTGAAGATGGAACTGATGCCTAATTCTGGGGGTAACTCAAGCACATAGGCATTAGGTCCAACTTTTTTTAACACTTTAAAAGGACCAGTACCACGGGCATGCAGTTTCTTCATGGTCCTAGGTGGAAACCATTTAGGTCTAAGCCTGATCATCACATAGTCTCCTTCAGAAAATTCTTTAAACCTTTTACGAGAATTAGCTATATTTTTATATAATTCATTACTCATATCAAGTTTCTTCTTGATTTCATGATGCAATTCCTTAACATGCTGAGCATATGACTTAGCAGATTCAGAGACTCGTGCATTTATAGGTAATGGGATGAGGTCTAAAGGTCTTTTAGGTTTGTAATCATGGACAATTTCAAAAGGACTCTTTCTAGTAGACCTATTGATAGAACTGTTGCAGGCGAACTCGGCTCTAGGTAGAAGAAGATCCCAATCCACGGTGTGTTCACCTACAAGACATCTCAACAAGTTCCCAAGGCTTTTATTGACAACTTCTATTTGACCATTGGTTTGAGGGTGGCAGGAAGTGGAGAACTTTAGCTTAGTTCCCAACATGTGCCAAAGAGTTTTCCAGAAATAGCTTGTAAATTGGACATCCATATCAGACACAATAGTCTTGGGTAGGCCATGTAACCTAACTACTTCATTCAAGTAAAGTTTGGCCACTCTAGAAGCATCAAAAGTTTGGGAACAAGGCATGAAGTGAGCCATTTTAAAGAATCGGTCAATCACAACATAGATTGAATCATGTTTCCTCAGGGTTTTCGGTAGCCCTAGTACAAAGTCCATACTCAAGTCTTGCCAGGGCAGTCAGGTATAGGCAAAGGAGTGTAAAGCCCAGTATTTTGTTTTTGTTGCTTAGAAATAGCACAGGTTCTATATCTAGCCACGATTTGAGCTACGTCTCTCTTCAGACTTAGCCAAAAGAACTGGTCTTCAACAGCTAGGATGGTCTTGTTTCTACCAAAGTGACAGCAAATCCTCTTGCATGGGTCTCCCAGATCAAAAATTCTCTAAGGAAAGTTCTAGGAATACACAACTTATTTTCCTTAAAGAGGTAACCATCTTGTAAGGTATACTCACTATAGGCACTAGATGGCCCTTGCAGAACGACTGGTGGATCTTATTGAAGTCAGGACAATCCTCATAGTTTTCTTTCAACTTGTCAAAACCTATGACCTCAGTACAGACAGTGCTCAGAAGCATTGATCTTCGACTCAAAGCATCAGTTACTTTGTTCTCAATTCCCGCATGGTGTTTCAGGACAAAAGTGTAGGCCTGGATAAATTCTACCCATTTTCTGTGCCTAGGATTCAGCTTTTTCTGAGAACTAAGAAACCGTAAGGCCTCATGGTCTGAGTAAAGAACAAATTCTTATGATAATAGATAATGTCTTCAGTATCTCAAGGCTTGTACTACTGCGTATAACTCCTTATCATAGGTTGAGTACTTTAGCTTAGCTTCATTAAGTTTCTCGCTAAAAAAAGCTATGGGGTGGTTCTCTTGGCTAAGTACTCCTCCAACACCTATTCCTGAGGCATTGCACGCAATCTCAAAAACTTTGAAAAAATCAGGTAATCTTCAGATCAGTGCTTGGGTCATTTTCTCTTTAATTTCTTGGAAGGCTTTGTCTGCAGATTTGGTCAAATTGAAAGTTTCCTTCCTAATGCAGTCAGTTATTGGAGAGACAATTATGCTAAATCCCCGGATGAATCGTCTATAGAAGGTGGCTAGACCATGAAAACTACGAACCTCGTGGATGCTAGTTGGTACAGGCCACTCTACTATGGTCCTAATCTTTTCAGGGTCGGCAGAAACTCCCTTGGGGTTACAACAAATCCTAAGAAGATAACCTTATGGGTCATAAATTTGCACTTCTTGATGTTTGCATAAAGGTTTTCTTGCCTAAGGACTTGGCACACTTGCCTTAGATGATCTAAATGTTCTTCCTGGGTTCGACTATAGATCAATATATCATCGAAGTAGACCACTACAAATTTTTCAATGAACCTTTATAGGACTTGAGTCATGATCCTCATAAATGTACTGGGTGCATTTGAAAGTCCAAAAGGCATGACTACTCATTCATATAATTCTTCCTTTGTCTTGAAGGCGGTTTTCCATTCATCCCCGGGTCGGATCCTAACTTGGTGATAACCACTCTTAAGATCTATTTTAGAGAATATTGTGGCTCCCGACATCATGTCTAACATATCGTCCAAACGGGGTATGGGAAATCTATACTTGATAGTGATTTTATTGATGGCATGACTATCAATGCACATCCTCCAAGTGCCATCTTTCTTAGGGGTGAGAAGGGCTGGTACAGTGCATGGGACCAAACTCTCTCTAATGAATCCTCTCCTTAGCAATTCTCCCACTTGTCATTGTAGCTCTAAGTGTTCAGCGGGGTTCAGTGTATAATGCGGCAGGTTTGGTAAAGTAGCTCTTGGGACTAGATCTATGGCAGCTGTATGTCCCTTAGAGGTGGTAATCGGTCAGGCAGATCTTTTAGAAACACATCCCTAAACTCCTCTAATGTCTCTGCCACCTCCTTAGGTTGTTCCTCTAAGCTGCGTTATGGGAATTCCTTTGTGGTTAGGAGCCAGACTATTGATCCGCCACAAATCTCTCGTTCCATCTCTTTGGCGATGACTAGGTTTAATCATTGTTTTTTTTCCTTTAAATGGCTAGACCCGATGTTCATGTTATCTTTTGGTGGGGTGGGATGCATAGTAATTTTTTTTCCTTGGTGACTAAATGAACAGGAATTTGACTTACCATATAGGGTGGCATCATGATCATACAACCAAGGTCTCCCGAGAATGATGCTACTAACTCCCATAGGTAACACGTCACACCAAACTTTTTCCTGATAGGATTGGATTTGGATATTGACTTGATACCTGAGTTTGATCAGAATTGAGGTAGAGTCTACCCAGGATACCTTATAGGGTTGTGGGTGAGGAGTAGTGGTCAATCCTAGTGTTTTAACAACATTGGTGGATATGACATTGACACAGCTCCCACTATCAATGATGATCTTGCAAACCTTCTCCCCTATTCTAATAAAAGTTTGTAGGATGTTAGTCCTACGCCAATCCTCATGTCCCATAGTTTGGGTTAGGATACACCTAACAAATCCAAGAAGTTCAGACGGGTCTACAGGCTCCTCTTCTTCTTCATACTCTTCTATCAGGTTTGACTCAGCCACATAATCTTCTTCATTTGATTCAGCTATGGGTTCAAGTTCTCCCTCCTCTAACTCTCCTATATGTAGGGCTCTGGTAGGGCACTGGCTAGCATAATATCTAGACTTATAAAATATGTAGCACACTGGAGCAAGGTTTGTAGTTCTTGTGGTTTTTGGGGCCTTACCCTTATCTTCCCTACGGATCACTGGAGTGTTGGGGTTTGGTCTGGTTGTAGGAGGGTTTGGTCTAGCTGTAGGAACTTGGTTTGATCCTGGTCTAAATGCAGGGGTACTAGTCTTTGAAACTTCAGGTCAGCGGTAGATAGGCACCCTCTGGAATCTCTTATAGTCCCTGGCTATCCGGTAAGCATGTTCTAGGTTATGGACCTCCCTTAAGAATAAATCTCTCTATATGTCCTCTCGTAGGCCTACCCTAAACCTAGATAAGGTGACTGATGCTGGTTCATCTATTCCACATCTCATGGTACACTCATCAAACTTGGCTATATAATCAAGCATAGTCAGGTTTCCTTGTTTTAATCTTTGCCAGTGATTTAACAGTCGTTGCTTGTATGATTCAGGTATGTACTTTTCTCTCATCTTCATTTTCATAGCCCTCCAGGTGATTATAGGTATGTCTTGCCTATGATCTATTTGTCTTTCAAGGTTTCTCCAAAATAATCCAGCCTGGCGAACTAGTCTTATCTTAGCAAGCTTGTATTTCCTTTCCTCAGTCATATCATACCAGTCAAAATATTGCTCCATCTTACTCTCCCAATCAATATAGGCTTTAGGGTCTAGGGCTCCATCAAACATGGGTGCCTTTAGTCTAATGTTTCTCATGACCCTTTCATCCCGATCTACTGGGTCTGGGTGCAGCCTTCTTGGATTGGGCCCTAGATTTGGTTCTTGCCTAGGGACTCTCCTAGGGTTATAGGGCATTGGTGGTGGTGTGACTAGATCAGGTTCGGTGTTGGTCTCATGGTTTCTTTCTAAGGCTTGACCTCTATCCTCTAGTAGGTTGAACCTAGCATCCACTTGGTCAAATCTAGTATGAAAGTTGGTGTTCATCTAGGCAACCATATCATTCATCTAATCCAGTTGGTCAAGTAGGGTCCTCAAGGTGATCTCAAGATTGGGTTCCATGGGTGAATTAGATGGGGTGTAGTGTGGTTTAAATTGGGTCGCTGCCCTGGTGGTCATACAATACAAGACTTCAATCAATTAGACTCCTAATATTCTAGGGCTCCTAGACCTAGAAATCCAAAGTAGAGCAAGTCAGCTAACTTTGCAGCCAATTCACCAGTTAGTCAATCCACTGGCCAGGTAAGAGGTGGGTCTGTGGGAGGCTCCCTCAGCTCTCGCTGGGTCCTAATTAAAAATCACAGGAACCACTTAGGGCATTTGCCACTTGACCTCTTGCCTTAGACACCAGCTTCATGATGTAACCAATGAGTTGAGTGCACCAGCTTCCCCACAATACCTTGAATTCGACCGGTTGGTGTCACGTAGCTCACTAGAGCAAATTAAGTCTAGTTGATTTTAGAATTAGGCTTGGGACTACGCAATATGTGGGTGGTGGTTTGTGGGCCAAGGAGAGGTGATGAAATCCTCACCTTATCTTGGATATCAATTGCCCTTAGGTAGCTTGAATATGAATGCACAATCAAGTTGACACACAAGCTTTTAATAGATTAATTAAGTTCAACCTTTCTTTAAGAATTTTATATGGTATATATATATATTTGTTTTTTTTTGTTTTTTTTGTTTTTTTTTTTCAAAGTCATTGGTTTTAGATCTGAGAATGAAAGTGCAGGTGTGGTGTGTTTGAACAGATAATATAAAAAAAATGTAACAAGTGTGATGGAGAAGTGATGAACTAGCAAGCAAGAAAAACCTAATTATAGAAATTTCAGGATGTCATAGTGACAGAAAATAAATTGCAAAAAAAATATTTTTTTGTGATTTTAACATAAAATTTGAGCTGGTGATAGTAGACTTACTGATGGTCAACAGAAAAATAATGGCAAGCAAAAAGGATTAGATCTAATAGGGTTTCAATGGATGTGAATCTCAGGCACGTGCAGAATTTCTCGGTGCAGAAATTACAGCAATGAACATGAAAACTAGCCCTACTCTAACATGCTCTGATACCAAAATTGATGCGGGATGAAAGGCCTAACTAAGGTTTTGATGATTACGGTAATGAATCTGTTTTTTTTTTTTTTTTTTAATTTTTCCGTAAAAGATGGAAAGAAGCTATCTAAAGAAAACTATAAAGAGAGAAATAAAGACATGCTCATAACTAGTGTTCTAAGTATAAAAAACCAAGGACCTAGAAGGATTAAGAAATTCCTCAAGAATAGGGCTAAGGCTACCTTCAACAAATAGAGCAAGAGTAAAGGGGGGGTGATACCAAGTAGCGATTTTATTTGCTCCCAGAAGAAGGTACTCTCCTCTCCGGATTCGACATTTAGGATGAAGAAATCAACACTTCTTGATAGTAGGCTCCATTGTAGGGGTTCTTTGGCAAAATAAGCATCCTCCTCGAACCGGCACTCTTAAGAACCTTGCAAGCAAGAAAAAAACTTAGCAAAGATGAAGACATATAGCAAACAACCTAAGAAAGTAAGGAGGGATGGAGAGTGATGGCTTGAGAATGTATGGCACCTTGATAAAGACTAGACCGGCTGCTCCATGGATAGGGGCGTCGACTCCATGGGTTGGGGTGGTGAGGAATGTCAACACTAAGGTTTGGTAGATGGGAGATGGATGAACTATGGAAACTAGATGTAGATTGGGTCTCACACCCTCTCCCTCTCGGAGGACAATGCATCTCACACCGGAAATGAAAACTCATAATAATGGGAGCTCAAAAGAAAATTTTTTTTCATTCAAAGATAGCATCTTCATTACAATGAGATTAAGGGCCTATTTATAGCCTTCTAAGCCCCATTTGAAATTCAAATTTCACATGGAAAGAGGGGGAAGGTAGCTACAAATTTGAATTTCAAGTTTCATGAAAAGGGGTGGCAAAATGCATGGGTGCCAAGTGTCTCCTTGTGGTGGCAAATCTAAAAATCTGCATTCATGGGCGCCACATGGCATTCATGTGGGCATTCATGAGTCATCATGTGTTGGGCGCCACTTGGCATTTGGGTGCACATCTTGGTCTTCTTCAATATAATGCTCCTTCACTAGGTCGGGGCTAGCTCGCTGGTTACAGGACTCAATTAACAAAAAGTAAAAGTAATAAACTAGTTGATAGGATTCAAAGAAAATTGACTAAGCATTAGTCAAACTAAATTGAATTGAGTCTCCTTCGAATCCTGGTGCCCTCACCAAATACCCATTTTCCATTTATGATCATCGAACTCTTAGATTCTAAGGGCTTTAGTAAATAGGTCATCCAAGTTCTCTTTTCTATCGATCTTCTGAAGCTTGATGTTATCTCGATCTATGATCTATCATACAAGATGATTTCGATATAGAATATGCTTGGTTTGCTGATGGGACTTCAATTCTTTCACTTGAGATATGCCTCTAGTGTTGTCATAATACAGGAGAATTTGATTATCAATGGAGGGTGCCACTCCAAACACATTGATAAACTTTTGCAACCAAATATCTTCTTTTACAACATCGGATGCCATAATATACTCTACCTTACAAACAAAATTGGCCATAATGTGCTGCTTGAGACTTTTCAAGCAAATCGCTCTAATGTTCAAGGTAAATATGAAACTTGATACATTTTTGCTATCATCCCAATCTGACTGAAAATTGAAATCTATAAATTATATTAGTTTTAAGTTAGTATCTCTATGAATGATCCATTGGTCCTTAGTATTTTTAAATACATAAAGATTATCTTCACAACTTTTTAATGATTCTCACCTAGGTCAGATTGGTGTCTACTCACTATCCGTAGTAAATATGCCACATCCGGTCTTGTACATGTCTTGGCATACATGATTATTGGCTTTGGCCATTGATTTTGATGAATAACAAAATATTGAGTATATATAAATACTAATGTTTCAATTGGAGTTATGAATTCCAGGTCAAAGGTACATCAATCTCTCTACTCAAGAGTATCAAAGTTATGGATATCAAAGCAAGATAAATCTCAATATTTAAGAAGTCTTCTCATCTTGGATAGCCCTAAAAATAATAACCTTGGACTTTATGGAGAAGAATCTGGAAGTTGATTGGATAATTTTTGAAAATTTTGGAGTTTGGCATACATTTTAGAAATGGCACAGAGCAAGTATTGACCTAAGTATCGACTCAAAGTATCGACTCATGAAGCAAGTGTCGACACCTCTGAAGACTGGCACATAGACTTTCAGCTGGCATGCCAAGTACTGACTCAAAATGTTCACTCACAGAGTTCAAGTGTCGATTCATAGATCGACTCAAGGCTTGAGAACAGAATAAATAGAACATCATTTTTCGGACTCAAATAAAGTATCGAATCATAAGAACTAGTGTCGAGTCACAAGGTTCAATTGTCGACTTACAGATTAGCTCATGGCCTGAGATAAGAAATGAATAGAACAATGCCATTCCATGGACTTTTGCTTAGTGCTGACTGAAGTGTTGACTCATAATTTCAAGTGTTGACTCATAGGTCGACTCATAGACTGGGAACAGAATTGAAGTAGAACCTTAAAAATTTAAATTTATACCTGGTGTCGACTCATAGATTAACTCATGAACAAATCAAGTATCGATACTTAGTGTAATGGTTATATTTTCAGAAATTCTGAATTAATCTCAAATAGCTCCAAATGGCTAGTTTCTTCACTCTAAAAGTCATAAATGGTTTTTTGGAGGTTTGTGGACTATTTATCACTCACTAAACTCATTAAAGACATAAGAAAAAAAGTGAGACACAAGAAACAAACATTATCTTTTGAGAAAGCCTTTGAAAAGACAAGAGGTAGCCTTAAAGAAGATTCTACTTGAAAAAGTCTTCAATTTTTTTGTTGAGCCTTCAAATCATTAGCTAAAAGTGTGCATTGAAGAGGACCCAAGGAGGAGACAACTCAAGCATTCAAGAAGAGCTTCAACGATATTTATTTCTACTTTTTTTAAAGTTCTTTCTTGAGCTTAAATATATTTTTTTTATCTTGTTGTTACTAGTTTCAAAGGTATTGAAACTAGTATTAAAGGTTGTTGGTGAGCCTAAGAGAACAAAACCAACTAGG
The DNA here is from genome assembly GCA_021397845.1 of Areca catechu. Classification (NCBI taxonomy): domain Eukaryota; kingdom Viridiplantae; phylum Streptophyta; class Magnoliopsida; order Arecales; family Arecaceae; genus Areca; species Areca catechu. Next base: position 103,066,299 of record CM038039.1, on the reverse strand, counting down.
GTTTAATTGTGAACCTGGATTAAAAATAAGTTGTAAAGGTTGTTGGTGAGCCTAGGTGACAAAACCAACAAGGTTTTGACTTGTGAGCTCTTGGAAACAAGTTGGTTGTAATCTTGGATAGATTATAGTGAAATACCCAAGGAAAAGCTTGGAAAGTGGATGTAGGTGCTTGAAGTGCACCGAACCACTATACATCTTGGTATTTATGATTGATTGCTCTTCCTTTTTATTTGCTTTGATTTAGTTTGTATTTACTTTATTATTCTGCTGCATATCATTTTTTAGTACAATCACATTATTACACAAGAAACTTAGTTCAACACATACTTGCTTTAGTTTAAACTTTTTAAGAAATTCAATTCACCCCCCCTCTTGGGTTGCTACACTGTGCAGCAAGTGGTATCAGAGCTTGGTACTCAGTGTTTAGATCTCACAATCTCAAGTCAAAGATCTAATGGCAGCCTAAATTGGTGTTGGTATTGTCGAAGGTTAAGCCTCAAACCATCCCCCACTATTTAATGGCACAAATTATACGTGTTGGAAGACATGTATGCGCATATACATTCAAGCTATGTATTATAATATTTGGAAGACTATAGTTAAAGGCCCTCATTAGCCCACTATCTTGATTAATGGCATTCCCACCCCTAAATTAGAAGAAGATTGGGATGAGAATGACATTAAGTAAGCTGAGCTTAATGCAAATGCTATGAATTTATTATTTTGTGTACTTGATCCTAATGAATTTAATAGAATATCTAACTGTATCTCTGTCAAACAAATTTGGGATATACTTGAAGTTATCCATGAAGGATACATCAAGTAAAGACCACCAAAGTTAACATGCTCATTCATATATATGAGATGTTTAGGATGGAACCAAATGAAACTATTAGTGAAATGTATACTAGATTCACTAATTTTGTTAATGGCATGAAGAGTTTGGAAAAAGTTATTTCTAATGCTGAACTTGTTAACAAAATCCTCAGGTCTCTTCCATTCTCTTGGGATCCAAAAGTCACCACCATTGAAGAAGCAAAGGATGTCAACACTCTTCCATTGAGCAGTTTTTAGGTTCACTAATGATATATGAGCTGTCCTTGAAGCAAAAGGTGGTGGACAATGGAAAGAAAAAGAGAGCTATTGCATTCAAGTCCACAACCAAGGAGGAATCCAATAATGATTCAGATGAGGAAGACGAGGAAGATGAAACAACTATCATCTCGAGGAAATTTAAGAAATTCATGAGAAAGAAGAGGTTCAACTACAAGAAAAAGCCTCAAAGAGGAGAGCCCAATAAGACGAAAGAGAAAGAAAAGAAAAGGAGCAACCCATATGTTTTGAATATAAAAAGCCTGGACATTACAAAATGGACTGGCCCACTCTCAAAAAGGGCAAGAAGAAATTTAAGAAGAAAGCGATGATGGCGACGTGGATTGAATGCGAAGATTCAAGCTCTGATGAAGAACAACAAGAAGTAGCCAACATCTGCTTTATGGCCAATGATGAAGAGGTAAGATCTGAAACTGAAAATAAATTTACATTTGATGAATTACATGATATTTTTGATAAGCTTTTTATAGAGTATCAAAAACTAAAAAATAAAAACAAAGAATTGAGAAAATAAAATTTGGATCTATCTAAAGCAAATAATAAGTTTTTGATAAATAATGATAGGTTACTGCAAGAAAACAAAAATTTGAATGATCAAATTATTCTTTTGAAAAATGAAAAGGAAGAATTTTTGAAAGAAAAAGATTCTTTGAAAAAGGATAGAGTTTTTGCAACAAATGAAAAACTTAGCAAACAAATCAAAGAACTTTTGCAAGAAAACAAGAAATGCAAAGAAGAACTTGAAAAAGTAAAATCATTTGTTAAGAAATTTACCTATAATTTTAAAAAACTAAACTTGCTTTTAAATAACCAAAGAGTAGTTTTAAATAAAGCAGGATTAGGTCTCAAACCTCAAAAACAATAGAAACATTTCAAAAACTTCTTTGAACTTGCATCCTCTAACATTACTTGTTATGCTTGTGGTAAATTAGGATATAAATCATATTTATGTGATAAAAGAAATATGAATAATATTAGAAATATTTGGGTTCCAAAAGGAACCACTACAAATAACCCTAAAGGACCCAAGATGATTTGGATACCTAAAATCTCTACTTGATTTATTTTTGTAGGTGTGTCATGCAACCAAGGACAAAAGAAGATTATGGTACCTTGACAGTAGTTGCTCAAGACACATGACTGGAGATGTAAGGAAATTTTCATCTCTAGAAGATTTAAATGGTAGAAATGTGACATTTGATGATAATAAAAAGGGCAAAATTATCAGTATCGATAAAGTCCATATCACCCCCTCTTTTTGAATCTTCTATGTGCATTGTATCCAGTCTAGATGATAATGACATCATGTTTATTGGTCATAGGCATGGGAACATTTACATGGTTGATCTTGATAATCTACCTATACAAAATGGTCAATGCCTAGTGGCAATGGAAGCTAAGATCAATAAAACTAGTTAGCTTTGGCATCCCAGACTAGGGCATACTAGTATGCATTTGCTTTCAAAATTGAACAAAAAAAATCTTATAAAAGATTTGCCAAAACTTGCTTTTGAAAAAGACAAGATTTGTATTGCATGTCAACTTGGAAAATCAACAAAATATTCTTTCAAGCCAAAAGGAGTAATGTCTACAATTAGACCCTTAGAATTATTTCATATGGACCTCTTTGGAACTACTAGAATAACTAGTTTGGGAGGCAAGAAGTATAGTCTAGTAATTGTAGATGACTTCTCTCATTTTACATGGGTGATGTTTTTGGCTCACAAAGATAAAATATTTTTTGCATTCATTAAGTTTCATAAGAAAGTTTCAAATGAAAAGGTGTTTCAATTATTTCTTTATGTAGAGATCATGGTACTGAGTTTAAAAATCATGATTTTGAAATATTTTGCAATGAAAATGGTATTCATCATAACTTTTTTGTATCTAGGATACCTCAACAAAATGGGATTGTAGAAAGAAAGAATAGGATTTTAGAAGAAATAGCACGTACCATGGTTTATGAAAATGATTTACCTAGATATTTTTGGACGGAAGCCATAAATACAGCATGCTATGTTTTGAATCATGTTTTAATTTGACCGATTTTGAAGAAAATACCTTATGAGCTTTGAAAAGGTAGGAAACCTACTATTAAGTATTTTCATATTTTTGGATGCCGTTGTTTCATTCTAAACAATGGCAAAGATAACTTAAGTAAATTTGATGCCAAGTTAGATAAGGGTATCTTCTTAGGATACTCTACTTCTAGCAAGGCTTACAGGGTCTTCAACAGAAGAACACTTCTTGTTGAAGAGTCCATCCATGTTGTTTTTGATGAGAGTAATGAAAAATCTTCTAGAAAGGAAGATGTTCTTGATGACGAAACAAGTATACAAAAGATTGGAAAATTGACCATCAATGAAGGACCTTTCAAAGAGTAAGAAGGTGATCAGGACAATGAAGAAAAAGAAGTACAAGAAGTTGGAGCTTCATCTACACCCAAGCCATTATCTAAAGAATGGATGTATGCCCATGCACATCCTAAAGAACTCATTATTGGTGATCCATCTAAAGGGATAAGTACCCATTCATCTCTAAGAAATGTTTGTGATTTTTTAGCTTTTGTATCTCAAGTAGAACTAAAAATAATTGAAGAAGCTGAAAAAGATACAAATTGGATTAAAGATATGCAAGATGAATTAAATCAATTTAAAAGAAATAAAGTTTAGACCTTAGTTGGAAGACCTACTAATATTTCAATAATAGAAACAAAATGGGTTTTCAGAAATAAACTTGATGAAAATGGAGTAGTAATAAGAAATAAAGCTAGATTAGTAGCAAAATGTTATAATTAGGAAGAAGGTATTGATTTTGATGAAACCTTTGCACATGTTGCAAGATTAGAAGTAATTAGATTATTACTTGCTTTTACTTATTATATGGATTTTAAATTATTTTAAATGGATGTCAAAAGTACCTTTTTAAATAGTTTTATTGAAGAAGAAGTGTATGTTGAACAGCCCCTAGGTTTTGAAAATCATGAATGCCCTAATCATGTTTTTAAACTTTACAAGGCTTTGTATGGTTTAAAACAAGCTCCAAGAGTATGGTATGATAGATTAAGTAAATTTCTGTTTGAAAATGGATTTTCTAGAGGCGATGTTGACACTACACTATTTTAGAAAAAGAAAAATGATGATCTCTTAGTAGTACAAGTCTATGTTGATGATATTATTTTTGGTGCTACTAACGAAATACTTTGTCAAGAGTTTGCCAAGCTTATGGTGGGAGAGTTCAAGATGAGCATGATGGGAGAGTTAAACTTCTTTCTCGGACTTTAGATTAAGCAAACTAAAGAAGGGATCTTCATCAACCAAGCTAAGTACACAAAGAAAATCTTAAAGAAGTTTGGGATAGAGACAACCAAGTCATTAGGTACACCTATGAGCCCTTCTTGTAAACTTGATAAAGATGAATCAGATAAGAATGTTGATAAAAAATTGTATAGAGATATCATTGGTTCATTATTATACTTAACTACAAGTAGGCCAGATATTATGTTCAGTGTATATATGTGTGCTAGATATCAGTCTGCTCCTAAAGAATCTCATTTATTGGCTGTTAAGTGCATATTTAGATATTTATCTGGCATAATTGATATTGGATTGTGGTACCTAGAGATTCATCAATTGAATTGATTGCATATTTGGATGCTAACTTTGCTAGATGTAAATTAGATAAGAAAAGTACAAGTGGAACTTGTTAATTCTTGGAGTTAATTTGATTTCATGGTTTAGCAAAAAATAAAATTCAATTGCTCTATCAATGGTTGAGACCGAATATATAGCAACTGGAAGTTGTTGTGCTCAAATTCTATGGATCAAACAATAACTTGAAGACTTTGGCATTAAGTTAAATAAAACATCCATTGGTGGGGGCAACAGGATCAGACACAGATTACTGGGTCCTATTTGGTTTACCTAGCCATGTGTCAAATTTTGTAATCAACTAGAATTGAGTCCTGTAATAAGTTGAGGTTAGTTGATTTGTCTCAACCCTCAACCTAGTCAATATTTTGAGTCCTGTACATCAATTATGAGTCCAGTATAAGCCCAATTTTTATACAAGAGAGGAGGTTACCCTATTTTAGATTTCCACCTGGCCACATCCAGGAGTCAGAGGCCGCTACATAAGCCCATTGGATTTTGTGTAACAACCTAGAATCCAAGATGTTTCCAAAAATCCTGATTCTTTCCAGATGTCCTCCAGATGCCTAGATTTTAACCAGATGTCAGAGCATATTCTTAACTAAGGAATCCATGATCCTAGAGGTCCACTTGCATCCCAGCCTAAAGAAATCAAGCCCAGGTGCCAAGCCCAAGCGTTTAAGAAGCAAGATTCCAGGGAATATTTCTGCTACTAGGCTACCAGGCCACCCCAGCTTCTAGAGGCCCAAACCCATGCACCCAAGCCCCTTTGGGCTGGCCCCTTGCTACTCCTAGAGGCCCAACATGTCCCCCTAGGCAACCTTGAAGTGTTGACCACGTCCAAAGAGGTTTGACCAAGTCCAAGTTGAAGAGAACAAGGAGAAGACCAAGTTTATTCCTAACCTAGTTGGGATTTCTAATCCTTTTAAACTTTGTAATTCTAACCTAGCTAGGAAAGGACTTGTATTCCAATGTGGAAGAGGACTTGAAACCCAATTGTAACCATGGTTAGTGAGGGCATGGAAACTCTATAAATACCCCACCCCTCCCCCTCTTGTAAGCATCTTTTTCTTATGAATAAACCTTGCTAAAATTTTATGAAATTATCTTGAGTTTGAGTTTTGGTTCTCTCTTTGAGTGCTCTCCTTGTATTCTTGGATTGATACCCTGCTTCCCTAGCATCCCTTGGCATCCCAGGAGATCAGCCACACCCAAGGAACAGAAGTCCTTGCTGCTATCCAAGCCCAAGAGCTCCTTCTTCCTGGATTACCAGCTTTTACTCCTAATTCTGAATCCCTTAAAACCTAGTCCCTTTTCTAATTTTTATTTGCTTTTTTGATTAACCTTTTGTTGACTCTGGTCTTGATTTTGATGATTGACAAAATGTTTAAGTATATATGAGTACTAATTATATTTTAAGTATATCTTTCAGATCTCAGTACTCAACCATGTTGAATGAAGAAATGCTTGTATTTCAGTTGAAAAAGTCCTTAAATTAATGGAAAATCAAGTATATGGACTTTGGAATTAATATAGAAGGACTTGAAGAGGTTAAAATTTCAATTTGAAGATGTTTCAGTAATGGCACAGGCAAGTGTCGACACTTGGAAATGAAGTGTCGACACCTGAGGAACAAGTGTCGACACTTGAAGAGTGAAGTGTCGACTCAAGGCCTGAGACAAACATAAAATTTCAGAAAGCTCTTTCAGTGAAGTGTCGACACCTGGAGGTGAAGTGTCGATACATGGAAGTGAAGTGTCGACACCTGGAGAATGAAGTGTCGACACTTGAAACTGAAGTGTCGACACCTGAAGGTGAAGTGTCGACACTTGAACAGCAATGGCTAGTTTTCTAGGCTGCAGAACTTCTCCGACTTGCTTCCAAACGGTCATATTTTTTTTCCTAACGGCTATAAACGGTCATTTAATTGTTGGAAGGCTATATAAATATCAAAAATCAATTGGAAAAGTAATCATTTGGTGAGATTTTTGAATATTCTTCAAGGATTCAAGAGTTGAGTGGTTCAAGCCTTCAAGCTTCCAAGTTTCAAAGAAAGCATCCAAAGTTCACATCCTCAAGCATCAATCAAAGGCTTCATCAACTTGAAGACAAGATCTTCATCAACTCTCAACGGGCTTCAAAGAGATATTTTTATTATTTTAGAAAGCTTTTATTGTATTCTTTTATACTTGCTCTTACATTATTTTACTTAAGGTTTTTGGTGAGCCTTGGAAAATCAAAGAGGTTTTTGGTAAGCCTTTGAAAACCAAAGTGGTTGTTGGTGAGCCTTGAAACTAACTAGGGTTTTACTTGTGAGCCCGAAGCTAAAACAAGTTGTTTAGGTTCTTGGTTACCCCGTAAAACCAAGGGTGGTTGTTGGTGAGCCTTGAAACCAACTAGGGTTTGACTTGTGAGCCCGAAGACAAAACAAGTTGTAAAAGTTGTTGGTGAGCCTAAGTTATAAAACCAAACTTAGTGGAATTCCCAAGGGATTCTTGGGAGTGGATGTAGGTGCTTGGTTGGCACCGAACCACCATAAATCTTTGTGTTTGTGTGATTGTTCTCCTTATGCTTTAATTTCATTATTTCCGCTGCATTTATTTGAAATACACAAGCACTTAAATTGCATTAGCATATACTTACTTTAGTTCATCTTTTAAATAGTACAAAAGTTTTATAAAACCCAATTCACCCCCCCTCTTGGGTTGCCTACGTGGGCCTTCAATTGGAATCAGAGCGGGTGCTCTGTTTGAAGATCTAACGATTTTGAGCTAAAGTTCATGGCAACCCTTGTAGGTATTAATGTTAGACTACCATTTTTCAATGGCACAAATTATACATTTTAGAAAACCCGCATGTGCATTCATATTCAATCTATTAGTTATCATCTTTGGAAAATTATTGTTAGTGGTCCTCATATTCCTTCCATGTTGGTTAATGGCATTTCCATTCCAAAGCTCGAAGAGGATTGGAATGAATATGACATTAAACAAATTGAAATCAATGCTAAAGCAATGAACTTGCTTTATTGTGCATTGGACTTAAATGAATTTAATAGAGTTTCTAAATGCACATCAGCGAAGAAAATATGGGACACACTTGAAGTTACTCATGAGGGTACTCTTCAAGTGAAGAACACTAAAATTAATTTGCTTATACATTCTTTTGAAATTTTTGAAATGATGCATTATGAATCTATATCCGATATATTTTCAAGATTTATGACTATTATTAATGAATTAAAAAGTCTTGGCAAAATCTATACTAATGCTGATTTGGTAAACAAAATTATTAGATCCTTGCCAAAATCATGGGATCCAAAGGTGACGGCAATCCAAGAAGCTAAAGATGTAGAAACCTTACCTTTGGAGGAGCTTATCGGTTCACTCATGACCTATGAGTTGAACTTATGGCAAAGGATGGTGGAAGCTGATACAGAAAAGAAAATAATAGCTCTCAAGGCCAAAAAGGAATTCAAGGCAATGATGGCAACATGGAGCGATAGCGAAGATTCAAGCACGGATGATGAAGTTGCCCATCTTTGTTTAATGGCAAATGAGAAAAAGGTATGTGCTAAAAATAATTATGATTTTACCTTTAAAGAATCACATGATGCATCTAGTGATCTTGTGCATGAATATAGATTGCTAAAAATTGAGCACAAGAAATTAAATAGGCATGTACATTCATTTTCTCTTGACAACACCAATCTTGAAAATAAAAATGATGATTTAAATGCCAAGATTGATATTTTGAAAAATGAAAAGAATAATTTTTCTGAAGAAAAAGATTTTTTAGAAAAAGAAATTGTTATTTTAAAAGATTTATGTGATAAAGTTTTTAATGAGAAAAATATTTTGATTGAGGAAAAGAAGCAAAAACTTTTGAAGAACTTCAATATTCCTGCTTCTTTCAATTTTTCTTATAAATATGGTTTCAATGCTTATCCTTTTTGATTAAAAAAAGTTTGGGTTCCAAAAGGAACCATAATTACTAATCATAAAGGACCCAAGAAAGGTTGGGTACCAAAAATATCCACTTAATTTGTTTTGCAGGAATGTCTTGCAACCCAACATGAAGAAAGAAAGTTCTTGAAAAGAGGTTGTACAAGATAATTTAAAGAAGTGGACAAACTACATTTTAAACTAAATGGTAAAAGGAAGGATTATGTACATTGGTAAATTCTAAACATCTCCTTCCATGATTGAAAATGTAGTTAAATTTTTTTTGTTATATTTATTACTTTGAAAAATTATTTTAAATAGTTAATTAGAATCAAGTTTGGACTTATCATCATTGGCTATGATCATGAACTTTTTGGTGTTGATGAATTTCATGCTATCATGATTAAATTTATGATTATAAGACCTTCACTTGATTTTGATTAATATATTTCATGAAAAATACTTTTAAAGATGCATATTGATTTGAAAAATGTTTTAATTGATTGATTAGAATCAAGCTTAGACTAATAATTATTTGTTGTGATTATGATCATTTTGATGTTGATGGATTTCAAGCTCTCATGGTCAAACTTGTGATTATTAGATCTTCACTTGATTTTGATTAATATAGTTTCTGAATTATTTCAAGTGAAATGCTATGATTTATATGTTTTTATTTTTGGCATCTATGCATAATCTAGAAATGATTTGGATCAAGTATAGAACTAGTAGTTAAGGGTTACTTTTAAGAAGAAGGTATGCTTATTGACAAACCCTTGCTCTAATAGCTAGACTTGATATTATATTACTTCTAGCATTTGTATGGATATCAAATCATCTTAAAATGAATTTGAAATCATGCTAAAAGTTTTTAAGTGATATAAATGCTTTGTATTTTGAAAATCATGAATATCTTGAAAAATTTCAAATCTTGATGCATAAGCTTTTATGTTTTATTCCTGAAATAAATGCATATTTTTAAAGGAGGAATAACATTCAAGGGGAGCATCCAAAGATTTGTTATCATATTTGATGCTTTGAATATCTTGTTGATATCATGCTTTGCTTATATTGCTCTGATACTCCTTGTTTTCAAATCTAATTCTTTGAGGGGAGTTACATTCAAATGGTATCATATTCTATTGGTATCAAAATTATTTTAAAAGAATTCATAGTAACCGCTCGGATTGGGTTAGTCACCATGGCCGTCCGGTCATAGGAGATATGTAGGGCTTAAAGATCCTCTCTTCCCATTCAACGGGCTCTCTTATGACGTGTAGGGGTGCCGCTGTGACCTTATCCCATGAACAAGTAAGGCGAATGGATAATATACATCAAATCATTTCTTACATGTGCTTACATTCTTTGGTATCTTGTTCAATTTATATCATATTCAATTGATATCATAATTATTTGATTTCATGCATTAATTTTGATGACCTACTTGCTATTCTTTCCGACTTTATTCTCACTTTGTATTGCCTTTCATCCTTTTTCATGATATCAAAAAGTGGAGAAAATTGTAAAGTATGGAAAGGGGAAGATTGGATAAACATGAAAAATCATTTGAGAAATGAAAGAAAGTGCAAAAGGGGGAGAAGAATGTAAAATGTTTTTATCTAAATGAAAGAATTAGTAAGAAGAAGAAATTTTGAAAATTTAAAATTTTTGGATCATATTTTGAAGGGGAGCTTGGTGCTTATTGTTTTGAGCTTACATGTTTATCTTATTGTTAATCTTTTTTAATCTTACCCTTTTCATGTACTTAAAGGTTTTGTCATCATCAAAAAGGGAGAGATTGTTAACTCTGGTCTTGATTTTGATGATTGACAAAATGTTTAAGTATATATGAGTACTAATTATATTTTAAGTATATTTTTCAGATCTTAGTACTCAACCATGTTGAATGAAGAAATGCTTGTATTTCAGTTGAAAAAGTCCTTAAATTAATGAAAAATCAAGTATATGGACTTTGGAATTAATATGAAAGGACTTGAAGAGGTTAAAATTTTAATTTGAAGATGTTTCAGAAATGGCATAGGCAAGTGTCGACACTTGGAAATGAAGTGTCGACACCTAAGGAACAAGTGTCGACACTTGAAGAGTGAAGTGTCGACTCAAGGCCTGAGACAAACAGAAAACTTCAGAAAGCTCTTTCAGTGAAGTGTCGACACCTGGAGGTAAAGTGTCGACACTTGGAAGTGAAGTGTCGACACCTGGAGAATGAAGTGTCGACACTTGAAACTGAAGTGTCGACACCTGAAGGTGAAGTGTCGACACTTGAACAATAACGGCTAGTTTTCTGGGCTGCAGAACTTCTCCGACTTGCTTCCAAACGGTCATATTTTCTCCCTAACGGCTATAAACGGTCATTTAAGTGTTGGGAGGCTATATAAATATCAAAAATCAATTGGGGAAGTAATCCTTTGGTGAGATTTTTGAATATTCTTCAAGGATTCAAGAGTTGAGTGGTTCAAGCATTCAAGCTTCCAAGTTTCAAAGAAAGCATCCAAAGTTCACATCCTTAAGCATCAATCAAAGGCTTCATCAACTTGAAGACAAGATCTTCATCAACTCTCAATGGGCTTCAAAGAGATATTTGCTTTATTTTAGAAAGCTTTTATTGTATTCTTTTATACTTGCTCTTACATTATTTTACTTAAGGTTTTTGGTGAGCCTCAGAAAACCAAAGAGGTTTTTGGTAAGCCTTTGAAAACCAAAGTGGTTGTTGGTGAGCCTTGAAACTAACTAGGATTTTACTTGTGAGCCCGAAGCCAAAACAAGTTGTTTAGGTTCTTGGTTATCCCGTAAAACCAAGGGTGGTTGTTGGTGAGCCTTGAAACCAACTAGGGTTTGACTTGTGAGCCCGAAGACAAAACAAGTTGTAAAAGTTGTTGGAGAGCCTAAGTTATAAAACCAAACTTAGTGAAATTCCCAAGGGATTCTTGGGGAGTGGATGTAGGTGCTTGGTTGGCACCGAACCACCATAAATCTTTGTGTTTGTGTGATTGTTCTCCTTATGCTTTAATTTCATTATTTCCGCTGCATTTATTTGAAATACACAAGCACTTAAATTGCATTAGCATATACTTGCTTTAGTTCATCTTTTAAATAGTACAAAAGTTTTATAAAACCCAATTCACCCCCCCTCTTGGGTTGCCTATGTGGGCCTTCAATTAGTATCAGAGCGGGTGCTCTGTTTGAAGATCTAACGATTTTGAGCTAAAGTTCATGGCAACCCTTGTAGGTATTAATGTTAGACAACCATTTTTCAATGGCACAAATTATACATTTTAGAAAACCCACATGTGCATTCATATTCAATCTATTAGTTATCATCTTTGGAAAATTATTGTTAGTGGTCCTCATATTCCTTCAATGTTGGTTAATGGCATTTCCATTCCAAAGCTCGAAGAGGATTGGAATGAATATGACATTAAACAAATTAAAATCAATGCTAAAGCAATGAACTTGCTTTATTGTGCATTGGACTTAAATGAATTTAATAGAGTTTCTACATGCACATCAGCGAAGGAAATATGGGACACACTTGAAGTTACTCATGAGGGTACTCTTCAAGTGAAGAACACTAAAATTAATTTGCTTATTCATTCTTTTGAAATTTTTGAAATGATGCATTATGAATCTATATCCGATATGTTTTCAAGATTTATGACTATTATTAATTAATTAAAAAGTCTTGGCAAAATCTATACTAATGCTGATTTGGTGAACAAAATTCTTAGATCCTTGCCAAAATCATGGGATCCAAAGGTGACGGCAATCCAAGAAGCTAAAGATGTAGAAACCTTACCTTTGGAGGAGCTTATCGGTTCACTCATGACCTATGAGTTGACTTATGGCAAAGGATAGTGGAAGCTGATACAGAAAAGAAAATAATAGCTCTCAAGGCCAAAAAGGAATTCAAGGCAATGATGGCAACTTGGAGCGTTAGCGAAGATTCAAGCACGGATGATGAAGTTGCCCATCTTTGTTTCATGGCAAATGAGAAAAAGGTATTTGCTAAAAATAATTATGATTTTACCTTTAAAGAATCACATGATGCATATAATGATCTTGTGCATGAATATAGATTGCTAAATATTGAGCACAAGAAATTAAATAGGCATGTAGATTCATTTTCTCTTGACAACACCAATCTTTTAAATAAAAATGATGATTTAAATGCCAAGATTGATATTTTGAAAAATGAAAAGAATAATTTTTCTAAAGAAAAAAATTTTTTAGAAAAAGAAAATGTTATTTTAAAAGATTTATGTGATAAAGTTTTTAATGAGAAAAATATTTTGATTGAGGAAAAGAAGCAAAAACTTTTGAAGAACTTCAATATTCCTGCTTCTTTCAATTTTTCTTATAAATATGGTTTCAATGCTTATCATTCTAGATTAAAAAAAGTTTGGGTTCCAAAAGGAACCATAATTACTAATCATAAAGGATCCAAGAAAGGTTGGGTACCAAAAATGTCCACTTAATTTGTTTTGTAGGAATGTCTTGCAACCCAACATGAAGAAAGGAAGTTCTTGAAAAGAGGTTGTACAAGACAATTTAAAGAAGTGGACAAACTACATTTTAAACTAAATGGTAAAAGGAAGGATTATGTACATTGGTAAATTCTAAACATCTCCTTCCATGATTGAAAATGTAGTTAAATTTTTTTGGTATATTTATTACTTTGAAAAATTATTTTAAATAGTTAATTAGAATCAAGTTTGGACTTATCATCATTGGCTATGATCATGAACTTTTTGGTGTTGATGAATTTCATGCTATTATGATTAAATTTATGATTGTAAGACCTTCACTTGATTTTGATTAATATATTTCATGAAAAATACTTTTAAAGATGCATATTGATTTGAAAAATGTTTTAATTGATTGATTAGAATCAAGCTTAGACTAATAATTATTTGTTGTGATTATGATCATTTTGATGTTGATGGATTTCAAGCTCTCATGGTCAAACTTATGATTATTAGATCTTCACTTGATTTTGATTAATATAGTTTCTGAATTATTTCAAGTGAAATGCTATGATTTATATGTTTTTATTTTTGGCATCTATGCATAATCTAGAAATGATTTGGATCAAGTATAGAACTAGTAGTTAAGGGTTACTTTTAAGAAGAAGGTATGCTTATTGACAAACCCTTGCTCTAAAAGCTAGACTTGATATTATATTACTTCTAGCATTTGTGTGGATATCAAATCATCTTAAAATGAATTTGAAATCATGCTAAAGGTTTTTAAGTGATATAAATGCTTTGTATTTTGAAAATCATGAATATCTTGAAAAATTTCAAATCTTGATGCATAAGCTTTTATGTTTTATTCCTGAAATAAATGCATATTTTTAAAGGAGGAATAACATTCAGGGGGAGCATCCAAAGATTTGTTATCATATTTGATGCTTTGAATATCTTGTTGATATCATGCTTTGCTTATATTGCTCTGATACTCCTTCTTGTTTTCAAATCTAATTCTTTGAGGGGAGTTACATTCAAATGGTATCATATTCTATTGGTATCAAAATTATTTTAAAAGAATTCCTAGTAACCGCTTCGGATTGGGTTAGTCACCATGGCCGTCCGGTCATAGGAGATAAGTAGGGCTTAAAGACCCTCTCTTCCGATTCAACGGGCTCTCTTATGACGTGTAGGGGTGCCGCTGTGACCTTATCCCATGAACAAGTAAGGCGAATGGATAATATACATCAAATCATTTCTTGCATGTGCTTACATTCTTTGGTATCATGTTCAATTTATATCATATTCAATTGATATCATAATTATTTGATTTTATGCATTAATTTTGATGACCTACTTGCTATTCTTTCCGACTTTATTCCCACTTTGTATTGCCTTTCACCCTTTTTCATGATGTCAAAAAGGGGGAGAAAATTGTTAAGTATGGAAAGGAGAAGATTGGATAAACATGAAAAATCATTTGAGAAATGAAAGAAAGTGCAAAAGGGGGAGAAGAATGTAAAATATTTTTATCTAAAGGAAAGAATTAGTAAGAAGAAGAAATTTTGAAAATTTAAAATTTTTGGATCATATTTTGAAGGGGAGCTTGGCGCTTATTGTTTTGAGCTTACATGTTTATCTTATTGTTAATCTTTTTTAAGCTTACCCTATTCATATACTTAAAGGTTTTGTCATCATCAAAAAGGGAGAGATTGTTAACTCTGGTCTTGATTTTGATGATTGACAAAATGTTTAAGTATATATGAGTACTAATTATATTTTAAGTATATTTTTCAGATCTTAGTACTCAACCATGTTGAATGAAGAAATGCTTGTATTTCAGTTGAAAAAGTCCTTAAATTAATGAAAAATCAAGTATATGGACTTTGGAATTAATATGGAAGGACTTGAAGAGGTTAAAATTTTAATTTGAAGATGTTTCAGTAATGGCACAGGCAAGTGTCGACAGTTGGAAATGAAGTGTCGACACCTGAGGAACAAGTGTCGACACTTGAAGAGTGAAGTGTCGACTCAAGGCCTAAGACAAACAGAAAACTTCAGAAAGCTCTTTCAGTGAAGTGTCGACACCTGGAGGTGAAGTGTCGACACTTGGAAGTGAAATGTCGACACCTGGAGAATGAAGTGTCGACACTTGAAACTGAAGTGTTGACACCTGGAGGTGAAGTGTCGATACTTGAACAATAATGGCTAGTTTTCTGGGCTGCAGAACTTCTCCGACTTGCTTCCAAACGGTTATATTTTTCTTCCTAACGGCTATAAACGGTCATTTAAGTGTTGGGAGGCTATATAAATATCAAAAATCAATTGGAGAAGTAATCCTTTGGTGAGATTTTTGAATATTCTTCAAGGATTCAAGAGTTGAGTGGTTCAAGCCTTCAAGCTTCCAAGTTTCAAAGAAAGCATCCAAAGTTCACATCCTCAAGCATCAATCAAAGGCTTCATCAACTTGAAGACAAGATCTTCATAACTCTCGACGGGCTTCAAAGAGATATTTGCTTTATTTTAGAAAGCTTTTATTGTATTCTTTTATACTTTCTCTTACATTATTTTACTTAAGATTTTTGGTGAGCCTTGGAAAACCAAAGAGGTTTTTGGTAAGCCTTTGAAAACCAAAGTGGTTGTTGGTGAGCCTTGAAACTAACTAGGGTTTTACTTGTGAGCCCGAAGCCAAAACAATTTGTTTAGGTTCTTGGTTATCCCGTAAAACCAAGTGTGGTTGTTGGTGAGCCTTGAAACCAACTAAGGTTTGACTTGTGAGCCCGAAGACAAAACAAGTTGTAAAAGTTGTTGGTGAGCCTAAGTTATAAAACCAAACTTAGTGAAATTCCCAAGGGATTCTTGGGGAGTGGATGTAGGTGCTTGGTTGGCACCGAACTACCATAAATCTTTGTGTTTGTGTGATTGTTCTCCTTATGCTTTAATTTCATTATTTCCGCTGCATTTATTTGAAATACACAAGCACTTAAATTGCATTAGCATATACTTGCTTTAGTTCATCTTTTAAATAGTACAAAAGTTTTATAAAACCCAATTCACCCCCCCTCTTGGGTTGCCTACGTGGGCCTTCAATTGGTATCAGAGCGGGTCCTCCCGCTCTGTTTGAAGATCTAATGATTTTGAGCTAAAGTTCATGGCAACCCTTGTAGGTATTAATGTTAGACCACCATTTTTCAATGGCACAAATTATACATTTTGGAAAACCCGCATGTGCATTCATATTCAATCTATTAGTTATCATCTTTGGAAAATTATTGTTAGTGGTCCTCATATTCCTTCTATGTTGGTTAATGGCATTTCCATTCCAAAGCTCGAAGAGGATTAGAATGAATATGACATTAAACAAATTAAAATCAATGCTAAAGCAATAAACTTGCTTTATTGTGCATTGGACTTAAATGAATTTAATAAAGTTTCTACATGCACATCAGCGAAGGAAATATGGGACACACTTGAAGTTACTCATGAGGGTACTCTTCAAGTAAAGAACACTAAAATTAATTTGCTTATACATTCTTTTGAAATTTTTGAAATGATGCATTATGAATCTATATCTGATATGTTTTCAAGATTTATGACTATTATTAATGAATTAAAAAGTCTTGGCAAAATCTATACTAATGCTGATTTGGTGAACAAAATTCTTAGATCCTTGCCAAAATCATGGGATCCAAAGGTGACGGCAATCCAAGAAGCTAAAGATGTAGAAACCTTACCTTTGGAGGAGCTTATCGGTTCACTCATGACCTATGAGTTGAACTTATGGCAAAGGATAGTGGAAGCTGATACAGAAAAGAAAATAATAGCTCTCAAGGCCAAAAAGGAATTCAAGGCAATGATGATAACTTGGAGCGATAGCGAAGATTCAAGCACGGATGATGAAGTTGCCCATCTTTGTTTCATGGCAAATGAGAAAAAGGTATGTGCTAAAAATAATTATGATTTTACCTTTAAAGAATCACATGATGCATCTAATGATCTTGTGCATGTATATAGATTGCTAAAAATTGAGCACAAGAAATTAAATAGGCATGTAGATTCATTTTCTCTTGACAACACCAATCTTGCAAATAAAAATGATGATTTAAATGCCAAGATTGATATTTTAAAAAATGAAAAGAATAATTTTTCTAAAGAAAAAGATTTTTTAGAAAAAGAAAATGTTATTTTAAATGATTTATGTGATAAAGTTTTTAATGAGAAAAATATTTTGATTGAGGAAAAGAAGCAAAAACTTTTGAAGAACTTCAATATTCCTGCTTCTTTCAATTTTTCTTATAAATATGGTTTCAATGCTTATCCTTCTAGATTAAGAAAAGTTTGGGTTCCAAAAGGAACCATAATTACTAATCATAAAGGATCCAAGAAAGGTTGGGTGCCAAAAATGTCTACTTAATTTGTTTTGCAGGAATGTCTTGCAACCCAACATGAAGAAAGAAAGTTCTTGAAAAGAGGTTGTACAAGACAATTTAAAGAAGTGGACAAACTACATTTTAAACTAAATGGTAAAAGGAAGGATTATGTACATTGGTAAATTCTAAACATCTCCTTCCATGATTGAAAATGTAGTTAAATTTTTTTTGTTATATTTATTACTTTGAAAAATTATTTTAAATAGTTAATTGGAATCAAGTTTGGACTTATCATCATTGGCTATGATCATGAACTTTTTGGTGTTGATGAATTTCATGCTATCATGATTAAATTTATGATTGTAAGACCTTCACTTGATTTTGATTAATATATTTCATGAAAAATACTTTTAAAGATGCATATTGATTTGAAAAATGTTTTAATTGATTGATTAGAATCAAGCTTAGACTAATAATTATTTGTTGTGATTATGATCATTTTGATGTAGAAGGATTTCAAGCTCTCATGGTCAAACTTGTGATTATTAGATCTTCACTTGATTTTGATTAATATAGTTTCTGAATTATTTCAAGTGAAATGCTATGATTTATATGTTTTTATTTTTGGCATCTATGCATAATCTAGAAATGATTTGGATCAAGTATATAACTAGTAGTTAAGGGTTACTTTTAAGAAGAAGGTATGCTTATTGACAAACCCTTGCTCTAATAACTAGACTTGATATTATATTACTTCTAGCATTTGTATGGATATCAAATCATCTTAAAATGAATTTGAAATCATGCTAAAAGTTTTTAAGTGATATAAATGCTTTGTATTTTGAAAATCATGAATATCTTGAAAAATCTCAAATCTTGATGCATAAGCTTTTATGTTTTATTCCTGAAATAAATGCATATTTTTAAAGGAGGAATAACATTCAGTGGGAGCATCCAAAGATTTGTTATCATATTTGATGCTTTGAATATCTTGTTGATATCATGCTTTGCTTATATTGCTCTGATACTCCTTCTTGTTTTCAAATCTAATTCTTCAAGGGGAGTTACATTCAAATGGTATCATATTCTATTGGTATCAAAATTATTTTAAAAGAATTCTTAGTAACCGCTTCGAATTGGTTTAGTCACCATGGCCGTCCGGTCATAGGAGATAAGTAGGGCTTAAAGACCCTCTCTTCCCATTCAATTGGCTCTCTTATGACGTGTAGGCATGCCGCTGTGACCTTATCCCATGAACAAGTAAGGCAAATGGATAATATACATCAAATCATTTCTTGCATGTGCTTACATTCTTTGGTATCTTGTTCAATTTATATCATATTCAATTGATATCATAATTATTTGATTTCATGCATTAATTTTGATGACCTACTTGCTATTCTTTCCGACTTCATTCCACTTTGTATTGCCTTTCACCCTTTTTCATGATGTCAAAAAGGGGGAGAAAATTATTAAGTATGGAAAGGGGAAGATTGGATAAACATGAAAAATCATTTGAAAAATGAAAGAAAATGCAAAAGGGGGAGAAGAATGTAAAATGTTTTTATCTAAATGAAAGAATTAGTAAGAAGAAGAAATTTTGAAAATTTAAAATTTTTGGATCATATTTTGAAGGGGAGCTTGGTGCTTATTGTTTTGAGCTTACATGTTTATCTTATTGTTAATCTTTTTTAAGCTTACCCTATTCATATACTTAAAGGTTTTGTCATCATCAAAAAGGGGGAGATTGTTGACTCTGGTCTTGATTTTGATGATTGATAAAATGTTTAAGTATATATGAGTACTAATTATTTTTTAAGTATATTTTTCAGATCTTAGTACTCAACCATGTTGAATGAAGAAATGCTTGTATTTTAGTTGAAAAAGTCCTTAAATTAATGGAAAATCAAGTATATGGACTTTGGAATTAATATAGAAGGACTTGAAGAGGTTAAAATTTCAATTTGAAGATGTTTCAGTAATGGCACAGGCAAGTGTCGACACTTGGAAATAAAGTGTCGACACCTGAGGAACAAGTGTCAACACTTGAAGAGTGAAGTGTCGACTCAAGGCCTGAGACAAACAGAAAACTTCAGAAAGCTCTTTCAGTGAAGTGTTGACACCTGGAGGTGAAGTGTCGACACTTGGAAGTGAAGTGTCGACACATGGAGAATGAAGTGTCGACACTTGAAACTGAAGTGTCGACACCTGAAGGTGAAGTGTCGACACTTGAACAGTAACGGCTAGTTTTCTGGGCTGCAGAACTTCTCCGACTTGCTTCCAAACGGTCATGTTTTTTTCCCTAACGGCTATAAACGGTCATTTAAGTGTTGGGAGGCTATATAAACATCAAAAATTAATTGGGGAAGTAATCCTTTGGTGAGATTTTTGAATATTCTTTAAGGATTCAAGAGTTGAGTGGTTCAAGCCTTCAAGCTTCCAAGTTTCAAAGAAAGCATCCAAAGTTCACATCCTCAAGCATCAATCAAAGGCTTCATCAACTTGAGGACAAGATCTTCATCAACTCTCAACGGGCTTCAAAGAGATATTTGCTTTATTTTAGAAAGCTTTTATTGTATTCTTTTATACTTGCTCTTATATTGTTTTACTTAAGGTTTTTGGTTAGCATTGGAAAACCAAAGAGGTTTTTGGTAAGCCTTTGAAAATCAAAGTGGTTGTTGGTAAGCCTTGAAACTAACTAGGGTTTTACTTGTAAGCCCAAAGCTAAAACAAGTTGTTTAGGTTCTTGGTTATCCCGTAAAACCAAGGGTGGTTGTTGGTGAGCCTTGAAACCAACTAGGGTTTGACTTGTGAGCCCGAAGACAAAACAAGTTGTAAAGGTTGTTGGTGAGCCTAAGTTATAAAACCAAACTTAGTGGAATTCCCAAGGGATTCTTGGAGAGTGGATGTAGGTGCTTGGTTGGCACCGAACCACTATAAATCATTGTGTTTGTGTGATTGTTCTCCTTATGCTTTAATTTCATTATTTCCGCTGCATTTATTTGAAATACACAAGTAGTTAAATTGCATTAGCATATACTTGCTTTAGTTCATCTTTTAAATAGTACAAAAGTTTTATAAAACCCAATTCACCCCTCCTCTTGGGTTGCCTATGTGGGCCTTCACCTTTGATGCTTGCAGGATCCCCGAGGTGCTTTCCCTCCCCTGAGGAGGCCTTCTTTGCTAGCCCGGACTGCCTAGATCAGCCACCAGATTCGAGGGAAACAAGGCTTCTTCTTCCAGGCTCCGATCGAAGTTGTGAGTGATCTCTTCTGCTACTGAATTTTAATCTCTGACTGGTAAGAATCTTTCCTTCTCTTATTATCTGATTTGATTGAAGACAAACTATCCTAAACCAAGAGTTTCTCAACTCTAGGGTCCTGGCTATTTCATTAGTTTGCATGAGTTCGCCTGCGATCCGATGATTCTTTGCACTGCTAGTCTTTCCACTAGTTCTTGCTTTATTTTAGGAATCGAGCCTATAAATAAAATTATAAAAATGATAAAAAAGTTATTTTACTATTTTTCATGCATGTTTAGCAGTCTTAGAGTCATCCCGCATCACCCATAAGATGTGACAACACAAGTGCAATTAATTTGACTAAAAATCTAGTTCAACATTCAATAAGCAAATATATTAAAAAAAGACATCATTTCATAAGAGATCATACGCAAAATAGTGATATAATACTTGATTTTGCATATACTGATAGATAATTAGCAGATATTTTCATAAAATCCCTTAGTGGAGATAGGTTATATATGATTAGAAGAGAGTTAGGCATAATTGACCCCTTTAATTGAAAACCTTTCAATACCTTGTTGAATTGTTTCAAATACTCAAAATCTTCTTAAATATCATCTTTCATAAACCCTAGACCCCCCTTGATTTTTTGGAAATTTATTAAAATTTATTCTAGATTTTTTTTCTTTTTGTTGACCAAGTGTCAATACTTGGAAATTGCCCAAGTGTCGACTCACTGAAGTGTCGACACTTGAGCAATTTCCAAGTGTTGACTTATGGATGAGTTGACAGTATTTCTAGGGCATCAACCAAACCATTCTTCCCAGTTGTTTTTCCCATTTCTGTCTACCTTGTGGTCCCCAAACCCTTCCATTTACCCACAAATAGTGGATTTCCATTCCTAGCATTCCAATTTTAGCAAATTCTTCTTCCTTCCCATCGGTTTGGTCCAGTTTTTCCCTCTTTCTGCTCAGTTTTCTTTCTTATTTGGCTTGTTTTCCCTTCCCTTTGGTCCATTCCTCCTTCCAGTCTACTCCTAGCATTTCTAGTGGGCATGGCTCCTAAGAAATAGGTTGCTTTCCGCAAGAAACGATCCACCTTTGAGTGTGGTAAGCTGAGCTTTGGGGAAAGAAGATCCAAAGCCTGTTAGGATCCAACCATACATCATGAGCAGCCTGAGGATCAGTAGGCAGTAGACAGAGTGATGCAGGATGAAACATTCTAGAGATTATCATAAAAATATTGCAGTTCTAGAGAGAAATAAGTTAAGATTTTTTTTGATGGTTTTGTTCCGAAAAAAGGTTAAGAGCAAGTAAGGGTTATCACGTGAAGATTAAAGTTCTACCTGCAGATTAAGATTCTAAGAAGTGATAAAGAAAGTAGGATCCTAGGATTGAGAAACCACTAATTTTGAACATTCTTGATTTTCAATAAAATAGAAATAGAGAGAAGGGATGGGTCTGATTACCTAGCAATGATTTCTTCCTTATTGTATATGGGGTCACACCTCTCAGGATTGGCACCTGGAAGAAGAAGCTCATTCCCACGGATATGTCGGCTTTCCATAAGATGGTCTCGAAGGTAAAGAAGACCTCCTCCAAGGATTGTGGTACTAGAGGGATCCTGCAAATAGTAAGAGCTAGAGATTTAGAAGATAGGAAAGATAGGATTCAGAGGGATGGAAGTAGAGAGAAGGCAGGAGGGGGTGCTGAAGATGGTTGGCGGCTTGGAGGAGGGAGGACGGCTGGGCTTTGGAGTTGGTGGCCTGGAGTTGTGAAGATGCCTGGGCTTTGTGGGGTAGGTGGCTAGGGCTAGGTTTTGGTATTTGGAATTGGTGTTCGGCCTCTCACCCTCTCCCTCACTGATTGTCAATGCTCACAAGCATAGGAAAAATTAGAAGAAGACTAATTTCATTCATTCAATTCATCATTAATTTTATAAGAGGGAGGAGGGGTATTTATAGTTTACCTAGATCTCTTAGACTCTCTTTCAAAGTTAAAGTGCATACAAGGAACAAAGAGAGAAAAGAAAGGGTACCATAAAGTTGCTTTCTTTGTTGGTTATACATGGAAATAAAGGGAGAAGAAAATCTAGAGCTCCTGCTTGCTTTCTTCCTTTGCTTGGGGCACTTTGCATGGAATAAGGAGGGGGTTGCTTGGGCACCAATTATCTTCCATTTTTGCCTGGAGTGGTTGCATGAAATAGGAGAAGAATATTCCAAGGCTTGGGCACCACTTTTCTTCCAAATTTGGCCTGGGCAGCCTGAGTGGGGACCAGGGGAGGTGGCGCTTGAAGTCTCCTCTTCCTTCTTTGCTTCAGTAAGGGCCAGTGGAGGTGGCATAGGATAATCCTTTATATTGAAGTGGGGTCTTGTGGCTCTCCTCTTGGACTTGACTTGAATGAAAAAAATTACAGGACTCAAGATGGACTCACTTACTGGACTCAAATGGACTCAACTCATCACATGGACTCAATTGACTCTTCTTTATTATATGACTCAATTGACTCAAAATGAGAACAAATGGACTTAGTTGACTTAACTCTAAGACTGATAGGACTCAAAAGTCTAATCAGAAATCCATAATGGGCTCAGTAATCTTTATCTAATCCTGATGCCCGCACCATAGAGAACCCCCTCCATAGTTATCCCTTGCAGTAGAGAGAGTTGCAGGGAAAGTGATAGCATGCAGGAGGAGAGTTGACATTCAGTTCTGGGATTCGGAGGGGTTCATCATTGGAGATCTGATGGGGACATCAGATCAGACATAGACTTCAAGCTTCAATTTATCCTCTAAGTCATGTGTTGGTCAATTTTTATTAAGTCTTGTAATGAAGTCCAAAATTTGTTAGTCCTGTAATAAAGTGAGCCAGTTGGATTCACTAAGTCGGTGGAAGTTCCTGGTTTAGTCCATTGAGTCATGTTTATCTATTCAGTGAGTCCATTGTTTATTTAGGCCTATTTTGAGTCTTGTCAGTTAGGCCTTTTTGAGTCCATGTAATTTTTTTTCAAGAGGAGGACCTTTGGACCTACACTTAAGTCACCAACCCAGTATCTAGATTTCTTCATGCTACCCAAGCCCTCCAGGAGATGGTGCCCCAGCATACCAGGCCTTAGGCACCTCAAACCCACAAGATTTTATGAAGAAGTGCCACCCCATATCCCTATCCTTGGCACCCCAGTCCAAGGCCCATCGCAGTTGACGCCCTAGCCCATCATGAAGTTGGCGCCCCATATTTTGACCCAGTCCTAGATGCCTACGGCTTTGATCTAGTTCAAGCCCAGCAAAAATTTCATACCAGTCAAAGCCCATGGAGAAAAGTCAAAGCTTCCAAGTCTAAGGAGTTGATGTCCAAGTTCTACAAGGATTTCAATCTACCAATTCTATTCAAATTATATACTCCTTATTCTTCTCAACTTTATTCTCCTAATCCTATTCATGCTGTGTACTCTTAGTTTGATAGGGAAAGGGTTGGATGAATCTATAAATACCCACCCCCTTCCCCTCTTGTAATCAATCTCTTTTCATGAATTAAAACTCTGGTGAACTTTTCTTGTGACAATTTATGTTCTTTGGAAGTGTGTGTCAGACTTGTTTCTTTTTCTTCTTACTAAACCCTAGCCATTGTCCATCTAAGCAAGAGTCCTAAGACGGCCACCATCAGCCCTCTCCAAGATCCGGACACCCAGAGCTTCCTCCAAGGCCGCCAACCCCTGTAACTCCATCTTCCAATCATCCTTCAATCCGATCTCCATTTTTTTTTTTCCCTTCTAGCTTGCCTCTAACCTTTGATGTTTGCTGGATTCCTCCAGTGCTACGTTCCTCGGATGAATTCTTTTTTGCTCTCGAACGAAGCTAATAAAAAGCTGGCAGATTCACAGGAAAGTGACCGGATCATCTAGGAGCCGAACTGAGCAGAGCGATCTCTTCTACAGCAACTAGAAATCATTGCCTGGTATGTTAAATATAATTTCCATATCTTTTTGTCTAATTTCTTGAAGGTGAACATGCTCCTAATAGGCCTTCTTAGACCTAGGATCCTTGTTTTATTTCGTTGATAGTTCTAGCATGTGTGTAGGAATTCTAACTATTGCATGAAATCCTAATATAGTCTTAGCTGTTTTAGGGAACTAAATCTAAACATCCTTAGAAATCATTGCTCCTTTAATCTAATTTTTTTATCCTTCTTATGTCATTCATCTACATGCATCATGTTAGCGTCCTGTCCCTTATCAAGATATATTGAGGCAGCAAGTCTTGTACCTTTCTATACCATGAGAGAGAGATATTATCCACATCTAATGCATGAGATCTATGGGAGTTTAGCTGCAGATGGTATCAGATGGAGTGCACAGGTTAGGGGAGTGTAGATTCTGATGACCCCTGAGATCCTTAGTAGAGTTTGGGAGATTCTGCTTCTTGGTTTGGCAGCAAACTGGGTAGCAGACTGAGATGCAGCATTAGGTGCATACTAAAGCATGAGGATATTAAAGGAGTATCAGTTGTGTCAGCAAATCAGTTATCACTGGAGATGAAAGTGCTCCATCATATCATTGCTAGAATCTTGGTCCCAATGACCGATAGGTTTGATTTTATTACTGAGTGGGAGCTAGCATTGATGGTCACTCTGAGATAGCAGACAGCCATCAATCTTTCCATGATCATGGTTCACCAGATGGGTGAGGCAGCCACCCAGTGGAGATTGTGCCTGCCCTATGTTATGGGTCTGACGGGGATTTTTAGGACTTTTGGTATCCCACTGGAGGGTGAGGCCTCCAAGGAGATTCTCCACACTGATACATGTGGAGAGAAATCACTTCATAGGATGGGATTCAGGAGAGTAGCTAGTAGATGGGTCAGACAAGAGTCAGGCCAGAAGCCAGATGAGGAGGACCAGAATAGAGCTACTGAGGCAGGACCTTTTGGACCTACATCATAGATGAGTCCCCCCAGACCTGCACCTGCTATAGCCTCTGAGTTAGAGCCTTCTACACCTGTACCTGCTCGTACACAAGCTTCTCGAGACTTTATAGCTACTGATTCTACTTTTAAGTAGCGGATCACTAAGCAGATTACTGGAGTCAAGGAGGAGATATTGGAACTATCAGTCAGGATAACCAGATTATAGATTGAGCTACATGGACTGAGAGTTCAAACAGATGAGTAGCTCATATCTATTCGATAGACTATGGAGGCTAGATTTACGAAGATCAGAGACTTGTTGAGATCATTATTGACTCCAACTGGACCCTCAGCTCCTCCACCGCCTCTGCCAGCAGATGGTGATGATGATGCACATGATGGTACTACTAATGATGATGGTGATGATCTTGGTGATGATAGTGATAGTGATGGTGATTTTGATGATGGTGATGATGGTACTGGTGCAGGTGGTGATTAGACTATTGGCAATGATCCAATCAGTGCTTTAGATGTTCTAGCTCAGACCTCAGTTCCTGCTCCTATTGATGATCAGCATGGGACAAACTCAGCCTTTGTGACACCTACGAAGACCCTTACTACCAGTGCCACTAGGACTATTAGAGTTGTAGACCGCTCTAAACCTTCATTTTGAACTAGGAGTATGTTACATAAGACTCCTAGATCTTCATCCTCTAGAGTGATGGCACCCATAGTTTTAGAGTTCCCATCTAATGAGGAGTAGCCTCATAGATGTTATGTTATGTTTGCATTTCATATCTTTTCTTTGTTGTATTTCTAGTTTATGCTATGTACTTCCTGTTGTACTGAAACTCTTTATCTATGAAAGTTATGTTTCTTAGTTATGAAAGTTGCATTGTTACTCTTCTTCTTGTCTATTTAACAATTTGTTTTGACTAAAGCACTAATTTAGGGGGAGAAATCCCTTTTAATGTTTAATGATGACAAAAAGGGGGAGTAAGAAAGATATATAAGCAATAAATTCAAAATTTTCAAGAATTCACAAGTTACTTAAGACAGGGGGAGAAATTAAGAAAATCTAATCTTGAAACTCTTGAAACATGATTGTATGAATCAAATAATTGATACTTTTTCATCTAAATACTTGTATGAACTTTGATATATTGACAATTGTGAAGCATGTTTAATGAACTTGTTCAATAATTTTAAAAATTTGCTTATATACTCAAAGTTTTGTTATCATCAAAAAGGGGAAGATTATTAGCTTTGGTCCTTGATTTTGATGTATAACAAAATGTTGAGTATATGTAAGTACTAATATTTTAATTGGAGTTATGAATTCCAGGTCATAGGTACATCAAACTCTCCACTCAAGAGTATCAAAGTTATGGATATCAAAGAAAGATAATTTTTAATGTTTAAGAAGTCTTCTCATCTTGGATTGCCTTGAAAATAATCACCTTGGACTTTATGGAGAAGAAACTGGAAGTTGATTGGATATTTTTTGAAAATTTTGGAGTTTGGCACATATTTTGGAAATGGCATAAAGCAAGTGTCGACCTAAGTGTCGACTCAAAGTGTCAACTTATGAAGCAAGTGTCGACACCTCTGAAGAATAGCATGTATAACGTTTAGCTGGCATGCCAAGTGTTAACTCAAAGTATCGACTCACAGAGTTCAAGTATTGACTCATAGATTGACTCAAGGCCTGAGAACAAAATGAATAGAACATCATTTTTTGGACTCAAATGACGTGTCGACTCACAAGAACTAAGTGTCAACTCACAAGGTTTAAGTGTCGACTCACATATCAGCTTATGGCCTGAGACAAGAAATGAATAGAACAATGCCATTCCATGGATTTTTGCTTAGTGCTGACCAAAGTGTCAACTCAAAGTGTTGACTCACAGTCTCAAGTGTCGACTTACAGGTCAACTCATAGCTTAAGAACATAATTGAAGAAGAACCCTGAAAATTCATATTTACACATGGTGTCGACTCAAGTGTCGACCTAAGTATCGATTTATAGATCAACTCATGAGCAAATCAAGTGTCGACACTTAGTGTAACGGCTATATTTTTAGAAGTTCTGAATTAATCTCAAACAGCTCCAAATGGCTAGTTTCTTCACTCTAACGGTCATAAACGATTTTTTGGAGGTTTGTGGACTATTTATCACTCACCAAACTCATTGAAGACATAAGAGAAAAAGTGAGATACAAGAGATAAACATTATCTTTTGAGAAAGCCTTTGAAAAGACAAGAGTAAGTCTTAAAGAAGATTTCACTTGAAAAAGCCTTCAATTTTGCTATTGAGGCTTCAAATCATTAGCCAAAAGTATGCATTGAAGAGGGTCCAAGGAGGAGACAACTCAAGCATTCAAGAAGAGCTTCAATGATATTTATTTATACTCTTTTGAGAGTTCTTTCTTGAGCTTAAATATGTATTTTTTGTCTTACTTGTTGTTACTAGTTTCAAATGTATTGAAACTAGTATTAAAGATTGTTGGTGAGCCTAAGGGACAAAACCAACTAGGGTTTGACTTGTGAACCTGGATTAAAAATAAGTTTTAAAGGTTGTTTGTGAGCCAAGGTGACAAAACCAACAAGGATTTGACTTATGAGCCCTTGAAAATAAGTTAGCTCTAATCTTGGATAGATTATAGTGAAATACCCAAGGAAAAGCTTAGAGAGTGGATGTAGGTGCTTGAAGTTCACCGAACCACTATACATCTTGGTGTTTGTGATTGATTGCTCTTTCTTTTTATTTGCTCTGATTTACTTTGCATTTACTTTATTATTTTGCTGCATATCATTATTGAGCACAATCACATTATTATACAAGAACCTTAGTTCAGCACATACTTGCTTTAGTTTAAAATTTTTAAGAAATCCAATTCACCTCCCCTCTTGGGTTGCTATACTGGGCAACAATGATTGAACCCACTATTAACATATATGGGATTCTACTCATATACTCTCTTTTCAGGAGTTGTCGGTTAATACCTCTTAAAGAGAAATTTCTTAGCCTATTGGTAGATAGACCTTTTTGGAATTCTCCATGCTGAACCACTTTAGTACAGTATCAATGACATGGATTGCAACAATCCAAGCAATATCTTAGATCTATCTCTATAGATCTTTGTCCTAAGGATGTAGGATACTTATCCAAAATTCTTTATTGAGAACTAAGATGACAACTATACTTTTATGCTCTGTAATGCAAGGATGTCATTCCTAATTAAGAGAATGTTATCCACATATAATATAAGAAATATAATTACATAACCATTAACCTACTTATAGATACAGAGTTCTTCATTCTTAATGAAGCCATATATTCTGATCATCTTAACAAAATGCATGTTCCAACTTCGAGATACTTACTTTAATCTATAAATGAATCTCTAAAGCTTGCATACCTTTGATTCATCTATGGATGTGAACCCTTCAGGTTGTATCATATACATCTCTTCATTCAGCTCTCCATTTAAGAAAGCTATCTTGATATCCATTTGTCATATCTCATAATCAAAGTATGCCATTATAGCAAGCACAATCCGAATGGACTTGAGCATTATCCCAGGAGAAAATATCTTATCATAGTTAATACCATATTGTTGATGATATCCCTTAGCAATTAAATGGGCTTTATAGGTATCCACCTTTCCATCTACACTCCTTTTATTTTTGAATATCCATTTGCACCCAATGTGTTTTACCCCTTTAGGTGGATTAATGGGTATTCATACATCACTAATCTTCATGGACTCTATTTTAGATTTCATGGTTTTAAGACACTTATCAGAGTCAGATCTCTGATGGCATCCATATAGATGATCGAATCTTTGTTATTTTCATCAAGTTCAACAGGATCACCATACTGGACCACAAAAATATAGTATCTATCTGGCTGATACGTTACTCTATGGATCTTCTCAATGGTACCTTTATAATAGACTCTGAGTTTGATCTAAGTAAAATCGATTCTATACTTTGTGTTAGTTCTTCTACCTATTAAACTTCACCAAGTTCAACCTTAGTGGATTTAGTTCCTTCTTCAAGAAACTTCTTTTCCAAAAAGGTAGTCCTAAGACTGACGAATACCTTTTATTCTTCAGTAAGGTAGAAGCAATAACCCTTAGTTTCTTTAGGATACCTAACAAAAAGACATCTATCAGACATAGGTCCAAGATTATCTATCTTTAAATGTTTGACATAAGCTAGGCATCTCTAGATCCTAAGGTATGAGAGTGATAGCTTATGCCCTGTCCATATCTTATATGATATTTTATCGATAGACTTGCTCGGAACCTTATTAAGTAACAAGCCATCTCAAGTGTATATCTCTAAAAGAAGATTGGCAGACAAGTAAAGCCAATCATGGATCAAACCATGTCCAACAGTATTCGATTTTTATTAATATGATTGAGCCTACAGTACCACAAATAGGCATCCATTACATTAACTATTCTAGGATGTTTATTAAAAGTTTATATTACACTAACAGGCCATGATAGTATATAGATGCCATTTTTAATTGTCCATATTTACATCACAGTAACACCATTCATAATGATCTTATTACAAAGATCATTCTTTACTAAAATTTCAAATCCTTCTTTGATCAGAAGGCCTACATAAATGACATTTAATAAGAAGGTTGGATAATGTGACAATCACTTAAAATGGCATTGCAAGAATTGAAAACAAGCTTGATAATTTCTAAAGCTAAGATTGGAACTTGACTTCCATCTCTCAAGTTCAGGAATCTCTCATTATCTTCAAATCTCCTACTGACCTGAAGTTTTTGCAATGAATTACAAATATTAATTAGACTTTTAGTATTCAATACCTAGGTAGTAGTATCATAAATTGAGAAGTTACAAGGTATTAGCATATAATTACCTTGTCCATCAACCTCTTACTGCTTTCACTTATTTGGCTTGTTTGAGTCAAGGAAAGCAATATAAAGAGGATAATTCTCTTCGAATGACCTTGCATCTTATAATAGAAGCACTCTGCCTGACTTTTATCAACTTTGGACTTCTTGATTTGAAATGATTGAGACATCCCAGTATGCTACACCTTACTTTTATTCTTCTTCTTCCCTTTCTTAAAGGGATGATGCCTAGATCCATCCACAACATTAACTAGTTCCTTGTAGAGTTGATGATCCTTCTTATAAGTCTATAGTAATTCTAACTGATATGGGACAGATGCACGAGGATGGATCACTGGCGAGCGTAGAAGTCACCAGGGATTAGGGTTTGCAAGGGTTCACACATATTCCCCTTGGAGGAAAAGCACATAGCAAAGGGCTCACACAGATGCCCTAGGGATCACACAGATACCCCTGCAAAGAAGGAGGAAGGGATCACACAGATACCATGGGCTCACACAGATGTCCTCACATAGTAAATCAGAGATCACACAGATATCCTGGGCTCACACAGATGCCCTCACATGGTAAATCAGGGATCACACTGATACCCTGGGATCACACAGATCCTTCACACAGAACTCAAAAAATTTTATTCATCCATTACATAAAAAATACAAGAGGGGGTTGGGTATTTTTAGATTCACCCTAGGGTACATAACTTGAGGGCTAAGAAATCCTGACTTGTGGGCTAAGAAACCTTGATGGACCTAGTCAACAGTGGGCCTTTGTCTTAGACTGGAGCTCTCTCTTGTGGGCTTGGAGGCATGTAAGGGCCCCGGTGAAGGTGAAAAACACTTACACCTAACATACATTATGCAAGAAAAGAGGGCAGAAAATATGCATTTTAAAATATTTTTAAGACATGCATAGCAGAAGGCTCGGTAGATAGATCAAAACATCTACCGATCTGCTCGCAACAGGATCTAGTATAAAAACCTTGCATGCATATAACATAAAAAACAACACAAATATAAAGGTCATACCTCTATACCTTGACAAGTACCGGAGAGAAGCAGTGATTAGCTGTGAAAAGGAGGAGGGCGCTCGAGCCACACACGCATCTGGCCTCTACAGGATGTCCACACCTGGGCTCGACACTGATAAACTCCCTCGGAGTGCTAGCTCTTCGGGATCCTTGGCCGATCTTCAACTTCCAGGAAGACAAGGATGAGTGCAAGAACCCCTTCCCAACCCCTCACTCCCAAGACCTAGCTAGAGTGCTAGGTAGCTCACACCTAATCCCAAAATCTCTCACACTTCTCAATCCTCTTCTCCCAAAAACTCTTTTTCTGTTGTTGTCTAACCCTAGCAGCCACCACAATGTCCTACATTTATAGGGGCAGCAAGGAGAGGGAGAAGAAGGAAGGAGGAGAGATGAGAGGAGAGAATGGGGGAGAGGATCAAGGTCATTCCAAATGGGTCCAACCCAAAGAGAAAGGTATGACCTTCATACCATAAAACCTTGAAGCCAAAACTGGTTTGAATTTGAAATTCAAACCAGGTTAAAACCTGCCCAAAAATCCTCCACGAAATCTTTCCAGAAATTTTGCCCATCACAGGAAGTGTCGATACTCGAAAATGGCCAAGTATCGACACTTCACCAAGTGTCGACACCTGCAAAATTCCAAGTGTCGGCACTTGGAACAAAGTCAATCATATTGACTTCGGGTGACGACAAACGATTCCCAATCATCGATTAGCCACAAGATCAGATAGAAATCCTCTATGGTGTGTGATCTCATAGGTTTTAACACTAAACCGGTAGCACTGAAACATTTTCAGTACCAATTAAAGTCCTCATCTAGCAATGATACCCGATGTCCAGATAGGTCGAAGATGCAGAGCACCTCACAAGATCCTCTGGCATATTGTTGCCGCATAATTCATCCCTTTGATCTCATAATGCTCAGGATAACCTCGGGTTAGACTGCCAACCATAATATGGTTTATCCAGATTATATCTCAACCTCACAAGTTCTGTGACTCCTCACAAGAACTATCCTGGCCAAGGTTTTGCTGAATTGAGACATAGTGAGTCATTCAATCCAAACTATTTGGGAAGGTCAATTCCATCTTGATCCACCACCGCTCCACAGGTACTTGACTGCACCCAGAAATCTTCCATCACTGGATTATAAATTCAGGTAGTCCGGTACCAAAGTACAGTGAGTTGCTTGCAAGCTATAATGCTGACCTCAGGTCTGAGGGACACATATACCCATATCCCTTCATGAGCAACCCTTTGGTAGAAGGGAGCTTCGCAGATGGTCACATTTAGTGAAATGTCATACATGAAAGATTGTGCCCTGAAAGCCAAATGAAATATTATATTTTGATCCCAAAATCAATGAATTGACATTTTATAATAAAGGCATTATTTTCATCATTTGCTATGTCTTTTTGATTTTATGATGAACCCCATAGATTAGGGCTATGGTTCTAGGGTTATGATGAGATCATACCAGTGAGACCTAAAGCCTTAAAACCCTAATCTAAAATATTCCTGATCGATGGGACATTGAGTTGGGGATCAATGTTTCCGGCAAGACCAGCACATCCTATATATGTTTTGTGATGAGGGTGACTGATCTCACAGTCACTTGTGTTTGACACTAATACTAGGATGTGAGTGTTCATTAGAGAATGAGTTCACTGAATTGATCCAGATTGAGAATATCTAATGGAACCTTATCTGTTTGTCAATAGATAATTCTCATAGTGGGAGTAGTGCATGTGGTCCTTTGACCTGAGACTACCATAGTACCTTATATATATGAATCCATACTTTGGTTCGCAATCAATCATGACACTGAGTCATGCACGAGGTGATACTGGTTATGGTGGATTGTATATGGAGGTTGTGAGTAGGTCAACAAGGAATTGATCAGCCCTAGTAAGAGGGAATAGCATCCAGCTAATTTCAAATGATGGATTCAGGAAACCTTTGATCAAAGTATGAACATTAGAGTTATTTTCTAATGGTTCATTAATGAATCATCATTATAAAGATTGAGCTAGGGATGAATATGAAATTGGATTTGACAAGTATCCATATTCATAATCATATTCGAGATGCAAGTTGATCAAAGGACTGAATTGCCCGGTAACTCACCACTGAAGGGTATTTTGGTAATTTCACCAAAATTCCACATCTTCCGAGTAGACATGATACGTTGCTAGACGTCAATCTTGTCTTGTAGGTATATGATTGAGTCATGGTAATTCAAATCAGTTAATTTGAATTAGATTCTAATTGACCGAGTCGAGCTAGTTTGAGTTGACCTAAATCGGCTTAGTTGAGATCTAACCGAATTAAGTCAAATAGCACTCGGACCTACTGCTGGCTAGGTGTGGAACCCAATGGGTCACACACGAAAGAAAATTGATGAAGGATTTAATTTAGAATTAAATCATGTTTGCAGGATAAACACACTAGCATGTGTTGCAGACCAAATTTCTATTCGAATCAGATTCGAATTTGGTTCTGAATTGGGCTTAATTGGGTTCTAATTGAACCAGATTAAGGTCCAAATTATTTTTTAGGACATTGGGCTAACCCATGGCTGAACCCAAGTGAATTAAGTTCACTGAGACCCTCTCTCCAAGCCGCCCTCTCCCTTTTCTCACCCGCGCGCGCCAAGAAGAAGAGTCCACGCGCGTGGACTCCTCTTAATACGCGTGAGAAAGAAAAAAAAAAAAACATCAGAGAAATATATGAAAAAGTGGCGATTCAGATCCTTGTCTGGCGCCCTTGGATCTGGATCTGATGGCCAAAAAAATTTAAGGAAAAGATCCGTCGCTTTTCGGTCGCAAATCCATCTCCAAAAGTCGCGATTCTTCCTGAAGTTTTTCCGAGAGTCCTCCTCGTCGGAAAAATGAAAATTAAATCAGAGAATCATGATTTTTGGTTGAGGGGATGCGTGAGGAATGAGGGATCATGATTCCTGGGGTTTTAGAGGGTTGCGTTGTTTTGAGAAGACACCCCTCTGAGATCTATAAATAGGGTTGGGTTCTCGGGGGTTTTCACGCAACATAATTCAGAGATCCAATTCCCTTTTTTCCTCTCCAGAATACTCCTTCCCCTGTTCTTGTTGGGTATTGTTTCCCTTACAGAGGTATTCTCTGTCGAAACTCTGACCCTAAACAAGAATAAGAAGAAGGTCTTGAACGGTAAAGGAAAGAAAAAGGAAAGGATCTGTTCTTCTTCTTTTCCTTCTTGAATTAAGACTTTGCCTGTCTTAATTTTTCTTCCAAATTCAATTCAAGAAAAGGAATTCAAGAAAGGGAATTCTTGAAGAAAATTCAAGAAGAGGAAAGAAGGAAGAAAAGAAATTTTCAAGAAAGAAAATTTCAGCCTAAAAGTCCAAGAATTGAATTCTTGAAAAAGAATTCAAGAAGAGGAGCCAAGAACTAGAAATTGCTGTCTTCATCTTTTTCTGTGTGGATCACCATTGGAGGGTGAACATTTGGGCACCTGGTGGAGATTCAGAGTTTGGATTTTGCGATACAGGTTAGTATCTTAATTTGAGATTAAATCTTATATATACATTTTATATGTTTTAATTCTTTTAAGGAGATCTTGGGTTAAAGGTTTGGTGAAGATTTCAAAAGATAAAAATAAAAATTTTGAAATCTATGTTTCTGCCTTGCCATCAAACCCTACAGTGGTATCAGAGCCTCCTTATTAAGATTAAAATATATATGCTGAATTTTAGATGCATATTTATATAAGTAACATGAGATGTAGTATATGTTTGATGTAATGTCACCAATTAGGGTTTTCACTCAAACCCTAATTGTTGTAGAGATATGTTTAGAGATCTAGTCATCATATTGAAATAAGGTTGCCCTGGCATAATGGTGGATCCATTATGTGGTAAATGGTTGTCCTAGTATGATGACACACTAATCACATATTTGTGTTAATTATGCATATATGTTTGATGTATGCCACTAATTAAGGTTTTCACTTAAACCTTAATTTGCATAGAGATATGTTTAGCCTTCTAGTCATCATACTGAAATAAGGTTGCCCTGGCATAATGGTGGATCCATTATGTGGTAAATGGTTGTCCTAGTATGATGGCACACTATGGCACATATTTGCTAAAATGTGCTTTGTTTTAATAAAGCCCTCTTTAAAAACATATTAAGTTGTAGTGTCATATACCAAAAGCAAAAATAATCAATATGATTAGTTTATCATTCGGTGTCTAGGAAAAGTGGTTCATGATCGGTAAAGAGGACGTGGTTTTTAATTGGTTCCGTTGACTGACCTGGCCAATTCTTATTGGTGTCTAAGGAAAGCAACGGGGGGACTCCCACCACTCTCCCACTTACCTGGCCGGTATGATTAACTTAATTATTGATTGATATGCTTAGTGTAATATTCACTACATATGGCCTTCCTTCATGCCAAGTCATTATTATGTTATGATCCATATTAGGTTTGTTGTGTACACACAAGGCCTTTTTTCTTTATGGTGACTAACATAATTTTTGCTTGGTACATTTGATGTTTATGGAATGATTTAATATAATACTTTGTTGTGTACACACAAGGGTATTATAATTAATATCATGACTATATAGCAATGAAGGGTCTAACTTAACTAAAATATTATAGTTTGTTGTGTACACACAAAGCTATTAATATTTTAGAGGCCAAGATAAGTTGAGAATTGTATGAATTACAATTGGAAAGAGTTTTCCTACCTTTGAACTTATATAAGATTTGTTGTGTACACACAAGGTCTTTTATAAGGAATTAGGATCTCAACCCTACTAAGAGAACCAATTAGGGTTTTCTCGATCATCACATTGAGGGTTATGATGCTTGATAAAATAGTGGGAGACATAATTAAGTTAAAGTCCTAATTTAATTATGTTTTGTCAACATTGATTGTTTGCTTATGTAATGTTGTTTGTTAATGTAGATTAAATGGCATCTTCACTCTCACTCCGTAGCATTCTTGATGCAAATAAATTGACTGGACCAAACTATGTTGATTGGTTGAGAAACCTGAAGATAGTACTCAGCCAAGAAAGAATTTCTTATATTCTTGATACCCCAACCTTGGAACCATTAGGGGAAGATGCCTCGCAAGAGGATAAGACCACATATAACACGTGGCAAAATGACTCACTTACTGTCAAGTGTATAATGCTTGCCTCTATGTCCAATGAGTTACAGAGGCAACATGAAAGCATGGACACAAACTCCATATTGCTCAATTTAAAAGAACTTTATGGAGAACATAGTCGAACTGCAAGATATGAAATATCTAAGCAATTATTCCGTGCAAGGATGACAGAAGGTACATCCGTACAAGACCATGTATTAAAGGTTATTGACCTAATCACCCGATTGGGTCAATTGGGTTTTGTTATGGATGGGGAGTTGAATCAGGATTTAATCCTGCAGTCACTCCCAGAGTCATTTTCACAGTTTGTTTTTAATTATCATATGAACAAACTTAACACTTCCTTGCCTG
The DNA here is from genome assembly GCA_021397845.1 of Areca catechu. Classification (NCBI taxonomy): domain Eukaryota; kingdom Viridiplantae; phylum Streptophyta; class Magnoliopsida; order Arecales; family Arecaceae; genus Areca; species Areca catechu. Next base: position 103,029,154 of record CM038039.1, on the reverse strand, counting down.
AGCTGTTGAATATGTTAAAAACAGCAGAGAGCCATTTAAAGAAAAATAAGGCTCCACTTCTTCTTGTGGATGGTGTAAACAAGAAGAAAATAGGCAAAAAGGGTTCCAAGAGGAGGTTAAACCCAAAAGGGGGCATCAAGAAAAAGAAAGGAAAGAAGGCCTCTGGACAAATGACTTGCTTTCATTGTGGCAAGCCGGGTGACTGGAAAAGAAACTGCAAGGTTTACCTTGCAAGTGTGAAGCTTGGTGCTAGTGATGCACCAAAAGGTATGTATGAGATACATGCAATTTTGTCATTAGACTCTTCTAATTCAAACTCTTGGGTATTGGATACTGCTTGTGGTCATCATATCTGCAAATCATTGCAGGGACTACAGAACATTAGAGTTTTGATGGAAGGCGACTTCGAGCTCTACGGTGCTGGAGGAGATTCCATCCAAGCAGAAGCTGTAGGGACTTATATGTTGAAGCTGCCTTCTGGGAAGATTTTAGAGTTAAAAAATTATTATTTTATGCCTAGAATCATTAGAAACATCATATCTGTACCCTTGTTACTTAAACAAGGATATATTATGAATGTAATGAGCAGTGGCTGCTCAATCAGTTTTTCTAATGAAATAATATTTAATGGCATATTTTGCAATGGTCTCTTAACTTTATCTTCTGATGACAATATACTACATGTTAGTAATAAACGAAAAAGAGATGAAGTAAACAATACTTTACTTTGGCACTATCGTCTTGGACATATTAGTGAGCAGAGGATTAACAAGTTATACAAGGAAAAATTCTTAATCCTTATGACTATGAATCATTAGAAACTTGTGAATCATGTCTCATGGGTAAAATGACCAAGACTCCATTCAGTGGACATATTGAAAGGACAACAGAGTTATTAGGACTCATACACACTGATGTATGTGGACCTATGACAACTCAGGCCAATGGTGGATACTCATATTTCATCACATTCACTGATGATTTTTCAAGGTACGGATTTGTGTATCTAATGAAACATAAGTCCGAAGCTTTTGAAAAATTTTTAGAGTATCAAAGTATGGTAGAGAAACAAACGGGAAAAAGTATTAAGATCCTTCGATCAGATAGAGGAGGTGAATACTTATCCACCGAGTTTCTTGATCACCTTAAACAAAAGCGAATCATCTCTGAATGGACTCCTCCTTACACACCACAATTAAATGGTGTTGCTGAAAGGAGAAATCGTACTTTATTAGATATGGTACGGTCCATGATGTGCTTCACAGACTTACCTGTTTCTTTCTAGGGATATGCCTTGGAAACAGTGGCTAATATTTTGAATAGAGTACCATCCAAATCTATATCTAGCATTCCATATGAGTTATGGAGGGGAAAGAAACCCAATCTTAAGCACCTTAAGATATGGGGATGTCCAGCTTATGTCAAAAGAAATTTTGGACAAAAGCTTGATGTTAGAGCAAAAAAATGTCTATTTGTTGGATATCCCAAAGATAGTATAGGATATCTATTCTACCACCCTACTGAACAAAAGGTTTTAGTCAGTAGGCATGCCATTTTTATGGAGAAAGAATTCATCCTACAAAAAGGCAGTGGGAGAAATATTGAACTTGAAGAAGTTCAACAAGTAGATACATCTCAACAAAATCATAACACAGTTAGTATAGAACCTGAACACACCACTCCTATCCGTAAGTCTGATAGAGTGCGACATGCACCTGAAAGGTATGGGTTCATTATTGAAAATAATGAAGCCCGAATCGTTGATAATGATGAGCCTCTAACATATACGGATGCTGTCATAAGTAGTGACTCAGACAAATGGCTGGAAGCCATGAGATCTGAAATGGACTCCATGTATGTCAACCAAGTCTGGACTTTGGTTGATGCACCAGAGAGTGTTAACCCTATTGGATGCAAATGGGTCTATAAGAAAAAGATTGGGGCAGATGGCCATGTTGAAACTTATAAAGCCAGATTAGTGGCTAAGGGTTTCAGACAAAAACAGGGAATAGATTATGATGAAACATTTTCTCCTGTTGCCATGCTCAAATCTATTCGGATCATGCTTGCTATAGCAGCATATCATGATTATGAAATCTGGCAGATGGATGTGAAAACTGCATTCCTCAATGGTTTCCTTGAGGAAGAGGTTTATATGTCACAGCCAGAAGGTTTTGTCTTGGAGACTAAACCTAATCAGGTATGTAGGCTAAAGAAATCTATTTATGAATTAAAGCAAGCATCTAGGAGTTGGAACATCCGATTTGATAAAACAGTCAAAGAATTTGACTTTATCAAAAATGAGGATGAACCTTGTGTGTACAAGAAGACTAGTGGGAGTGCCATAGTTTTCTTGGTTCTGTATGTAGATGACATACTCCTCATTGGGAATGATATCCCAATGTTATAATCGGTCAAGGTATGGTTATCTAAACAGTTTTCGATGAAAGACTTGGGAGAAGCATCTTATATACTAGGCATCAAGATCTATAGAGATAGATCTAGGAGGATGCTAGGTTTATCCCAGTCTAGGTACATTGACCAAGTGCTAAAAAGATTTAGCATGGAGGAAAGTAAAAGAGGTTACTTACCTATTGGTCATGGCATACATCTTTCTAAGAAGATGTCTCCTAAGACACCTGAAGAAAGAAATAGAATGAATTCTATACCTTATGCTTCGGCAGTAGGGTCTATTATGTATGCTATGTTATGTACTAGGCCTGATGTGGCATATGCCTTAGGTATAGCCAGCAGGTTTCAGGCTGATCCAGGAGAGGATCATTGGAAGGCTGTGAAAAATATTCTTAAGTACTTAAGAAAACTAAGGATATTTTTCTAATATACGGAGGATCTGATCTTAAACTAGAAGCTTATTCAGATTCTAGTTTTCAATCAGATCCAGATGACAACAAATCTATATCTGGGTATGTTTTTACCCTTAATGGAGGAGCTGTAAGCTGGAAAAGTTCTAAACAGCAAACTGTAGCTGACTCAACAACTGAGGTAGAGTACATTGCTGTTAGTGAAGCTACCAAGGAAGCTGTCTGGATGAAGAAGTTCATATCAGAGTTGGGCGTAGTTCCTGAGATTGAAGGTCCAGTATCACTTTACTGTGATAATACGGGGGCTGTTACTCAAGCAAAGGAACCAAGAGCTCATCATAAATCAAAGCACATTCTGAGACGCTTCCATCTCGTTCGAGAGATTGTCGAAAGACAAGAAGTCTGCATTAAAAGGTAGAAACGAAGAACAATGTAGCAGACCCGTTCATTAAGGCTCTATCACAGCGAGAGTTTGATCGCCACCTTGATTGTATGGGGTTAAGATTTAAAGGCGATTGGCTTTAGTGCAAGTGGGAGATTGAAAGATTGTGCCCTGAAAGCTAATTGAAATATTGTATTTTGATCCCAAAATCAATGAATTGACATTTTATAATAAAGGCATTATTTTCATCATTTGCTGTGTCTTTTTGATTTTATGATGAACCCCATAGATTAGGGCAATGGTTCTAGGGTTATGATGAGATCATACCAGTGAGACCTAAAGCCTTAAAACCCTAATCTAAAATATTCTTGGTCGATGGGACATTGAGTTGGGGATCAATGTTTCCGGCAAGACCAGCACATCCTATATATGTTTTGTGATGAGGGTGACTGATCTCACAGTCACTTGTGTTTGACACTAATACTAGGATGTGAGTGTTCATTAGAGAATGAGTTCACTGAATTGATCCAGATTGAGAATATCTAATGGAATCTTATCTGTTTGTCAATAGATAATTCTCATAGTGGGAGTAGTGCATGTGGTCCTTTGACCTGAGACTACCATAGTACATTATATATATGAATCCATACTTTGGTTCGCAATCAATCATGACACTAAGTCATGCACGAGGTGATACTGGTTATGGTGGATTATATATGGAGGTTGTGAGTAGGTCAACAAGGAATTGATCAGCCCTAGTAAGAGGGAATAGCATACAGCTAATTTCAAATGATGGATTCAGGAAACCTTTGATCAAAGTATGAACATTAGAGTTATTTTCTAATGGTTCATTAATGAATCATCATTATAAAGATTGAGCTAGGGATGAATATGAAATTGGATTTGACAAGTATCCATATTCATAATCATATTCGGGATGCAAGTTGATCAAAGGACTGAATTGCCCGGTAACTCACCACTGAAGGGTATTTTGGTAATTCCACCAAAATTCCACATCTTCCGGGTAGACATGATACATTGCTAGACGTCAATCTTGTCTTGTAGGTATATGATTGAGTCATGGTAATTCAAATCAGTTAATTTGAATTAGATTCTAATTGACCGAGTCGAGCTAGTTTGAGTTGACCTAAATCGGCTTAGTTGAGATCTAACCGAATTAAGTCAAATAGCACTCGGACCTACTGCTGGCTAGGTGTGGAACCCAATGGGTCACACACAAAAGAAAATTGATGAAGGATTTAATTTGGAATTAAATCATGTTTGCAGGATAAACACACTATTATGTGTTGCAGACCAAATTTCTATTCGAATCAGATTCGAATTTGGTTCCGAATTGGGCTTAATTGGGTTCTAATTGAACCAGATTAAGGTCAAAATTAATTTTTAGGACATTAGGCTAACCCATGGCTGAACCCAAGTGAATTAAGTTCACTGAGACCCTCTCTCCAAGCTGCCCTCTCCCTTTTCTCACCCGCGCGCGCCAAGAAGAAGAGTCCACGCGCGTGGACTCCTCTTAATACGCGTGAGAAAGAAAAAAAAAAAAAAATCGTCGGAGAAATATCTGAAAAAGGGGCGATTCAGATCCTTGTCTGGTGCCCTTGGATCTAGATCTGATGGCCAGAAAAATTTAAGGAAAAGATCCGTCGCTTTTCGGTCGCAAATCCGTCTCCAAAAGTCGTGATTCTTCCTGAAGTTTTTCCGAGAGTCCTCCTCGTCGGAAAAATGAAAATTAAATCGAAGAATTGTGATTTTTGGTTGAGGGGATGCGTGAGGAATGAGGGATCATGATTCCTGGGGTTTCAAAGGGTTGCGTTGTTTTGAGAAGACACCCCTCTGAGATCTATAAATAGGGTTGGGTTCTCGGGGGTTTTCACGCAACATAATTCAGAGATCCAATTCCCTTTCTTCCTCTCCAGAATACTCCTTCCCTTGTTCTTGTTGGGTATTGTTTCCCTTACAGAGGTATCCTCTGTCGAAACTCTGACCCTAAACAAGAATAAGAAGAAGGTCTTGAACGGTAAAGGAAAGAAAAAGGAAAGGATATGTTCTTCTTCTTTTCCTTCTTGAATTAAGACTTTGCCTGTCTTAATTTTTCTTCCAAATTCAATTCAAGAAAAGGAATTCAAGAAAGGGAATTCTTGAAGAAAATTCAAGAAGAGGAAAGAAGGAAGAAAAGAAATTTTCAAGAAAGAAAATTTCAGCCTAAAAGTCCAAGAATTGAATTCTTGAAAAAGAATTCAAGAAGAGGAGCCAAGAACTAGAAATTGCTGTCTTCATCTTTTTCTGTGTGGATCACCATTGGAGGGTGAACATTTGGGCACCTGGTGGAGATTCAGAGTTTGGATTTTGCGATACAGGTTAGTATCTTAATTGGAGATTAAATCTTATATATACATTTTATATGTTTTAATTCTTTTAAGGAGATCTTGGGTTAAAGGTTTGGTGAAGATTTCAAAAGATAAAAATAAAAATTTTGAAATCTATGTTTCCGCCTTGCCATCAAACCCTACAATACACTTCACTTATATGTCACACTAGTGTCTCCACACTTCTTGGTTAAGAGGACAACCAACAAATTTAACATACAACAACCTATACTTGATACATCGTCATCCTATTAACAATGTATCATTTGGTTGTGAACCAGTTTAAGAAATACTTGATATATCCTCTCTATATCAAATAATGTAGTTCTAAGGACTCCATCAAACAAGAGTTCATTACAGAAAAATGTAAAATGATGGATAACTAGAAATAAATAACTTTTATTTATTATTAAAAATTCATATACAAATACAAAATAGCACAACCATCTACAGCTAGATGATTGGCTTTAAGACACAATTCCCAATGACTCCCACTTGGACTAAAACCAATCGGTACAGAATCTCATTTCCATTTTCCTTTTACAACAATCAAACTCTTGAACTCCGATGACTTTAGTGAAGGGGTCAGCCAAGTTCTCCTTTCCATCGATCTTCAGAAGGTCAATGTCACCTTGTTCCACGATCTCTCGTACAAGGTGATAGCACCACAGAATATGCTTTGTGCGGTGATGAGACTTTGGCTCTTTGGCTTGAGCAATAGCTCTAGTGTTGTCACAGTACACCGGAACAGGACCATCCAGAGAAGGTGCACTCCCAGCTCGCCAAGGAACTTCTACAACCACACAGCTTCCTTCGCCGCATCAGATGCTGCTATGTACTTTGCTTCGCATACAGAGTCCGCCACAGTAGGCTGCTTGGAACTTTTCAAGCAGACAGCTCCTCCATTCAGGGTAAAGACAAAACTTGACACACTCTTGCTATCATCCTTATCTGATTGGAAACTAGAGTCAGTATACCCCACATGTTTCAAGTTAGATTCTCCATAAACTAGCCATTGGTCCTTAGTATTTCATAAATACTTAATGATGGTTTTAACCACTTTTCAATGAGCTTCACCTGGGTCAGACTGGTATTTGCTCACTACACCTAGTGAGTATGCCATGTCTGGTCTAGTACATGTCATGGCGTACATGATAGAACCCACTGCCGAAGCATATGAAATTCTACTCATACGCTCTCTCTCCTCAGGAGTTGTCGCACAATTTCTTTTGGAGAGATCAATTCTAGTGCCTATCGGGAGATAGCCCTTCTTGGAATTCTCCATGCTGAACCATTTCAGCACGGTGTCGATGTACATAGACTGGGACAATCCCAGAAGCCTCTTAGATCTATCTCTATAAATCCTCATACCCAGTATGTAAGAGGCTTCACCCAAGTCTATAGAGAACTGAGATGATAACCAAACCTTTATCCTTGTAGTGCTACGATGTCATTCCCGATTAAAAGAATGTCATCCACATACAATACAAGGAATACAATCACAGAACCATTAGCCCATTTGTAAATGCAAGGTTCTTCTCCATTCCTAACAAAGCCTTATGACTTGATACACTTATCAAATCGCATGTTCCAACTCCTTGATGCTTGCTTTAGTCCATAAATGGGCTTTTGAAGCTTGCACACCTTTGACTTGTCTATGGATGTAAACCTTTCAGGTTGTATCATATACATCTCCTCTTCCAGCTCACCATTCAGGAAGGCTGTTCGGACATCCATTTGCCAGATTTCATAATCAAAGTGCACCGCTAAAGCAAGCATAATCCGAATTGATTTGAGCATTGCCACAGGAGAGAACGTCTTGTCATAGTCAATACCATAACGTTGACGATACCCCTTGGCAACCAGACAAGCTTTATAGGTCTCCACCTGTCCGTCTGCGCCCCTTTTCCTTTTGAAAATCCATTTGCACCCAATGGATTTTATCCCTTCAGGTGGATCAACCAATGTCCATACATTGTTGATCTCCATGGACTCCATTTCGGATTTTATGGCTCCTAGCCATGACTCAGATTAGGACCTCTGTAATGCATCCATAGTGGTGATCAGATCCTTATTGTTCTCATCGAGTTTAATGGGATCACCATCCCGGACCAAGAAACCGTAGTATCTATCCGGTCAGCTCGGTACTCTACTAGATCTCCTTAATGGTTCTGGAGTGGGCCCTGGGTGTGATCTAATCATAGCTAGTTCTATGTGGTCGCTTAAATGTGTTGGTTCTTCTACTTGTTGAACTTCACTAAGTTCAATCTTAGCGGCTACAGTTCCTTCACCTAGGAACTCCTTTTCCAAAAAGATAGCCCTAAGATTGACAAACAACTTTTGTTCCTCAGCTAAGTAAAAGTAATACCCCTTAGACTCTTTCGGATACCCAATAAATAGGCGCCGGTTAGACCTAGGTCCAAGTTTGTCCGTTTCCAAATGTTTTAAATAAGCCAGGCACCCCCAGATTCGAAGGTGTGAAAGTGTTGGCTTACATCCAGTCCACATCTTAAATGGTGTTTTACTACCAGACTTACTTGGAGACCTATTCAAAAGGTAGCAGGCTGATTCTAAAGCACATCCCCAAAAAGATATCGACAGAGAGGCAAAGCCCATCATGGAGTGAACCATGTCTAACAGGGTTTGATTCCTCCTCGCAGACACTCCATTTAACTGGGGTGTCCCTGGAGGCATCCATTGAGAGAGAATTCCATTCTCCTCAAGATATGTCAGAAACTCGCCGGAAAGGTATTCACCGTCTCGATCAGATAGAAAGGTTTTGATACACTTTCCGGTTTGTTTTTCTACTTCACTACGATATCGTTTAAACATTTCAAATGACTCAAACTTATGTCTCATCAAGAAGACATAACCGAACCTTGAAAGGTCGTCTATGAAAGTAATGAAATAAATGTACCCACCCTTGGCACTAACATTCATGGGTCCGCATACATCAGTATGTACCAGACTCAGAATTTCTTTGGCTCGTTCACCTTTTCCAATAAAAGGTGACTTAGTCATTTTTCCAAGAAGACAGGACTCACAGGTTGGAAGTGAACTATCGTCACTAAAATTGAGGAGACCCTCGATTTTCAACCTATTTATCCTGTTCTTGTTTATATGACCTAGCCTACAATGCCATAGGTACGCATCGCTGATATTATCTATCCTAGGGTGTTTGCTAGATGTGTACATTACACTAATAGGTCATGACAATACATAAATGCCATCATGCATTTGTCCATTCAAAACAACAGAATCATTCAAAATGATTTTATAATTGTCATTCTTTATTAACAGTTCATAACCATACATGGCCAACTGGCCTACAGAAATGACATTCAAAATAAAAGGACAAAAATGACACTCGTTCAAAATGATAGTACAGGACTCGAAAACAAGTTTAATGACTCCCAATGCCAGAACTGGAACTCGGCTTCCATTTTCCACGTTCAAGAACCTCTCACCATTCTCGAATCTTCTAATAACTTGAAGTCCATGCAAAGAGTTGCAAATGTAAATTGGACTTCCAGTATCCAATATCCAGTTAGTAGTATCACAAACAGAGAAACTACAAGGTGTGATCATATAAATACCTTGTCCAAGACCATCCTGCTGCTTTCCCTTCTTGGACCTGTTCGGGTCAAGGGATGCGATATAAAGAGGACAGCTCCTCTTCCAATGACCCTACTTCTTGCAAAAGAAGCACTCTGCATGACTTTGATCAGCCTTCACTTTCTTGGCCTGACTAGACCCAGAAGCACTAAGCACCTTTTTCCCTTTATTATTTTTCTTCTTTCTTTTCTTAAAGGGGCGACGCCCTTCCGAGGAACCTCCCACTAGATTCACCACCCCTTTATTCAACTGGTGGTCTTTCTCAAAAGTCTGCAGCAACCCTAACAGACCATGGTAGTTGACTGCAAGTTTGTTCATTCTATAATGATCAAGAAAGTCTAAATAGGAGGAGGGGAGAGAATTCAAAATTGCATCTTTCCCAAGCTATTCATGCAAGGGATAGCCGAGCTTGCCAAGGCGCTCAATCATCTCAATCATGTATAATACATGATCAGTGACCGAAACCCCATCACGCATCCACACATTATAGATAGCACAGGAGACCCTGTACCTCTCAACATCATCTGGTGTCCCGAAAGACTCCTTCAACTTTTGAAGGATTTCTTCCGGCTGGGCTTCCTCAAACTTGTGACTTAGCTCATCATTTATCGCAGCCAACATGATGCATCAGACATTGGTCCTGTCAGAGAGCCACTTCTGTTAAGTGTCTCTGACCAAACCATGAGCATTGGTAGCAGAGATCTCAGGTGCCAGATCTGATATCACATATATGATCCATTCATGCTCCAGGACAATCCTAAGCCTTCGATACCAGCTATTGAAGTTGGGTCCATTGAGCTTCTCGTTGTCGAGAAGAGACCGGAGTGACAGGTTGGAAGACATCTGAAAGGAAAACCAAAACTAATTAGTATATATGAATAATTAAACTAAATTCATGGACTTAAGTCTAAAAGTCCCTCCCACTATTTTGCTCAGATTGGTAGCCTCTACCTCCAATCCGAGGAATTATTTTAATTTCTTAGCGGGTACTAGAGTCCAATAACAACACATGAGCCCAACTTTGGCTGGCCCACCCACACTTGTCTAAAGGTAGGTTCTTTAACCGATTACTTCTCTAAGTAACCTCTAGTAATTGGGTTTTACCCCAAGGAGCACTTCAATCGACCTTTGGGCCTCCTATTGAAGGTCCCGGTTAGGTCCAACCATTAACATGACAAAATTCAATGCTTCTAACTAACAAATGGTCAAGCTCAACTTTGGTCGACCCACCTGACCACCGTTAAGAGAGTCGCACTAAGCCATCATATTAGGAACAACAATTCCAATAGCCCGATAAACACCCGATCTTTGGATCTGCCGATGAACACCGAACTAATTGACACATTACTATCCCACTTAATGGAAGGCTAGGACTTGGTTATCTCTATAACTTTGTCCTTTTAAGGACCTAATAATTTAGAGGGTTTTAAAGAATGTGATAGAAGAAGAGATGAGAAGACATGGATCAACCTCCCACTGACCAAATCAGCAAACAAGGAGGGTTACACATAACTAATGATCCAAGGGCACCTAAAATCAGTCAAGACTGATTAACCTTGGGTGAAAAGGGTTAACATGATTCAATGAGCTATCTAATCAATCCTAATTGACCACATTGGCCAGGTAAGTGAGATCATGGGTTGGGTTCCGCCATTAACCGTCTTGCCTAGACACCAACAGAGTTGGCCAGGTAAGAGGTAGCCCCAAAGAACCATGATCACAATGCCAAACTTACCTCGACACCAATCGATTCATCAGACTCGATTAGACTAGCCTAAAGACTCGGGCTTTCCACTGAGCCACAAATTAGATCCATTTAGATTATGGACTAATCAATCTAACTATTAGATAGATCTAGAGAAGAAATCCTAACTCAACTTTTGATTAGATTAGTTCTCTAACTTGTCCAATGAATCTAAACTTATGTCTAACCCAATCAAGGACCAAATAGAAGCTAACCCATGACCCTTAAGGCTTATTAAAATGACTTAAGATCTTTGAATCACATTCCTAGACTTCTTAGTCAATCTTAATTCAAAATTAAATTCAATAGTCTTAAATAAATTAAAATAATTTTAATTTATCATGTAAAACAATTTTACAAAAAATTCAAAATTTAAATTCACTGTTTTTAGCATTTTCTGCAACCAAGTGTCGACACTTTAAGAGAAAGTGTCAACTCAAGGCCTGAGACAGGGAACAGAAAATAGAACAACATGTTTTCTGGCATGCATCAAGTGTCGACACTTCAAGGGGCAAGTGTCGACACTTCAGGCTCAAGTGTCGACACTTCAGCCTGTCGTAGAACAAAAATAGAAAATAGAACTTAGGAAAAATTTTCCATGAGGCGACACTTCAAAGGCCAAGTGTCGACTCATAGCCTAAGACAAGGAAAACCAGTGATTTCAAATCTAATGTTTCTCCAAACATTCAATCAAAAACCGATCAATAAAAACTTTTAGATCTTATCTAAAGTGTCTTATGATCATGTCGACAGATTAAAACATTTTTAACCTACAAATTACTTTCTTCTTATTTTCTTTTTCATGAGCCTATCATAGTGGCACCCCTACATGCCATAGGAGATCCCATTGAATGAGAAGAGAGGGTCTTGCAGCCCTACTTCTCTCCTATGATTGGACGGCCAGGTGAAGCACTCAATCCAAGTACTTAAGAAGAAAGTAGATGATATTATAATCATGCTAGCATCATTTTACTACAAAATGAACCTATTGCTCTGATACTAATGAAGGTGAAAAATACCTACACCTAGCATACATTATGCAAGAAAGGAGGGTAAAAAATATGTATTTTAAAACATTCTTAAGACATGCATAGCGGAAGGCTCGGTAGATAGATCAAAACTATCAACCGATCTGCCCGCAACAGGATCTAGTATAAAAACCTAGCATGCATATAACATCAAAAACAACACAAATATAAAGGTCATACCTCTATACCTCAGCGAGTGCTGGAGAGAAGCAGTGAAGAGCTGTAAAGAGGAGGAGGGCGCTCGAGCCACACATGCATTTGAACTCTACAGGATGTCCACACCTGGGCTCGACACTGATCAACTCCCTCGGAGTGCTAGCTCTTCGGGATCCTTGGCCGATCTTCAACTTTCAGGAAGACAAAGATGAGTGCAGGAACCCCTTCCCAACCCCTAACTCCCAAGACCTAGCTAGAGTGCTAGGTAGCTCATACCCAATCCCAAAATCTCTCACACTTCTCAATCCTTTTCTCCCAAAAACTCTTTTGCTATTGTTGTCTAACCCTAGCAGCCACCACAATGTCCTACATTTATAGGGGCAGCAGGGAGAGGGAGAAGAAGGAAGGAGGAGAGATGAGAGGAGAGAATGGGGGAGAGGATCAAGGTCATTCTAAATTGGTCCAACCCAAAGAGGAAGGTATGACCTTCATACCATAAAACCTTGGAGCCAAAACTGGTTTGAATTCGAAATTCAAACCAGGTCAAAACCTGCACAAAAATTCTCCACGAAATCCTTCCAAAAATTTTGCACGTCACAGGAAGTGTCGACACTCGAAAATGGCCAAGTGTCGACACTTCACCAAGTGTCGACACTTCACCAAGTGTCGACACTTCACCAAGTGTAGACACTTCACCAAGTGTCGACACTTCACCAAGTGTCGACACTTCACCAAGTGTCGACACGTTCAAAATTTCAATTGTCGACACTTGGAACAAAATCAATCATATTGACTTCGAGTGACAATAAATGTTTCCCAATCATCGATTAGCCACAAGATCAGATAGAAATCCTCTATGGTGTGTGATCCCATAGGTTCGAACACTAAACCGGTAGCACTGAAACATTTTCAGTACCTGTCAAAGTCCTCATCTAGCAATGATATCCGACATCCAGATAGGTCGAAGATGCAGAGCACCTCACAAGAACCTCTGGCATATGGTTGCCGCATAATTCATCCCATTGATCTCATAATGCTCAGGATGACCTAGGGTTAGACTGCCAACCCTAATATGGTTTATCCAGATTATCTCTCAACCTCACAAGTTTTGTGACTCCTCACAAGAACTACCCTGGCTAATGTTTTGCTGAATTGAGACATAGTGAGTCATTCACTCCAAACTATTTGGAGAGGTCAATTCCATCTTGATCCACCATCGCTCCACAAGTACTTGACTACACCCAAAAACCTTCCATCACTGGATTAGAAATCCAGGTAGTCCGGCACCAAAGTATAGTGAATTGCTTGCAAGCTGCCATGGTGACCTTAGGTCTGAGGGATACATTTACCCATATCCCTTCGCGAGTAATCCTTTGGCAGAAGGGAGCTTCGCAGATGGTCACGTTCAGTGAAATGTCATACACTTCACTTGTATGTCATATCAGTGTCTACACACTCCTTGGTTAAGAGGACAACCAATAAATGTAACATACAACAACCTATACTTGATACATCATCATCCTATTAACAATGTATCATTTGGTTGTGAACCAGTTTAAGAACTACTTGATATATCCTCTCTATATCAAACAATGTAGTTCTAAGGACTCCATCAAATAAGAGTTCATTACAGAAAAATGTAAAATGATGGACAACCAGAAATAAATAACTTTTATTTATTATTAAAAATTTATATACAAGTACAAAATAGCACAACTATCTACAGCCTAGATGATTGGCTTTGGGACACAATTTCCAACACCAAGTGCATGAATCTGGTTCTGGTTAGGGAGGGCCTGCTGAATCTCCAGGTCTGCTAACTCTCCTCTTGGATCTTGACATGAATGAAAATTACAGGACTCGATCTAACTCACTTGATTGGATTGACTGGACTAAAATACTGGACCTAACTAGGTGGACTCAACTGGACTTAGATGTCTCACTTTATTATAGAACTCAAATAAAATAAAAAATAAAATAGAATAAAATAAAATGGACTTTCGTGTCCCCATCATTTCCCGAGAGTGGGAAGAACTCGACTCCATCGAATTAGGCTTAGCGGGGGTTTGATGGAACCGAAACTAATCAAATCAAAGCAAAAAAGGCTAGGTTCAAACTTTTTTTTCACCTTTTTTTAATCATCTCTGCTTTGAGATATGTGAAACTTTGAAATTCCTGCTGCTCTGAGAATCATGTGCTCTAGAAACCATACAGCTCCAGGAACCATGCAACACTGAAGTCGGCAACAGGGGATGGCACTGCTTTCACGTTCGTGCTGTCCCCTCTCTTCCTCTCGGACCGAACCAAGGAGCAATGGAGCGCTGTCGAAGGAGTTCGTCGGTGTCGGTGCTGGGCAAAGACTATTTGGCAGGGTGGGCCATGGAGTTGGCGGTGGCTGGTGACAGCAGCAGGGAGGAGTTCGATGGCCGGCGATGGTGCTGTGTGGAGATAGTGGCATGCACGATGGAAGTCACGATGGAGGTGGCTGGCGATGGTGGAGATCCATGTGGTGGCATGGGTGGATTTAGAGAAGAGGCAGATCCGGAGAGGGAATCAATGGGAGGCGGCATCGATGATGATCTTCGATGTCTGATTAGTGGTGGTGGATGGTTAGAGTACTGACAGTGAAGATGAACAAGGGCAGGGTGGAGGCAAGGTGACGCGGGCAGCACGGGCTCTGATCCGACTGTGTCGGGCATCACGACAACAGGGAGCCGGACGAGCGATGGTGAGGTGTTGAATGGAGAGATCGTTTGGGTTGTGGCGTCGATTGGAGGATGGGGCGGGAACTCTGGCCATGGCTTGGATCATCCAGATCAGCATCGGTGAAAGTGAAGGAGATGGCTCAATTGGGGTGGGCTCGGTTTGGGTGGGGTGCTCTGATCAGTGGTGTGGGCGACGGTGGTGGAGGCTGGATCTATCATGGAGGCGATGGAAGCTTTGGATGAACAGGGAGGCTGCGAAAGCTTTGGATGAACTGGTTTGGCATGGAGGATAAAGCATACCCTAATCCTTCATGCTCTGATTCCAAATTGATGCGGGACAGATGCACAAGGATGGATCGCTGGCGAGCATAGAAGTCACTAGGGATTAGGATTTGTAGGGGCTCACACAGATTCCCCTAGGAGGAAAAGCACATAGCAAAGGGCTTACACAGATGCCCTAGGGATCACACAGATATACTGAAAAGAAGGAGGAAGGGATCACACAGATACCATGGGCTCACACAGATGCCCTCATATAGTAAATCAAGGATCACGCAGATACCCTGGGCTTACACAGATGCCCTCACACGGTAAATTAGGAATCACACAAATACCCTGGGATCACACAGATCCTTCACACAGAACTCAAGAAATTTTATTCATCCATCGCATAAAAAATACAAGAGGGGGTGGGGTATTTATAGATTCACCCCAGGGTACATAACTTGAGGGCTAAGAAATCCTGACTTGTGGGCTAAGAAACCCTGGTGGACCTGGTCAATAGTAGGCCTTTATCTTGGATTGGAGCTCTCTCTTGTGGGCTTGGAGGCATGTAAGGGCCCAGGTGCATGAATCCGGTTCTGATTGGGGAGGGCCTGGTGAATCTCCTGGTATGCTAACTTTCCTCTTGGATCTTGACATGAATGAAAATTATAGGACTCGATCTAACTCACTTGATTGGACTGACTGGACTAAAAGACTGGACCTGACTAATTGGACTCAACTGGACTCAGTTGTCTCACTTTAATATAGGACTCAAATAAAATAAAAAATAAAATAAAATGGACTTTTGGGTCCCCATCACTAACAGACCAAGCTAGTTTACTATAAGCTTCATCATTTTATAATGATTGAAAAAATCTAGGTAGGACTTGGGCAAAGAGTTCAGAATTGCATCTTTTCCTAACTACTCATACAAGGAAAACCAGAGTATGCTCAGGAATTTGATTTGCTTAATTATGTATAATACATAATTAGTGACCGATGCCCTCTCATGCATCCGAGCATTGAAGATGCACAAGAGGTCTTGTAACTCTCAATGTTATCAAGTGTACCAAAGGACTCATTCAATACTTGAAGTATTTCCTTCAGCTGAGCATCCTCAAACTTGCAATTTAACTCATCATTCATTGCCACCTTCATTATGCAATGCATAGTGGTTCAGTCATTCAACCATTTCTGGTAAATGTCCCAGACTACACCACAAGCATTAGGAGTAAAATCCGTAGGTATTGGCTTTGTAATCATATATAAGATCCTTTCATACTCTAGGATAATCTTTAATTTTCGATCTACCTATTAAAATTGGATCCTGTTAATTTGTCATTATCTAACAATGATCGGAGCGACAAGGTGGTAACCATACTAAAACAAAAACATAAGACTAATTTAGTAATAAATTATTTAATCCTAAAGGCTTGGACTTTAGTCTAAAGGTTCATCCACTATTTTATATGAATTGATAGTCTTTACCTCTAATCCAAGAAATTACATTAATTTATGTTGGGAATTATGTTCCAAAGCCAATCGCTTAGGCTGTAGGTGGTTGTGCTTAGTATTGTAATTTGTATATGAATTAATAAAACTTTATTTTGGCAGCTCATCACATTATTCCTTTTCCTATAATGAACTTAATTTATGTGATGAAGTCCTTAGGACTACACTGACTTCGATATAGAGAAGATATATCGAGTGGTCCTTTAAAAAGGTTTACAACCAAAGGATACATTGTACAGGACGGTAATGTATCAGGTGTAGGTTGTTGTGGTTCACATCATTTGGTTATTCTCTTGACCAAAAAAGTGTGGTGACACTGATGTGATCTGCAAGTGGGATGTGTGACATCTCATTGAACATGACTCCATAGAGCTCCTTTCTGTCAAAGGATTGCTCGTGATTGGATATGGGTATATGTGTCCCTCCGACCTGAGGTCACTATGGTAGCTTGCAAGCAACTCTCTGTGCTTTGGTGTTGGACTATCTGGATTTCTAATCTGGTGATGAAAGGTTTCTGGGTACAGGCAAGTACTTGTGGAGCAGTGGTGGACCGAGATGGAATTGACCTGTCCAAGTTGTTTGGATTAAATGTCTCGCAGTGTCTCAATTTAGCAAATCCTCGACCGGGATAGTCTGAGTGAGGAGTCACTGGACTTGCGAGGTTGAGACATGTTGTGGATTGACTAAGTAAGGGTTGACAGTCTAACCCTAGGTTATCTTAAGCATTGGAGGTCAAAGGGATTAATTATATGGTAACCATATGCCAGAGGTTCGATAGATTGCTCTCGCATCTTCGGCCTATCTGGATGCCAGGACCCATTGCTAGATGGTATCTTGTGCTGGTACTGGAAGTGTTCTAGAGCTACCATTTAGGTTCGAACCATGAGGTCACACATCATAGAGGATTTCTTCCTGATTCGGGAGCCGATTAATGATTGGGAATCGTTTCAATATTAAGGTTAAATGGACTAATTGAGCACACATTGGATTTTTTATGATCTACCTGGTCTGATTTGGATCATTCAGGATTGGTTTGGGTCAACCAAGAATTGTTCCTGGTAGACTAGGACTAGACCAATTTTCTTATTGATCGAGTTTGGTCGGACTGGGGTTTAATGAACCGATTTTTAGGTCTTGCTGAATTGTTTTAAATCTTGGATTTTTACACATTGTTTTCTCCCTCTTCCTCTCTCTCGGATACCCTATTTTTATCGTGTGTTTGGATATGTTCAGCATGTTGATTGGATGAAGCTTGGGATTTCAAATCTTGATCCTTTGCATCGTGATCTGGTAGGATCTCTCGGTGATCTCTCCCGATCGTCTTTCCTCTCTCTTTCCATTTTGTTTTTCCTCTTTGATTCACGGGAGGAAACTGAACAAGATCCCTACTCCTGGATTCATTGACGGTCCCCGATTGCTAGGGTTTCTCCTAGCTAGAGAAGTAGTGTATGCTTAAGGTGGAGTTTGGGTAGTCTTGGAGAAGACCATCCGTGAGTTTTCTTTTTGGTTTTCTTTGCTCCACTTATCCATGACCTATTCATTGATTCCTAGAGGACTAGCATCCTTTTGGGAGTTGGATCAGCGAGAGCCCATGCATGGATACTCTAGAGGGTGGACATTTGGATACCTCGAGAGGTTGGATCGATCTTTTCTTCTTCTTGTTGTTTGCAGATCTAATTTGTTGTTGAAGAAGTTCAACTGGCTGCGCTAATTTGCTGTTGAAGGGAGCCAACTTCTTCCTGCTTTGATCCAAATTCAGTCCAAAAGGTATGTTAATTCCTTTATGTTATCATGCATGTTTAGATCTAGAAATTATCATATTGTTTATATTTATTGCACTTTCCTATACATGCCAGTGTATCTATTTCATGCATCAAATTTATGTTAGATCCTGTGCATGAGTAAGTTTTTCCGTATGCATGTTTAAAATTTTTAATTATGCAATACCTACTCACTAGTGTAGCATGCCTATGGTAGGCGTCCGATGCACTAGTTTTCCTTTCAATTTTCTAGCGGGTATTGTTGCCCAGTAAGCAAAATAAGAGGGGGGTGAATTGGGTTTCTAAAAATTATTTGCAACTATGTGTGCCAAATCAATAAACATAACAAGTGCTAGAGAGATGCAAGTGTAATGTGCTCTTAAAGAGTGTGTAGTGATAATTTAAATACAATGAAAGTAAGAGCAAGTAAAGAGGAAACAATCAACCACAAACACAAGGCAAGTATAGTGGTTCGGTGCTTTCCAAGGCATCTACATCCACTCCCCAAGGTCCACTTGGGAATTCACTATAATCATACATGATTATAGCCAATTAGTTTTTCGGGCTCACTAAGCAAAACTCCTTTTGGTTTTCACAAGGCTCACCAAAAGAAACCTCTAGTTTTCAAAGGCTAACCAAAAACCTCCTTGGTTTTCAACTAGGCTAATCAAAAACCTCCTTGGTTTTCTTCTTAGGCTCACCAGAAACCTTCAAAACAAAGTATGAATTAAAGTATAGAATACAAGAAAAGCTTTCTAATAAAAGTTGTTATCTCTTTGAAGCTTGATGAAGATGCTTGTCTTCGATTCGATGAAGCATCAATCAATGCTCAAAAGTTGTTGGACTTGAAGGCTCTTGATTGCTTTGAATGCTTGAAGGCTTCTTTTCTTAGAAGTAATTGCTCTTAATGAATGCATGAGTGAATGCACTTGCTTTCTTTCTTTTTCTTATTCTTTATTCTTTCTTTTTTTTATTGATTCCACTTCAATTTGAATCACTTAAATACCATCCCAAGGCTTAAGAGAGGGTTTATGACTGTTAGAGACATGAAACTAGTCGTTGGGAGCTAAAAGGACCGAGTTCTGCATTTGAAAAACTAACCATTACTATTCTCAGAACTCCAAGTGCCGATACTTCAGGCTGTGAGTCGATACTTAAATCCCATGAGTTGACTCCTAGTTCAAAATTCTTCATTGAAACTCTGGAAATCTCAGGTGAGTCGACACATCATCTGGTGAGTCGACACATAAGTCAGCACTTGACATCCATGAGTCGACACTTGAAGCAAATCTTAGATTTCAACATGCTCTAAAATATTCTATCTTAGGCTTTGAGTCGATCCTTGAGTCGACACCGTGAGTCAACACTTGAGTTGCATGAGTCGACACTTCAAGCGTGCCATCTGAAACTTCTTTCTACGTGCCGGTTTGAGTCGACACTTGCACTGTCATGAGTCGATACTTGAACTGTGAGTCAACATTTTGAGTCGACACTTGTTGAAACTTCTTTAAAAAAGATAGAAATTCTGCTGAATCCTTTTTCAACTGAACTCATTAATTCCTTTCAAGCAAGTCTTAAATACTTAAGTCCATTAATCACTGATGTTTCATCCATAGAAAGGGCTTCTTCAATCTTTTGATAAGCAGTTCAATATAGCTGATTTGATGAGTACCTTTTTTATTAAAAACATACTTCAAAGAACTGTTAGTACTCAAACATACTTAAATATTTTGTTTATCATCAAAATCAATAATGGAGTCAATAATCTCCCCCTTTTTGATGATGACAAAATCTTTAAGTATATTCCATATGATAAGCTCTTAAAAATTTTTAATAGTATAAATCTTAATGCAATTTGTATCAGAGTAAAGAAAAAAGGTAAAAGTTTAAGTCGAGAAGATCATTTGAATTGAATTAGAACTATAAGAAATATCAGAGCTAAAATTACATGAACCATGATACTCAAAATGTGTATCAAAGTTAAAACAAACTTTAAGAATAAAAATTTTAGCATTGAAACATAATGAATGTAATCAAAAGAAAAATCTTTGAACAAGAGATTGAAGAGTATAGATACTCTCCCTCAAAAGGTGATTCAAAAAATTGAATTTCAAAGAGTTTTCATAAACTAAAAAATTGATTTCAAAGATTTTGCAAGAAATTTTAGCAAACTGATTACTCCCCCTCATTCATTGCTCTAATTTTTCTTTTTCTTTTACTCTCACTCTTAGTTTTCTCTTTCACATCAAACTAATTTTCATTTAATTCTCCTCCTTTATCATTTACCGATAACAATTCATTCTTTTCTCTTTTATCTCTCACTTATCTTTCACTTATCTCTCCCCATTTTGTCATCATTAAAAAAGGTTAGAGAGAAGAAAAGATGATAATTACAGGAATTGAGCAATAATCATAAGAGGTAATATCCAAAGACAAAATATTAATATAAAAACTTTCATTCATTGAAATCCAAATTTTATACATTTCATACATTGATACACACATAGATACATGATAATAAATAAACTTAGATGCATACAAGTAGTGCTGAAATGTAAACTATCTGAACATAAAGACTATCCTATGGAGTAGCCTCATCATCAAAGGATCTAATCTCGATCAGTCCAGTATCTCTAGAAGGTTGGGATCATAGCCACATGGGTCAAAGATCAGAGAGTCTGGTCCGAGTCGGTCTCGATACATTACGACGGCCTCGTCCTCTATGTCTGACATAAGCTCTGCTTCTGGCTGGTGCAAAAGAGGTAGAAGCTACATCAGTAGCAGGAACAGAATGGACCGAAGTGGCTATATCAAAATCAGTAGGAAGGGTGGTATGATAAAAAATAGGTCCAGAGTCAAGATGTTGGAAACCAGGGATATAAAATCCCAATTTTTTGATAAGGAAAGATGTATGAATAGGTGGAGAATGTAACATGGAAGTATCAGAAGATGGAATGATAAGAGTAGGTGCAGGAAAGGAAGTGTGAACATTAGGTCTGGAGAGAGGAGTGGATAAAATCGGACTCTAAAATTATCAGGGTGTATCAAAAATGGGACTCCTAGAAGTATCAACTGCAATCTCCAGCTCTGGCTCCATCATAAAATCTGTCACATCAAACTCTACGAAGTCAGACTAATTATTTCTCATATCAGGTGCTGGAGCAGGTGGTGCTAGAGGTGTAACAGATGGAGCTGAAGGTGAAGGAGCTTTGGCAGAAGTAAATCTCTCCATAGTAGCCAGAATAACTGAGATACCACTACTAAGATCTTGATGGCTCTCTCTCAACTCCACATGTGTCCTGTCAACTTTCTGATGAATGATCATCACCTCAATCTCAATGCTAGTGACCTTATCTTTTAAACCATCTCCGTGCTAGGAAAATCTGTCTGTGCAGTAGTGGCTGGCTAAGGCTGAGGAGTAGGATCTAGCTATGCCGAAGGCTCGGGCTGGACCTCAGGGATATCACCATGTGGCTCTGAGGGCCCTGCCTCACTTGAAAAGATATGCTCCTCCTCTACCACATCATCATCTCTATCAGTGGCCTGACTATATATCTGTCATCTCCACTGACCTTTGACAAGCTAGTAACCCATCTAGTGAAGTGATCTAATGTCATAGACGTCTGTGTGAAGTAGCTGTCTGTAAGGCTCGTCATCTACGACCACTCTATAAGCTCTAAAGAGCAACGTCAATCCCATCCTGTAGGGTAGACACAGTCTCTGGCTGATTGATGTCTCAGTCAACTGATGTACCATGAGCACTGGGAGGCATACTAGAGTGTGCTATACCAAAGAAACCATGACCAAAAGCTCATGCTTTGGGATGAAGTCGAATCATTCGATCTTCATTAGAAGAATCTGGGCTATAGTGTGGTGCAGTAACCTCATCTTAGGTGACAATCTCGAAGTGACCACATGGTTCCCTCAAGAAGATCATCTTTCTCAAAAATGCATCGGAGACCACTGAATCTATCCACTAGAGCATCCATAATAGATCCTCTTATAGGGATGTCCCATACTTTGCTCAGAATCTCAGTGGATACTAGAACATCTCTGCCATGGACATGTGCAATCTAGCCATCACTACCTCGGGCAAGTGAATCGTAGAACTCTCAATTCAGTCCTGGGTAGAATCTCTCTGATAGTGAACAAAACGGTGTAAGACCTGCACCCCTCAGCCACTGGCCAATCCTTAAGTGCTGCTGGTCTAGAAAATCGAAGTCCACACAACATCCTCTGATGATGATCTTCGATCCCATTTATTGCCGACCTTACAGTTGTGGCCTGCAGCTGCGAGTTGGCTTCGGATTTCGATTCCCTTTACTTCGGAATCCTAACATTCTCAGACCTGCAAAACAAGGTTAGAGACCCGGGCTGGGGGTTCCGGCGGGGGCACTCTAACGATCAAGTTAGAGAGCAGCAAAGTGGAACAGATCCACTAAGGCAGATCCCTGTTGGGTCTCCGTGCTTAGATGAATCTTTGATGAAAAGATAAGTGAAAATAAGCAAGAACGAGAGGGGTCAGCACTCCGCTTCTTGCGACTGGGCTCAGGCAAGCTCGACTTCGGCTGAGATGGACCCCTCTAGGGGTGCCACCTAGCGAAGGAGCAGAGGTTCCTGGCTTGACTTTGGCCGAGATTGACCCGTCTGGGGGTGCCACATGGTGAAGGAGTAGAGGCAGGCCCACTTCGGCGAGGTGGACCCCTCCTGGGTTGACACCTGGCGAAGGGACAGAGGTGCCAAGCTCAGCTTGAGGTGGGCGTGACCGCTGGTCAGGCCACCCGGCATGAGAGCTCGAAAGAGAACACCGTGCGACACTGCTTGGCCGCCAGCTGGGTCTGACGCGTACTCCACATCAGCGATCTTGCCATATCACCATCCTATTTACTACAGGAACAAGGGGTGTGGCAGGAACATCAGGCACATCTGTTGCTTTATCCTCTTGCCTGGCCTTCATTCTTCTCTCTTCCTCCTGAATGGATGGTCTAGGATGCCAGATAACTTGTTTTCTAGGCCCCATTGCAAGGAAATAAGGTAGGAAAGCAAGACCAGGAGAGAACCTAGGGTTTCTATGGTGCAAAAACAGTGAAATATGATAATAAGCAGTGAGAAATCGAAGAGAACCTATCCCAAATAGAGAAACGGGCGGTTGAATTAGAGATTGGAGGGAAGAGGATGATGGAGCTCGGTTTGGGGATGAGTTGGCTCTAACTAGAGTTAAAATATGAAGAAAATACTTCGTTTTCTCATTTTATCTCGATCTGTTGCCGTTCAAGTGTCAACTCACAACACAGGTCAGTGTCGACACTTCAACTTAAAATCATGAAAAAATGGAAAAATGATCATTGATCAAAATAGAACAGGATTTTAATGAATTTAGAGTGATTAAACATGATTTACAAGCAATTTTGATCAATCAAATGTTAAAAATTATGAAGAGATGGAAATTTCACTCAAAAGGGTTGATGACCCCTAATTCTCTTCTAATCATACTGAACTGATCCTCTTGGAGAGGTTTAGTCAGTATGTTAGCTAGTTGCATTTCAGAACAAACAAATTCCAGCATAATATCATTATTTTCAACATGATTTCTAATAAAATGATACCTAATTTCAATGTGCTTACTTCTAGAGTGTTGAACAGGATATTTAGTTAAATTTATAACACTAGTGTTATCACATCTTATGCGGGTCTTAGTTAAATTAATTCTAAAATCTTTAAGTTGTTTCTTAATCCACAAGATTTGAGCACAACAACTTAGTGCTGCAATATACTCAGCCTCAACTGTGGATAGTGCAACTGAAGTTTGTTTCTTGCTAAACCAGGAGATTAAGTTAACTCCAAGAAATTGTCAAGTTTCACTTGTACTTTTTCTATCTAATTTATACCCAGCAAAATTAACATCTGAATAACCAATTAAATCAATAGATAAATCTCTAGAATACCACAAGCCAATACTATTATACCATATAAATATTTAAATATGAGCTTAACAGCTAACAAATGAGATTGTTTTGGATCAGACTGATATCTAGCACACATACAAATACTAAACATGATATATGGTCTACTAGCAGTCAAATATAATAAAGAACCAATCATTCCTCTATATAGTTTCTGATCAATAGATTTACCACAATTATCTTTATCAAATTTATAAGAGGAGCTCATAGGTATTCCTATTGATCTGGTAGTCTCCATCCCAAACTTCTTTAAGATTTCTGGTGCGGGCACCAAACTCAGAAGAAGACTTCAGAGCTCCATTTGGATCTCTGATTGACATTGCCCGAGAAATTAGGGTTTGTAATAAAGGTTGACCTGGTCAACCAGTTTATTTATTTTATTTATTTCTTGAGTCACCATTTAAATTTTGTTGAGTCATGTTGACTCGGTGCAAGTCCCAATGTGGTTTCAATTTGGTCCAAAATGGTGCCACATTTCTCTTCCAATCAACTCAAGGTTCAAGCAAGTGGAGGCCACACTCCAAGCCACATGCCCAGCCACACTCCGAGCACACGCCAGAGTCCAGGAGGCGCCATAGAGGCATCCCAGTGTCATGGTCCCCACATCCAAAGAAGAAAAAATCAAATTGGAGGCTAAATTAAAGGAGGCGCCCACACCTGCCTAATTTACCTAAGCAAAGAAGGAAGAAAACCTCTCTTGGAGAAGAAATCAAAGAAGGACATCCAACCTACTCCTAATTGAAGTTCAAATCAAAATCAAAGAGCTTAACTTGGAGTGGAAGAAAAGAAGAAATACCATAAGAAGAAGAGGACTCCAAATCCAAATCCAACTCCAAAGGAGGTGCCATAAAAGTTCCAAAACAATTCCTTTATGGCCGTCCCAATTTTTTTTGGACTCTTGGTCGGCCAAGGGAGAGGATTTTCTACCTAATCTAGGGGTTGGAAGAGTTTAGTCCCACATGGAATTTGTACAAGCTAGGAGAAAATTTTAGGTCTATATAATAGACCTCTCTTTGTAACTTTAGAAAATCAATGAAGAAAAATTATTTTTGCTATTCTCTTGTGTTGAGCAACCTAGGTTTCTCTTCTTCCGCACTATTCTAAGTGTTGAGCTCCGTGAGGGGGTAATCCGGGTTCCATTGGAGCCTTGAGGAGGTGAGAGATCTCCATCTTTATCCAAAACCCTAGGTTAGCCACTTGAAATTCCAAAACCCTAGCCACCTTTCATTATTTTCCATCCACCAAACCCTAGATCCATCCATCTCCCATGGCCTCTCTCTCTCTACAGTCCAGGCCGTCCACCTTCATCCAGATCCAGTCCGGCTACTTCAGATCCAGAGCAAGTTCCAAGGAAAATCACATCAGCATCCAGGAGAATCCAGTTTTCAGCAATTTCGATCTTCAAGTTCATCAACCTGGTAAATCTTTTCCTTGACTCTCTGATTCCATCAATTGTTTTTCTTCTCTTCCAGATCTTGATTTCAGGAGAAGCCAACCCGCCAAAGGACCAGTATTGGAGGATCCATTACGAAGATATCCGACTCCGAGGATCCAACAATCTGCTCGGGAGAGTTCTTCCACCAAAATCTGTGAAGATCATTGTCTGGTTAGATAAACCTTCCCTTCTCTTTATTTCTATTTTGTTGAAAGCTCGGAGTGAAAGCCTAGGTCTGGGAGTTTCTCAACCCCCAGCGATCCGTTGCTTCTAAACTACTCTGATAATTTAGTTTCCTTAAAATTATGCTTTCAATTATCATATTAGTATCTTTCAATGTTAGGTTAACTTTTCTTTGATTTGAAGCCAACTTCTACAAACCTATAAAAACAACAAAAAAATTAGTTAATCTTAATTTACTTCCGCATCGCATCCCTTTATTTGTTCTGCATCATTTTTGGTATCAGAGCCCAGTCTAGGGTTTCTGATTTGCTTGCTTGCTTGTGTTGATTGTTCTCTTTTTATTTTGTCTGCTCGAAGTAGACTCCCCAGGACGTCCGGTCCTAGGAACTAAGCGAGGCGCAAGCCTCCTCCTCCCATTCCACGGGGTGTTCCTAGGGCGTGTAGGGGATCCATTGGGTTATAACTTCGTAGCAGGGATTATAAACGGGGAAGACAATCTAGTTGCAGCCCGTAATTGCCATATTATCTGAATTATTTCTCCCTGCATAAAACTCCGAATTGCATGATTTTTGATTCGTTGAAACCAGTATAATTGAACCTATTTTCCATAATTTTTCTGAGATTTATTGGTTTCGGTAAAAACTCTGAGAATTAAAATACAGCAACTCTGTTTTTTTGTGTTCTGCAATTCAATTCTTTTTTGGAGTGATCATCTCATAATTTACTTAAGGGCAATTGAGCATCTAAGATAAGGGGAGGAGTTGATTACCTCTCCTTAGCCCAAAACCACCATCCAATCATTCGAACCTAGACCTAATTTAAAATCAGTTAGACCTAATTTGCCCTAGTGGGCTAGGGACACCAATTGGTCGGGTCTAGGCTAGTGTTGAGTCAGTTTGCTGAGTTATTCTGTGTGTGCTTAGCACTCAGTGTCTAGAACGGTGGTTCAGGGACTACATCCCGAAGGGCTTGTGTGCTGGTCTGCCTACCTGGCCAATCACTGATTGGTGTCTAGGATTGGCGATCAGGGACCTAACACTCCCCTTACACCTGCCTGGCTGAGTCCTGAGTTACTACAGGCTAGCTTGCCACTCTGATTGGGCATCTAGTTTGGACTCTAGGTCTAGTGATCCAGTAGTCGATTTAGTCTAGTCTCATTTTGTGTGCTTGCTTGAATCATCATGTCTACCAGAAACGGAGTGCCATATCAACCTGGTCAAACCCAACCTGATTTAGAGGCCATGATCAGAACTCTTACTGAAAGTATGGCTAAAATGAATCAGGATATGACAAACACTGTGGCCCAGTTTAGCGCACAAATTCATGAGGATCTTACCCAACTTAGGGACCGAGTCCAAGTACTTGAAGAACCTAGACATCGGAATTGGACTCCTGACCCCGATTTTAATGTGCCTCAGCCTCACCCACATCAGGAGCCTAGAAGGCCTTTATATAGAGATCCTGAACCTAATCATAGGAGGCCTGACCCAGAGCCTGAAGATAGAGATGATAGGTTCATCAGGAACATCAAATTAGATGCACCCACTTTTGATGGTAGTCTGAACCCTAAGGTATATTCTGATTGGGAGGGTGAGATGGATCAATACTTTGAGTGGTATGCTATGTCTGAGGAGAGGAAATACAAGTTTGCCAAGATGAAATTAGTGCGTCAAGCTAGGTTATACTGGGGAACATTGAGCTAACCACTAGGAGACGGAATGTTGAGCCCATAACCACTTGGCAGGGTATGAAAGAAAAACTGAGAGATAAATACCTACCCATTTCATACCAGCAAAACCTGTTAGACCAATGGCAAAACCTGAAACAAGGAAACCGATCTGTCTCAGACTACATAACTACTTTTGATGAATACCTAATGAGATGTGATGTGAGTGAAGCCCACGAAGTCACTTTGTCTAGATTTAGGGCTGGACTGAGGGAAGATATCAAGAGAGAACTATTTCTGAGAGAGGTTACTAATCTAGACCAAGCCTACCAGATTGCACTGAACACTGAGAAATTTCAGAGAGGACCTATACCTTCTAGGGTTAGTGCCCCAATCCCAAGGAATGGACCTAGTCAAGTTATCCCTAGTAAACCTTTTCAGGGTACTTCTACCCCTAGGCCCATGGACAAAGGTAAGGCACCTGACACCCAGAGAACCCCTAGTTCAAATATCACCTGTTTTAAGTATCAGAAACCAGGTCACATTTCTAGTCAGTGTACTGCCATAGCCTGTTTCAAGTGTCATAAGGTAGGTCATGTTGCTAGCCAGTGCCCACGGAGATCCCTTTACATAGAAGAGGGAGAGAATGATAATTTCGAGCCCAGTGAGGAATTTGAAGAAGTTTATGAGGCCGGAATGAATTTGGTTGAGGAGTATGAAGGAGAGGAGGAACCCAATGAATCTGACCAATTAGGAGTTGTAAGATGCATCCTATCCCAGAATCTAGTTCAAGAGGATTGGCGTAGGACTAACATCCTACAAACTTTTCTTAAATTAGGGGATAAGGTATGTAAGATCATCATAGATAGTGGGAGCTGTGTAAATGCCATCTCTACTAGCACTGTCAAGATGTTAGGCTTAATCCCAGTTCCCCATCCCAACCCCTATAAGGTTTCTTGGGTAGATTCTACCTCCATACCCATCCAATCTAGATGTCAAGTCCAAATCCAAATGCAATCTTATCACGAAAAGATTTGGTGCGATGTCTTACCCATGGGGGTGAGCAGTATAATTCTCGGAAGACCTTGGTTGTATGATCATGATGCCACCCTCTTAGGAAAATCCAATACCTGTGTCTTTAATTTCAAAGGGAAGAAGATTACGATCCATTCCGTTCCCCCTAAGGACAAGGTAACTAAAGGAGTTGGTAAGGTTAAGGAGATGAAAACTGGAGTGAACCTAATCAGTGCTAAGGATCTAGAACAAGAAATTCATAGTGGTTCACCCATCTGGATGCTGACTGCTAAGGAACTTAGAACTTCGGAACCCTCAGAGCCTCCTCAAGAAGTTAAACCTGTGTTAAAAGAATTTGAGGATGTCTTTCCCGAGGATTTGCCAGACCACCTTCCACCTCTTAGGGATATCCAGCATGCCATAGATCTAATCCCAGGAGCGACTTTGCCCAACTTGCCCCATTACAGGATGAATCCATCTGAGCATGAAGAACTGCAAAAGCAGGTTGGAGAATTATTGAGGAAGGGGTTTATTAGAGAAAGTCTTAGCCCTTGTGCAGTCCCAGCCTTACTGACCCCAAAGAAAGATGGCACGTGGAGGATGTGTGTTGACAGTCGTGCCATCAATAAAATTACAATCAAATATAGGTTTCCCATCCCTAGACTAGATGACATGCTTGATATGATGGCTGGTGCAATGGTTTTTTCTAAGATTGATCTCAAAAGCGGCTATCATCAGGTTAGGATTAGACCCGGGGATGAATGGAAAACTGCTTTCAAAACTAAGGATGGTCTTTATGAATGGGTTGTTATGCCTTTTGGGTTGTCCAATGCCCCTAGTACTTTCATGAGAATTATGACCCAGGTACTTAGAGCTTTCATAGGAAAATTTGTGGTGGTCTATTTTGATGACATCCTGATCTATAGTAAGACCCCAACAGATCACCTAGACCACCTTAGAGCAGTCTGCCAAGTTTTGAGGAATGAGAGACTCTACGGTAATCTTAAGAAGTGTGAATTCATGACTAGTAGAGTTATCTTTCTTGGTTTTCTAGTAACCCCTGACGGCGTGGCGGCCGATCCTGAGAAGATTAAGTCCATAGTAGACTGGCCAGAGCCAACCAATGTGCATGAAGTTAGAAGTTTCCATGGCTTGGCTACCTTCTATAGGCGATTCATCAAGGGGTTTAGTACTTTAGCTGCTCCAATCACTGATTGTATTAGGAAGGGAGAATTTCATTGGACTAAGTCAGCCCATAAAGCCTTCCTAGATCTTAAGGATAAAATGACCCAGGCACCCATTCTGAGATTACCCGATTTTTCTAAAGTATTTGAGGTTGCCTGTGATGCTTCAGGTGTAGGAATAGGTGGAGTCCTAAGCCAAGAGAATCATCCCATAGCATTCTTTAGTGAAAAACTTAATGATGCTAAGCTTAGGTATTCTACCTATGATAAGGAATTTTATGCGGTGGTGCAAGCTTTGCGTTACTGGAGACATTATTTGCTACCGCAGGAATTTGTACTATTTTCGGACCATGAGGCTCTTAGATTTCTGAACTCCCAAAAGAAGCTTAACCCTAGGCATGCTAAGTGGGTAGAATATATCCAGTCCTATACTTTTGTCCTGAAACATAAGGCTGGAGTTGAGAATAAGGTAGCTGATGCCCTTAGTCGCCGATCTCTGTTATTAACTTCTGTTAGAACTGAGGTCATAGGGTTTGAGCAAATCAAAGAGGAATATGAGTCTTGTCCGGATTTCACAACTGTGTATCAGGATCTAGTTCAAGGACCATCTAGTAATCACCAGGATTATACCCTTGTAGATGGTTTTTTGTTCTTCAAAAATAGGCTTTGCATCCCTAGAACTTCTCTTAGGGAATTTTTGATTTGGGAAATCCATGCTGGAGGTTTAGCTGGCCATTTTGGAAAAGACAAGACCATTCTAGCTATTGAAGACCACTTTTTCTGGCCTAGCTTAAAAAGGGATGTAGCTAATATTGTAGCTAGATGTCGAACCTGCGCTGTTGCCAAACAGCGAAAACAAAACACTGGCCTTTATACCCCACTCCCTGTCCCAGATCATCCTTGGCAAGATGTGAGTATGGATTTTGTGTTAGGTTTACCTAAGACCCAGAGGAGACATGATTCTATCTGTGTCGTAGTCGACCGATTCTCTAAAATGGCCCACTTCTTGCCTTGTTCCCAAACTTTTGATGCGTCTAAGGTAGCCACACTTTTCTTCAATGAGATAGTTAGACTCCATGGCCTACCTAAGACAATCGTTTCAGATAGGGATGTCCGGTTCACCAGTTACTTTTGGAAGACCCTTTGGCATAAGTTAGGGACAAAACTTAAGTTTTCAACTGCCTATCATCCCCAAACTGATGGCCAAACTGAAGTAGTGAACCGTAGCCTAGGAAATCTGCTGAGATGTCTTGTTGGTGAAAATACCAGAAATTGGGATTTATACCTACCAAGGGCAGAATTTGCGTACAACGACTCGGTCAATAGGTCTACGGGTAAGAGTCCATTTGAAATTGTACATGGGTACAAACCTTACACACCTCTTGACCTAGTCCCTTTACCTGTCCACACTCGAGTCTCCGAATCTGCTGAGAATTTTGCACAGCATATAAAAGACTTGCATAAAGAAATTCATGCCAAAATAAATTTAAGTAATGAAACTTATAAGAAGTTGGCTGATACTCAAGGCGAGTCAAATCTTTTGTTGAGGGAGACTATGTGATGATTAGGTTAAGGCCTGAACGGTTTCCTCCTGGAACCGTTAGAAAGTTACATGCTAGGGGAGCTGGACCATTTAGAGTGGTAAAGAGAGTAGGATCCAATGCCTATGTGCTCGAGTTGCCTCCAGAACTAGGCATTAGCTCTACTTTCAACATTACAGACTTAGTAGAGTACAGGGAGCCAGCTGTGATTCCTAGTGAGCCTTTTGAGCCTAACCCTATCATTGAGAGTGATCCCGACCCTGTGTGTCCACCAACAAACTGGCCTGTGAGGAAAGAGCAGATTGAAAAGATCCTGGATGATCAGGTTATCTCTACTCGTAATCGAGGATACCAAAGTTACCTGGTCCGCTGGCAAGGAAGGCCAGATTCTGATGACTCTTGGATCTCCCGAGAAGAATTACAAGAATTGGACCCAGACCTCTTGGAGAGATACCAGAGCCAACTTGAGCCTTACTCGACAGGGTCGAGTTCCTCCCACCCTGGGAGAATTGGTGCGGGCACCAGACTCAGAAGAAGACTTCAGAGCTCCATTTGGATCTCTGATTGACATTGCCCGAGAAATTAGGGTTTGTAATAAAGGTTGACCTGGTCAACCAGTTTATTTATTTTATTTATTTCTTGAGTCACCATTTAAATTTTGTTGAGTCATGTTGACTCGGTGCAAGTCCCAATGTGGTTTCAATTTGGTCCAAAATGGTGCCACATTTCTCTTCCAATCAACTCAAGGTTCAAGCAAGTGGAGGCCACACTCCAAGCCACACGCCCAGCCACACTCCGAGCACACGCCAGAGTCCAGGAGGCGCCATAGAGGCATCCCAGTGTCATGGTCCCCACATCCAAAAAAATCAAATTGGAGGCTAAATTAAAGGAGGCGCCCACACCTGCCTAATTTACCTAAGCAAAGAAGGAAGAAAACTTCTCTTGGAGAAGAAATCAAAGAAGGACATCCAACCTACTCCTAATTGAAGTTCAAATCAAAATCAAAGAGCTTAACTTGGAGTGGAAGAAAAGAAGAAATACCATAAGAAGAAGAGGACTCCAAATCCAAATCCAACTCCAAAGGAGGTGCCATAAAAGTTCCAAAACAATTCCTTTATGGCCGTCCCAATTTTTTTTGGACTCTTGGTCGGCCAAGGGAGAGGATTTTCTACCTAATCTAGGGGTTGGAAGAGTTTAGTCCTACATGAGAATTTGTACAAGCTAGGAGAAAATTTTAGGTCTATATAATAGACCTCTCTTTGTAACTTTAGAAAATCAATGAAGAAAAATTATTTTTGCTATTCTCTTGTGTTGAGCAACCTAGGTTTCTCTTCTTCCGCACTATTCTAAGTGTTGAGCTCCGTGAGGGGGTAATCCGGGTTCCATTGGAGCCTTGAGGAGGTGAGAGATCTCCATCTTTATCCAAAACCCTAGGTTAGCCACTTGAAATTCCAAAACCCTAGCCACCTTTCATTATTTTCCATCCACCAAACCCTAGATCCATCCATCTCCCACGGCCTCTCTCTCTCTACAAGTCCAGGCCGTCCACCTTCATCCAGATCCAGTCCGGCTACTTCAGATCCAGAGCAAGTTCCAAGGAAAATCACATCAGCATCCAGGAGAATCCAGTTTTCAGCAATTTCGATCTTCAAGTTCATCAACCTGGTAAATCTTTTCCTTGACTCTCTGATTCCATCAATTGTTTTTCTTCTCTTCCAGATCTTGAGTTCAGGAGAAGCCAACCCGCCAAAGGACCAGTATTGGAGGATCCATTACGAAGATATCCGACTCCGAGGATCCAACAATCTGCTCGGGAGAGTTCTTCCACCAAAATCTGTGAAGATCATTGTCTGGTTAGATAAACCTTCCCTTCTCTTTATTTCTATTTTGTTGAAAGCTCGGAGTGAAACCCTAGGTCTGGGAGTTTCTCAACCCCCAGCGATCCGTTGCTTCTAAACTACTCTGATAATTTAGTTTCCTTAAAATTGTGCTTTCAATTATCATATTAGTATCTTTCAATGTTAGGTTAACTTTTCTTTGATTTGAAGCCAACTTCTACAAACCTATAAAAACAACAAAAAAATTAGTTAATCTTAATTTACTTCCGCATTGCATCCCTTTATTTGTTCTGCATCATTTTTGGTATCAGAGCCCAGTCTAGGGTTTCTGATTTGCTTGCTTGCTTGTGTTGATTGTTCTCTTTTTATTTTGTCTGCTCGAAGTAGACTCCCCAGGACGTCCGGTCCTAGGAACTAAGCGAGGCGCAAGCCTCCTCCTCCCATTCCACGGGTGTTCCTAGGGCGTGTAGGGGATCCATTGGGTTATAACTTCGTAGCAGGGATTATAAACGGGGAAGACAATCTAGTTGCAGCCCGTAATTGCCCTGTTATCTGAATTATTTCTCCCTGCATAAAACTCGAATTGCATGATTTTTACTTCGTTGAAACCAGTATAATTGAACCTATTTTCCATAATTTTTCTGTGATTTATTGGTTTCGGTAAAAACTCTGAGAATTAAAATACAGAAACTCTATTTTTTTGCGTTCTGCAATTCAATTCTTTTTTGGAGTGATCATCTCATAATTTACTTAAGGGCAATTGAGCATCTAAGATAAGGGGAGGAGTTGATTACCTCTCCTTAGCCCAAAACCACCATCCAATCATTCGAACCTAGACCTAATTTAAAATCAGTTAGACCTAATTTGCCCTAGTGGGCTAGGGACACCAATTGGTCGGGTCTAGGCTAGTGTTGAGTCAGTTTGCTGAGTTATTCTGTGTGTGCTTAGCACTCAGTGTCTAGAACGGTGGTTCAGGGACTACGTCCCGAAGGGCTTGTGTGCTGGTCCGCCTACCTGGCCAATCACTGATTGGTGTCTAGGATTGGCGATCAGGGACCTAACACTCCCCTTACACCTGCCTGGCTGAGTCCTGAGTTACTACAGGCTAGCTTGCCACTCTGATTGGGCATCTAGTTTGGACTCTAGGTCTAGTGATCCAGTAGTCGATTTAGTCTAGTCTCATTTTGTGTGCTTGCTTGAATCATCATGTCTACCAGAAACGGAGTGCCATATCAACCTGGTCAAACCCAACCTGATTTAGAGGCCATGATCAGAACTCTTACTGAAAGTATGGCTAAAATGAATCAGGATATGACAAACACTGTGGCCCAGTTTAGCGCACAAATTCATGAGGATCTTACCCAACTTAGGGACCGAGTCCAAGTACTTGAAGAACCTAGACATCGGAATTGGACTCCTGACCCCGATTTTAATGTGCCTCAGCCTCACCCACATCAGGAGCCTAGAAGGCCTTTATATAGAGATCCTGAACCTAATCATAGGAGGCCTGACCCAGAGCCTGAAGATAGAGATGATAGGTTCATCAGGAACATCAAATTAGATGCACCCACTTTTGATGGTAGTCTGAACCCTAAGGTGTATTCTGATTGGGAGGGTGAGATGGATCAATACTTTGAGTGGTATGCTATGTCTGAGGAGAGGAAATACAAGTTTGCCAAGATGAAATTAGTGCGTCAAGCTAGGTTATACTGGGGGAACATTGAGCTAACCACTAGGAGACGGAATGTTGAGCCCATAACCACTTGGCAGGGTATGAAAGAAAAACTGAGAGATAAATACCTACCCATTTCATACCAGCAAAACCTGTTAGACCAATGGCAAAACCTGAAACAAGGAAACCGATCTGTCTCAGACTACATAACTACTTTTGATGAATACCTAATGAGATGTGATGTGAGTGAAGCCCACGAAGTCACTTTGTCTAGATTTAGGGCTGGACTGAGGGAAGATATCAAGAGAGAACTATTTCTGAGAGAGGTTACTGATCTAGACCAAGCCTACCAGATTGCACTGAACACTGAGAAATTTTAGAGAGGACCTATACCTTCTAGGGTTAGTGCCCCAATCCCAAGGAATGGACCTAGTCAAGTTATCCCTAGTAAACCTTTTCAGGGTACTTCTACCCCTAGTTCAAATATCACCTGTTTTAAGTGTCAGAAACCAGGTCACATTTCTAGTCAGTGTACTGCCATAGCCTGTTTCAAGTGTCATAAGGTAGGTCATGTTGCTAGCCAGTGCCCACGGAGATCCCTTTACATAGAAGAGGGAGAGAATGATAATTCCGAGCCCAGTGAGGAATTTGAAGAAGAAGTTTATGAGGCCGGAATGAATTTGGTTGAGGAGTATGAAGGAGAGGAGGAACCCAATGAATCTGACCAATTAGGAGTTGTAAGATGCATCCTATCCCAGAATCTAGTTCAAGAGGATTGGCGTAGGACTAACATCCTACAAACTTTTCTTAAATTAGGGGATAAGGTATGTAAGATCATCATAGATAGTGGGAGCTGTGTAAATGCCATCTCTACTAGCACTGTCAAGATGTTAGGCTTAATCCCAGTTCCCCATCCCAACCCCTATAAGGTTTCTTGGGTAGATTCTACCTCCATACCCATCCAATCTAGATGTCAAGTCCAAATCCAAATGCAATCTTATCACGAAAAGATTTGGTGCGATGTCTTACCCATGGGGGTGAGCAGTATAATTCTCGGAAGACCTTGGTTGTATGATCATGATGCCACCCTCTTAGGAAAATCCAATACCTGTGTCTTTAATTTCAAAGGGAAGAAGATTACGATCCATTCCGTTCCCCCTAAGGACAAGGTAACTAAAGGAGTTGGTAAGGTTAAGGAGATGAAAACTGGAGTGAACCTAATCAGTGCTAAGGATCTAGAACAAGAAATTCATAGTGGTTCACCCATCTGGATGCTGACTGCTAAGGAACTTAGAACTTCGGAACCCTCAGAGCCTCCTCAAGAAGTTAAACCTGTGTTAAAAGAATTTGAGGATGTCTTTCCCGAGGATTTGCCAGACCACCTTCCACCTCTTAGGGATATCCAGCATGCCATAGATCTAATCCCAGGAGCGACTTTGCCCAACTTGCCCCATTACAGGATGAATCCATCTGAGCATGAAGAACTGCAAAAGCAGGTTGGAGAATTATTGAGGAAGGGGTTTATTAGAGAAAGTCTTAGCCCTTGTGCAGTCCCAGCCTTACTGACCCCAAAGAAAGATGGCACGTGGAGGATGTGTGTTGACAGTCGTGCCATCAATAAAATTACAATCAAATATAGGTTTCCCATCCCTAGACTAGATGACATGCTTGATATGATGGCTGGTGCAATGGTTTTTTCTAAGATTGATCTCAAAAGCGGCTATCATCAGGTTAGGATTAGACCCGGGGATGAATGGAAAACTGCTTTCAAAACTAAGGATGGTCTTTATGAATGGGTTGTTATGCCTTTTGGGTTGTCCAATGCCCCTAGTACTTTCATGAGAATTATGACCCAGGTACTTAGAGCTTTCATAGGAAAATTTGTGGTGGTCTATTTTGATGACATCCTGATCTATAGTAAGACCCCAACAGATCACCTAGACCACCTTAGAGCAGTCTGCCAAGTTTTGAGGAATGAGAGACTCTACGGTAATCTTAAGAAGTGTGAATTCATGACTAGTAGAGTTATCTTTCTTGGTTTTCTAGTAACCCCTGACGGCGTGGCGGCCGATCCTGAGAAGATTAAGTCCATAGTAGACTGGCCAGAGCCAACCAATGTGCATGAAGTTAGAAGTTTCCATGGCTTGGCTACCTTCTATAGGCGATTCATCAAGGGGTTTAGTACTTTAGCTGCTCCAATCACTGATTGTATTAGGAAGGGAGAATTTCATTGGACTAAGTCAGCCCATAAAGCCTTCCTAGATCTTAAGGATAAAATGACCCAGGCACCCATTCTGAGATTACCCGATTTTTCTAAAGTATTTGAGGTTGCCTGTGATGCTTCAGGTGTAGGAATAGGTGGAGTCCTAAGCCAAGAGAATCATCCCATAGCATTCTTTAGTGAAAAACTTAATGATGCTAAGCTTAGGTATTCTACCTATGATAAGGAATTTTATGCGGTGGTGCAAGCTTTGCGTTACTGGAGACATTATTTGCTACCGCAGGAATTTGTACTATTTTCGGACCATGAGGCTCTTAGATTTCTGAACTCCCAAAAGAAGCTTAACCCTAGGCATGCTAAGTGGGTAGAATATATCCAGTCCTATACTTTTGTCCTGAAACATAAGGCTGGAGTTGAGAATAAGGTAGCTGATGCCCTTAGTCGCCGATCTCTGTTATTAACTTCTGTTAGAACTGAGGTCATAGGGTTTGAGCAAATCAAAGAGGAATATGAGTCTTGTCCGGATTTCACAACTGTGTATCAGGATCTAGTTCAAGGACCATCTAGTAATCACCAGGATTATACCCTTGTAGATGGTTTTTTGTTCTTCAAAAATAGGCTTTGCATCCCTAGAACTTCTCTTAGGGAATTTTTGATTTGGGAAATCCATGCTGGAGGTTTAGCTGGCCATTTTGGAAAAGACAAGACCATTCTAGCTATTGAAGACCACTTTTTCTGGCCTAGCTTAAAAAGGGATGTAGCTAATATTGTAGCCAGATGTCGAACCTGCGCTGTTGCCAAACAGCGAAAACAAAACACTGGCCTTTATACCCCACTCCCTGTCCCAGATCGTCCTTGGCAAGATGTGAGTATGGATTTTGTGTTAGGTTTACCTAAGACCCAGAGGAGACATGATTCTATCTGTGTCGTAGTCGACCGATTCTCTAAAATGGCCCACTTCTTGCCTTGTTCCCAAACTTTTGATGCGTCTAAGGTAGCCACACTTTTCTTCAATGAGATAGTTAGACTCCATGGCCTACCTAAGACAATCGTTTCAGATAGGGATGTCCGGTTCACCAGTTACTTTTGGAAGACCCTTTGGCATAAGTTAGGGACAAAACTTAAGTTTTCAACTGCCTATCATCCCCAAACTGATGGCCAAACTGAAGTAGTGAACTGTAGCCTAGGAAATCTGCTGAGATGTCTTGTTGGTGAAAATACCAGAAATTGGGATTTATACCTACCAAGGGCAGAATTTGCGTACA
The DNA here is from genome assembly GCA_021397845.1 of Areca catechu. Lineage (NCBI taxonomy): Eukaryota > Viridiplantae > Streptophyta > Magnoliopsida > Arecales > Arecaceae > Areca > Areca catechu. The sequence continues at coordinate 102,990,797 of CM038039.1, read as the reverse complement.
ACGACTCGGTCAATAGGTCTACGGGTAAGAGTCCATTTGAAATTGTACATGGGTACAAACCTTACACACCTCTTGACCTAGTCCCTTTACCTGTCCACACTCGAGTCTCCGAATCTGCTGAGAATTTTGCACAGCATATAAAAGACTTGCATAAAGAAATTCATGCCAAAATAAATTTAAGTAATGAAACTTATAAGAAGTTGGCTGATACTCAAAGGCGAGTCAAATCTTTTGTTGAGGGAGACTATGTGATGATTAGGTTAAGGCCTGAACGGTTTCCTCCTGGAACCGTTAGAAAGTTACATGCTAGGGGAGCTGGACCATTTAGAGTGGTAAAGAGAGTAGGATCCAATGCCTATGTGCTCGAGTTGCCTCCAGAACTAGGCATTAGCTCTACTTTCAACATTACAGACTTAGTAGAGTACAGGGAGCCAGCTGTGATTCCTAGTGAGCCTTTTGAGCCTAACCCTATCATTGAGAGTGATCCCGACCCTGTGTGTCCACCAACAAACTGGCCTGTGAGGAAAGAGCAGATTGAAAAGATCCTGGATGATCAGGTTATCTCTACTCGTAATCGAGGATACCAAAGGTACCTGGTCCGCTGGCAAGGAAGGCCAGATTCTGATGACTCTTGGATCTCCCGAGAAGAATTACAAGAATTGGACCCAGACCTCTTGGAGAGATACCAGAGCCAACTTGAGCCTTACTCGACAGGGTCGAGTTCCTCCCACCCTGGGAGAATTGGTGCGGGCACCAGACTCAGAAGAAGACTTCAGAGCTCCATTTGGATCTCTGATTGACATTGCCCGAGAAATTAGGGTTTGTAATAAAGGTTGACCTGGTCAACCAGTTTATTTATTTTATTTATTTCTTGAGTCACCATTTAAATTTTGTTGAGTCATGTTGACTCGGTGCAAGTCCCAATGTGGTTTCAATTTGGTCCAAAATGGTGCCACATTTCTCTTCCAATCAACTCAAGGTTCAAGCAAGTGGAGGCCACACTCCAAGCCACACGCCCAGCCACACTCTGAGCACACGCCAGAGTCCAGGAGGCGCCATAGAGGCATCCCAGTGTCATGGTCCCCACATCCAAAGAAGAAAAAATCAAATTGGAGGCTAAATTAAAGGAGGCGCCCACACCTGCCTAATTTACCTAAGCAAAGAAGGAAGAAAACTTCTCTTGGAGAAGAAATCAAAGAAGGACATCCAACCTACTCCTAATTGAAGTTCAAATCAAAATCAAAGAGCTTAACTTGGAGTGGAAGAAAAGAAGAAATACCATAAGAAGAAGAGGACTCCAAATCCAAATCCAACTCCAAAGGAGGTGCCATAAAAGTTCCAAAACAATTCCTTTATGGCCGTCCCAATTTTTTTTGGACTCTTGGTCGGCCAAGGGAGAGGATTTTCTACCTAATCTAGGGGTTGGAAGAGTTTAGTCCCACATGGGAATTTGTACAAGCTAGGAGAAAATTTTAGGTCTATATAATAGACCTCTCTTTGTAACTTTAGAAAATCAATGAAGAAAAATTATTTTTGCTATTCTCTTGTGTTGAGCAACCTAGGTTTCTCTTCTTCCGCACTATTCTAAGTGTTGAGCTCCGTGAGGGGGTAATCCGGGTTCCATTGGAGCCTTGAGGAGGTGAGAGATCTCCATCTTTATCCAAAACCCTAGGTTAGCCACTTGAAATTCCAAAACCCTAGCCACCTTTCATTATTTTCCATCCACCAAACCCTAGATCCATCCATCTCCCACGGCCTCTCTCTCTCTACAAGTCCAGGCCATCCACCTTCATCCAGATCCAGTCCGGCTACTTCAGATCCAGAGCAAGTTCCAAGGAAAATCACATCAGCATCCAGGAGAATCCAGTTTTCAGCAATTTCGATCTTCAAGTTCATCAACCTGGTAAATCTTTTCCTTGACTCTCTGATTCCATCAATTATTTTTCTTCTCTTCCAGATCTTGAGTTCAGGAGAAGCCAACCCGCCAAAGGACCAGTATTGGAGGATCCATTACGAAGATATCCGACTCCGAGGATCCAACAATCTGCTCGGGAGAGTTCTTCCACCAAAATCTGTGAAGATCATTGTCTGGTTAGATAAACCTTCCCTTCTCTTTATTTCTGTTTTGTTGAAAGCTCGGAGTGAAACCCTAGGTCTGGGAGTTTCTCAACCCCCAGCGATCCGTTGCTTCTAAACTACTCTGATAATTTAGTTTCCTTAAAATTGTGCTTTCAATTATCATATTAGTATCTTTCAATGTTAGGTTAACTTTTCTTTGATTTGAAGCCAACTTCTACAAACCTATAAAAACAACAAAAAAATTAGTTAATCTTAATTTACTTCCGCATCGCATCCCTTTATTTGTTTGCATCAATTTCTCTCATATACTTAGCTTGGTTGATGAGAATTCCATCTTTGGTTTGCTTAATTTGGAGTCCAAGAAAAAATTTGAGTTCACCCATCATGCTCATTTCGAACTCTCCCTGCATAAGCTTGGCAAACTTTTGACAAAGAATTTCATTAGTAGCACCGAATATAATGTCATCAACATAAATTTGTACTACTAATAAATCATCATTTTTTCTTTTTAGAAACAATGTAGTGTCAATATGACCTCTAAAGAAATCATTTTCAATTGAGAACTTGCTGAGCCTTTCATACCATGCTCGAGGTGCTTGCTTTAAACCATAAAGAACTTTGTGTAGTTTAAAAACATGATCAGGATATGCATGATTTTCAAAACCAGGTGGTTGTTTAATAAACACTTCTTCATAAATAAAATCATTTAGAAAAGCACTTTTGACATCCATTTGAAATAATTTAAAGTTCATAAAACATGCAAATGCTAACAATAATCTAATGGCTTCAAGTTTAGCAACAGGTGTAAAGGTTTCATCAAAATCAATGCCTTTTTCTTGATTATAACCTTTAGCAACCAGTTTAGCCTTGTTTCTAGTAACAATACCATTTTCATCAAGTTTATTTCTGAAAATCCATTTTGTGCCAATAATTGAAATATTAGATGGTCTTTCAACTAAAGTCCAAACATTATTTCTTTTGAATTGATTTAGTTTAGCTTGCATTGCATTTATCCAATTAGGGTCTTTTTCAGCTTCTTCAATATATTTTGGTTCAATTTGACAAACAAAAATAATATAATTACATTCATTTCTAATTAAAGATCTTGTTCTTATCCCTGTTGATGGATCACCTAGGATTAACTCCTTAGGATGTCCATGAGCATACCTCCACTCTTTGGGTAGATCCGGATGCTTTGGTATGGGTTGCATGACTTCTTCTCTTTTATTCTTGTCTTGATCTTCTTCATTCTCTTGAGAGGGTTGATTATCCAAAGTAAGCTTCTTTAATTCTTCAGTACCTGCACATGCATCAGAAGTATCCTTTTTCTAGAGGATTTGTTAGTAGATTCTTCAAATACTACATGTACAGATTCCTTTACTACTAAAGTTCTCTTATTAAAGACTCTGTATGCCCTTCTTGATGTAAAGTATCCCAAGAAGATACCTTCATCATACTTGGTATCAAATTTTTGTAAGTTATCTTTACCATTATTCATAATAAAGCATTGACAACCGAAAACACGAAAATACTTCAAAGTAGGTTTTCTTTATTTCCAAAGCTCATAAGGAGTTTTCTTTAAAATTGGTCAAATTAAAACATGGTTTAAAATATAGAATGCGGTATTTATTACTTCAGCCCAAAAATATCTTGGCAAATCATTTTCACAAAGCATTATGCATGCCATTGCTTCTAGAATGCAATTTTTTTTTCTACTATCCCATTCTGTTGAGATGTTTTAGGTACAGAAAAATTGTGTTCAATTCCTTTTTCATTACAAAAGTTTTTTAAAATCTTGATTTTCAAATTCAAAACCATGGTGACTACGAATACAAACAACTGAAGTTCCTTTTTCATTTGAGACTTTTTGATAAAACTTTATAAAAACTGAAAAAGATTCATCTTTGTGAGCTAGAAATGAAACCCATGTAAATCGTGAGAAATCATCCACTATAACTAATCCATATCTCTTGCCTCCTAGGCTAGATATCCTAGTTTATCCAAAAAGATCCATATGGAGTAGTTCTAATGGCCTAGTAGTTGAAACAAAACCTTTAGATTTGAAAGATATTTTTACTTATTTTTCAAATTGACATGCTTCACAAATTTTATCATTTTCAAAACTAAATTTTGACAAATCTCTTATTAAATCCTTTTTACATAATTTAGAGAGTAAATATATGCTATCAAGACCTAATCTACGATGCCACAGCCAACTAGTCTCATTAATAGTGGAATTCATTGCAACTAGACATTCACCATTAGGCAAAGGTAGATTATCTAAATCTACTAGATAGATATTACCATGCCTTTTTCCAATGAATTTTACTCCATTAATTTCAGGACTAGCAATTATGCAAAGAGATGATTTAAAGAAAACCTGAAAACCTTTATCACAAAATTGACTAATACTAAGCAGATTATGTTGAATCCTTCAACTAAAAGAACATGATCAATCCAAGTAGAAGGAGAGATGTAAACCTTACCGATACCAATAATCTTTCCTTTATCATTATCACCAAAGGTTACACTCTCTCCATTAAGCACCTCAAGAGAGGTGAATTGCTTCACATCTCCTGTCTTGTCTCTTGAGCAACCATTATCGAGATACCACAGTCTTTTCTTTTCTTTGGTTGCAAGACACACCTGCAAAATAAATTAAGTTTTGATTTTAGGTATCCAAGCCAACTTGGGTCTTTTAGGGTTAGTACTAAAAGTGGTTCCTTTTGGAACCCAAATCATTCTTCAAATCATTCTAGAATTATTGATTTTTCTTAAATCATAATGATATGCTTTATGACCTACTATTCTATAAGAGTAACAAATGATGCTTGATGATGCAGCAATAAAGAAGTTTTTGAAAAATTTTTGCTATTTTTGGAGCTTAAAACCTAATCCTGCTTTATTAAAAATAGCTCTTTGGTTGTTCAAAAGAAGATTTAACTTTTCAGAACTATATGGTGCGGACACTAGAGGCACCAGAATAAGACAGAGGCTTCTAAACCCTCTCTGGATTACTTAGTAGTATTTGAGTCCAATTTGTAATAAGGGCTTAGCCAATTGGGATTTTCCTTTTCATTATTTGAGTCATGTACTCAAAGTTGGATTCATACCAGTAGGGTTTGGATAGTTAGTCAAGTCAGCTCATGTTGAGCTAGTTTTCTTTCTGAGTCATGTAAATATTAGTCCAAGTCCAATGAAGACTCAAGACCAAGCCAGTACAAGTGAAGACCAACCCAACTTGAAGTTATGAAGTCCATGGAAGGCCCAGCAGGAGAAATTCAAAGCCATGGAATCCTGGAGAGAAGCTTGAAGCCTTGAACCGCAGCCTGAAGCAAACTAGGCCAGCCAAGGCCCATGAGAGGAACCAAGGGGTGCCACATTCTTATGCTTACCACCCGTTGGTTAGCAACTTAGAGTCACCTCCCTTGGCCGACCAAGGCATGAAAGAGAGAAAGGGTTTGAGGGAAAGAAGGCTAAGGACTTTCCATGTTTTCCAAGCTAGGGTTTGGAGGGATGCAAATTCTTATGTAAAGACCTTTTTATCCTTACTTGGGGTGCAAGCTTATGAGTTTATAAAAGAAGCCCTCCTCTCTTGTATGAGACAACTTTTAATGAAATTATTGAGTTTTCATATCTACTGTTTGCTAAGGGGATTCTGTGTGAGCCCCTCCTTCTTCCTTGTCTCCTGTGCCCAACCTCCAACCGCCATCAAACCCTAAAAGCCTTCTCTCCAACCTTGGCCACCCAACACCAAGACTCTTCTTCTCTTTCCATTCTTCAATTAATTTCTTCATCCCTTCATCAATTATTTAACCCTTGACAGGCTATTTGCAGGTCTCTCGAAGTCTACGAATCCAACAACTCTAGCCGGGCAGCGATCGGATCATCGGGTTGAAAGCCGAGATTCCGCAGGTCTTCAGCTTGATCATCCAGGCCGCATCCAGGAGAGAGAGTGATCCCTTCATATACGATCTTAATCTGGTGCTCCAACCATTATCAGGTATACCCTCTCTGCTTGCCAGTAGCATTATTGAAGGGGAACTAGCCCAACCGGGGCTTCTCAGCCTCGGCAGTCCTCTTTTCTATTACTTTTTAGGTTCTTTCTGCATGCTGCTGCTTCTTATTTTTGCATAGAATTATCTACTTTAATTCTTGGCCTTAATTTCGAGAGTTAAATACATAACTTAATATAAAAAAAATACAAAAAATAATTATGCATGCATTTTAGTTTCGCATCATTTGGTATCAGAGCCTGTTTGGCCTCAATTTCTCTTTGCATATTCGGATCAGGTGCTTCACCATGGCCATCCGGTCATAGAAGACAAGTCAGGCTACAAGATCCTCTCTTCCCAATCTATAGGATATCCTATGGTGTATATGGGTGCCGCTGTGATTTGACCCCTGAAGAAGAAAATAAAAAGTTCATTAGGGTAATTTTGCATCTCGGCCTTCTCAGTACATAGTCTACTATTTTAATTGTTTCTGTTAGTAGAAAACTCAAAAAAATATGATTTTCATTTTTCTAGATTTAGTATAATTGAGATTAATTTTCAGAATTTCATTAGGGATTATTTCGGTCTGTGTATTTTCTTCCAGCTAGAATACCGCCTGAGAATAGTTCTACTTTATTTTTTTAGTAAAGCCAATTTCAGCAAGTTTAGGGTTCTTTTAGTATAATTTTTGTATATCTTAAATTTTTGGCATGTTTCTTACATATTAGGACATTATCTGCAAATTATATTTCTATTTAAAAAATATAAAAAAAATACATATACTCATAAAACACCAAAAATACTTGAAACCCTAATTTGCATTTTCATCTGCCTGCCATCATGAGCATAAATTACTTTAAGGGCAATTTTACTATGTCAGATGGGGGAAGGATTTGATCACCTCTCCTTAGCCTAAAACCAAATCCCTTGCATTCGGTCCCAAGCTTAATTTAAAATTAATTAGACTTAATTTGCCCTAGTGGGCTAGGGACACCACCAGTCGGGTTCAACCTTTGTGGGAGGACTAGTGCACCCAATTCATCTCCTATTAGTAGAAGCTGGTGTCTGGCTAGAGGTACAGTGTCAAATGACCAAAGTGGATCGGTGGTTCCTTAATTGGGTCCTTGCGAGAGCAGAGGGGCCTCCCACCATCCTACCTCTTACCTGCTAGTTGAAGGACTAGGAGTTGCGTTGTATGTAATTTGAGTCAACCCATTTGTTTGGGCTCTAGGTCTAGGTAGCCGTAGTCAAGTTTTTGTTGAGTCTTGCATGTGCACTAGATCAGGAGTCCCATTTCATCCACCATCTCCACCTTTGGCTAAACCCATGGATAAGTTGGAAGCCTAGATTCGAGCCCTTGTAGACCAAATGGCCTAGTTGAACCATAGGTTTGATCGTGTAGATAGCCAGTTAGAAACCCTAGAAGAGGCACGCAAGCCTCGCAGTGAGCCAGACCCAGAGACACCTCCCCATCCTAGGAGAATCCCTCGACCTGACCCATTCCCAGAGATTCATCCAAGGAGGCCCAATCAGGACTTCATAAACCAGGAAGATAGAGCCTACAAGAACATAAGGTTGAAGCCCCCACTTTTGATGGCTATCTTGACCCAAAGGTTTACATAGATTGGGAGGGAGAGGTAGACCAATATTTTGAGTGGTACGACATGTCTGAAGAGCACAAGTATAGGTTTGCCAAGCTTAAGCTAGTCCGCCAGGCCAGGTTGTATTGGGCTAATGTTGAGAGAACACTTAGGCAAGGGGGCCGTGGACCCATAGTTACCTGGGATGCCATAAAAGCTAAGCTTAGAGCCAAATACCTTCCAGAGTCATACCATTAGGGGTTATTAGACCAGTGGCAGAGATTGAATTAGGGTAGCAAGAGTGTGGCTGAGTATATAGCAAAATTTGATGAGTATGCCATGCGATGCAATGTAGATGAGCCTGAGTCAATCACCTTGTCTAGATTTAGAGCTAGCCTTAGGGAGGAGATTCAGAGAGAGCTCTAAATGAGAGAGGTTAGTGACCTGGACCATGCCTACCAGATTGCTAGGGATTATGAACATTTTCAGAGAGGGCCCATCAATCGTAGACCTGAGGTGACTAGATATCCTAGTCAATACCCAGGAGCTAGTCAGTCTCACCATAGCCGACCTAGCCCTAGCCAACCTAGCCAGAGTCGAACCAGTCTGAGTCACCCTGACCCAAGTCGACCCCAGCCTATTACTCCTTTGACCCATAGAGATGATAGAGGTAAATCAGTAGAGGTCCACATTAGTCCCAATCCCCATAAAACCTATTTTAAATGTCAGAAACCAGGCCACTTTGCTAGCTAGTGCCTAGTTAGTGCCCTACACTTAGGAGAGCTAGAGGAAGAGGAGCCTGTACCCATAACTGAACCTGAGGGAGAAATCTATGAGGCTGATGACTAGTTGTTAGATGAGTATGATGGAGAGGAAGAGATACCTGAGTCTGAGAACCTATTAGGAGTGGTTAGGTGCATCTTGACCAAAACCCAAGTTAAGGAAGATTGGCGTAGGACTAACATCCTACAAACCTTTGTTAAGATAAGGGGGTAAGGTGTTCAAGATCATTATAGACAGTGAGAGTTGTGTCAATGCCATCTTTGCTAGTACAATCAAATCTTTAGGATTGACCACAGTCCCCTATCCTAGCCCCTACAAGGTTTCCTGGGTAGATTCCACCTCCATCCAGATCAAGTCTAGGTGCCAAATCTTAGTTAAACTGCAATCATATGAGGAAAAGATTTGGTGTGATGTCCTTCCCATGGAAGTAAGTAGTATCATTTTAGGTCGACCTTGGCTTTATGATCATGATGCAACCCTGTTTGGTCAAACCAATGTCTGTGCTTTCATTCACCATGGGAATAAGTTTGTTATCCACCCAACTCCACCTAGAGACCCAGTTAAGAGAGGTTCTAGTAGCCTTAAGGACAAGAAACCAGGAGTTAATCTGATTAAGGCTAAGGAGTTAGAGAAAGAGATTATTGAGGGTAACCCTATTTGGATCTTAACCACCGAAGAAATTCATGAGCCGACCCAAAAGGAACACCCTCCAAAAATTGTTGAGGCTCTTAAGGAATTTGAGGATGTCTTCCCTAATGATTTAGTTGATCAATTGCCACCCCTTAGAGACATCTAACATGCCATAGATATGGTCCTAGGAGCCACTTTACCAAACCTTCCTCACTATAGAATGAACCCCAATGAGCATCAAGAATTACAAAAACAAGTGGGAGAGTTACTTAGGAAGGGTTTCATTAGGGAGAGCTTGAGTCCATGTGCAGTCCCTGCTCTGCTAACCCCTAAGAAAGATGGTACCTGGAGGATGTGCATAGATAGTAGAGCCATCAATAAGATAACTATGAAGTATAGGTTTTCCATCCCCCGATTGGATGATATGCTAGATACGATGGCCGGTGCTAAAATTTTCTCTAAGATAGACCTCAAGAGTGGCTATCATCATGTTAGAATTAGACATGGGATGAGTGGAAGACCGCATTCAAGACTAAGGATGGCCTATTTGAGTGGGTTGTGATGCCTTTTGGCCTTTCGAATGCACCAAGTACATTTATGATGATTATGATCCAAGTCTTGAGAGAATACACTGGAAAATTTGTTGTGCTCTATTTTGATGATATCTTGATTTATAGCAGGACTAAAAAGGACCACCTTAGTCACCTTAGATTAGTATGCCAGACCCTTAGAAAGAATAGCCTCTATGCCAACATCAGGAAATTTGAGTTCATGACACATAGGGTTATCTTCCTAGGCTTTGTTGTCACCCCTAATGGAGTTTCTGCAGATTCTAAAAAGGTTAAGACAATTATCGAGTGGCCTATACCCTCTAGTGTCCACGATGTGTGTAGTTTCCATGGCCTAGTAACCTTTTACAGGAGATTTATTAGGGGTTTTAGTATTGTCGTCACACCCATAACCGATTGTATTAGGAAGGGTACATTTGAGTGGACCAAAGCAACTGATAAGGCCTTCGTAGAACTTAAGGATAAGATGACCCATGCACCCATCCTTAGATTACCTGATTTCTCTAAGGTGTTTGAGGTCGCTTGCGATGCCTCAAGAGTAGGAATAGGTGGGGTACTGAGTCAAGAAAACCATCCTGTAGCCTTCTTTAGTGAGAAACTGAATGAGGCTAAACTTAAGTACTCTACCTATGACAAGGAATTTTATGCGGTAGTCCAGGCCCTTATATATTGGAGACATTACTTACTACCGCAGGAGTTTGTCTTATTTTCTGACCATGAGGCACTACAATTCCTGAACTTCCAAAAGAAACTCAATCCAAGGCACGGTAAATGAATCGAGTACATTCAGGCATACATCGTTATCCCGAAACACCATACTGGAACCAACAATAGGGTAGCAGATGTCCTTAGCCATAGGTCTTTGCTTTTAGGTTTAGTCAGTATCCAAGTTATAGGGTTTGATAGATTAAAGGATGAGTATGAAACCTGTCCAGACTTTGGAGACATTTACCAGACCCTTAGGCTAAGACCATCCAGTACAAATAGTAAGTATACCATTTAGGATGGCTACTTATTCTAAAATAATAGACTCTGTATCCCTAGAACTTTTCTTTGAGAATTGCTGATTTGGGAGACCCATGCTGGAGGTTTAGCTGGTCACTTTGGTAGGAATAAGACCATCTTAGCGATAGAAGACCAGTTTTATTGGCCAGGTTTGAAAAGGCATGTTGCTCAGATTGTAGCTAGGTGTAGAACTTGTGCTGTTGCAAAACAGCAGAAGCAAAACTCTGGTCTCTACACACCCTTACCAGTGCCTGATCGTCCTTGGCAAGATCTCAGTATGGACTTCGTGTTAGGATTACCTAAGACCCAGAAAAGATACGATTCTATCTTTGTAGTGGTCGATAGGTTCTCTAAGATGGCTAACTTCATCCCGTGTTCATAGACCTTTGATGCGTCTAGAGTAGCCAAGCTTTTCTTAGACAATGTGGTTAGACTCCATGGCCTACCCAAGACCATTGTATCAGATTGGGATGTTAGGTTCAATAGTTATTTCTAGAAAACCCTCTAGCACCTGTTAGGAACCAAGCTTAAGTTCTTTACATCCTACCACCCCCAAATAGATGGCTAAATCGAAGCGGTGAACCATAGCCTAGGAAACCTCCTTAGATGCCTGGTAGGTGAACACATTGGAAGTTGGGACTTATTGTTTCCTAGAGCAGAGTTCACCTACAATAGCTCAGTGAATAGGACCACGGGCAAGAGTCCTTTTGAGATAGTCCATGGGTATAAGCCTAATTTCCCATTGATCTAATTCCTTTACCTGTTCATGCACGAGTCTCAGAGTCTGTAGAGTTATTCAAATAGCATATTAGAGACTTGCATAAGGACATTAGCCAAAAGATTAACCTAAGTAATGAAACATATAAGAAACTGGCTAATTCTTGAAGAAGGGCCAAGAAATTTGATGTAGGAGATTTTGTCATGATTAGGCATAGACCTGAGCGGTTCCCACCCGGGACTGTTAAGAAGCTTCATGCTCGCAGAGCTGGACCTTTTAGAGTGATAGAGAAGGTTGGACCAAATGCCTATGTGCTAGATTTGGCCCTAGAATTTGGTATTAGTTTTACCTTCAATATCGTAGATCTGGTTGAGTATAGAGAACTGGCTATGATACCCAGTGAGGCCTTTGGACATACTCCATCCCTTATGAGTGATCTTAGCCCAGAGTGTCCACCAATTAATTGGCCTAAGAGAGGAGAACAGATCGAGCGTATCTTGGATGATCAAGCCATCACGACCCGGAGCCGCGGTTATCAACGTACCTGGTCCGATGGCAAGGCCGGCCAGAATTGGATGATTCATGAATATCTTGAGAGGACTTGTAGAGCTTCGACCTATACTTTCTTGAGAGATATATGAGCCAGTGTGATCCTTACTCGACAGGGTCGAGTTACTCCCACCCTGGGAGAATTGGTGCGGACACCAGAGGCACCAAAATAAGATAGAGGCTTCTAAACCCTCTATGGATTACTTAGTAGTGTTTGAGTCCAATTTCTAATAAGGGTTTAGCCAATTGGAGTTTTCCTTTTCATTATTTGAGTCCTGTACTCAGAGTTGGATTCATACTAGTAGGGTTTGGATTAGTCAATCAAGTTAGCTCATGTTGAGCTAGTTTTCTTTCTGAGTCATGTAAATGTTAGTCCACGTCAAATGAAGACTCAAGACCAAGCCAGTATAAGTGAAGACCAACCCAACTTGAAGTTATGAAGGCCATGGAAGGTTCAGTAGGAGAAACTCAAAGCCCTGGAACCCTGGAGAGTAGCTTGGAGCCCTGGACCACAGCCTGAAGCAAACTTGGCCAGCCAAGGCCCATGAGACGAACCAAGGGGTGCCACATTCATATGCTTACCACCCCTTGGTTGTCCACTTAGAGTCACCTCCCTTGGTCGACCAAGGCATGAAAGAGAGAAGGGGTTTGAGGGAAAGAAGGCTAAGGACTTTCCATGTTTTCCTAGCTTGGGTTTGGAGGGATGCAAATACTTATGTAAAGACCTTTTTATCCTTACTTGTGGGGAAAGCTTATGAGTTTATAAAAGAAGCCCTCCTCTCTTGTAGGAGACAACTTTTAATGAAATTATTGAGTTTTCATATCTACTGTGTGCTTTGCTGTGTGCTAAGGGGATTCTGTGTGAGCCCCTCTTTCCTCTTTGTTTCCTGCATCCAACCTCCAGCCGCCATCAAACCCTAGAAGCCTTCTCTCCAACCTTGGCTGCCCAACACCAAGACTCTTCTTCTCTTGCTGTTCTTCAATTTATTTTTTCATCCCTTCATCAATTTCTAACCCTTGACAGGCTGTTTGCGGGTCCCTCGAAGTCTACAAAATCCAACGACTCCGCTGGGCAGCGACCGGATCACCAGGTTGAAAGCTGAGAATCCGTGGGTCTTCGGCTTGATCATCTAGGCCACATCCGAGAGCTAGAGTGATCCCTTCGTATACGATCTTCATCTAGCACTCCAACCATTGTTAGGTATACCCCTTTTGCTTTCTAGTAGCATTATTGAAGGGGAACTAGCTCAATTGGGGCTTCTCAGCCTCGGCGGTCCTCTTTCCTATTGCTTTTTAGGTTCTTTATGCATTTTGCTGCTTCTTATTTTTGCATAGAATTTTCTACATTTATTCTTGGCCTTACTTTCGAGAGTTAGATACATAACTTAAAATTAAAAAATATAAAAATAATTATACATGAATTTTAGTTCCACATCACTATAGGTGAATTTTTCAACAAAAGGTTTTATTCTATCAAGCTCATCTTTATATTTCTTGTTTTCTACTTCAAGATCTTTACTTTCCTTCAAAAGCTTATTGTTTGAAACATTTACTTTAGGTTTTTTTAAAATTCATTGACAAAGCATTGTTTTACTTTTTTAAAACATCAATTTTATTTTTCAAGTCATTAACTTCATCCAAAAGATTAGAGCTTTCATGCGAGAAAGAGTTTGCATGCTTTTTCAACTTTTTATTTTCAGATATCATCAACTTATAATCATGCATTAACTTATTAAATGTAGTTCTTAATTCTTTAAAAGCATAATCAACTTCAAGATCAGAATTTACCTCTTTTTCATGCTGTGCCATAAAGCAAAGATTTGCTACTTCAATTTGTTTTTCATCTGAGCTGGAGTCCTCACTATCACTCCAAGTCATCATCATTGCCTTTTTTCTAAGCTTTTTCCTTGACTTTTTTAGGAGAGGACAGTCATACTTGTAATGTCCAGGCTTCTTGCATTAGAAGCAAATAGGTACTTCCTTCTTCTTGTCCTTTTCTTTCTCTTTTTCTTTTTCCTTTTCTTTGCTTGGTTGAAACTTTTTCTTGTAAGGAAATTTCTTTCTCCTCATAAATTTTCTAAACTTTCTTGCTAATAGTGCTTCATCACCCTCACTTTCTTCTTCTTCTTCTTTTTCATTTGAAGACTCTTCTTGTGTTGTGGACTTGAATGCTATAGTCTTCTTCTTTTTGTCCATATCCATTGATTTTTGTTTCAAGTTCAACTCATAAGTCATGAGCGAACCTACCAATTGCTCCAATTAAAGTTTATCAACATCTTTGACTTCTTGGATGGCGGTCACCTTTGGATCCCAAGATATTGGAAGAGACCTAAGAATTTTGTTCACAAGATCGGTATTAGACATGATTTTACCTAAGCTTCTCATACCATTTACAATATTTGTGATCCTAGTGTACATATCAGTGATTGATTCATTAGGTTCCATCCAAAATATCTCATAAGTGTGCACAAGCATGTTAACTTTTGTGTTCTTCACTTGATCGGTACCTTCATAAGTAACCTCAAGTGTGTCCCATATTTCTTTAGCTAAGGTTCAAGTGGAGATCCTATTGAACTTACTAGGATCCAATGCATAGTAAAGGAGATTCATTGCTTTTGCATTGATCTTGGATTGTTTAATATCATTTTCATCCCAATCCTCTTCAAGCTTTGGGATGGAAATACCATTAACCACAACCAAAAGAATATGAGGACCTTTATCAACTACTTTCCATAAATTATAATCTATAGAATGCATATAAATGCTCATTCTAGTTTTCCAATATGTATAGTTAGTGCCATTAACATAAGGTGGTCTATTTGAGGCTTGTCCCTCAATAACAAGTGCTGAGGGGGGCTGCCATAGATCTTTACTCAAGGTGGTTAGACCTATATACTGAGAATGTGGCTCTAATACCACTTGTTTCCCAGTAAGCAACCCAATAGGGGGGGTGAATTGGGTTTCTATAAATTATTTGCAAGTAAGTGTGCCAAATCAAAAAACAAAATAAGTACTAGAGAGATGAATGTGTAGTGTGCTCTTAAAGAGTGTGTAGCAAAAATTTAAATGCAATGAAAGTAAGAGCAAGTAGAGAAGAAATAATCAACCACAAATACAAGGCAAGTATAATGGTTCGGTGCTCTCCAAGGCACCTACATCCACTCTCCAAGGTCTACTTGGGAATTCACTATAATCATACATGATTACAGCCGATTAGTTTTCTGGGCTCACTAATCAAAACCCTTTTTGGTTTTCACAAGGCTCACCAAAAAAATCCTCTTTGTTTTCAACTAGGCTAATCAAAAATATCCTTGGTTTTATTCTTAGGCTCACCAAAAACCTTCACAACAAAGTATGAATTGAAGTAAAGAATACAAGAAAAGCTTTTTAATAAAAACTATTATCTCTGAAGCTTGATGAAGATGCTTGTCTTCGATTCGATGAAGCCTCAATCAATGCTCAAAAGTTGTTGGACTTGAAGGCTCTTGATTGCTTTGAATGTTTGAAGGCTTCTTTTCTTGGAAGTAATTGCTCTCAATGAATATATGGGTGAATGCACTTGTTTTCTTTCTTTTTCTTATTCTCTATTCTTTCTTTTTTTTATTGATTTCACTTTAATTTGAATCACTTAAATACCATCCCAAGGCTTAAGAGAGGGTTTATGACCGTTAGAGATATGAAACTAGCCGTTGGGCGCTAAAAGAGCCAAGTTCTTCATTTGAAAAACTAGCCGTTACTATTCTCAGAACTCTAAGTGTCGACTCACAGTCAACGCTTAAATCCCATGAGTTGACACCTAGTTCAAAATTTTGCATTGAAGCTCTATAGAAATCTCAGGTGAGTCGACACTTCATCTAGTGAGTCGACACTTAACATCCATGAGTCGACACTTGAGACAAATCTTGGATTTCAGCATGTTCTGGAAAAATTCTGTCTCAAGCTTTGAGTCGATCCTTGAGTCGACACTTGAGCTACATGAGTCGACACTTGAGCTACATGAGTCGACACTTGAGCTACATGAGTCGACATTCAAGCATGCTATCTGAAACTTCTTTATGCATGCCGGCTTGAGTCAACACTTGCACTGTCATGAGTGGACACTTGAACTGTGAGTCGATACTTTGAGTCGACACTTACTGAAACTTCTTCAAAAAAGACTGAAACTCTATTGAATTCTTTTTTAACTGAACACATTAATTCCTTTCAAGCAAGTCTTAAATACTTAAGTCCATTAATCACTGATATTTCATCCATAGAAAGGGCTTCTTCAATCTTTTGACAAGCAGTTCAATTTAGCTAATTTGATGAATACCTTTTTCTATTAAAAATACACTTTAAAGAACTGTTAGTACTCAAAAATACTTAAGTATTTTGTTATTCATCAAAATCAATAACGAAGTCAACAAGTACTAGAATCCATATAGAGTGCACTTAGGATTGAGTGTGACTCGACCCACCCCTGTACATTTATAGGTAAGTTCTTAACCAATTATTTCTTCAAACAACTTCTAGTAAAAGTTTTGCCCTAGCTTCCTCTTCAGCAGGCATGTGGTGTCTCCATTGAAATTCCTAATTATGTCTAACCATTAATATGACAAGACTCAGTACTTTTAATGGTGAAGCCTGAGTGTGGATCAACCCACCTAACCACCATTAAGAAAGTCACAACTGAATCATTATATTATGAATAATAATTCCAATGGCCAAATAAGTACCAGGTGTTTGGCACCTCCAATAATTATCCAAACTATTGGACCTATTGTCATCCAACTTCATGGAAGGTTATGACTCAGTTATCCCCATAACTTTATCATTTTAAGAATCTAATAATTTAGAAGATTTATATATGTGTTATAGAAAAGTGATGATATAAATCAATAATTAAAAATCCTTCCATTGACTTCACAAGTCATTGAAGACATAGCCCCAAATGGCATTGAAGACATAGCCCCATAGAGTTGATCCAAACCTCTATACTTTGGTTTTACCGGGATCACCAAAGACAACTTGCACTTGGTTTTTACACAGGCTAACTAAGAACCTAAATCCCTTTGATTTTTAGAACTGGGCTCACCAAAGAAAACCCAAACTTAGGTTTTAATATGCTCACCTAAAAACCTTTAATATACTCTCAAGACACAGCCCCTTGCTGTTCTTAGAGAGAAGACAAGATAAATCAAATGTATAAAGCAACTTTACAACAAATCAAATTTATTTGAGTGTTGCCGATGAAGATCAAATTGAAGCCTAGCTTTAAATGCTCTTGAATGCTCTTCAAGCTGCTTCTTTACTTCTTCAAAAGGTTGGATTCAAGAATGAAAGTTAGTTGGTGAAGCTTTGAATCCTATCTTGAATGCTCTTGAGTGTGGGTTGGTGAAAGACTTGAAAACTCTTTAACTTCCAAAGAATAATCAATGAATAATCTGTCAAAAATTTATTTAATCCTTCATAAATACTCCCTTTTATAGTATTCAATCAAATATAGTCATTGTAAGGCCTAGGGAATTGAAATAGAGCTGTTGGAGGGCTTTTGAAGTTCAAAAATGAGATTATGCAACTAGCCGTTAGACTGTAAAAACCCATTACTCGAGTCAGCTCGAGGTCTATGAGTCAGCTCAAAGTCTCATACAACCTAAATAGAAGTTCTGGGCGAGTCAGATCTTCTGGGTTGAGTCAGCTCAAACTCTTAGTCAATGGAAAAATAAATTCTGCAGGAGTCGGCTCTTCAAGGCTGAGTCGGCTCGAAGTCTCAGTCACCAACAACACAAACTCTGGATGAGTCGGCTCTTCTAGGCTTGAATTGGCTCGAGGTCTCAGTCACTAAAAACATAGGTTCTTCATCGAGTCGGCTCTTGAGGCTTGAGTCAGCTTGAACTTCTGAAATTCTGAAATTTTTGTGCCGTGCTAGAATAGGAGATGGCTCTTGATCCATGAGTCTGCTCTTATAAAAAAATTATTTTTTTGTTTCAAACTTCTCCAAACTTCTTTAATTCAAGATTCCAACAAAAGCAAATCTTCCAAAAAGCTTCAAAGAGCTTGCTAAACATGTCTAACCTACTTGCACTCATTTATACTAATTTAGAGCCCTTTTTACAAGATTACAAAGAGAAAAAATTAGGGCTTTACAACTTGAAGTGTACAATGTTGGAATACATCTCAACTAGATAGAAAACTAGCTAAACTAAAGATACATACTTTCCTACAAATCTTCTTAAATGATTGAAAGAATTAGTAATACATACATCCTCCAATATTTTGTAATCATCAAAATCATTCCAGGAGTCAACAATCTCCCCCTTTTTGATGATGACAAAACACTGAGCCTGAAAAGATTTAAAACACTTTACAATTTCCTGTAATGATATACTATGTACCCTATTCACATGTATTAAGGTGTATTCAAAGTAGTGTGTATCAAAGCAAATAAATTATCAAGTTGTTGAAGTGAAGAGTATCAAATTAATGTAACATTATTGTATTATGCATGCACTAAATATCAAATCATCACAATACTAATTTCTAGCTACAATTCAAAGAATTTTTCTCATTGTGATATTTAGTAAATGCTCAATAAAAGCCCATTTCCATTTTCATGCATGCTCTTCTCCCCCTTTTTGTCATTAACACAAAAGTATAAAATTTAGGGGGAACATTCATTCATATTCAATCATTCATATTGATCAAAACACAACATTTTCAAAACACAAATATATATATATATGTAAAGAGTCAATACAAGATGTGATAAATTACAAAAGTACTAAAGCACACCAAAATATAGTACCACAAACAATAGGAAATGCTAAAAAGTAAATCCTAAAGGTCAAAAGGAGGGACTAGTCTCATCATCACTAGGTTCATCTTCACTAGAAGAAGAACCAACCTCTAAAATACCAGGAGCAGGTTTAAATTTAGGGAACCTAGGTCTAAAGTTCCTAAGTCTAGTCCTAGCAGGAGCTGAAGATCTAAAAGATCGAGGTCTAGATTTGGTTGGAGGCTCTGAAGAAATCACTATAGGTGTCGGCCGTCCAGAAGGAGGATCATCAAATATGCAAGGGTGCTGGTGGTCGATAGAATCTGCATTGCTGGAGTATCTGCAACACCAGTGCTTTGACCCTGAGTACCATCAGTACCAAGCCCAATAGGAGGAGTAGCTGTAGTATGAATGTCAGTGGTAAGCTCTGTCTCTCCCTGTCCATAGTTTATATCATGAACATCTGGTCCAGGTGAAGATGGAGGAGGTGCTGAATGACTGGCTATCCTAATCTGCTGAAGAATTGATAAAATCTCCTGGAAGCCATCACGCATCTCAGTCTGAAGTGCCACTATCCTGGCATCTGTCTCTGTCCTACCTCCTTGTAGAGTAGATATCTCATCCAGAATAAGCTGCAACCTGCTATCATCACATAAACCATCAACAGTAGATCCTCTCACAGGTGAACGAGATGTAGAAGGTGCTAGCTCAGAAGGTCCAGCCTCATCAGTCTGTAGCTCAGCCTCAGTACCCTGTGCATGACCTATCTGCTCATCCTCATCTGACTCCCCATCAAAATGTGTCACTTGTAATACGGAAGTCCTCCTGATCTAGTGCCCATCAACCTTCTAAAATCCCATCCTGCTCAATGACTTTTCATTATATCTGTCTGTATGAAGTAAAGACCTGTTGTCCTCACCAGACAAATCCACTCTAGCATCCTGAAATAGTAATGTAAAAACCATGCCATAAGGAAGACAGGCTTATGCCCTACGAGCTGCTTCTCGCATCTGGAAAATCATGATATAAGGTAAGTTGAGGGCCTCCCCCTCAACCAAACATCTCATAAATACCAGATCCCTCTCACTCACCGAGTCAAACCTTCCAGTTCTGGGTAGAAAAACATGATTGATAATATTATGAATTAATCTCATCTCTAAGGATAATTGGTTTGCCCTAACATACACTATACCAGAAACATCATTTCTCTCAAGAATTATCCTCAAAGTCTTCTTTTTTTTTTTAAACACCAAAAAGCTCTCTCCTTCCTTAGGGATCTGAAGAATATCACTTAACTTTTGCTCATTTTTCTCAATATGCTTCCCTTTAACAATTGATTCCACATGAAATGCACCAAGGGACATATTTTCAAAAAAATATCTTACTAAATTTGGAAATGTAGGTAGATTCATCAAACAAAAAGATTTCCATCCTTGTGCAATGAGCCAATCCCCAACTCTTAAATTTTCTTGCTCTAGAAAAGTAAAATCAACACAATGTCCAGAAGTAACTTACCTATTTCCTATAAGAACAACTTGTCTTGGAGCTTCCAGAGCCTCTTCATGTTCTTCTTGTGGCTCTTCCATGCGATTTGAAGTGTCCAACCTCCTCTTTGTCCTTCTCTCCTCTGCTACGGTCCGCACGACCCTCTTTGCTTTCTTCCCTATGGCTTTCTTAGGAGCCATTTTGGTTGGATTAGGGTTAAGGAGAGGTTTGGAAGAGTTACAAGGTTTTTCCTAGGTTTGGAATAGAGAATGGTTGGAATAGAATAGGAAACATGGAAGAAAATTTATTTTGAAACCTAACGATGCTCTATTTAAAAAGGGTCAGCTCAATAGAACAACTGGGTGCTCGAGTTGGCTCAAGCAAAAATCAAGGTTAAGGCTCAAAAATCAAAAAAATAAAAATCTACAGGATACTTAACACTAGAGAAAGTGGTCATAAGCTCTAAAACGAATTTTGAAACACCTAGATAATTTTTTCTTATTTTTGAAAAATTAAGTCAAAAACTCTTAATATGGGTCACATAGACCTAACTCACCTCTAATCTTTTAGAATCTATCTTGGCTAAGAGGTTTGGTAAAAATATCAGCAAGTTGATCTTCTGTAGGCACAAATTCTAATTCTACAATATTATTTAAAACTTGGTCTCTAATGAAATGATGTCTAATTTCTATATGCTTTATTCTAGAATGCTGAATTGGATTTCTAGATAAATTAATAGCACTAGTGTTATCACATTTAATAGAAATTTTTGACTGGATAACACCATAATCTTCTAGCTATTGCTTGATCCATAACACCTGTGCATAATACCTCCCCGTAGCCATATATTCTACCTCAGCTGTAGACAGTGCTACAGAGTTCTATTTATGGCAGTGCCATGAAATCAAGTTGATACCTAGAAATTGACAAGTGCCACTTGTACTCTTTCTATCAATCTTACAGTCACCATAATCAGCATCAAATAACTAATTAACTTTAAAAATAAATGCTTAGAATACCATAATCCTATATTACATGTGCCTTTAAGATACTTAATGACTCTTTTAACATCAATAATGTGTGACTCTTTTGGATTTGATTGAAAGCATGCACACATACAAATACTAAAAAGAAGATCAGGTCTACTGGCAGTTAAATAAAGTAGAGAACCAATCATATCTCTATACAATTTTTGATCAACAGTTATGCCATTTTCATCTTTATCAAGTCTACATGCAGGATTCATGGGTGTTCCAACTTCTTTGCTTGATTTAATGCCAAACTTTTTGATAATCTCTTTAATATATTTGGCTTGGTTGATCAGAATTCCTTCCTTTGATTGTTTGATTTGAAGACCGAGGAAGTAGCTTAGCTCACCTGTTAGACTTATTTCGAATTCACCCTGTATTAACTTAACAAAATCTTGACACAAAGATTCATCAGTAGATCCAAATATTATATCATCAACATAGATTTGAACAACCAAAATGTCATCATTTTTCTTTTGAATAAACAAGGTAGTATCAACACTACCTCTTATAAAATCATTTCCAATTAAAAATTTACTTAATCTATCATACCAGGCTCTAGGTGCCTATTTAAGACCATATAAAGCTTTATTCAATTTGAAGACATGATTTGGAAAAGTGTAATCGATAAAATCAGATGGTTGTTCAACAAAAACTTTTTCAGATAGAAAACCATTCAAGAAAGCACTCTTTACATTCATTTGAAATAATTTAAAGTTCATAAAATATGCATATGCCAAGAGTAATCTAATAGCCTCTAGCCTAGATACTGGTGCATAGGTCTCATCAAAATCTATTTCTTCTTCTTGATTGTAACCTTGAACTACCAGTCTAGCCTTGTTCCTAATCACATTGCCTTGCTCATCTAGCTTATTTCTATAAACCCATATAGTGCCTATAACAGGATACTCATTTGGTCTTTCTACTAATGTCTAAACATTATTTCTCCTAAATTGGTTTAACTCATCATGCATAGCTAACATCTAATTAGGGTCGATTTCAGCTTCTTCTATAGTATGTGGTTCTACATGAGATACAAAAGTAATCAAATCATGTGCATCCCTATGTGAAGCTCTAGTTTTAACACCTTGAGATAAATCTTCTATAATAAGTTCTTTAGGATATGAATGTACATACCTCCATTCTTTAGGTATATCATCATGATCTTTACTTACAACTTCTTCATGTTGTTCACTTGCTTGCTTATCTTTGATAGTCATATCATCCATGTTCAAGTGTACCTGTATCATCATTAGCATAGTCTTCTTTTCTAGAAGATGTCAGGTCAATTTCATTGAAAACAATATAGATTGATTCTTCCACGGTTAAAGTTCTTTTATTGAAAACTCGATAGGCTTTGCTATTTGTAAAATAACTAAGAAATATAACCTCATCAGATTTTGCATCAAACTTACCAAGATTTTCTTTATCATTATTAAGAATAAAACATTTGCAACCAAAAACATGAAAGTAATTGATATTAGGCTTTTTATTGTTCCACAGTTCATAGGGAGTTTTTCTTATAATAGGTCTAATCAAAACTATGTTTAAAATATAGCAAGCAGTATTCACAGCTTCTGTCAAAAAGTGGTGCAGGCACCAGGATCAGACGAAGACTTCAGGGTTCCATTCGGATCTCTGATTGACCTTGCCCGAGATAATTAGGGTTTCAAGTTTTGTAATAAAGTTGACCTGGTCAACGTGAGGTTGTATTTTTATTTTTGAGTCAGTAGTCCTTTTTGGGACCTTTGCATTTCAATTCAATTGAGTCATGTTGACTCAGTCTGTCATTTGTTTGAGTCATGGTCAAAGTCAAGAGGGCTATTTGAAGACCCAAGACAAGAGGCGCCATATCTCTTGCCCATGAGGCACCACATCCCTTGCCTAGTGTGCCTTGGTCCCCACACCATAAGAAAGCAGGTCCCTTCTTTCATGCGCCATTTAAGGAGAGATCAATCTAGGATCATCAATCCAAGGAGGCACCCAAAACAATTTCCATAAGAGCCAAGCTATGAAAAGAAAGGAGAAATACTTGGGGAGCAAGACTAGGAAGCGCCCAAATACTTCCAAATAAAACCAAGCATGGAAGGAAAATGCTTGTTTTGAAGAGCAAGGCTAGGAGGCGCCATCTTCTTGCCATTTGGAGCCACCAATTAACATTTAAGGAAGCTTTTGGCCGGCCATTATGAAGAGGATTTGATTCTACATGCCTAATTTGAGAGTCCATCTAATTAGTCCCACATGGGAAGATGTAAAAACTTGATTTCTTGTAAAGGTCTATAAAATAGA
This sequence comes from Areca catechu, assembly GCA_021397845.1. Taxonomy (NCBI): domain Eukaryota; kingdom Viridiplantae; phylum Streptophyta; class Magnoliopsida; order Arecales; family Arecaceae; genus Areca; species Areca catechu. The sequence continues at coordinate 102,967,333 of CM038039.1, read as the reverse complement.
CCCCTCTTGTAAGTTTTCAAAAAAAAAAATGATGAATGAAAAAAAAATCTTTTGTGTTGAGTAAACTTGTGTTTTCTCTTCTTTCGCACTTGCAAGAGTGTTGAGCTTCGAGAGGGAGCGAATCCGGGTTCCTTCAGAGCTTTGAGGAGGTGTGAGATCTCCAAACCCTAGTCCTATCTTCCATCTTCCTCTTCCCTTCCACTCCACCACCTTCTAACCCTAAACCCTAGCCACTTTCCATCTCCAAGTCTTTCTTCCAAAGAACCGCCAACCACCAGGAGCCCATCTCCATGCCAGGAAGTTCAAAGCAGCCCCTGCAGTCAAGTCTTCATAGCAGATCTGGGAAGAGAGACCCCGATCCACTTTCCTAGAGTTCCAGATCTGCCGGCGACCATCGAATCTCTTCTTATCTTCTTCTCTGGTAATTTTCTTCCTTGAGGTCCTAAATCATATTCTTATTGTTATTCTCTCCAGGATCCAAAGTATGAGATGAAGCCCACTTTGCCTCAGGACCAACATCTAGGATCCATTGCGAAGATGTCCTGACTTCTGGGATTCATCAATCTGTTTGAGAGCGATCATTCCACCAAATATTGTGAGGTCACTGTTTGGTAACGAAACCCTTCCCTTCTCTCTTTTTCTTTTTTGTTGAAATAGAGCAAACACTAGATCTGAGGGTTTCTCAATCCCCAGCGATCCTACTTCTGAGTTACTCTGATAATCCACTCCTTTTAATTGTGCTTTCTGTCATTTCTTAGTTTCTTTAAATATTTGTTTATCTTTCCTTTGAGTCAAAGCCAACTTCTGATATATATATATATATATATATATATATACATTGATTTTAATTTGCTTCCGCATTCCACATATCCGTTCTACATCATTTTGGTATCAGAGCTTTCGCTCTGCATCATTTTTGGTATCAGAGCCCTGTCTAGGGTTCTTGCTTGTGTGATTGTTTTTTTCGTTCCCTTTTACTTTTGCTGCCTGGAGTAGACTCCCCTGGCCATCCGGTCCTAGGAACAAGCAAGATGCAAGCCTCCTCCTCCCATTCCATGGGGGTTCCTAGGGCATGTATGGGTGCCGCTGGGTTATAACTTCTAGGCAGGGATTGTAAACGGGACACACGTTCTGTTTTCTGCCAGTAACTATCCTGTTATTCGAATTGTTTCTCCCTGCAGAAAATTCTAAATTAAGTAATTCTTATTTTTATGGAACCAGTATAATTGAAGTTAATTTACATAGAATTTTTATGATTTATTAATTTCTATAGATTTTCTGAGATCAATTTTACTGTTGTTCTGCTTTTTATTTTCTGCAAGCTGTGTTTTTATTTGAGTGTGTATAAATTGAATCTATCTTAAGGGCACCGAAGTTGCAACATAAGGGGAGGATTGAGACCCTCTCCTTAGCCCAAAACCACCTCCCGTGCATTCGAACCTAAGCCTTTAATCTTAAAATTAATTAGACCTAATTTGCCCTAGTGGGCTAGGGACATCAACTGGTCGGGTCTAGGATAGTGTTGAGTCAGTTTGTCTAGTTACTCTGTGTGTGCTTTGTACTCAGTGTCTAGAATGGTGGTTCAGGGATTCTACCCCGAAGGGCTTGTGTGCTGGTCTGCCTACCTGGCCAATCACTGATTGGTGTCTAGGATTGGCACTTAGGGACCTAACACTCCCCTTACACCTGCCTGGCTGAGTCCCGAGTTACTACAGGCTGGCTTGCCACTCTGATTGGGCATCTAGTTTGGGCTCTAGGTCTAGTTAGCCCGTAGTCATTTCAGTCGAGTCTCATTTGGTGTGCTTGCTTGCATCATCATGTCCACCAGGAATGGAGTACCCTACCAACCTGGTCAAACCCAACCTGATTTAGAGGCCATGATTAGAACTCTTACCAAAAGTATGACCAAATTGAGTCAGGATATGCATGAGGGTTTTGCCCAGTTCAGAGACCGAGCCCAGGGACTTGAGAAACGTAGACATCAAAATTGAACCCCTGATCCAAAATTTATAGGCCCCAACCTCACCCATGCCAGGAGCCTAGGAGGACCTTATACCGTGATCCCGAGCATAACCCTAGGAGCCTATATCCATACTTGGTTGACTCAGAGAAGGGACCCGTTAGGAACACCGAACCTTATGCACCCACTTTTGATGGAAGACAAGAGACATATATTAAGTGGGAAGAACAAATGGATCAGTATTTTGAGTGCACTAACATATCGGAATTAGGACAAGTTAGGTTGGCCAAAACCAAGTTCACCAAACATGCTAGGTCGCATTGGTATGCTATTGAGCGTGAGTGTTATCAAAGAAAAGAGGAAATATATACTTGGAGAGATATGAGAAGTAAGTTGAGAGATAGGTACCTAGGTAGATCCTATGAGAAAAGACTTTTAGACCAATGGTACCAATTGCGACAAGGTAATAGGCCTGTGTCTAAATATATCGAGGACTTCCAGTGGTATGACATGAAATGCAATACCATTAAGACCGAAGCTCAGATCACATCAAGGTTTAGGGTTGGGTTACACCCAAACATTTATAGAAAGCTATGCCTTGAAAAGACCAATAAGTTAGACCGAGCCTACCAAGAAGCCCAAGACTATGAGTGGTCTTTAAGATATAACCAATCAAGTACTTTGGACTTAAAGCCAACCTCTACCAACTTGAGTCAAGTTCCAATTGATCCGACACTCGTAGTGAACCAGACTTTTGTTTGTCAATTCCCACTTGTGTCACCTCTTGACCAGAAGGATAACACTGAGAAGGAGTTAGGCATGGCCATCCCAAAATTAGTTGACCTGACCAGAGCCGTACTTAAAGAGGAATCAAAGGAGAATAGATTAGAACCTTTCAGTGAGATTGAGGAAGAAATATATGAGCCTGACATAAGTTTGATAGATGAATATAAAGAAAAAGAATTTGAGGATATCTCTCCGATAATTCAATTAACCAACTCCTACCTGATGGGGTTATTGAGGGGACCCCTGCCACTCAAGGAATTCAGGAGCTAACCCTAAGAGAAGACCCTTTTGAGGAAGTTCAGGAAGAGGAAATTGCACCCAATGAGAGTTTAAGTGAGAATACCCCTGAACTCATTAAGGAATCCAAAGAAGACACCCCTGAGTCGAATCTGGTAGAGAAGTGTGAAGAAGGAAGGGGTTCACAAGAATTGCCCATTGAGAAGGTCCAAGAACAAGAAAAAGACAGTAGCTTAGAAGACTTTCTAGATAAACATTCCAAAGACCTTCCTGATAACCTTCCACCTTCTAGGAGCACCCAACCTACCCTAGAACTTGCACTTGTAGACCCTCCTAGAGCAAATCATGAGGTTTGGATGAGTGCACCTATAGAACAATGTCCTCATTTTAAGGTCGTCCTGAATAACCAAGGTATGTTTCTTGTTTCCTATAAGCCACCTCAAAACTCTGATTCTTATTTCCTACCCTTCCCTGAATCTTCTCATGTTTCTAGAGCTATGGGATTACACTTTACTGAGATTTCTAGGTTGCAAGACTCCTTAGAACCTATTAGGTTTGCCACCTACTTCTGGAAGACCTTATGGCACCTACTAGGCACCCATGATAAGTTCTCATGCTCTGCATGCCATCCTCCGACCCAAGGTCAAACCTAGAGAGCCTTAGTTTGTTAGGTTTAGACCTAGGGTTCCTTTGAATAAAGTCCATTCTTTAGGAATGCGTCATCAGTGGAGTTTAGGACATTGACTCAGATTTTGGTTTAGTGAGAATACCAGGAATTGGGATTTGTATTTACCCAGGGCTGAATTTGCATATAATGACTCGGTCAATAGGTCTATAGGTAAAGGCCCTTTTGAGATTGTTCATGGGTACAAGCCTCACACACCACTTGACCAAGTTCCTTTGCCAGTCCACACACGAGTCTTCGAGTCTGCTGAAGACTTTGCACAGCATGTAAAGAACTTGCATAAAGAAATTCATGCCAAAATAACTTTATGTAATGAAACTTATAAGAAGTTGGCTGATTCTCAAAGGCGAGTCAAAACTTTTGTTGAGGGAGACTACGTAATGATTAGGTTAAGGCCTAAGCGGTTTCCTCCAGGAACCATTAGAAAGCTACATGCTAGAGGAGCTAGACTGTTGGCTTTGACTCCTTAGTTTTGATGACTAACAAAAGGTTGAGTATATGTTTGGACTAATGTTTAATCTCAAGATAAAGTTTCAGGACTTAGGTTATTCAAAAAGAGTATCAAAAGGACAATGATGAAACTAAGTTTGCCTGATTTGGAAAAGAGCTCTTCTACCTTGGACAAGATCAAAATTCTCATAATGGACCTTCTTGTTAAGAAATATTTGACAAAAGAAACAAAGGCTTAAAGAAACTCAAGCATGGCACGCACATCTCAAAGAGTTTCAGAAAAATTCAGATCAGAGGTCGACCCCCAGAGGTCGACACCTTGTCAAAGGTCAACCACCAGAGGTCGACTCATGAAGAGAAGAAAAGTTCAGCATGGCCGGCACGGCAAAATCTCAGTGGCACGCTCCAGAGGTCGACCACCAGAGGTCAACACCTGTCTAGAGGTCGACACCAGAGATCGACTCATATCCTGAGAATTCAAATGGGCAGAACTATGGTATTCTGAACTTTTGCCTAAATTATACTGGAGGTCGACTCATGAGGTCGACACTTGATTCAGAGGTCGACTCATGAGGTCGACTCATGGCATAACGGCTAGTTTTTCTGAACTTCTGATTTGATTTCTAACGGCCATAAACGGCCATATTTTTGAATCTAACGGTCTTGTGGAGTTGTTTCAGCATGAATGAGGTATTTAACCTCCACCAAACTTCAAAAAAGACAAGGAGACAAAGTGAAAAAGTGTTGATTCAAAGTACAAAGCCTTCAATCACTTCCAAGCCAAAAGAGTGAGAAAACCAAGAGATTCCCTAGCCAAAAGTTTTCCATCTTTGAGGAATCCAACATTCAAGTGTTTGGCATTTAGTGAGGTCCAAAGATTCCAAGGGAAAAGGCTTGAAGAGTCTCCATCAAGAGCTTCAACGAATTTATTATTGCTCAAAAGGAGTTTGTTTTGTTTTAATTCATTGTATTCATACTCTTTTGTCTTTAGCTAGTTTCAAGGGAATTTGAAACTAGAGTGAGGTTTGTTGGTGAGCCAATTGATAAAACCAACTAGGGTTGCTTGTAAGCCCGAAGACAAAACAAGTGAGTAAGGTTTGTTGGTGATCCAATTGATAAAACCAACTAGGGTTGCTTGTTAGCCCGAAGCCAAAACAAGTGTGTAAGGTTTTGACTTGTGAGCCTGGTAAAACAAGTCGGCTGTAATCTAAAGATTATAGTGGAAATTCCCAAGTGGAGCTTGGGGAGTGGATGTAGGTGCTAGGTGCACCGAACCACTATATTTCTTGTGTGTTTGCATTGCCTTTCTCTTTAACTTCTTTAGCTCTTTAATTGCCATTTTATTTCATTGCTTCCGTTGCACAATTATTAAAGCACTATCACTCTTCACCTTAAAACTTGATAGCACATATATTGCTTTAAATTTTTAAATACCCAATTCACCCCCTCCTCTTGGGCACCATATCTGGGCAACAAGTGGTATCAGAGCCCGGTACTCTCTTGTAGGTCCAACGATCTTGAGTGAAAGATCATGGCCGCCCCAATTGGAATGGGTATAGTTGAAGGGCAAGCATCAAATCGCCCTCCTTTCTTTAATGGCACAAACTACACATATTGGAAAACTCGTATGCGTATTTATTTACAAGCTGTAGATTATCATATATGGAGAGTAATTACGAAAGGGCCTCATCAGCCCACTCACTTGGTTAATGGCATTAACACCCCGAAATCTGAAGAAGAATGGGATGACAATGACATCAAACAAGCTGAGTTAAATGCTAAGGCGATGAATTTGCTATTCTGTGCACTTGACCCTAGTGAATTCAACAGAATATCAAATTGTATTTCCGCCAAAGAAATTTGGGATACACTTGAGGTTACCCATGAGGGTACACACCAAGTGAAGACCACTAAGGTGAACATGCTCATTCATACGTATGAGATGTTCAGGATGGAACCAACTGAAAGTATAAGTGAAATGTATACTAGATTTACCAATATAGTAAATGTATGAGGAGTTTGGGAAAAATTATATCTAATGGTGAACTGGTTAACAAACTTCTCAGGTCTCTTCCGGCTTCATGGGATGCGAAAGTTACAGCCATAGAAGAAGCCAAGGATGTCAACACTCTACCTCTCGAGCAGCTTCTTGGATCACTGATGACCTACGAGCTTTCACTAAAGCAGAAGATAGTGGACAATGACAAGAAAAAGAAAGCCATAGCCTTCAAGTCCACTACTAAAGAAGAGTCAAGTGATGAATCAGAAGAAGAAGCTGATGATGATGAGACAGCCCTCATTACAAGAAAATTTAAAAGATTCATGAGAAAGAAGAAGGGCTTCTACAAGAAAAGGCCACAAAAAGGTGATCACAATAAGGAGAAAGAGAAAGACAAAGAAAGGGATCCACCCATCTGCTTCGAGTGCAAGAAGCCTGGACATTACAAAACGGATTGCCCTTTGCTTAAAAAGAGTCGAAGGATGTTGAGAAAGAAAGCCATGATGGCTACCTGGAGTGAGAGTGAGGACTCCAGCAGTGAAGAAGAGCAGCAGGTAGTCGCCAACTTATGTTTCATGGCCAACGAAGATAATGAGGTAAATTCTGAACCTGAAACTGAATTTACTTTCAATGAATTGCATGATGCTTTTGATGACTTAGTAATGGAATATGAAAAATTAAAATTGAAAAATAAGAAATTAAGAAAGCAAAATTTTGAGCTTACCAAAAATTCAGAAAAGTTTTCAAGTGAAATTGAAAACTTAACTCAAGAAAACAAGAAATTAAAAGAACATGTAAAGACTTTGACAAATGATAAAGATAATCTTTTAAAAGAAAATAATTCTTTGAAAAATAATAGAAGTCTTAAAACTAATGAGAACATTGAAAAACAAAATAAAGAACTATTGCTTCAAAATAAGAATTACAAGGAAGAGTTAGAAAAAGTAAAACCTTTTGTAGAAAAGTTTACTTTTAGTTCAGAAAAACTGAATATGCTTTTAAATAGTCAACATGCAGTGTTTAATAAAGCTGGACTTGGATTTAAGCCACACAATCAACAAAAGCTTTACAAAAACTTTTTCATACCAGCATCTTCTAATATTACCTACTATGCATGTGGTAAAGTAGGTCATAAATCATATGTTTGTAATAGAAGAAAATTAAATACCTTTAAAAAGATTTGGGTTCCAAAAGGAACCAATTTGACTAACCCTAAAGGACCCAAGATGACTTGGGTACCTAAAGTTTCAACTTGATCTTTTTTTGCAGGTGTGCCTTGCAACCAAAAATAAAAGAAGAATGTGGTATCTGGATAGTGGTTGCTCAAGGCACATGACTGGGGATGTGAAGCAATTCTCATCACTAGCTGCTATTGATGGTGGAAACGTTACCTTTGGTGATAATGGAAAAGGCAAAATCGTCGGAATTGGTAAAATCCATATCACCCCTAATGCTTATGTAGATAATATATTATTTGTTGATGGCTTGAAGCATAATCTTTTTAGCATTAGTCAGTTTTGTGATAAAGGTTTTAAAGTAATTTTTGAATCATCTTTGTGCATGGTATCTAGTCTAGATGTCGATGGCATCAAGTTCACTGGTCTTAGGCATGGAAACATTTACATGGTTGATCTTGATGATCTAGCCATGGAAAGTGGTCAATGCCTAGTGGCTAAGGAAGCCAAGGCAAGTGAAACTAGTTGGCTTTGGCACCGTAGGCTAGGGCATGCTAGTATGCAGTTGATTTCAAAATTAAGCAAAAAGAATCTTGTAAAAGAATTGCCAAAACTCACTTTTGAAAAAGATAAAATTTGTGCTGCATGTCAATTTGGAAAACAAACTAAATCTACTTTCAAACCTAAAGGAGTAGTATCTACTACTAGACCCTTTGAATTATTGCATATGTACCTCTTTGGACCAACCAGAACAACTAGTTTGGGAGGTAAAAAATATGGGCTAGTAATTGTAGATGATTACTCACGATTTACTTGGATAATGTTTTTAGCTCATAAAGATGAAACATTTTCAGCTTTTGTTAAATTTCATAAAAGGGTTTCAAACGAAAAAGATCTCACTATTGTTTCTTTGCGTAGTGATCATGGAACTGAATTTGAAAATCATGATTTTGAAACTTTTTGTAATGAAAATGGTATTAGTCATAATTTCTCTGCACCTAGGACACCTCAACAAAATGGGGTGGTAGAAAGAAAGAACAGGACTCTTGAAGAAATGGCACGCACAATGCTTTGCGAAAATGATTTACCTAGATATTTTTGGACAGAAGCCATTAATACTTCCTGTTACATTTTAAATCGTGTTTTAATTTGACCTATTTTGAAGAAAACACCATATGAGCTTTGGAAAAATCGAAAACCTAATCTCAAGTATTTTCGTGTATTTGGTTGCCGCTGTTTCATATTAAACAATGGCAAAGATAATATCAGTAAATTTGATGCCAAGTCAGATGAGGGTATCTTCTTAGGATACTCTACTTCTAGCAAGGCATACAGGGTCTTCAACAGAAGAACACTTCTGGTTGAAGAATCAATTCATGTAGTGTTTGATGAATCTAATGAAAAATCTTCTAGAAAAGAAGATTCTATTGATGTTGAAACAGGTACAAAGAAACTTAAACAATTGACAATCAATGAAGATGAGCCCAAAGGAGATGATGATCAAGAAAGTCAAGATCAAATTCAAGAAATCAATGCAACTTCACCAAAACCATTACCTAAAGAATGGAGGTATGCACATGGACACCCTAAAGAGCTAATAATAGGTGATCCATCAAAGGGGGTAAGTACACGCTCTTCTATTAGAAATGTTTGTGATTATTTAGCTTTTGTATCTCAGATAGAGCCTAAGTCAATAGAAGAAGCTGAAAAAGATTGTAACTGGATTAATGCTATGCAAGATGAACTAAATCAATTTAAAAGAAATAATGTTTGGGCTTTAACTGAAAGACCCCTTAATGTTTCTGTAATTGGCACAAAATGGGTTTTTAGAAATAAACTTGATGAACATGGTATTGTAATTAGGAACAAAGCTAGACTTGTTGCTAAAGGCTACAACCAAGAAGAAGGGATCGACTTCGATGAAACCTTTGCTCCTGTTGCTAGGCTAGAAGCAATTAGACTTTTACTTGCTTTTGCTTGTTTTATGGATTTCAAGTTATTTCAAATGGATGTAAAGAGTGCCTTTTTAAATGGATTTATTGAAGAGGAGGTTTATGTTGAACAACCTCCTGGTTTTGAAAATCATGAATTTCCTAATCATGTCTTTAAATTGCATAAAGCATTGTATGGTTTAAAGCAAGCTCCTAGAGCTTGGTATGATAGATTAAGTTCATTTTTGATGAAAAATGATTTCTCTAGAGGTAATGTAGATAATACATTATTTTTGAAAAAGAAAAATGATGATCTTTTAGTAGTACAAATATATGTAGATGATATTATTTTTGGTGCTACTAACGAATGTCTTTGTCAAGAATTTGCGAAGTTAATGCAGAGTGAGTTCGAGGTGAGCATGATGGGAGAACTCAACTTCTTCCTCGGACTCCAAATTAAGCAAACCCAAGAGGGGATCTCCATCAACCAAGCCAAGTACACAAGGGAGATATTGAAAAAGTTTGGGATGGAGACTACAAAACCAATAGGTACCCCTATGAGCTCTTCATGTAAATTAGACAAAGATGAATGTGGTAAATCAGTAGACCAAAAATTATATAGAGGCATGATTGGTTCATTGCTATATCTAACTGCCAGTAGACCAGATATAATGTTTAGTGTTTGTATGTGTGCACATTTTCAGTCTGCTCCTAAAGAATCACATCTCTTAGCTGTAAAACGTATACTTAGATACTTATCTGGGTCTATCGAAATTGGTCTTTGGTACTCTAGAGAGTCATCATATGAATTAATTGCATATTCTGATGCTGATTTTGCTGGGTGTAAACTTGATCGAAAAAGTACTAGTGAAACTTGTCAATTCCTAGGAGTTAATTTGATTTCATGGAGCAGTAAGAAACAGAATTCGGTTGCTCTATCTACGGCGGTAGCCGAATATATAGCAGCTGGAAGCTGTTGTGCTCAGATTCTATGGATCAAACAACAACTCGAGGACTTTGGCATCAAACTAACTAAGACACCCATAAGATGTGATAATACTAGTGCAATCAATTTAACGAAAAATCCTGTACAACATTCAAGAAGCAAACATATTGAAATAAGACATCACTTCATAAGAGATCACGTTCAAAACTCTAATGTGTTGTTAGAATTTATATGTACTGATTATCAATTGGCTGATATATTCACAAAACCATTGAATGAAGATAGATTTTGTATGATCAGAAGAGAACTGGGAGTCATTGATCCTTTTGCTTGAAACTCTTCAATTTTCATCAAAATTCCTCAAAAATGATTTATAAATTCTCAAATTTGGTTAAAGGCTATTTCTCTAAATTTTATCAATTTTTTAAATCTTACAGAATTTTATTTTAAGTAATCAATTGTTGGAGGTCGACACTTGAGGTTTTCGGAGGTCGACACTTAAGGTCGACACCTAAGTTATGGAGGTCGACACTTGAGGTCGACCCCTGAAAATTTTCAGAGGTCGACACTTGAATGGAAACCTGCTTTTTAAAAACCCGTCCGCAAGCCTTGTTTTTCCAATTTTTTCCTTCCTCTCCTTCGTGTGGTCCCCCTCCAACATTCCTAAACCCCTAAATAGTAGATTTCCACCCTTCTCCCTCAACATTTTGGGAAATCCTCTCCTCTCCTCTTGCATTTCTTCGATTCAACCCTCTTTTTGACCGTACTCTTGATTTTGGACAACCGAAAGCCTTCGGATCTATCTACCCTCTAATCTCGGTTGTTTTTCAATAGAAAACACTTGTTTCTACCCTCCATTTCTTACTTTTTCTCCATTTATTTTCTATTTTCTCCACTCTCACAAACCCTATTTCACCATTTCACATTCTTCTCTTTTTCCCAATCCGTGAACCTCTCTTTCCCTCTCTTTTCCTCTTAGCCTTACCTCTTTGCATTTCTCCCTAAGTTACCCCTCATCCTTACACATGGGTCCGAGAAAACACCAGGCAGTAAGGAAAAGGAGATTGGAACAGGGGCAGGGTAGTACTGAGCGGCGAAGGAAAGTCAGACATGAGCGTGAGCCGACCCCAGAGCCACCTGCACCAGTGCCAGCCAGCCTAGTCCAGAAGAGCATTGCTAGTGGGAGGCGCGTGGATATTCCATTCTGGGATCAGCATCACTTCTTCATTGGAGATGTACTGAGAGATGCAGGTCTGGTTCATTTTTGTACGATGTCCGAGAGATTCTATCCAGACCTCATCAGGGAGTTTTATGGATCCATGGCCACTGATGGCATTGGATGGTCTGCTACAGTTCGAGGGATCGAGATTCCAGTGACACCTGAGGTCATCAGTCGCATCTGGAGGATTCCACTTCATGGCACTGCTGCCACTACGATCAGCGACAGAGAGCACGCCTTCAGGTGTATCCTAGAGCGTGAGGATGTTAGCGGCATTTCCACAGTAGCCGCTAACCAGCTTTCACTGGAGATGAGAGTGCTGCATCACATCATCGCCCGTATCTTGATTCCGAAGAGTGGGAGATTTGATTTTATCACTGAGCGTGAGCTGGTGTTGATGGTCTCCCTGAGTCAGCGGACTCCCATCAACCTTCCCAGGATCATGCTTCAGCAGATGGGTGAGGCAGCTTCTCACAGGAGACTTGTTCAGCCGTACGGCATGGGACTGACTCAGATATTCAGAGAGCATGGTGTCTCATTCGACGGCATACCCTTCAGTCAGCTACAGCACACAGATACTTATGGAGAGAAATCCCTACATAGGATGGGATTTCGACTGATTAGTGACCGATGGGTACGACGAGAGTCTGGCCAGGAGCCAGATGAGGAGGATGAGATCCGAGCTGCTGAGGCAGGGCCTTCAGGGCCTACTGATCATGGTACACCTCCTCGCCCAGCACCGGAGACAGAGACTGCGGAGCCTGAGCCATTCACACCACCACCTTCATCAGCTCCGGCACCTACTATTACTGCTACACCACGGAGGACTTCAGTGAGGATATCGGACTTCGAGCAGCGAGTGACTGATCAGATTTCAGAGGTCCGGACAGAGATCACTGGTGTACAGTAGGAGCTTCATGATCTGCGGATACACACAGACACATGCATTAGTGCTCTCTCAGCTAGTATGGATACAGGATTCAGACAGATCCTCAGCTTACTGAGATTAGCACTGCCATCAGGGACTGCAGATCCGACAGTATCTCCTCCACATGATGATGATGATGATGCTGATGACTCTAGTGGATACAGTGACAGTGATGGAGATCAGCCTGGAGCAGGTAGTTCTGATGTTCCACCTGCAGAGCCGATTCCAGAGATTCCCCCTTCAGCTGATCCTCCTTCCACTGATCTTCCGAGTTCAGATCCTCCAGCCACAGCTGTGCCAGTTGATATTGAGCCTACAGAGTCACTATTTGAGACTATCACTGGGATTCCGGATGACATAAATGAGCATACAGAGACAGATATCGATGATCCCACAGCTTATGAGCTAGTCAGCAGGCAGACCCCAGCTCAGTCTACTCAGCATGCTGATCCGTCCACTCCTTCAGCTACTGCCTCTGTCTCGACATCTGTGGAGCCCTTACCTAGGACATATAAATCTCGTAGGACTACCCCTAGGTCTGGTCCCTCTCTGAGGACTCGGAGTTCCTCTCATAGGACTCCAAAATCCTCATCTAGGATCATGGCTCCTGTATCTTTTGGTATACCTTCTGATGAGGAATAGCCTCTTATTTTGCTTTTGTATGATCTGTTGTATCAGTATTTTGTGCCTACTTTGTAAGCAATTTTGTAACTGAATACATCTGTTTTTATCTATCTTGTGCCATTTTATCTGATACCAGCTCTTAACATTTACCTTTTTTAAACCCTCAAGTTAGAATATTTTATTATATTGAATGCACAAATTGAGGGGGAGCATGTAGTTTATGCACCTAAATACTTCATTATAATTGAACATAAGTTTCATTAATATATCTTTCACTACAAAAATAAACTTTTTGATTCTTGACAAAAAGGGGGAGTAGTAAAGTATATATGTATTTATGAGATCAAATTTAGTAAAGTATATATGTATTTATGAGATCAAATTTAGTAAAGTATATATGTATTTATGAGATCTCCGTCTTATGAGTGGTAAAGTTTATATGATTCTTACCTTTTTGACTCATGAGAATGTTTTCACAAAAAGAAAGAAGTAAATAAAAAGTAACTCTTGAAAATATTTTCACAAAAAGAAGATGAAAAGTAAATTTTTATGATACACTCACGCATGTAAGGATTCTTTGAAAATATTTTATTGCTATATCTTGCTTTTGGACTTAATTGCATATATACTCAAGGTTTTGTCATCATCAAAAAGGGGGAGATTGTTGGCTTTGACTCCTTAGTTTTGATGATTAACAAAAGGTTGAGTATATGTTTGGACTAATGTTTAATCTCAAGATAAAGTTTCAGGACTTAGGTTATTCAAAAAGAGTATCAAAAGGACAATGATGAAACTAAGTTTGCCTGATTTGGAAAAGAGCTCTTCTACCTTGGACAAGATCAAAATTCTCATAATGGACCTTCTTGTTAAGAAATATTTGACAAAAGAAACAAAGGCTTAAAGAAACTCAAGCATGGCACGCACATCTCAAAGAGTTTCAGAAAAATTCAGATCAGAGGTCGACCCCCAGAGGTCGACACCTTGTCAAAGGTCGACCACCAGAGGTCGACTCATGAAGAGAAGAAAAGTTCAGCATGGCCGGCACGGCAAAATCTCAGTGGCATGCTCCAGAGGTCGACCACCAGAGGTCAACACCTGTCCAGAGGTCGACACCAGAGGTCGACTCATAGCCTGAGAATTCAAATGGGCAGAACTATGGTATTCTGAACTTTTGCCTAAATTATACTGGAGGTCGACTCATGAGGTTGACACTTGATTCAGAGGTCGACTCATGAGGTCGACTCATGGCATAACGGCTAGTTTTTCTGAACTTCTGATTTGATTTCTAACGGCCATAAACGGCCATATTTTTGAATCTAACGGTCTTGTGGAGTTGTTTCAGCATGAATGAGGTATTTAACCTCCACCAAACTTCAAAAAAGACAAGGAGACAAAGTGAAAAAGTGTTGATTCAAAGTACAAAGCCTTCAATCACTTCCAAGCCAAAAGAGTGAGAAAACCAAGAGATTCCCTAGCCAAAAGTTTTCCATCTTTGAGGAATCCAACATTCAAGTGTTTGGCATTTAGTGAGGTCCAAAGATTCCAAGGGAAAAGGCTTGAAGAGTCTCCATCAAGAGCTTCAACGAATTTATTATTGCTCAAAAGGAGTTTGTTTTGTTTTAATTCATTGTATTCATACTCTTTTGTCTTTAGCTAGTTTCAAGGGAATTTGAAACTAGAGTGAGGTTTGTTGGTGAGCCAATTGATAAAACCAACTAGGGTTGCTTGTAAGCCCGAAGCCAAAACAAGTGAGTAAGGTTTGTTGGTGATCCAATTGATAAAACCAACTAGGGTTGCTTGTTAGCCCGAAGCCAAAACAAGTGTGTAAGGTTTTGACTTGTGAGCCTGGTAAAACAAGTCGGCTGTAATCTAAAGATTATAGTGGAAATTCCCAAGTGAAGCTTGGGGAGTGGATGTAGGTGCTAGGTGCACCGAACCACTATATTTCTTGTGTGTTTGCATTGCCTTTCTCTTTAACTTCTTTAGCTCTTTAATTGCCATTTTATTTCATTGCTTCCGTTGCACAATTATTAAAGCACATCACTCTTCACCTTAAAACTTGATAGCATATATATTGCTTTAAATTTTTAAATACCCAATTCACCCCCCCTCTTGGGCACCATATCTGGGCAACATAGACCATTTAGAGTGGTGAAGAGAGTAGGATCCAATGCCTATGTGCTCGAGTTACCTCCAGAACTAGGCATTAGCTCCACTTTCAACATCACAGACTTAGTAGAGTATAGGGAGCCAGCAGTCATTCCCAGTAAGCCTTTTGAGCCTAATCCTGTTATTGAGAGTGATCCCGACCCTGTGTGTCCACCAACAAACTGGCCTATGAGGAAAGAACAGATCGAGAAAATCCTGGATGATCAGGTTATCTCGACTCGTAATCGATGATACCAAAGATACCTGGTCCGCTGGCAAGGTAGGCCAGATTCCAACAACTCTTGGATCTCCAGAGAAGAATTACAAGAACTGGAGCCAGATCTCTTGGAGAAATACCAGAGTCAGCTTGATCTGTACTCAACAGGGTCGAGTTCCTCCCATCCCGGGAGAATTGGTGCGGGCACCAGGATCAGATGAAGACTTCAGGGTTCCATTCGGATCTTTGATTGACCTTGCCCGAGATAATTAGGGTTTCAAGTTTTGTAATAAAGTTGACCTGGTCAACGTGAGGTTTTATTTTTATTTTTTGAGTATGTAGTCCTTTTAGGACCTTTGCATTTCAATTCAATTGAGTCATGTTGACTCAGTCTGTCATTTGTTTGAGTCATGGTCAAAGTCAAGAGGGCTATTTGAAGACCCAAGATAAGAGGCGCCATATCTCTTGCCCATGAGGCACCATATCCCTTGCCTAGTATGCCTTGGTCCCCACACCACAAGAAAGCAGGTCCTTTCTTTCATGCGCCATTTAAGGAGAGATCAATCTAGGATCCTCAATCCAAGGAGGCGCTCAAAATAATTTCCATAAGAGCCAAGCTATGAAAAGAAAGGAGCAACACTTGGGGAGAAAGACTAGGAGGCGTCCAAATACTTCCAAATAAAACCAAGCATGGAAGGAAAATGCTTGTCTTGAAGAGCAAGGCTAGGAGGCGCCATCTTCTTGCCATTTGGAGCCACCAATCAACATTTAAGGAAGCTTTTGGCAGGCCATTATGAGGAGGATTTGATTCTACATGCCTAATTTGAGAGTCCATCCCATTAGTCCCACATGGGAAGATGTAAAAACTTGATTTCTTGTAAAGGTCTATAAAATAGACCCCTCTTGTAAGTTTTCAAAAAAAAAATGATGAATGAAAAAAAAATCTTTTGTGTTGAGTAAACTTGTGTTTTCTCTTCTTCCGCACTTGCAAGAGTGTTGAGCTTCGAGAGGGAGCGAATCCGGGTTCCTTCAGGAGCTTTGAGGAGGTGTGAGATCTCCAAACCCTAGTCCTATCTTCCATCTTCCTCTTCCCTTCCACTCCACCACCTTCTAACCCTAAACCCTAGCCACTTTCCATCTCCAAGTCTTTCTTCCAAAGAACCGCCAACCACCAGGAGCCCATCTCCATGCCAGGAAGTTCAAGAGCAGCCCCTGCAGTCAAGTCTTCATAGCAGATCTGGGAAGAGAGACCCCGATCCACTTTCCTAAAGTTCCAGATCTGCCAGCGACCTTCGAATCTCTTCTTATCTTCTTCTCTGGTAATTTTCTTCCTTGAGATCCTAAATCCTATTCTTATTATTATTCTCTCCAGGATCCAAAGTACGAGATGAAGCCCACTTTGCCTCAGGACCAACATCTAGGATCCATTGTGAAGATGGCCTGACTTCTGGGATTCATTAATATGTTTGAGAGCAATCATTCCACCAAATATTGTGAGGTCATTGTTCGGTAACGAAACCCTTCCCTTCTCTCTTTTTCTATTTTGTTGAAATCAGAGCAAACCCTAGATCTGGGGGTTTCTCAATCCCCAGCAATCCTACTTCTGAGTTACTCTGATAATCCACTCCTTTTAATTGTGCTTTCTGTCATTTCTTAGTTTCTTTCAACATTTGTTTATCTTTCCTTTGAGTCAAAGCCGACTTCTGAAAATATATATATAAAAAAAATACATTAATTTTAATTTGCTTCCGCATTCCATATATCTGTTCTGCATCATTTTGGTATCAGAGCTTTTGCTCTGCATCAAAAAGTATTTTGAAGATTTCCTTCATAAAGCATTGTTCTGGATATTTTTTCTAAAGTTTTATTCTTTCTCTCTACAACACCATTTTGCTATGGTATTCTAGGAGCGGAGAATTTGTGATCAATATCATGCTTTGTGCAAAAGTAATCAAAATATTGATTTTCAAATTCTGTACCATGATCACTATGAATATAAATAATAAAAAGATTTTTCAAGTTGGAAACTCTTTTGTAAAATTTTTTAAATGCTTTAAAAGTTTCATCTTTATGTGCAATGAACAAAACCCAAGTGTATCTTGAAAAATCATCTACAATCACAAGTCCCTAGGCTTGTTATCCTAGTAGGTCCGAAAAGATCCATGTGAAGTAGCTCTAAGGGTCTAGTAGTAGAAATAAAATTTTTGGATTTAAAACTCTCCCTCACTTGCTTTCCTAATTGACATGCATCATAAACATAATCAAAATTTAATTTAATCTTTGGTAAGCCTTTAACCAAATCTTTTGAATTAAGTTTTGCAGTAGTATCCATACGAGTATGTCCAAGTCATCTATGCCATAGTAAACTTGATTCCTTACTCTTATCATTCACTGCCACAAGACTTGTATTGCTTGACATAGCTAGATCATTAAGATCTACTACATAAATATTACCAAGTCTATGTCTAATGAACTTTGTACTAGAGTCAAGAGGATCAACTCCTATACACATTGAAGACTTGAAGAAAATATTAAAACCAATATCACAAAGCTAGCTGATGCTTAAAAGATTATGCTTTAATTTCTCTACAATAGTACATTCTCAATAAAAGTTGAAGGAGTAATTTTGATTTTACTAATACCGATTATCCTTCCTTTGCGATTATCACCAAAGGTTACCATGCCACCATCTTTTTGTTCTAGGATGAAGAATTAATCAATATCACCTGTCATGTGTCTTGAGCAGCCGCTATCAAGGTACCATCTTTTCTTTGCATTCATGGCTGCAAGACATCCCTGCAAAACAATCAAGTAATGAGTTTAGGTACCCAAGCTTTCTTGGGTCCTTGCAAGTTAGTAGGATTGGTTCCTTTTGGAACCCAAATTTTTTTTTTTTTTTTTTGCCATTATATTTCAAATGACATTCAAAAGCTTTGTGACCAATATTATTACATTCATAGCAGATAATTTTTGGTTTTGAATAAGAAGTATATGATGATGCAAACTTAAGTCTATGTTGCTTTGATGTAATGAACTTAGAAGCATAAGATGTGGATGCAGAAAACTTATTTGAATTGAACTGTTATAACCAATTACAAACTTGCTATTTGAATCATTTTGATCTTTCAAAATCAGTTCAAGTTTATTAGAGCTTAAAGTTAATTTTTCAACCAATGGTTTAAGCTTTTGAACTTCCTTTTGCAAATCAGTATTTTTATTTTACAAAATTTTATTCTTTTCAAGAAGTTCTTCCTTTTCAAATTGAATAGTTTTAAGTCTTTCACAAATCAAACTTGATTCTCTTTTTAAAATCTTGTTCCTTTAACAAATTTCATTTTTATCTTTTTCAACCATATCACAGTTATTTTTCAAATTCTTCATTTTTAAATTAGCTTTTTGTACTCTATCAATAGTTCACAAAAAGCATTATGAAGCTCATCATAAGTAAATTCTAGATTAGGTTCAGAAGTTGTTACCTCATCCTCCAAACCCATAAGGCAGATTTGAGCAGTCTTTGTTGTATCTTCATCTTCTTTGGTTGATGTAGATTCATCACTATCGCTCTATGCCGCAAGCATTACCTTCTTTTTCTTTCTCATAACCATCTTTTTCTTGATTTCTGGACAATCAGGATGTATGTATCCTGGTTTTTTACATTCATAACAAATAGGAGTTTGATCTTTGTCTTTATCCTTTTTTTTATCTTTTTCTCTTTCTTTCCAAATTTACCTCTTCTGAATTGCTTTCTCCATCTGTTAGTCCTTCTTTTGCCCATAAATCTCTTAAATTTTCTCAAAACTAGGGCGATTTCATCATTTTCCAGATCATCATTATCAGATGTATCTGAATCTTCATCTTTGTCCTCTTCTGTTGCTTTAAATGCAATAGCCTTTTTCCTTTTTAAATCTTCTTCTGTTATTTGCTGCATGGCTAGCTCATAAGTAATCAATGATCCCAGCAGCTCATCCAATGGTAGGGTGTTTAAGTCATTTGCCTCTTAAATAGCTGTAACTTTTGCTTTCGATTTATCTAGCAAAGATCTCAAAACCTTTTGGACTAGATCAACATTAGTATATGTCCTACCAAGATTTTTATGACCATTTATGGTATTAGTAAAATGAGTATACATAGTAGATATAGTTTCATTTGGATCCATTTTGAACAATTCATAATTATGCATAAGAAGATTGATTTTTAAAGTCTTAACTTGTGATGTGCCTTCGTGAGTGATCTCAAGCTTATCCCAAATTTCTTTAGCAAAATTGCAAGTGAAAATTCTATTAAACTCATTTAGGTCTAAAGTACAATAAAGTAAATTCATAGCTTTGGCATTTAGCTTGGCCAATTTAATATCATTCTCGTCCCATTCCTCTTCCGGTTTGGGAACCTCAATATCATTAATTCTAATAGTGGGTGTGTGAGGTCCTTTTAGAATTATTTTTTATAAATGAAAGTCTATGGCTTGAATGTATATTTTCATCCTAGCCTTCCAATATATGTAATTAATTCCAGTGAAAAGTGGAGGTCGATTTGTGGATTGGCCTTTTGCCAAGGAGGTGCTCATGGGATGTGCTATCAACTTTACTCTAAGAAATTTGTAGAGACTCTGCACTGATACCACTTGTTGCCCAGGTGGCTTCCCAAGAGGGGGGTGAATTGGGATTATGAAAAACTTTAGCAAGTATATGCAATTTGAAATCCTTTTGGTGTTGTGGTGAATTATGCAATGTGGAAGCAAGTAAATAAATGCAATGAAGTTAAACAAGCACAATTACAAACACAAGAAATTTAGAGTGGTTCGGAGCATCCCACTCCTACGTCCACTACCCAAGCACCACTTGGGATTTCCACTATATCCTCCATCGAAATACATTCGGATTGTTTTAATAGGCTCACAATCCATACCTTTATACTTTGGTTTTACCGAGATCACCAAAGATAACCCGCACTTGGTTTTAACACAGGCTAACCAAGAACCTAAATCCCTTTGGTTTTTAGAACCGGGCTCACCAAAGAAAACCCAAACTTAGGTATTAATAGTTTCACCTAAAAACCATTAATACACTCTCAAGACACAGCCCCTTGCTGTTCTTAGAGAGAGACAAGATAAATCAAATGTATAAAGCAAATTTACAACAAACCAAATTTGTTTGAGTGTTGCCGATAAAAATCAAATTGAAGCCTAGCATTAAATGCTCTTGAATGCCCTTCAAGCTGCTTCTTTACTTCTTCAAAAGGTTGGATTCAAGAATGAAAGTCAGTTGATGAAGCTTTGAATCCTATCTTCAATGCTCTTGAGTGTGGGTTGGTGAAAGACTTGAAAACTCTTTAACTTCCAAAGAATAATCAATGAATAATCAATCAAAAATTTATTTAATCCTTCATAAATACTTCCTTTTATAGTCTTCAATCAAAAATAGCCATTGTAGGGCCTAGGAAACTGAAATAGAGTCGTTGGAGGGCTTTTGAAGTTCAAAAATGAGATTCTGTAACTAGCCATTAGACTGCAAAAACCTGTCACTCGAGTCAACTCGAGGTCCATGAGTCAGCTCGAAGTCTTAGACAACCCAAATAGAAGTTCTGGGCGAGTTGGCTCTTCTGGGTTGAGTCGGCTCGAACTCTCAATCAATGGAAAAAAAAATGCTGCAGGAGTTGGCTCTTCAAGGCTGAGTCGGCTCGAAGTCTCAGTCACCAAGAACACAAACTCTGGACGAGTCGGCTCTTCTAGGCTTGAGTCGGCTCGAGGTCTTAGTCACTAAAAACATAGGTTCTTCATCGAGGCAGCTCTTGAGGCTTGAGTCGGCTCGAACTTCTGAAACTCTGAAATTTTTGTGCCATGCCAGAATAGGAGTCGGTTCTTGATCCATGAGTCGGCTCTTATAAAAAAATTATTTTTATGCTTCAAACTTCTCCAAACTTCTTCAATTCAAAATTCCAACAAAAGCAAATCTTCAAAAAGATTCAAAAAGCTTGCTAAACATGTCTAACCTATTTGCACTCATTTTTACTTATTTAGAGCCCTTTTTACAAGATTACATAGAGAAAAAATTAGGGCTTTACAACTTGAAGTGTACAATGTTGGAATACATCTCAACTAGATAGAAAACTAACTGAACTAAAGTTACATACTTTCCTACAAAACTTCTTAAATGATTGAAAGAATTAGTAATACATACATGCTCCAATATTTTTTAATCATCAAAATTATTATAGGGGTCAACAATTACAAATCATAAATCACTTTTAGATATAATCTAAACATATTAATGACTTTAGATCTAAATTTTAAATATTAAAATAATCTTAATTAAATCCTTTTCATGGTTCTTCTTCATAAATCATATCATAAATGGTATCCCTACATGCCATAAGAGATCCTATCGAATGGGAAGAGAGGGCCTTTAAACCCTACTTCTCTCTTATGACCGGATGACCATAATGATTCCACCCAATTCAAGTGCTAAGTAAAAAGTGGTAAAACAAATTAAATTTCAGATTTATATGCAAGTAAATCATGCCAAATGAACCTAAGGCTCTGATACTAATTGTAGGAAGTGGTAGGCGGTTTCATGCATACTTTTTAAAACTTTTTTGTAATTATACATAGTGGAAGACATAAAGATTAATATAATTAATCTATCATGCTTAGATCTAATCTATAAATAGCCTACAACAGGATCATGACATGATACAAAGCATATATAAAATCTAAGAAATAAAGACAATAACATAGATTATATCTATGCTAAAAGACTGACACTGTAGATCACATCTACGATGTCAATGAGTTCAAAACTCACTACCTTTGTGCAGGTCAAAGATCTCCATAGCTGGTTTCCATGGTATCAAGGTTCTTCTTAGCCACACATGTGTATAGTCTCTATAGGATATCCACACAAAGCCTCGCACTGACCAATCTTCCTGGAGTGCTAGCTCCTTGTAAAGATCCTTTGATAGCTGATCAGAGCTCCTTCTTCAAATCACCAAGACACTCGAGGAGATGAAGAAGGACAAGAGGAAAATAAGTAGTGGAGGAAATAGAAGATAAGTCTAGAAACAATTTCTAATCTCTCTTCCCAAAACCCTAGAAGAGACCTAGGGAATATCCATGCCCAAGAATAATTCTCTCAAAAAAACCCTATGCCCTCCCTACTCTTTTCTTTTTAGAAGACCTTCTTTATCCCCTCACATTCCAACACACATCCCATTATAAGGTGGCATCCAAGGAAAGTAAATACAAACTATTTCAATTCAAACTCTCATGTGAATTCAAAATTAAATACAAACTATTTCAATTCAAACTCAAATCCTAAATCAAATTCAAATTTAAATTTAAAGTTAAATTTGAATTCAAATTCTGAATTTACATGGTGCATGTGGGTTGGGCACTTGGGTGTGATCCAATCCAATTGGACTCGAGCTCTATTGAATTTGATCTTAAACCAAATTATATTTGGTTAGACCCAAAGAATGAGTGAACCTAATCAAATTAGGAACCCAATCTCATTAACTATATTCTAATCCAATTAGAAATTAATTGAGTCCAAGTTCTGATCAAATCAGGAATAAAAACTCCTTAGTGATTAGGTTATCTTATAACCTGATTAGGTCAACCTACTTGAATCCAATTCAATTAATCTTAATCCAATCCTCAGCACTTAGTCAAATTAAGCTAATTAGTAATCTAATTTTTGATTAATTTTTTTATAATTTACTAACTCTTTGTAAATCACTGATGAGTCAAGTCATTGATGATGTTGATGAGTCAACTCATTGACTTAATGATGAGTAGACTCATAGATAAGTTGATTCAAGGTTAACATCAACCAATTTGATAATTAAACCTTGTAATGATTCATAATCATTTGATCAGCCAACAAATTAGGTAGGAACTTCTATTATGTGTCACCTTATAGGTTGAAATACTAAGCTGGTAGCATAAGAATAATTCCTGTACCAAATGAAGTGACTATCTAGCAATGAAACTTGATATTCGGATAGGTCGAATCATTGAAAAGCAATATTTAAGAACCTTTGGCATATGGTTACTATATAATTCATCCCTTTGGTCCTCAATGCTCAAGATGACTTCGGGGTTAAACCACCAACCCTTAATCAGGACATCCATACAGTCTCTCAACCTTATAAATCTTGTGACTCCTTACAAGGACTATTTTAGCCAAGATTTTGGTAAATTGAAATACAGTGAAGCATCGTCTCCAACACCTTGGAGTGCTTAATCCTATTTTGACTCATACATTAACTTCACAAGTACTTGATGGTACCTAAAAATCTTCTATTATTGAATTAGAAATTTAGGTTGTCCAGTACTGAAGCATACTGAGTTGCTTATAAGTCATCGTGGTGATCATAGGTTTAAGAAATACTTATATCCATATCCTTCATGAGAAACCTTTAGTAGTAGAGTGCTTCGCAGGTGGGTCATGTTAAAAGATATATACTTCTACATTTCACCTGCATGCTATACCATTATCTCCACACTCTTTGGTTATGAGGATAACCAACTCATATAGCATAAATGACCTATACTTAATAAATGTTATTATCCTTTAACAACATATCATTTAGTCATGAACAAGTTTAAGAACCACATGATAAATTATTCTTTATCGATTGGAAGTAGTTCTAAGGATTTCATTATAAAAGAGTTCATTACAGGAAGATGCACATATAATGAATTGCCAAATAACTTTGATTAATCAATAATTCATATACAATTTACAATGAGTACAACAATATCATTACAAGAAAAAGAGTATTAGTGATGGCTATTCATCCATCACTAATAACTATATATAATGATACCAATAACGATGGTAAGAATAGCCATCGCTAATACTATTAGCAATGACACCTGCAATCACTACTATTTTTTAAAAATTTTTAAAAAATATTTTTTTAAAAAAATTATTAGCAACAAAATATTTGCAATGGCTATTTACCATCATTAATAATTTTTGGAAATCCAAATAATCTTTTTTTATGAAAAATATTATTAGCAATAGCTTATTGATTATTAATGATAGCATTTTACTACCTTTAATAAGTTTTGAAATTTCAAATAATTTTATTTTATAAAAAAATAGTAGTGATGATTTTTGATTATTAATGATACTATTTTACCATTGCTAATAATTTTTGATAATTTTATTTTATAAAAACAATATTAGTGACTACGTTTAGGTTATTAGCAATGGCCACTATCCATTGCTAATATTTCTATGAAAAAGGAGGAGTTATCAATGGCTTATTAATTATTAGTGATGACAAGTTGCCATCACTAATAGTCCTTTATAAACCCCTACCCCTTATTTTTTTCATCCTTGTCTCTTGGTTTCCCTCCACACTCCCCATTACCTTTCATTCCCAAAGATATTTCCTCCCTGCTATAGGTCGCCATGCTTCCCCCTTCTCATCTAGTGCACCGATAGTCACCATGCTTCCCCCCTCCTGCATGCTGCTAGCCATCTGGATTTTCTACCTGAGCTTGGGTTTCTTGCTTGGTCACCATTGGCTACCATGCTTCCCCCCTCCCCTCCTGTGTGCCACTGGCCACAGTGCTTCCCCTCATCTTATGCATTGCCGATTGCTAGGATTCACTCCCCAAGCTTGGGTTTCCTCCCTTGGCACCACCAACTACTATGCTTCCTGATAACTACATTATACACATATATAAAAGTATTAATTTAATAATCAAATTATCTTTATCCATTAAAATTAATACTTTTATATATTATTTGTAGGAAAGAAGATAGCCAATGTGAAGAGCTCAATTTTAAAAGTACAACAGTGCAAACTACACTCAAATCAAACTTAAAATGGGCTTGAAATTGATTTTTGAAGGAATTAGCCAGGATTACACAAAATTTAGAGCAGTCGGTCCACCATGGACCAGCCACTCGGTCCACCGCTCGCCTCATGGACCGCAATTTGCCATGGCTATGGTCCACGGAATAGAGCCATGGATCGTAGTGCTCCGTTTGAGCCAAAACTTGTCGGAGATGATCTCCTAATGTAGCCCAAGCTGTCGGCGCCTTCACCACCAGCCAGAGAAGCCTCCGGTGGCCAAAAAAATGGTCAGAAGCTGATGATTCTTTCCTCTTCTTCCCCACAATTCTCAAGCTAATTTGGGCACCGAAAGAGCTGCCAGCGTCCTCCCCATCACCGGCGAAGAGGTCTCCATGGCCGGAAGAACCAAAATGCCTCCTCTTCCACCAGTTTATGGCCGTCGACTGAGCCTACCCAAATCTAAGCTTCGGCCACTGTCTTGGTTTCCTGTTCGGCCATGCCGCACCATCCACTGCTTGTCATGCCACCGGCAACTCCACCTGCATATGGCGAGAACTAGAATCAGTTGGAGTTCGGCTGGAAATTGGTTGAAGGTTGGAACGGACACCATGGGAGCTCAACAGATTCAGTTGAAGCTCAATAGAGATGGGTTGGGATGCAGTTGAAGTCTATTTAGTTGTTGGAATGGTGGATCTAAATTAGTTTGATTGAAGCCTATAAAGGGAGTTGGGGATCAGTCCAGCGGAATGCATGGAGGCCCTAAGCCTCTTCTCCCATTCCATTGTTATTTCCCTATTCCCCCAAATCCTCCTCTATTCCCCTTATTCCTTATCTATTCTTCCCTTATTCCTCCTCTATTTCTTCTATTCCCTCTATTTGTCTTCTATTACCCCTATTCCACTTCTATTCCTCTTCTCTCCATTCTCTGCTCTATCATCTTTCTGACCCCTGACTGGTGACCACTTCCACTGCATTGGCTTGGTTCCCACTTCCACTGCATTGGCACTGGTTCCTGATCTCCACTCTCTTCCAACTCCCTAGAGTCCCTTAAAGCTGTGCACCGGTGGTAGGAGAAAATCTACTTAAAATGAGTTAGTGTTGAAGTGTGAAAGGGAGAGCTGGTTCTCAATCTTTTGTACTTCTTGTTCTGTAATAAAAGAGTATATTTTACTTGCTACATATTTGTTCTCTTTTATTCGCCATTTATTATGCTTTAATGTTAGATTGAGGTTAGTGACTGTTCTTGCTTTCCAGAGATGCGCCGTGATCCATTAAGGATATGGGTCATGTCGAGGGTAGAAGAGTTGGATACCTAGTGCCTACCAAAGACACGCTGTGATCTACCATAGGTACAGGGCATGCCAAGGGAAGATAGGTAGATCTCTAAAAACAGTTACAAGAGAAATGAAATTCAGTAGTGCACAATAACTCTTCCACTCCTGAAATACTCACTCCTAATTGCTTTTCACCTTAGAAGTAGTTTAATTCTTGATTGTTGGCTCTATCGTGTGATTTTGATGAATAACAAAATGTTGAGTACATATTTTGTACTAATGATTATTTGTAGTTGTGTGTTTTCAGGAATCAAGCACCTCAAATTCACAAAGTTAGAGTATCATAGCACACTTTGGCACAAAGCATTTTTTTCATGATTTGAGAAGTCTTCTCCATTCAAAAAGGATACAAATAAGTTCAATTATTGTTTATATATGTTGCATTTAAGTTTTATAAAAAATCTTTATATTTTTGGCTTGGTTGGAACTTGTTTTTGAAAATTGCAGAACCAAGTGTCGACACTTGGGAGCCCAAGTATCGACACTTCAGCATTTGGCATGCAAAAATTTTTCATGGCATGACAAGTGTCGACACTCAGAACTCAAGTGTCGACACCTGAAACTCAAGTGTCGACACTGAAGTTCCAAGTGTCGACTCAAGGCTTGAGACTTTTTGAAAATACAAAACTTGCTTATGGAAAAATTTTTGTATCAAGCATCGATACCTGTGAGTCAAGTGTCGATACTTGAAAGTTCAAGTGTCGACACCTGGAAGCGAAGTGTTGACACCTGATAGTGAAGTGTCGACACCTAACAGCCAAGTGTCAACACTTGGATTCTGACAACCTCAACGGAACTATTTTCTGACAGCCTGAAATTGTGGTTTTTAGCCCCTAATGGCTAGTTCTTGATACCTAATGGTCTAAAATGGTTTTTTGGATCTTTTTCATATATTTAAGCTTCACCAAACTTATTCATGAAGCAAGAGAAGAGAGAAAATCAAGGAAATATTCAAGAGTTAAAGCCCTTCTTCAAGAACTCCACTTTCAAAAGCTAAAAAGGAGAGATTCCACTGAAAAAGCATGCATTCCTTTCAGTTCATCTTTCCAAAAGTATTCTTGAAAAGATTCCAAGTCAAGTCACATCAAGCAATCATTTAAGAGCTTCAAAGATTCCTCATCTACTCTAAGAAGAGAGTTGTTTGTGTTTAAATTTTTATATTCTGAATTTACTTTTGTTTGACCTAGCTTTCAAGGTTCTTGAAAGTAGGTTGTAAGGTTGTTGGTGAGCCAAAACCAACTAGGGTTGACTTGTGAGCCCAAAGACAAAACAAGTATAAAGGTTTGTTCGTGAGCCTAGGTGACAAAACCAACTTAGGTTTTGACTTATGAGCCTTGGAAAATAATTCGACTGTAATCTTTGAAGAGATTATAGTGAAAATTTCTAAGGAAAGCTTGGGAAGTTGATGTTGGTGCTTGGAGAGCACCGAACCACTATAAATATTGATGTTTGTATGTTTTTATCTCCTTTACTTCTTGCACTGTATTTCCTAAACTTTATTATTTTTTGCTGCATATACTTAAGTGCATTATCCACAAACACTACACGACCTAAACATAATTGTGTTAAATTTTTAAAAGACCCAATTCACCCCCCCTCTTAGGCTCCATTTCTGGGCAACAAGTGGTATCAGAGCACCGATACTCTCTTGTAGGTCTAAGGATCTTGAGTAAAAGATCATGGCAACCTCAATAGGTATGGGTATTATTGAAGGTCAAGTTTCAAACCGTCCCCCTCTATTTAATAGCATGAATTGCACATATTGGAAAACATGCATGCACATATTCATACAAGAAATTGATTATAATCTTTGGAGGACAATTATCAAATGTTCTCATCAGCCTACTATGTTGATTAATGGCATTTTGACTCCCAAAATAGAAAATGATTGGGATGAGAATGACATTAAGCAAATAGAGCTTAATGCTAAGGCTATGAATCTATTATTTTGCTCATTGGATCCGATTGAATTCAATAGAATCTCTAACTATCTCTCCACTAAGGAAATATGGGATACACTTGAGATTATCCATGAGGGTACACACCAAGTGAAAACAACTAAAGTTAACATGCTCATTCATACATATGAAATGTTCAAAATGGAATCTACTGAATCTATAAGCGAGATGTAACTAGGTTCACAAATATTGTGAACGGCATGAGAAGCATAGAAAAGATTATATCTAACAGTGAAGTTGTAAATAAACTTTTCAGGTCTCTTCTGGCTTCATAGGATGCCAAGGTGACTGATATAGAAGAAGTCAAGGACGTCAATGCTCTTCCTCTCGGGCAATTGTTGGGCTCATTGATGACATATGAGCTTTCATTAAAGCAAAAGAATGTGGATGTTGACAAAAAGAAGAAAGTGATCGCTTTCAAGTCTACAAATAAAGATTATTCAAGTGAAGACTCCAAAGAAGAAGATGGAGAAGATGAGACGGCTCTCATGGCTAGGAGGTTTAGAAGGTTCATGAGAAAGAAGATGTACAATTTCAAAATGAAACATCTAAAAGGAGAGCCTAGCAAAGAGAAGGAAAAGGATAAAGAGAATGAGCAGCCCACATGCTTTAAGTGCAAGAAACTGGGCCACTTCAAAATGGACTGCCCCTACTTAAGAAGAGCAGAAGATGAAAAAGAAAAGGAAGTTTTGAAAAACAAGAACTCTTCTGTATCAAATGAAAACTTTTCAAAATAAAATAATGAGATTTTGCAAGAGAACAAAATGTACAAAGAAGAGCTTGAAAAGTTAAAACCATTTGTTGAAAAATTTACATATAGTTCTGAAAAATTGAACATGCTTTTAAATAGTCAAAGGGCTATTTTCAATAAAGCCAGTTTTGGTTTCAGAACTCAAAAGAAACAAAAATTTTTCAAGAATTTCTTTGTGCCTGCATCATCATCTATTACTTGCTATACTTGTGGTATTGTAGGACATAAATCTTACTTGTGCAATAAAAGAAAACTTAGCAATGTTAAGAAAGTTTGGGTTCCAAAAGGAACCATTACCACTAGCCTGAAAGGACCCAAGATGACTTGGGTACCTAAAGTCTCCACATGATTTTTTATTGTAGGTGTGCCTTACAACCAATAAATGAAGGATGTGGTACCTCGACTGCGGTTGCTCAAGGCACATGATCGGAGATGTGGAGCAGTTCTCATCACTTGTATATCAGAATAGTGGTAATGTAACATTTGGTGATAATGGAAAGGAAAAGATTGTCAAAATTGATAAAGTCCATATCACCCCTTCTACTTACATTGATAATGTTTTGTATGTTGATGGTTTGAAACACAATTTACTTAGCATAAGTCAATTTTGTGGTAAGGATTTCAAAGTTATTTTCAAATCTTCAATGTGCATTATTTCTAGTTTAGATGATAATGGCATCAAGTTCATTGGTCATAGGCATGGAAATATTTATATGGTTGATCTTGATGATCTTCCTGTTCAAAATGATTAAAGCCTAATGGCAATGGAAGCCAATATCAATGAAACAAGTTGGCTTTGGCATCATAGACTAGGACATGCAAGCATGCATTCGATTTCAAAACTTAACAAAAAGAATTTGATAAAAGATTTACCAAAACTTAGTTTTGGAAAGGACAAGATTTGTAGTGCTTGCCAACTTGGAAAATAAACCAAATCATCTTTCAAACCAAAAGGAGTAGTCTCTACATCTAAACCCTTAGAGTTGCTTCATATGAACCTCTTTGGGCCAACTAGAACATCTAGTTCGGGAGGTAAGAAGTACGGTCTAGTTATTATAGATGATTTCTCGTGTTTTACATGGGTCATGTTTTCAGCACATAAAGATAAAACATTTTCTACATTCATTAGATTTTATAAAAAGAGTTTTAAATGAAAAATGTGTTTCAATTATATCTTTAAGAAGTGACCATGGAACTGAATTTGAAAATTTTGATTTTAACAAATTTTGTATTAAAAATGGCATTCATCATAATTTTTCAGCTCCTAGGACATCTCAACAAAATGGGATGGTAAAAAGAAAAAATAGAACTCTTGAAAAAATGGCATGCACCATGCTTTGCAAAAATGACCTACCTAGATATTTTTGGGCGGAAGCCATAAACACTACATGCTATGTTTTGAACCATGTTTTAATCCAACCGATTTTAAAGAAAACTTTTTATGAGCTTTGGAAGGGTAGAAAACCTTCAATCAGATATTTTCGAGTTTTTGGATGCCGTTGTTTCATCTTAAACAATGGTAAAGATAATTTAAGTAAATTTGATGCCAAGTCAGATGAGAGTATCTTTCTAGG
Organism: Areca catechu; assembly: GCA_021397845.1. Lineage (NCBI taxonomy): Eukaryota > Viridiplantae > Streptophyta > Magnoliopsida > Arecales > Arecaceae > Areca > Areca catechu. The sequence continues at coordinate 102,936,601 of CM038039.1, read as the reverse complement.
CTACTCTACATCTAGAAAGGCATACAGGGTCTTCAACAGAAAAACTCTTATTGTTGAAGAATCCATACATGTTGTATTTGATGAATCTAACCAGAAATCTTCTAGAAAAGAAGATGTACTTTGTGATGAAACAAGTACCAAAAGAGCCAAAGAGGTGAACAACAATGAAGAGCCTATCAAGGAACTAGAAGATGATCAAAACAATGAAAGATGACAAGATCAAGAAAATGAAAATACATCATTACCTGATCCTCTACCTAAAGAATGGAGGTATGCTCATGGACACCCCAAAGAACTTATAATTGGTGATCCATCTAAAGGTGTAAGTACTCGATCATCTCTTAGAAATATTTGTGATTATTTAGTATTTGTATCTTAAATAGAACCTAAAACTATTGAAGAAGTTGAAAATGATTCCAATTGGATTAATGCTATGCAAGATGAACTTAATCAGTTTAAAAAAAATAATGTTTGGACTTTAGTAGAGAGACCTTCAAATGTTTCAATTATTGGCACAAAATGGATTTTTAGAAACAAACTTGATGAAAATAGAATTGTTACAAGAAATAAAGCTAGAATAGTTTCCAAAGGATACAATCAGGAGAAAAGAATTGATTTTGATGAAAGCTTTGCTCCTGTGACTAGACTTGAGGTAATTAGGCTATTATTGGCTTTTGATTGTTTTATGGATTTTAAATTATTTCAAATGGATGTCAAAAGTTCTTTCTTGAATGGTTTTATCGAAGAAGAAGTTTATGTTGAACAACCACTCAGTTTTGAAAATCATGAATTCCCAAACCATGTTTTTAAACTTCATAAAGCTTTATATGGTTTGAAACAAGCTCCAAAGCTTGGTATGATCGTTTAAGTTCTTTTTTGCTCAAAAATGATTTTTCTAGAGGTAATATGGATACTACTTTATTTTTGAAAAAGAAAAATGATGATCTCTTAGTAGTACAAGTGTATGTGGATGATATAATATTCGGTGCTATTAACGAATCTCTCTATCAAGAGTTTGCAAAGTTAATGCAAGATGAGTTCGAGATGAGCATAATGGAAGAACTTAACTTCTTCCTCGGACTCCAGATAAAGCAAACCAAAAAGGGAATCTTCATCAACCAAGCTAAGTGCACAAAGAAAATACTGAAGAAGTTTAGGATGGAGAACACCAAGTCTTTGGGTACACCTATGAGCTCCTCTTGTAAGCTTGACAAAGACGAATCAGGTAAATCTGTTGACCAAAAGCTTTATAAAGGAATGATAGGCTCATTGCTATACCTAACTGCTAGTAGGCCAGATATTATGTCCAGTGTATGTATGTGTGCAAGATATCAGTCTTCCCATAAAGAGTCTCATCTTTTGGCTATTAAACGCATACTTAGATATCTGTCTAGCATAATTGATATTGGTCTTTGGTACTCTAGAGATTCTTCATTTGAATTGATTATTTATTATGATGCTGACTTTGCTAGATGTAAACTTGATCGTAAAAGTATTAGTGAAACCTATCAGTTTCTTGGAGTTAATTTGATCTCATGGAGTAGCAAGAAACAGAATTCGGTTGCTCTATCTATGGTGGAAGATGAATATATAGCAGCTGGAAGCTATTATGTTAAAATTCTATGGATCAAACAATAACTCAAAGATTTTGGCATTAAACTAATTAAGACACCCATAAGATGTGACAATATTAGTGCAATCAATCTAACTAAGATCCTGTACAACATTCAAGAAGTAAATACATTGAAATAAGACATCATTTTCTAAGAGATCATATACAAAACTCTAATGTGATCCTTGAATTTGTGTACTAATGATCAACTAGCTAATGTATTTACCAAACACTTGAGTGAAGAGAGATTTTGTATGATTAGAAGAGAGTTAGGTGTTAAAGACCCATTCTCTTAGAACTCTTTCAATTTTCACCCTACCCAATTTATTTTTGCTCAAAATCACTTTTATTGAGTCCCAAAACCTTTTAAAATATTCCTTGATTTTTTGAAATTTTTTTATGATTTTTCTTGGAAATTTCTTGGCCAAGTGTCGACACTTGGATTTTGCGAAGTGTCGACACCTGACCAAGTGTCGACACTTGAGAAATTTGAAGTGTCAACACTCGCAAAAATTTTAGGTTTTTTAGGGCATGACCAAATCATTTTATATTTTATTTCCCTCCTTTCCCAAGTGCCGTAGTGGTCCCCTACAATCCTCTAACATCCAGAACAGTCGATTTCCCCCATTTCCCCTTCAAATCAAGGTATTTCTTTTCCTCTCCTCTCTCGTTCAAACCTTAAATCCATGTTTTCTTCAATTTCATCCATTTTATTTCATTTAAATCCTAATTTTCATAATTTTTGGATTGTTTTTGCCTTCCCAATCTATGGTAAATCATTTTGTCCGTGTTTTCATGGATTCTTTCTCGTTTTGGACCAGTTCCCCATCGTGAATGTCAATTTTTACCTTATTACTATTGCGTTGAGTGTTCTTGGCCGAAAATCCTAATTTTTCTTAGATTAGAGTTCAGATTTCTTGGATTTCACTTATTTAAATGGGTTATATGTTTGATTTTATAATCTATGCCTTATTTTGCCCCTTATTTCACTTAATTTCACTGTTGGATGGAAATTTTTGGGTAAAAACCACCCATTTGATGTTTTTCCTTATTTAAAACCGATTTTCTACCAATTAAAGTTTTAATTTCACTCAGCATTGTTTGATTTCATAGTTTTAACTATTTTCCTCAACTTTTTATCTTCCGATTTCATGTTTTTATGATTAATCCCAAACCTAAAAATATCCAGTTGATTTCATTCCAAACCATAGTTATTTTCCTTAAACTAGTGTCATTTTTAAATCAAACCAAGACCTATTTTCCTTTTCTTTCAGTCACATCCTTGGTTGAACCACTTTTTTGACTGGTTTAGACCGATCCCTATTCATTATGTTTACCCTTTTCTTCCTTCCCTTTCTTCCCTCATCCTGTAGTCATGGGACCTAAGAAGAGATTGGCAGTGAAGAGGAAGTTTGGACAGAGCTCAGTAGAGAGGAGATCGAAGGCCAGACATGACAGTGGACAGACCAGTAGTTTAGCAGCTCCTTGATCACCCCCTGCAGAGAGGATGGCAGGGAAGGTAGTTGCTGCTGGCAGGTGGATAGATCTTGAGTTCTTCGACCGGTAGCACTTTCAGATCAGACATACACTTTCGGATGCTAGGTTAGTACCCTTCTGTACCATGTAGGGGAGGTACTATCCACATTTGGTATGGGAGTTCTATGGAGGTCTTGATTGTCGTTATCTATTGTGGAGCACTACAGTCAGAGGTGTGCAGATTCCTTTATTAGAGGAGGTTCTGAGTTGGGTATGGAGATCCCACACAGAGGGATTTGTATCTTTTCTATTGAGGATCATGAGGAGGCCTTTCGGTGCATCCTAGAGAGAGAGGATGTTCGTGGAGTGACAATGGTCACCGTGAACCAGTTATCAGTCGAGATGAGGCTTCTCCATCACATCACAGCACAGATTCTGCTCCCGAAGACTGGCAAGTTTGACTTTATTATGGAGCGGGAGCTGATGCTCATGGTGAGCTTGACTCAGAGGACTTAGATAGACCTCCCTTCACTGATGTTGGCTCAGATGAGAGATGCAGTGACACATAGGAGACACTGCTTGTCATATGGGATGGCACTCACTCATCTTTTTCAAGCTTAAAGAGTTCCTTTAGAAGGGGAGACCTCCAAGGAGATACTTCATACGGATGTATATGACGAGCGATCCTTGCACCGGATGGGATATAGATTGGATGCTGGTCACTTGATTCGCAGGGAGCCTGGTCAGGAGCCTGACAAGGAGGACGAGCTGAGAGAGGCCGAGGCTGATCCATCAGGGCTAGTTGGTACTCCTCCTCGGGTTGGACCTGCATCTTCTACTGATATATCATTTAAGGAGCACGCCAGATAGTAGTTCACAGAGCTGAGGAGTGAGATTGTTGGATTAGGTGTCAGGATAACTCAGTTGCAGATCGAGATTGAGGGCCTTAGAGCCCATACTGCTATGGAGCACACTGAGATGCGTCGCACCATGGAGGCGGGATTCACTCATATCGAGGATTTTCTTATATCCCTTCTACCTCCAGTAGCTCCTGCGGCTTCACATGATGATGTTGATGATGATGACCACCAGGATGGACACAATGATACAGTTGATGGTGGTGACAGAGATGATGGGAGTGAGGATAGAGCTACTGATGATGACAGTGACAGCGTCAGTGATGGTGGTGCAGATGGCTGTGAGATGGTCAGCCAAGAGCCACAGACTCCTGCTATTCCTCTTGCTGATCTGAGTGACACACTGATCTCCATTGCTCCTTTATTCATTACACTTGCTGAGGCTCTTCCACCTCCTTCTACTTGATCTTCTAGGGTTGTATGCTCTATAGGACATTCTACTAGGACTAGGAGCTGTGGTATTTTGAAGACTCCTAAAGGTCTAGCTCATAGGTCCAGGATTACTGGCCCTATATCTTTTGAGATCCCGTCTGATGAGGATTAGCCTCATAGATGTTTAGTCTGTTGTTGTTATCTTTTATCTTATGTTTCATGCTTATGTACTCCTTTGTATGATTGTATGTTTCAGTGTATGCTGATTGATTCAGCAAATTTTGTACTGAAAACACTCTTATATATATATATATATATTCCATTTTCATGCTTACATTGATTGAATTCACATTATATAACTTTTGCTTTGACAATATTGACTTTGATACCCTACTCTTAGGCTCTGATACCTGTTTATGTTTGAAAAACTGAACCTTGTGTGAGCTCTAAAACCTTCTTTGTCTAAGTGCATTTATTGAGGGGAGTTCACTCCCTTTACTGTTTAATGATTGACAAAAAGGGGGAGTAGGATATAAAGTTTTCAAATTTTATATTTCATACTTTAATTAAAACTTACTCTGATACAAAATGATCTTACACAAAATGTTTCACTAAGGGGGAGAGTAAATATAGTTTACTTGCTTAAATTATACCTCTCATCTATTAAAATTATGTTGTATGAGCTTGAGATCATGTTAATGAAGTATCATATCTAAAAATTGAATTTGAATGTTTATATACTCAAGGTTTAGTCATCATCAAAAAGGGGACATTGTTGGCTCTACCTTTTGATTTTGATGAATAACAAAATGTTGAGTACATATTTTGTACTAATGATTATTTGTAGTTGAGTTTTTAGGAATCAAGCACTCTCAAATTCTCAAAGTTAGAGTATCATGGCATGCTTTGGTACAAAGCATTTTTTTCATGATTTGAGTAGTCTTCTCCATTCAAAAAGGATACAAATAAGTTCAATTATTATTTATATATGTTGCATTTAAGTTTCATGAAAAATCTTTATGTTTTTGGCCTGATTGGCACTTGTTTTTGAAAATTGCAGAACCAAATGTCGACACTTGGGATTCCTAGTGTCGACACTTCAACATTTGGCATGCAAAAATTTTTCATGGCATGCCAAGTGTCGACACTCAGAACTCAAGTATCGATACCTGAAACTCAAGTGTCAACACTTATGTTCCCAAGTATCGACTCAAGGCCTAAGACTTTTTGAAAATACAGAACTTACCTCTGGAGAAATTTTTGTATCAAGTATCGACACCTGTGAGTCAAGTGTCGACACTTGAAAGTTCAAGTGTCGACACCTGACAGCCAAGTGTCGACACCTAACAGCCAAGTGTCGACACCTGATAGCCAAGTGTCGACACTCGGGTTCTAACAACCTCAACATAACTATTTTCTGACAGCTTGAAATTATGATTTTTAGCCCCTAACGGCTAGTTCTTGATACCTAATGGTCTAAAATGGTTTTTTGAATGTTTTTCATGTATTTAAGCTTTACCAAACTCATTCATGAAGCAAGAGAAGAGAGAAAACCAAGGAAATATTCAAGAGTTAAAGCCCTTCTTCAAGAACTCCACTTCCAAAAGCTAAAAAGGAGAGATTCTACTGAAAAAGCCTCCATTCCTTTCATTTCATCTTTTCAAAAGTATTCTTGAGAATATCCCAAGTCAAGTCACATCAAGCAATCATTCAAGAGCTTCAAATATTGCTCATCTACTCTAAGAAGAGAGTTTGTTTGTGTTTAAATTCTTGTATTTTGAATTTACTTTTGTTTGACCTAGCTCTCAAGGTTCTTTAAAGTAGGTTGTAAGGTTTTTGGTGAGCTAAAACCAACTAGGGTTTACTTGTGAGCCCAAAGACAAAACAAGTGTAAAGGTTTGTTGGTGAACCTAGGTGAAAAAACTAACTTAGGTTTTGACTTGTGAGCCTTGGAAAACAAGTCAGCTGTAATCTTTGAAGAGATTATATAGAAATTCCCAAGGGGAGCTTGGGGAGTGGACGTAGGTGCTTGGAGAGCACCAAACCACAATAAATATCGATGTTTGTGTGTTATTATCTCCTTTACTTCTTGCACTTTATTTCCTGAACTTTACTTATTGTTTTCTGCTGCATATACTTAAGTGCATTATCCACAAACACTACACAGCCTGCACATAATTGTGTTAAATTTTTAAAAGACCCAATTCACCCCCTGCTCTTGAGCTCCATTTCTGGGCAACATTGATCATTTTTATTTTCCCACAACAACAACTTTTCTTTTCCTTTTAAATCATAACTTTGCCCTAAAATCCCTGAGGATACTATCCCAACTCACCCTAGCTATAGAGTTTAGTTAGTGAATTATTTTTGATCGTCTATGATAGCGATTAAATTTTGGCTCCATTATCAGGGACCATAGGCTTGGTTGTGATTTTAAAAAAATCCAAAAAAAAATCAAAAAAATATAATTTTTTTTTCCTTTTACCGCTTTCCTAATTGATTTACTTCTTCCAAACTTAGTTTTCTTTTTCTTTTCCTGGACATCTATTTTCTTTGCATTGCATAATTCATAAAACATCTTAAGGGCACTAAACCCCTAAAGAACATAAGATGGGGACATCATTACCCTTCCTTGGCCCACAAACCAGCACCCTGCATATCGCATTGACCTAAGCCTTAAAATTAAAATCAATTAGACATTGGTCCCTGAGGATTTTCGAGCTCATTAGGACAATGGAACCCTAAAGTTATATGGAGTTTAGATCATTTAGTTGCTCTTTGTCTAAGGCAAGTGGTTAAGGGACAAGAGCCCGAAGGAAGGTGGTTCTTTAATTAGTTCCGTTCGCTTACCTGGCCAATTTTTATTGGTATCTAAGGCAATCAACGGAGGACCCCCACCAACCTTACACTTACTTGGTCGAGTCAGTTAATTGATCTTAGGCTTGGAGTGCTCGAAGGCAACCTTGGAATAGTTAGGAGCAGTCTAGAACTTGGGATCCTAGGACAGAGAGTCCATTGACTGCTAACTTGTTTGCAATTAACCTAGAACCTTAACTAATACTTTTCTTCTATCACTCTTAGCTATAGGCCCCTTAGGCTCTCACCTTTAGTCTTCTTTCCATCTTTCTCCTCTCTTTTTTTCTCCCTCTCCTCTATAAAAAAATATATTAAAAAAAACTTAGAAAAGGATTGCTTTGATTTAGGACCTTTGATTAAATATTCTAGAATCATTAGAACAATCCAATGAATTGGAGCAGTGCTAGGAACATGTATCCTAATAGTGGAGTGGATAGGTTGTCCCATGCTCTCGATGCCATATCCTATAAACTCGATCTTCTACAAAATATTAGACACTCTTCCACTCCATCCTTTTTTCCTACACAATAGGCATGCTCCACATATTCGACTCTAACTCAGTTTGTAAGTGAGTGCCCAACCATGTACCAATTTCTGAATCTAGGTATGACCAGGTTTACCAAGATCAAACTTATATGGCTTATAGACTAGGAAAAAACCCACATTTCAATGCTTACAACCAAGGTTGGGGAACTCAACCAGATTTGTCATGGCAACCAGACCCAGTGGCTACACCGGTACCACAAAGACCTTCGTTCATAGATGAGCCTTAATTACGATCAGCCCTATCCATGTTATCAATCTTCTCCAAATTATAGTTTACCATTTCAAGAGAAGGCCTTGCAAGCCATAGACCAAATCAAAAAAATTGGTCAAACCCCACCTCTCCAACTAATAAATCGAGATGTCGACTAGAGTGTTCAATTCCAACAATCTCTCAATAAGCTTACGCTTCAGCAACAATCAATCATGTCTCGACAGCAACATCTCGATGAACTTATAAATCTAACTGACCGATTAATAGCTAAAATTAATAGGGAGGAGGTTGGAACACTGCCTAGTCAGCTCGAGAGTAATTTAGAGGGACACTATCAAGTTGAAGATTCCAAGAACCCTTAGATTTTTTTTGAACTATCAACCATAACTCTCGGAAATGAATTGGTTACGGAACAACCCTACACTATCATAGAAACTAATATGGATGATTCAACTAAGGCAGAATGGTGGGATGACCCACTTCCATCATCAACTCACTTACTAATAGTTTCCTTCCCAAGTACCCTAGAATCATCTACTCCATTTTATGGGATGGAATACAAAATTGATGATATGATGGAATTAATTGAGGATCCTCAGGAACCATAATAGAATAACATAACAAAGGAAGCCAGACCTCCAAGTTGTCCCCATAACTCATTAGATCCCTATATGGCTCAGTGTGAGGTAAATAATTTTAATGAAGATGAATATATCATAGGGAGAGATAACCTATTCGATACATAGCATTTCAAACCCACCCCACTTTTGATGGAACAAGTTGAGCCAACACCTAGCCCCAAATAGTGCCTCTATTAAAATCACCACCAGATCTAGAATTGAAGCTACTTCCTGTCATACTTACTGACACCCTACTAGTGATCTCTAATCAGGAAGACCAAATAGTTGGTGTTCTTAGGATGCATAACAAAGCTATTGGATGGGATGTTTATGAAATGAGGGATGATGATCTTAAGGATTTCATAGCTGATTTTACCATTTTGGGCACTACTTTTGAGGATCACCTCTAAAATCTATCTTTTATTCTGAAATGATGTATGAAGATAGACTTATAATTAGCTTGGATAAAGTACCATCTGGAAGGGATAATGTCAAGATACATCATACCTGAGAATGGGATTAAGGTAGATCTATCTGAAGCTAGAAAATTTTCTAAGCTACCACCCCCATTCTTGGCCTAGCACACACAATCCCTTCCTACTCATCGATCAAATTATAAGAATATTTTTTGGTCAGCATGCTTGCCTGGTATACTCTATGGATTAGGGTTAATCATCGCCAAAAACTCTATAAATGTTTTTCTGCTATGATGACAAGGCCTCCTGGTTGGTCTTGTCTTTTGAAAATCTAGAGGGACGTACCCAAGCTCAATATCAGTAACACTCCCTCATTATGTTTGGTTGAAGATGTTAAACTTAGCGTTAGTTGGGAGACAACCCAACAATCTCATCTTTCTTTCTTTTAGTGTACTTACAGGAACTTAGGTGGCAAAACAGGAACCCGCTACTTCATGAAGCCCTCTTCAACTCCTAAAGCACATCATCCCAGGTGTATTCTTTCCTATTATACCTCTTATTTTCTTTCCTACTCCATTGAGGACAATGTCGATTAAGTTGGAGATGAGAGATAAACTTGACTTGCTAAGATTTTTGAGTATGGTTAGAAATGATCATATTATGTGTACTTAATTATTTTCTCGAATTGGAGTTACATAGGCACCTTAATCAATGATCGATGGTCTAGATAATACTAGAGATGCTGAGGGATAAATTATCAATGAAACTCAATAAACGACAAGGTTTAGATCATAGATAATTTCATGGAATAATTCCAAAACCTTCTGACCATTGATCTCAATAAAGAATCTACATTATGGGGGTATAAATAGAATGGTCAAGTATGCTAAAAAAAATTTTCCTTAAAAGAAAAAAGTTAGTCCCGCCTCATAGCTTTGCTTGAACTTTTATGAGTAACCGGGCCCCATTGTCTAAGTAAGCATTATGGTTCACATCAAAAGGTAAAAAGGTTAAGAAATCTATTAAGCAGTGGTACCTCTCTGAGTAACTGGATCCCTTCGTCTAAATAAGCATTGTGGTTCGTATCAAAAGTAAAAAATACTAACACTCAAGAGGCTTGGACATAACACTATCTTAAAAAAAAGAAAAAAAGAGAGAGGAAAAACCAGCTAGCAGGAAGGTATTGCACTAAATCCCAGAAAGTTAGAGGATTTTAAGAGTGAGGTGAAAAGTTGGCAAAAGAAGAACTCTAGAAATATTTATGGACTTTACTCAACCACTAAATGAGTTGAATTAATAATCCAATGAAGTATCTCAGTAGTGGTCTGACCAGGTATCATCTGCATTTAGGATTGCTTAGGATAACATCCAATTCAAGGATGGGTTGATACACATGGATATCTATTTGCTTTACTCGAGGACGAGCAAAGTTTAAGTTAGGGGTGTGATAACTACATTATACACATATATAAAAGTATTAATTTAATAATTTAATTATATTTATTCCTTTAAAGTTGATGCTTATATATATCATTTGTAGAAAAGAATACCACCAATGTGAAGAGCTTGATTTTAGAAGTCCAACGGTGCAAACATCACTCAAATCGGACTTAAAACGGGCTTGAAATTAATTTTTGAAGGAATTAGCCAGGATTGCATGAAATTTAGAGCAGCCGGCCCACCATGGATCAGCAGCTCGGTCCACTGCTCGCCCATGGACTATGATCTACCATGGCTGCGGTCCATGAAATAGAGTGGTGGACTGCGGTGCTCCATTTCAGTCGAAACTCATCATAGATGATCCCCCGAGGTCGCCCAAGCCGCCGACGCCTTCACCACCGGCCAGAGAAGCCTCTGGTGGCTAGAAAATTGGTTGAAAGCTGCTGATTTCTTTCTCTTCTTTTTCACGATTCTCAAGATAATTTGGGCATCGAAAGAGCCGTTGGCATCCTCCCCATTGTCGGTGAAGAGGTCTCGATGGCCGGAAGAACCAAAATGCCTCCTCTTCCATTGGTTTTTGACCGTCGATCGAGCCTACCCAAATCTATGCTTCAGTCACTATCTTGGTTCCCTGTTCAACCAAGCCACATCATCAACCACTTGCCATGCCGTCGGCCACTCCACCTGCATATGGTCAGGAACTAGAATCAGTTGGAGTTTGGCTGGAAATCGATTGGAGGTTGGAACGAATGCCATGGGAGCTCAACAGATTCAATTGAAGCTCAACAGAGATGGGTTGGGATGTAGTTGAAGTCTGTTTAGTTGTTGGAACAGTAGAACTAAATTAGTTTGATTGAAGCCTAAAAAAGGAAGTCGGGGATCAGCTAGGGGAAGGCATCGAGGCCCTGAGCCTCTTCTCCCATTCCACTATTATTTCCCTATTTTTCCTATTCCTCCTCTATTCCCCTTATTCCTCATCTATTCCTCCCTTATTCCTCTATTTCCTCTATTCCTCTTCTATTCCCCCTATTCCACTTCTATTCCTCTTCTCTCCCTTCTCTACGGTATCATCATTTTGACCCCTGACTGGTGACCACTTCCACTACACTGGCTTGGTTCCCACTTCCACTGCATTGGCACTGGTTCCCGATCTCCACTCTCTTCCAACTTTCTAGAGTCCCTTAAAGCCTGTGCACCAGGGGTAGGATAGGATCTACTTAAAATGAGTTAGTGTTGAAGTGCGGGAGGAAAGAGCTGGTTCTCAGTCTTTTGTACTTCTTGTTCTGTAATAAAAGAGTATATTTTGCTTGCTGCATATTTGTTCTCTTTCATTCGCCGTTTATTGTGCTTTAATGTTAGATTGAGGTTAGGGACAATTCTTGCTTTCCAGAGATGCGTCGTGATCCATTACGGGTACGGGGCATGCCGAGGAAAGAAGAGTTGGATACCTAGTGCCTACCAAAGACGTGCCATGATCTGCCACATGTACGGGGCATGTCGAGGAAAGACAGGTAGATCTCTAAAATTAATTACAAGAGAAATGCAATTCAGCACTGCACAATCACTTTTCCTCTCCTGAAATACTCACTCCTACTTGATTTTCACCTTAGAAGTAATTTAATTCTTGCTCACTTTTATTTTTCCACAACAATTACTTTTCTTTTCCTTTTAAATCATAACTTAGCCCTAAGGTCCCTAAGGATACGATCCTAACTCACCCTAGCTATAGAGTTGAGTTAGTGAATTATTTTTGACCGCTTACAACAGTATTCACTTCCCCTCTCCATGCTTCCCCATGGTAGCCACTTTCCGCCATGCTTCCCCACTCCTGCATGTCATCGACCACCATGCTTCCCCCCTCTTGCACATTACTAGTCACCAAGATTCACTCTTCGAGCTCAAGTTTCCTTCATAAGTGTCGCGGGCCATCATGCTTCCCCCTACCCTTTCGTGCATCGCTAGCCACCATTCTTCCCCCCCTCCTACTTGCCACCAGCCATCGGGATTCACTCCCCAAGCCTATGTTTCCTCTCTAGGTGCTGTTGGTTGCCATGCTTCCTCCCCCAAAGCTTATTGCTTATTTACATATTAAACTTTTTTTGCTATCTTATTACTCTTATAAAGGTTTGACTAATGGTTCTTGTGCTTATTGGTACGAATTATAGAGAAGAGGTATTTCAATGTATGGCTGTCATGAATGTGCATGAATCTAGTTGACAAAATAGTTGATCTTTAATTGTGTTTTTGCTCAATGAAATTTCTATGCATTAGTGTATTAGTTGCTTCAAATATAATGCCCCTTTTTTTCTTAAGAAATTTGAAATTAGTAGCTGAACATTTTTAGAGAAGTGAGATGTTTGGCAGTTCTACAACAGAGTGGATTGGTATATATGATGAGTGCTCCAAGTAAGTATTTCTCTTCTTTGATTTTTCTTGATGCTATTGAAAGTTGAAACTATGATTTGGATTGTTATTTCTAATCCTGCCATGATTGTTGTTTTATTCTAAGCATTAATGATTATTAGTTGAATGCCATCAACATCAAAGGTTTCATGTGCCATTAATATTTTAGTAGTCAGAATTTTGTCTCATGATTTGGTAATAAGATCTATCATTTTACTCTCCTTTTATTTTTTTTGTACAAGCTTCATGATTCTGTATTATGATATGCAAAATGACTACTCTTTTTTAGCCCAAATTCACCACTAAATCCTTGGATCTTGTATAATGAATCAGTCAATAAATATTGTCTATGCTATGTTTATTTCTTTTATAAGACTAGATAAAAGTATGGCAATCATCCATGCTATTCTAGATTGCTGAATAGTTTATAATTTCTGAATTTGATTCTATTTTTTATCTTTATTTTAACTTCTTTTAAAATTATTTTGATAATCTTTATAAAATTATGTTAAATTTTTATCTAAAATATTCATGGCTATAAAAATCTTAACCAAGATAGCCTATGATGAGCACTGAGGTTTGGTTACTATTCTAGATTAGTGGAACAATAATTACTCCTTCTTCAAACCTTGGTATATATCATGATTGATTTAGATTTCTAAGGTGAATAATAGCAATGGTGGTGGCAACGACTCTAGAACCATCACTAAAAGTTAATTTTGTTATTGATAAAATTTATTTATTTATTAAGTAGATATTTATTTTTTGATTTGATTAATTAGATATTTATTTATTTATTAGATAATTAATTAATTAATTATATGTTAATTTAATTAAGTAAATAATTAATTAGGTGTGCATGGATGTTAGTCCTTTATGCATGAGATTCAAGTCTCAGCATGTAGATAGGGCTGGAATTGGGCTCAAGCTAGCCTGATTGGATTCGAGTCGGCTTGAAGCCTTGCTATACTTCAGGCTAGGTCCAAAGTAGATCAGAGTGGGTTTGGGCTTAATAATATAGTCCATTTAATTTTTGGACCAGGCTCGGTCACCCTTTTAGCCTGGCCGAGCTCGAACTTGGTGGGGGGTATGGAGAGGGTCTCATGGGAGATGCCAGAGCTGATGTCATAGAGGGTATCGAAGGTGATAATGAGGGACTTGAGGGCAACAATTTAGTTGATGGTATGGGAGAGACAGAGATAGAGGGTCTGGATTATGCAAGTGATGATGATTACAATAAGGGGGGAGGACTTGGTGAGGAGGATGATTTTGATTATGAGTCAGTCATTGACAGGGAGCTTGTCTTAGGAGGTGGCCTTCAGATACATTATCGAGGTTGGCGATTTCAATAGTGTAACATTGCAAACACTATAGAGCCCAAGAGAGTCTATGTCATGGACCATTATCTAAAGGACTGTTGGTAGTGGCAGAGTGGGGTTCTGGTCCCTGTTCATGAGTGGGGTGGTGGAGAGTGATTAGGTTTGGGTCCAGATCTAATAACTATGGTCGGGTCTAGATCTTGATACATATCTAGGTTTTGATTCGAATCCGATCCTTTGATAGCTCTAAGATAAAGCAAGCAAAATAAGAGAAGAAAAAATTAAACTCCCTCTTTGTATTAGAGTTAAAGAAAAGAAGAGTTGAAGACAAAGAAGGACAATGAGATAGCAAGGATTAGAGATTCTAGCTAGCTGTTGACTTTGTTCATTATTGATATTTTAATTGTTTCTTCACCTTTAGTTATATCATTTGCATGATTATAGACTTGTTTAACATCATCGAGTGCAATATCTAGATATGGATTAATTCATTTTTCAATTCATATGAACTAAACAAAGTTAATAGTTCGTATGCATTAAAATATAAATTAATGAATAATCAAAGATTGTACTAGATGATCTTAAGTTAGCCTATGATGTAAATGATGCAACTAAAGTTGAAGAAAGAGTTATAATTTTCATAGTGAATGAAGTTAAAATTTGATTTAGAATTTCCAATTGAGTCGTCCCCTTGTTGTTCTTCTGTCTTCCTCTCTTCTTTTCTTATCTCTGATAGAGAGGAGAAGTTTGGTATTATCTTTTCTTGTTTTGCTTGCTTTATTTTAAAACTCTCAACAGGTCTGATTTAGGTCAGAAGCTAAATATATCGTACTTGGACCTAACCTAGACCCTAGATATATCAATAGGACTAGGCATCCCTTTGGCCCTTCATGGTTTGGCCCAAACCCGATCTAGAAATATGCCTGGTCAGGATAAGTATTTAAAATTATTCAAGAATTTAAAGATAGAGAATCCTTGCAACCTTCATGTACTCTAATTTCTAGAATAAGGATTTTATGATGAAAATGAGATCCTTGATGGAGAAGCATTTGAGATTGTAGGAGAAGACCTCGAAACTATCGATCTCTTATGGTGGCTATTCCAGAGTGGAAGCTCTAAAATTATTCTTCTGGTTTGTGTCCATCTAATAACCTTGAGACACGAAGTGGTGCCACTGATTATTGTAGTGATGCTACCAGGATCTCATCACCAAAGATAGTTTTTTATTTAAGAAATTAGAAGCTAGATATACTGAATTAGTCAACAAAAATATGCCTTTAATTGTACTTAAGATATTGCAGTCCATTCTAATTTTATCATTTGGTCAATGATAATAGTAATGATGCAGTTATTGCACTAGCCATTCCGATATCTCCAATTCCAAGGTGAGCATCCTTGGCTTCAAAGCAGCTTAGGATCGAGTTGTAACTAGTTTACTATTGACTTCATTCACTATCGAGATTTTATTTTTTTTATCTTTAGTTATATTATTTATACAATCATGAGCTAGTTTAAAATTATCTAAGATAATTTTTGGTCATGGATTAATTTATATTTTAATGTATATGAATTGAATAAAGTCAATAGTTCATATATATTAAAACTTGAATTAATCAATGATCAGATATTGTACTTCATGATATTAGACTAATCCATGATGACGATGATATAAATAAAGATGAAAAAAGTTAGAATTTTGATTGTGAATGAAGTCAACAGTGAGCCAATTACAATTCAATCCTAAGTTATTTTGTTTCCAAGATGTGATGATGGATGTTTATCTTAGAGTGGGAGGTATTTGGTATGGCTAGTGCGAGAGCTACATCACTGCTACTATTATTGGTTGAATGATGGAGTTGGAATGGACTGCAATATCTTAATTATAATTGAAGATATCTTTTCATTTACTAATTTGGTATATCTAACTTTTAATTTATCTTGCTTGAACCAATTTTTTGTGATAAGTTCCAGTGGCATCGCTATGACAATCAGTGGTGCCACTCTTATATCTTAGGGAAATTAGATGGGAATGGATTAGAAGACCAATTTTAGGACTTTCTCTCCAAAATGACCACCATAGGAGATCAACAGTTTTGAGGAATTCTCTTTTGATCTTGTGCATTTTTTCATAGAGGATTTTTTTTCTTCTTAGAGTCCTTCCGAAAGTTGGAGTATGGGAAGGTTATCGAGATTCTCTATCTTTAAATTCTTAAATTATCTTAAATAATTATCTCCATCATTTTAATTTGGTAAATATGATGAGTAGGAGTTAGGTCATAGGATTCGGCCATAACTTCAACTCTCTGGCAGCTCGGTACTTTTCAGTGTCTTGATCTCAGGCTTTAATGACCTAGATATGGAGTGATGCACACATCGAGGAAACCGTGACCTTAGTATTTACCGGCAATCTTAGGTATTTGGGATGCCATCCATATTTTGATCTTAAATACTCTCTAGAATTTGTATCTACATTAGCTGGTTTCATTGTGACAATCATTGCAGCATGTAAGACTATTAATAAATTTCTTTACTTGTTTTAATTTTTTATATTTATAAATTTATTAATAATATTTTATTTTTTTATTATAGTATGTTGAGATGTCTGGCTCTCATACATCCTCTAATGGAGAGGACATGCTGCATGATTAGGAGGATGAGGATGATGACAAATATTTTTTTCTTTTGATAATATGTATTTATTTTTTAGCAATGCAATTTTATAATTTATATTTTTTCATCTAATATAATTAATTTTTTATTGATAATTATGCTTGGTAATTATTACTTTATATTTAATATAGTTTAAGAACTTTAATTATTTATTTTAAAATTTAAATATATATATTTTTTAAAAATAATAATTATTTTTTTAAAAAAATAAAATAATTATTAGCAATGGTGTTGGCGATGGCATTTGCCATTACTAAAACATTAATACCGATGTCCTTTTTTAGTGACAATTTTTTTTTGGATGTCAATAATTTTGTTAATTACTATTTTAAAAATAAAAATATTATTAGTGATGGACTTTGTCATTACTAATAGCCCATTAGTGATAGCATTTAAGCCATCTCTAATAGGGGTTAGTTGTGATAGGATTTTATGCGATGGTCTTTTAGTGATGGGAAGCCATCGCTAATAGTAGTAGTGTCGCGGGATCTGCTATTAGCAACGGCATTTAGCCATCACTAATACTCTTTTTTCTTGTAATATCTATAGCTTAGATGATTGGCTTTAGAAAATAATTTCCAACACCACATACATGCACTATTAAAGTTAATGATTTTGATGTCCCAAAACCAAAAGATGACTAGGATGAGTATGACATGAAAATGATAGAATTGAATGCAAATGCAATGAATGTCTTGTATTATGCTTTGGATCCAAATGAGTTCAATCAAATTTTTACTTGCAATTCTATAAAAAAAATTTAGGATAGATTTGAATTGATTCATGAGGGTACAAATCAAGTCAAGAAATCTAAAATTAACATGCTTGTACATAATTATGAACTATTTAAGATGGAACCTACTAAGACCATAAGTGAGATGTTTACTCATTTTACTTTTATAATTAATGGCCTTAAAAGTCTTAGCAAGACATATTAAAATAGTGACTTGGTGAAAAAAATTCTTCAATCATTACCAAAAAATTGGAAAGCAAAAGTCGTGGCACTCCAAAAGCTAAGGACCTCAACAACTTACCACTTGAAGAGCTCCTTGGATTCTTAATGACACATGAATTGGAAATAAAGTAACACAATGAGTAAAAGAGAAGGAAGAAGAAAACAATAGCCCTCAAATCAATTGCTGAAGAAGAAGATGAAGATCCTTCATCTGAAGAAGAGTTGAGAGATGAAGACAAGGCCTAGTGATTAGAAAATTTAGAATATTTATAGGCAAAGGAAAGTCTAGATATAAAAGAAGAAATTTGGCTAAGGAAGAGCCAAGCAAGGAGAAGGAGAAGGAGAAAGATAAGGAAAAGGACCAATCTATTTGGTATGAGTACAAGAAGCTAGGGCATTATAGGTCAGATTGTCCTACTTTGAAGAAGTCTTTTAAGAAAAGCAAATAGAAAAAAATAATGGTTTCAACTTAGAGGGAAAGTGAGGATAGAAGCTATAATAAAGAAGAAGGTAAAGTAGCAAATTTATGCCTCAAGGCTTTAGAAGATGAGGTAAATTCTAAATCTAATTTAGAGTTTACTTTTGATGAATTATATACTGTATTTTATGATTTGCTTGCTGAATTTAAAAACCTGTGTTTGAAAAATAAAATATTAAACAAGTAAATGTTTCTTTAGTCAAAGGGAAATATGATGTTATAAAGAAAAATGAAGTTTTACAAAAATAGTTAGATAAAATACATTAAAGAAATAAAGTTTTGGAAAAGAGAAATGGTAAAATTTTGTGAAGGAACAATGCTTTGAAATAAGAGAATAAAAATCTATAAAAAAAAGTTCAAAGATTAAAGTCTTTGGTTGACAAATTGACTCTTAGCTCCAACAAACATGAATTGATTTTTAAAAAACAAAAGGGAGCTTTTCACAAATCAAGAATTGGCTTTAACTCTACTTACGATCAAAGATTTTTAGCAAATCAATTTTTGGCCTCTACAGCCTTTCAAAACTCAAAAGTTGTTTGCTATTGTTATAATAAAGTTGGACATAAAGCTTATGCATGCAATGTAAGAAAAAGAAATAAAAAAGTAAAAAAGATTTGGATTTCCAAAGGAACCGTTTTTGCTATTTCAAAGGATCCAAGAAAGCTTGGATACCAAAAAACATTACTTGATTGTTTTATTGGAGTATCATACAGCCTATAAATCAAAATGAAGATAGTACTTAGATAGTAGCTATTTAAGGCATATGATAGGTGACAAAGATCAATTCTTCATCCTTGAAATGAAAGAAGGAGGTGTAGTAACCTTTGAAGATGATAGTAAAGAAAAAATCATTAAAATTGTTAAAATCAAAATTACTCCAACTTTTATTAAAAATGTTTTGCTAGTGGATAGTTTGAAACATAATTTGTAAGTATTAGTCAATTATGTGGCAGATTTCAAAGTTACTTTTGAATTATCTATGTATATTGTCACTAGTTCTTTTGATGTAAGTGTTAAATTCATTGGACATAGGCTTGGTAACATTTATATGGTAGATTTAAATGATCTGGTCATGAAAAGTAGTACAAGTCTAACTGCTATGAATGCTAGGATCAAAGAAACTAGTTGGCTTTGGCATTATAGATTAGGACATACCAATATGAATACTTTTTCAAAATTGATTTCAAAAGATCTTATTAAAGGCTTATCTAAATTAAATTTTGAAAAAAAGATTATGTTTGTGATGCTTGCGATATGAAAAATAAACTAGAAAATCTTTCAAATCTAAAAATGTTGTTTCAATTTAAGACCGTTGAAACTATTTTATATGGACTTATTTGGACCTACTAAGATCATATGCCTAGGAGGAAAGAAATATGAACTGATGGTGAATGATTTCTTGAGATTCACATGAAATTTATTTTTGGCACATAAAGATGAAGCTTTCATAATTTTTATAAAATTTTATAGGAAAGTTTTGAGTCATAAAAATTTATCCATTGTTTCAATTCGTAATGATTATGGTATTGAATTTGAAAATCAAAACTTTAAAATTTTTTATAACAAGAATGGCATTGATCATAGTTTTTTAGCATAAAAAATACCAAAGAAAAATTGTATTATTGGGAAGAAAAATAGAACATTTTAAGAAATGGCCTGAATTATATTGTATGTAGGCAACCTTCTAAAGTACTTTTGGATTGAAGCAATTAACACTATATGCTACATCTTAAATCATGTTTTAATCCATCCTATTTTGAAGAAAATTCCCTATAAGCCTTGTAATGATAGAAGACCAAATATAATCTATTTTCGTGTTTTTGGTTGCCGATATTTTATCTTAAATAATGAAAAGATAATCTAAGAAAGTTTTATGCTAAATAAGATGAGGGTATCTTTCTAGGATACTCTACATCTAGTAAAGCTTGTAGAGTCTTCAATAAATGAACATTGATTGTTGAATAGTTCATACATATGATTTTTGATAAAACTAATCATTCTTTTTCAAGAAAGGATGATTTTGTTGATGATTATGCAAGAACATGAACAATGAAATGAAGGAGTTGAGCTTGAAAGGTAAATCTAATGAAAAAAGAGAAGAGGTAAGCAATAATAAAGATTATAATGATTTGCCATATGAGTGGAGGAATGCATATAAGCATCCCAAAAATCTCATACTAGGTAATCCCTCACAAGGTGTTAGAACAAGAGCATTATTTAGAGATACATTTGATTATTTTGCTTTTGTTTCTTAAATTGAACCTAATTGCATAGAAGAAGTTGAAAATTATCATAATTGGATGTTATATATGCAAAAAGAGTTAAATCAATTTGTAAGAAATAATGTATGGACACTAGTTAGTAGATCTACTGAATATCCTGTTATTGGTACTAAATAGGTCTTTAGAAATAAACTAGATAAAAAAGAAAATATAGTTAGAAATAAAGCAAGATTAGTATCTAAAGAAGATAATCAAGAAGAAGGAATAGATTTTAATAAAATATATACTCTAGTAGCTAGATTAGAAGCTATAAGATTATACATTTGCTTGTTATACAAATCTTAAACTTTTTCAAATTGATGTGAAATGTATTTTCTTAAATAATTATATTTTAGAAGTAGTTTTTGTAGAGCAACCACATAGATTTGAAAGTCATATCTTTCTAAATCATGCTTTTAAACTAAACAAAGCTTTATATAGTTTGAAACAAGAGCCTAAAACTTGATATGAAAGACTTAGTATATTGCAACTCGAAAATGATTTTACTAGAGGTAGCATAGACATTACTTTATTTGTAAAAAGAAAAGAAAATAACATGTTGGTAGTACAGATGTAAAAGATATCATTTTTGATGTAACTAATGAGGAACTTTGTCAAGAGTTTGCTAAGATTATATGAGAAAAATTAGAAATAAGTATGATGGGTGACTTGACTTTTCTCCTTGGACTTCAAATCAAATAAACAAAGAAAGGTATTTTCATCAACCAAATCAAGTATATCAAGGAATTACTCAAGAAGTTTGGAATAGAAACTACATAGGAGATTGGCACACCAATGAATTCCGTATGTAGACTTGATAAAGATGAAAATGATAATAACATAAATCAATAGCTTTATTAAGATATGATTGAATCTTTGTTATATTTAACTACAAATAGGCTTGATATTTTGTTTAATGTTTTGATAATTATATTATATACATATATAAAAATATTAATTTAATAATTAAATTATCTTTTTTCTTTTGAATTGATATTTTTATACATCTTTTGTAGAAAAGAAGAGTGCCAACATGAAGAGCTCAATTATGGGTTCAAACGAAACAAGTTTGAAGTGAATCAGATCTAAAACGAGCCCAGTATCAATTTTTGAAGATTTGATAAAGGAATTATACAAAATATGTAGTTGGTCCACCATGGATCGGTCGCTTGGTCCACAGAATGCTTGATGGTCCATGAGATACCATTTTGTTGGTCCATGGTGTAGAATCGTTGACCGTGGGGAGATTCCAGCTATCTCTTCATCGGATCTTCTCATCTCCGGCACCGTCCATCCCTAGAGCTCATTGTCGGCCATGTCCTTTGCCTAAGAGAACCACCAGAAGCTGTCGCTGACCTACTCCCTCATTGGCTCCCATGGATTCTCCTCATTACATACTACCTTCGGCTGTTCATGCTGGAAAAATCACCAGATCCATCGAAAAATGGCCATCCATCCCATCCTCAGCCCGAGATGCCAAAACCCGACCAACCTATTGCTCACCCTCTTCCTCATAGCCTGCCACTATGCCATTTTCCCTTCTCTGTATCAACCCGTCCACCGAGCATCACCCATCTCCCTCATGGCGGCATGGTTCCAGCAATGTGCGAGTAAGTCCGGTGAAGGCCCAGTGAGGTCTAGTGGTGGCAACCATGGTCCGAGAGAAGTTGGCGGCAGCGTCGGGCGATTCCAAAACCATCAAGGAATAAAGTGGTGGCATGGATCTCAGAGCAATCAAAAGGGTTCAAGTTGATTTCCTTGATGTGATTGATTTCTGGACCTTTGATCAAGATCCAATGGCAACCAATGCTCAACTAGTCAAGCACCAATTGGAGCAGGATTTTGTAATCCAATTCAACTAGGATTTGGGTTTACCATCTAACCATTGAGTCTTGTAAAAGTAAATTTCAGCCACTCCTTTGAGTCTTTTATTTAGCCCCAATCGGAAACCCATGAAGACTTCCCCCCGTTAAACCCTATAAAAAGGCTCCTATGCCTCTACTTGGGGCAAGCAATTTCCCGGAGTCCCTCTAGAGCCTTTACATAGGGAGACAAGAGGGGATCAACATAGAAACAGGGTAATATAGAAGTGCGAGAGGGAAGAGAAAATTTTGTATATAGCAGAGCGAGGTTTACTTGTTCTCCAAGTCTTTTGTATTTCATTGGTCTGCAATAAAAGAGTATTGTTTTATTTATGAGTTTATTATTTGTTCTTTTTTATTCCCTCTTTATTATACTTTATTATTAGATTGAGATTAGGGACAACTCTTGCTTTCCGAAGATGCACCGTGATCTATTATGTATACGGGGCATGCCGAGGAAAGAGGAGTTGGATACCTAGTTCCCCCTGAAGACATGCCATGATCTGTTATGGGTATAGGGCATGCCAAGGGAAGATAGGTAAATTTCTAAAATCAATTATATCTTAATTATAAAAGAAATACTATTTGACAAGTGTAAAATCAATCTAATACTATTTGACAAGTGTAAAATCCGAAATACTATTTGACAAGTGTAAAATCAATCTAATACTATTTGACAAGTGTAAAATCAATCTTCTACTTCTAAATCCATCCCTTTTACTTACTTCACCTTTAAAAGTAGTTTATTTCTTGCTTACTTTTATTTTCATGTAGTAACAATTATTCTTCTTTTCTTTTTAAATCATAACTTAGCCCTAAGATCATTGAGGATACGATTCCGACTTACCCTAGCTATAGAGTTGAGTTGGTGAATTATTTTTGACTACCTATGATAGTGATCAAATTTTGGCACCATTACCGGAAACTGTAGGCATGGTTATCATTTAAGAATAAAAAAAGGCAAAAAATTAAAAAGATAAAAAATTAGTTGATGTTTATTTTCTTTTTACTGCTTTCCTAACTAATTTATGGTTTCCAAATCTGATTAACCACTGAACTGCCTTATAACCCTAATCTAATTTAGTTTTCTTTTTTCATACTTAATTAACTAAATTAAAAAATTACAAAAAAAAAAACTAACCTATAAAGAAAACAAGACATCTTATAACATGTAATTAAAATAAAGAAACTAATTAAGCATTAAAAAATAACTACTTGTACTGGACATCTATTTTTTCTGCATTGCATACTTCATAAAATATCTTAAGAGCACTAAACCCCTAAACAACATAAGGTGGGGATGTCATTACAATTTCTTGGCCCATAAACTACCACCCTGCATACTGCATTGACCTAAGCCTTAAAATTAAAATCAATTAGATGTTGGCCCCTAAGGATTTTCAAGCGCACCAGGATAAAGGACCCTAAGAGTTGGACTAGCTCAAAACTAACTAGTTCACTGGTGTCTAAAGAAAGGGGTTAAAGGATAATGTAGCCTTGAAGGAAGGTGGTTCTTTAATTGGTTCCATTATTTGACCTGGCTAATTAATTTGGTATTTAAGGAAAGCAATGAGAGGACCCCCACCGACCTTACCCTTACCTGGCTAGTGACTAGCTAGTATCTAATTTTGAAGGTTCAAAGGCAACCTTGAAATAGTTAGGAGCTGTCCAGAACTAGGGACCCTAGGATAGAGAGTCCATTGATTGCTAACTTGTTTGTAATTAACCTAGAACTTTAATTAATACTTCTCTAACCCTCTTAGCTCTAGGATTCCTTAGGTTCTCTATATTTCTTCTCTCTTCTTCCCTCCTCTCCTCTCTGACATAAATAAATAAATAAAAACTTAGAAGAGGATTTCTCTGATCTAGGACCTTTGATTAAATATCCCAAAACCATCAGAACAATATGATGAATTGGAGCAGTGCTAGGAACATGGATCTTAATTATAGAGTGGATAAGTTGTCCCATGCTTGTGGTACCACACCCTATGAATTCGACCATCGACTACCTATTAGACTCTCTTCCACTCCTTTCCTTTTTCCTGCACAACAGGCGTACTCTAAATATTCGAGTCCAACTCACTCTGTAAGTGAGTACCCAGTCATGTATCAATTTTTTGAGTCTATGTATGACCAAGTTTATCAAGATTAAACTCATATGGCCTATAGACTAGGAGAAAACCTAAACTTTAATGCTTATAACCTAGGATGGGGGACTCAACCAGATTTGTCATAGCAACCACACCTAGTGGTTACCCCAGTACCACAAAGACCTCCATTTATAAATGGATTGTATTACGATCAACCTTATCGATGCTATCAACCTTCTCCTAATTATAGCTTATCATTTTAAGAGAAAGTTCTGCAAGCAATAGACATAATCAACAAAATTGGTCAGACCCCACTTCTCTAATCGATCAACATAGACATCGATAGGTTTACTTAATTTCAATAATTAATTATGCCTCAGCAGCAACCTATCGATGAGCTTATGAATCAGAATGATCGATAATTAACTGAAGTTGATAGGGAGGAGGTAGGAATACTGCCTAGTCAGTCCAAGAGTAACTTAGAGAAATATTACCGGACTAAAAAATTTAATAGTAATTTAGAGGGACACTACCAAGTTGAAGATTTTAATGATCTTTTAATTTTTTTTAAATAATCAACCATAACTCTCGGAAATGATTTGGTCATAGAAAAATCCTGCACCATCATAGAGATCAATATAGATAATTTGACTAAGACAGAGAAATAAATTGGTGGGATGAACCGCTTCCATCGTCATCCTACCATTTATGGCCTCCTTCCCAAGTGCCCTAGAATCGTCCACTCCTTTTTATGGGATAGAAGAAGAAATTGATGATATGATGGAATTAATTGAGGCTAACCAAGAACCACAACAAAATGATATAACAGGGGAAGCCATACCCCTAACTCATCCCCAGAAATCATTAGATCCTTATATGGCTCATTGTGGGATAGATAATTTTAATGTAGATGGATATATCACAAGGATGGACAACTTACTCGATATATCACATTTCAAACCCACTCCACTTTGGATGGAACAATATGAGCCAACACCTAGACCCCCCCAATAGCTCCCCTATTAAAATCACCATCGGATCTAGAATTGAAGCTGCTTCCTGTCACACCTACTGACACCCTACCAGTGATCTCTAACTAGGAAAATCAAATAGTTAGTGTTCTAAAGATACATAAAAAAGCTATTAGATGGGACATCTCTACAATGAGGGATAATGATCTTAAAGATTTTATAGCTGATTTCTCTATATTTGGCACTACTTTCAAGGTTTGCCTCCAAAATCTATCTTTTATTCTAAAATAATATATAGAGATAGACTTAGAATTAACTTGGACAAAGTACCATCAGGAAGGGATGATGTCAAGATACATCATAATTGAGAAAGGGATTATGGTAGATCCTTTTGAAGTTAGAAAAATTTCTAAGCTACCAACCTCGCTGTCGGCCCAACACACACAATCCTTTCCCAGTCGTCGACCAAATTATAAAAATACTTTTAAACTTTGGTCTAGCAGACTTGCTCGATGCATTCTATGGATTAGGGATAATCATCATAGACTACTCTATGAACATTTTTCTACCATGATGACAATGCTCCATGATTGGTCATATCATTCGAAAATCTTAAGGGTCATATCCAAGTTCAATATCAGTAATACTCCCCCATAGCATCTAGCTGAAGACGTTAAACTTAGTGCTGGTTGGGAGGCAACCCAATAATCTCATTTTCTTTTAGTGTAATTATAGGAACTTAGGTGGAAGAACAAGAGCCCGCTACTCAATGACACCTGCTTCAACCCCCGAAGCACACTCACCCCAGGTGTACTCTATCCTTTTCTCTTATGTGCTTATTTTCTCTCTTACTCCATTGAGCACAATGTCGATTAAGTTAGGGAGAGAATAACTAATCTAACTAAGTCCTCAAGTATGATCAGAAGTAATTAGTTTTGTATCTAAATTTTATCTCAATTTGAAGTTAATTAGGCACCCTAATCAATGATTGATTAACGATCTAATTAGTTTTTGAGATACTAAGGGATAAATAACTAAGAAAATCTAACAAATGATAGGGTGTTGACCACATTAAATTTTGGTAGTGATTTCAGAACTTTCTTCTTTCTTATCTTAATAAAGAATCTGTTTGTTGAGAGTATGGATAGAAAGGTTGATATATAAGAAAAGTCTTTTATATAAAAAAATCATGAGAGAGTTAGTCGGACCTCACAGCTCTTCTTGAACTCTTGTTGAGTAATTGGGCCCCTTCGCCTGATTAAGCATTATGGTTTGTATCAAAAGGTGAGAAGGTTAAGAGATTTATTAAGCAATAGCACCCCACTAAGTAACCAGGCTCCTCCTAAGTAAGCATTGTGATTTGTGTCAAAAGGTGAGGCTTCTAATACTTAAGAGATTAGGACATTTCACTTGACTCCAAAAAAAAAAGGAGAATAAAAGGACTAAAGTGCAAAAAGATGACAAACCCGACTCCAATCAAGTTAGAGGATTTAAAGAGTAAGTTAGGGAGATAGTAAGGAAGACCTCTAAAGATTTCTATAATCAATACTTAATCACTAATTTGGTTGACTTAGTGATTTGATGAAGTACCTCTTTAATAGTCTAACTAGGTATGAACTACCTTTAGGACTGCCTAAGTCAACTTTCAATTCAAGGATGAGTTTGTATACATAACTAATTTATTTGCTTTACTCGATGACAAGCAAAGTTCAAGTTGGGGGGTGTGATAATTATATTATATACATATATAAAAATATTAATTTAATAATTAAATTATCTTTATTTATATTGAATTAATACTTATATATATTGTAGGAAAGAAGAATACCAATGTGAAGAGCTTAATTTATGGGTTCAAACAAAAAAAGTTTGAAGTGAATTGGATTTAAAACGAGCCCAGAATCAATTTTTGAAGATTTGATAAAAGAAATTACACGAAACTTAAAGCAACCGATCCACCATGGATTAATTGCTTGGTCCACGGAATGCTTGATGGTCCACGAGATGCCATTTTGTCAGTCCATGGGGCAGAACCATGGACCATGGGGCGATTCCAGCTATCTCTTCACCAGATCTTCTCATCTCTGGCACCGTCCATCCCTAGAGCTCAACGTCGACCACCTCCTCCACTTGGAGAACCACCAGAAGCCACCACCGGCCTACTCCCTTGCCAGTTCCCATGGATTCTCTTCATTCCTTACCACTTTTAGCTGTTCACATCAGAGAAATCAATGGATCTACCAGAAAATGGCCATCCATTCCATCCCCGATCTGGGCTGCCAAAACCTGGCTAACCTGTCGCTCACCCTCTTCCTCATAGCCTACCACCATGCCATTTTCCCTTCTCTCTGTATCAACCCATCCACCAAGCATCACCCATCTCCCTCACGGTGGCATGGTTCTAGTGGTGTGTGGGCAAGCATGCCATGGTCCGAGAGAAGTTGGCAGCGATGTTGGGCGATTCCAAAACCATCAGGAAGGAAGTGGTAGTATGGATCTCAGCAATCAAAAGGGTTAGTGATCCTTTTGATTGATTTCTGGACCTCGTCACACAACAACCTTTCCTCGTCGACCAATTTAAAAATCTTTAAACTTTGGTTAGCAGACTTACTCGATGCATTCTATGGATTAGGGTAATCTTAACACTCTTGACATTTTTTACCATGATGAATGCTCCATGTGTCATATCTTAAAATTTAAGGTCTATCCTCTATCGGATACCCATAGCATCCGCTGAGACTTAAACTTTGCTAAGTTGGAGGCAACCCAATATCTCATTAAATTATAGGAACTTAGGTGGAAGAAGGGAAGAGGATCAATGTATGTTAATTAAAAGTAGAGCAGGGTTTATCTTTTCTCTTAGTGCTTTCTGTATTCTCCAATGTCTTTTGTATATAACTAAGAGTATGTTTAATTAGTTTTGTATTATTTTATCTCTGAGTTATTCCTCTTTATTATGATTATTATTTTGAGTTAGGAAAATCTTCTCGGAGATGGTGTTGACCACATTAAATTTTGATGATTTCAGAACTTTCTTCTTTCTTATCTTAATAAAGAATCTGTTTGTTGAGAGTATGGATAGAAAGGTTGATATATAAGAAAGTCTTTTATATAAAAAATCATGAGAGAGTTAGTCGGACCTCACAGCTCTTCTTGAACTCTTGTTGAGTAATTGGGCCCCTTCGCCTGATTAGCATTATGGTTTGTATCAAAAGGTGAGAAGGTTAAGAGATTTATTAGCAATAGCACCCCACTAAGTACCAGGCTCCTCCTAAGTAAGCATTGTGATTTGTGTCAAAAGGTGAGGCTTCTAATACTTAAGAGATTAGGACATTTCACTTGACTCCAAAAAAAAAGGAGAATAAAGGACTAAAGTGCAAAAGATGACAAACCCGACTCCATCAAGTTAGAGGATTTAAAGAGTAAGTTAGGGAGATAGTAAGGAAGACCTCTAAAGATTTCTATAATCAATACTTAATCACTAATTTGGTTGACTTAGTGATTTGATGAAGTACCTCTTTATAGTCTAACTAGGTATGAACTACCTTTAGGACTGCCTAAGTCAACTTTCAATTCAAGGATGAGTTTGTATACTAACTAATTTATTTGCTTTACTCGATGACAAGCAAAGTTCAAGTTGGGGGGTGTGATAATTATATTATATACATATATAAAATATTAATTTAATAATTAAATTATCTTTATTTATATTGAATTAATACTTATATATATTGTAGAAAGAAGAATACCAATGTGAAGAGCTTATTTATGGGTTCAAACAAAAAAGTTGAAGTGAATTGGATTAAAACGAGCCCAGAATCAATTTTTGAAGATTTGATAAAAGAAATTACACGAAACTTAAAGCAACCGATCCACCATGGATTAATTGCTTGTCCACGGAATGCTTGATGGTCCACGAGATGCCATTTTGTCAGTCCATGGGGCAGAACCATGGACCATGGGGCGATTCAGCTATCTCTTCACCAGATCTTCTCATCTCTGGCACCGTCCATCCCTAAGCTCAACGTCGACCACCTCCTCCACTTGGAGAACCACCAGAAGCCACCACCGGCCTACTCCCTTGCCAGTTCCCATGGATTCTCTTCATTCCTTACCACTTTTAGCTGTTCACATCAGAGAAATCAATGGATCTACCAGAAATGGCCATCCATTCCATCCCCGATCTGGGCTGCCAAAACCTGCTAACCTGTCGCTCACCCTCTTCCTCATAGCCTACCACCATGCCATTTTCCCTTCTCTGTATCAACCCATCCACCAGCATCATCACCCATCTCCCTCACGGTGGCATGGTTCTAGTGGTGTGTGGGGCAAGTCCGGCGAGGGCCCAATAAGGTCCGATGGTGGCTGCCATGGTCCGAGAGAAGTTGGCAGCGATGTTGGGCGATTCCAAAACCATCAAGGAAGGAAGTGGTAGTATGGATCTCAGAGCAATCAAAAGGGTTCAAGTTGATTTCCTTGCTATGATTGATTTCTGGACCCTCGATCAAAATCCAATGGCAACCAATGTTCAACCAGTCAAGCACCAATTGGAGCAGGATTCTGCAATCTAATTCAACTAGGATTTGGGTTTACCATCTTACCATTGAGTCTTGTAAAAGTAAATCTCAACCACTCCTTTGAGTCTTTTATTTAGTCCCACATCGGAACCCTATGAAGACTTCGCCGTGTTAGACCTTATAAAAAGGCTCCTATGCCTCTACTTGAGGCAAGCAACTCCCTGGAGTCCCTCTAAAGCCTTTGCATAAGGGGGCAAGAGAGGATCAACTTAGAAGTAGGTTAATGTCGAAGTGTAGAAGGGAAGAGGAAATTTTGTATGTAGTAGACAGGGTTTTCTTGTTCTCCAAGTCTTTTGTATTTCTTTGGTTTGTAATAAAAGAGTATGTTTTTATTTATGAGTTTATTATTTGTTCTCTTTTATTTCCTCTTTATTATGATTTATTATTAGATTGAGGTAGGGCAACTCTTGCTTTTCGGAGATGCGCAATGATCTGTTACAGATATGGGGCATGCCGATGAAAGAGGAGTTGGATACCTAGTGCCTCCCGAAGATGCACCATGATCTGTTACGGGTACAGGTGTACCAGAAAAAATAGGTAAATTCCTAAAATCAATTACATCTTATTATAAAAGAAATACTATTTGACAAGTATAAAATCAATCTTTCACTCGTAAATCCATCCCTTTTACTTGCTTCACCTTTAAATGTAGTTTGTTTCCTGCTTAATTTTATTTTCATGCAACAACCATTATCCTTCTTTTCTTTTAAAATCATAACTTAGCCCTAAGGTACTTGAGGATATGATCCCGAATCACCCTAGTTATACAGTTGAGTTGGTTAATTATTTTTGATCGCCTACGACGGCGATCATGTTTGCATGTATGCTAGATTTTAGTCAAATTCTAAAGAATATCATATTCTTGTTGTTAAAGGATAATAAGATACTTGAAAGGAACTTCAAACTTAGGCTTGTTGTACTCCAGACATTTATCAATTGATTTGATTAGTTATTCTGATGTTGACTATAAAGGATATAAAATTGATAAAAAGAGTACTAGTGGTACATGCCAATGTCTAGGATTGAACTTAACTCATGGCATAGTAAGAAATAAAACTCTATAACTTTTATCTACTACTAAAGCTTAATATATGCTACAGGAAGTTGTGTTTGCTCAAGTCTTTGGATTAAGCAACAACTTGATAACTTTGGTATTAACAAAGTAAATTTTTATCATATGTGATAATACAAGTACTATAAATTTGACTACGAATCCAATTCAGTACTCAAAAACCAACATAGAGAAATTAGATATTACTTTATTAGAATCATGTACAAAATAATGATTTTATGTTAGAATTTATTAATACTAATAAATAATTAGCTGACATATTCACTAAACCCCTAAGTGAAGAAAGATTTTCTATGCTTGGAAGTGAATTAGGACAATGTGATCCTTTTTAGTAAGTTCATTTTTGAAACTCCCTCAAGATTAATCTAGATCTCTTTTGATATAATTCTTATCTTTTCTTATCTATTTAGATCAAGTTCTTCCCTATTTTATTATCAAAAGATAACCTATTTTGATCCGCATTCTTTTTGGCAAAAAATTCTTAATTTTCAAAATTTTTATCTAGAGGAGTCGACTCGTGTCAACCCTCTACCTGGAGAGCCAACTCACGGCATCAAGATATTATTTTTAATAGTGATCAGAACTTACTCTTTCACTACTATTATTGAAACCTCTTGGCCAACCCTTCTTTTTCTATTCCGAGTGACCTAGAGCCTTAGGGATCCATTCTATCCAAATTACCTTAGGTTGCATTTGGTGCATTGCAAAGCAATCTTGAAAGATTATGTGGATTGCCAGTTATATATTATTGTGCTTGGTATGTGTAGATAATGTGCATATTGTAAATCAAATTATCAAACTATCCTTAAATTTATTTATATTATATTTATAAAAATATATTTTTTAATATTTTATTTATTATATAAAATATATATACATCTATAATTTATAAAAAATTAATTTTTATATTTTATTTATTATATTAATATTATATTTATTTGTTTTTTTCCTCCCTTTTACTTCTTGGTTCCTCCCACCCCTCCCCCAACGATGTCGCCCACCCCCACCCTCAGCCCCCTAGCATTGCCACCCCCCCCCAGCCTTCACCGCCGCCCTTGCCGATACTGCCCACCCCCTCCCCCATCCCCTTCTTCTCTTCTTTGTGTTGTTGCCCACCCCCTCCCCACCCCTACTGACACTGGCCTCCCCCTCCCCCGACCCATAGCTGATGCCGATGTGACATCCATGTCCTCTGGTGCCCCATTGACCATGGGACCTATGAACCCCGAGATTAAGCGAGAGGTGTGGGAGTGCCTCCTCTGCTCCCTTCTTCATGGCACTGGTAGCAAGGTTTTACATGGCTGGGATAAGCTAGGCATTGAGGTTAGGGTCACTGTAGTTGTGCCTGTTGTCGATGGAGATGATTGAGATGGTAGTGGCGGGGAAGAAGGGGAGGACGTTAGTGGCAACCCAGTGAGAGGCAGTGGTAGGGTCGAAGGCTAGGGAAGGGATGTCGACATTGCAGCACTAATGATGACGAAGATGTTGGTGCCTGCAAGGGCTTGGAGGATGGCCAGGTTGGCACTGTAGAGATGGAGTTTCAAGATGCTCGTCGACTTGCAGAAGGGAATAGGATAGGGAGGGTAATTTGATAATCTAGATTGCTTGGAAGGTGGTAATCTGGATTACCATCCCTTCTAGAGGCAATCCAGATTGCCTTTTGGAAGGCAATCCAGATTACCAGGTAGGATAGATTGCTATCCAAAAAAATGTATCAAAATAGTAATGTGATGGGGCCTCTTTAAATTGCCAACAATCTGGATAGATTGCTTACTATCAAACATAACCTTAGATCTTTCGAAGCGGTAAAAGAGGTGGGACCTCATAAGGCAATTACTTTCAAAAGGAAAAGGTCTGGTGTAGAATCTTCAACAGAAGAAGGAGCAAGCACCCGAATGACTGCCAAGTCCATTCTACAGTGAGATTTCAATTGCAACCCCATGTTTTGATGGTGAACCATCCAGTCATGATGGGAAGAAAGATTTGTTTCAAGTTTCTTTTGAACATGCATTTTTGGATAGATGACTGAATTTGGAATCAAGGCTAGGAGAAATTCTGTACTCTGGAGGTGGCAATCTATCAGAAATTGGTGATAATGTTTTTTGAAAATTAAAGGATTAGCTTTGAAGCAATGAATCCACTATTAAAGATACTCTAATAATGATTGATGAGAGAAGAATAGGCAATATTTTGAATGCCTAGGTCAGGAGTTTGTTTTTTTCCTTTGACCAGGAAGAAAATAGATATATTAAAAGTTATTTTAGAGAGGGATGATGTGAATGATTTGAGGAATCTACAAGCTAATTGTTATCAAGGGAGATGAGGTTATTACATAACATGGTTAGTAGGATATTATTTCCAAAGATGGAAAGATTTGATTGGATGACTTAGAAGGATATATCTTTCATGTATTACTTGATTTAGGAAAACCCATCAATCTTCCATATTTGATGTTAGGGTAGATCAAGGAGGCAACCAAGAAGTCTAGGGCTTACTGCCTTATGGTATGGTCTTCATACTTTTTTTTTTAGTTCAGAGTACTCTATGATGGGGAGGATGCTAAGAAATTGCTCCATACTGATAGACAATGAAAGGTCTCTCCACCACATGGGATACCGGAAAATGATGACAATTGGATCCATAGAACTTTTGAATAGGGATCTGCTACTTCAGATATTGATGATGATGGTGATGATGATGATGATGCTGAGTATGATGCTTCAGTCATACCTTCAACTTCAAAGATTCCTACTATAGCTGCACTATCTACAGTTGGATCCTTTGCCCAGCTAGCTAGTTCACTTGGGAGCCCTAGGACACCACTACCACCACTTGCCTTTGCACATGCCATAGATCAGATATCACATTTTTGAAGATGATGACTTAGAGTATCAACTCACTACTCACTAATATGTGAGCTGATATTCTGAGGAGACACGATGAGCATAAAGTCTTAGTGCAACATTATATGATGAGCTTCGTCAAGACCTGAGAGAACTGACACTAAGAGTTGAGCTTGTGGAGAAAAAGCTCAAGGACAATAGTCTACACATCCTGACATAGTAACTATTCGAGCGGAGACTGCGAAGATGTACAAGGAGATGGATGATTATGTGTTCAATGATGCTATTAGGATAGGAGCGATACATCAAGGGATCTACATGATAGAGTCTGAGATCGGGGCCCTTCTACTATGATTCACTTTGAGTACTTCATCTTTTAGTCAGCCTTCAAGACATTAGTCTCAACCTGCATCTTCTAATAGGGTGTGCATTCAATTTTTTCAGTTCAAATCGAATTGAAGCTTTAAAAAATTGAAATTCTAAATTTGTATTTAGTAGATCAAAAAACTGAACCAAAATAACCTTAAATCAAACAAACCAAACCAAAATAATTTTGGTTCAGTAATTCAGTTTTGGGCTTCTTTATATTGGGCTTTTGGTTTTGGCTTGAACTTATGAATTCTAAAATAATTTCATTATTTGAATTCCAGAATTACACTTGAACTTAGTATTGTTATTCAAATTCAAATCATCAACAACCTTTCAAGAAAAAGGTTTAATTTAATAAAATTATCTCAAGCTCTTTATAATCTACCAATATAATTTTATCATAGGTCTAAAACAAGCAAAGATGGATTTTTATTATATTTTATAATTTTGGTTTTGGTAATCGAAGTTATCAAATTAATACCAAAAATTGAACCAATTAAAAAACTTCAATTCGTTTTTAAACCAAAATCAAAATTTTTAAAAGAAAAACCAAACCAAAGATTAAAATAATTAACAGTTGGTTTGATTTTTGGTTACCAAAACATTTGTACACCTCTATCTTCTAGACCTCCCTTCAGTTCTACGGGCATCCAGGTACTGATTTCCCTCCTACTCTCTCTAGACCACTTCTAAGACCCGCACCAAGGCTGCTTCAATCATAGAGTTTCTATGTGACAATTAAGATGTTTTAATATCTTTAAAGTATTAGGACACATGTATGTTGTTTTTTCTTTACTTTTGTGATGTACCGATGGTGTACAGAACTATGTAGTATTCATTTTGATATCATCTTATGTATGTATTGAAGTTATATTTTGATGAACTATAAATGAAATTTGTTACATTTGACTTTTTTAATGTGCTTATGACTACTTTAAAGCTTTGAAATCTTTTACCTTATTTGTTGATGACAAAAAAGTAGGAGAAGATATGAGAGATTACAAAAAGATATAAAAAGGGGGAGAATATATGAGACATAGAAGAAGAGAGATTAAAAGAATATGAGAAAAGGGGAGAAAGATATGAGACATGTGAGGTTAAAAAGAGATATATGAGAAAGATTAGATACATGAGATTACAAAAGAGAAGTAATAGAGAAAGTGGTTTCAATTAGATTGAAAGTGGTATCAATGGGATATGAGATTAAAATTTTTAATGAGAAAGTGGTTTGAATGAGATTAAAAAAATAAACTCTGATACATAGAGAAAAATAATAAGTTTTTAAGAAGTAAAAGAGCTTGAAAGAAAGGAAAGCTTAAATTGAGAAGGAGCTTTGTAGAGCTTTGAACAATTTTTTTATTATTGATACAGCTCTAATACATTTTTCTTTGCTTTTTAGATACATTTCTTTTAGCTTTGATACATTTTTATTTGACTTTGATGTAACTCATGTTGCTCAATAATGTAAATATTTACAACTTTGATATATATAACATATTCTTATAAGCTTTGATACATTTACATACTCTTATAAGCTCCGATACATACACATACACTTTGCTTTGATACATTGTAAATACTCTAATATATTTACTATAAAGCTCTAATACATGTTATACTATAAAGCTTTTTAATCTCCATGCCTAGCATTTTGTCATCATAAAATGGAGAAGATTGTTAACCCTGGGAATGATTTTGATGATTACGAAATATTAAAGAATGAAAAGTTTACTAATATCCTTCAACTTGTTTAAGAATATTTTTGTAGAGAGCATTTATTTATAAGGGTTGATTCATAGCCTTTGGAAGGTTTTGTGGGCTCAAAAGAACACTACTTGAAGAGAAAAGGATGTTAGATTCCATTTTTGAAAAGAAGAGTCAACTTGTGCAAGTAAGAACCAACTCTGGCATAATCTAAAAATAGTACAAAGTTCTGGCATGCAGACGAGCCAACTTTATGAAAGGCAAGCTAACTTTCTTAGTGAAAATAGAGGAGTGTTTTTCTATCTCAGGCAAGCAAGTCCACTCCAGTGAGGAAGAGCCGACTCTCTCAGGAAGAACAAAAGGCTAAATTTTAGAATACGCAGACGAGCTGACTCGTAGACAGGCAAGCCAATTTTCTTAATGATATAGAAAGATGGTTTTTTCAGATAAGGCAAAAGTGCTAACTTCTAAATAGATGAGCCGACTCCTGAAGTAGATAAGGTAGAAATATAGAAGATTAGATTTTTGAAATTTTTTTAGGCGAGTTGACTCCTAACTAAGCAAGCTAACTCATGACCCTCTAATAACACTTCAATAACTAGTTCTACAGACTTTTAGATTTCAAGGAAAGTAATTCTAATGGCTATGTTTCAATTCTAATGGCTAGAAATAGTCAAGTGAGCCTCTAAATCAATGAAAATTCATGGAAAGAGATATAAAATCAAGGATTAAGCTTAGAAAATAAGATAACACATAGGAACAAAGAGAATATTTAGAAAAGTGAGAGTATTTATTGAAACACAAGAACTCAACTACTTTCCAACTACTTTTTTTGAAGACATAAGTGACCAATTAGAAGAGCATTCAAGAGCAATCACTGAAGCATTCAAGCGACCTTTTATCAAGCATCAATGGCAACAATGTCTCTTAAGGACGCAGTTTTTGTTGTTTTTTTCCTATACAAGTTTTGCTAGGATCTGAAACTCAGCGATTTGTTGTATAGGTTTTGATTGACTGACCTATGAAAGCTAATTAGATTTGTTTATGAGCTTGTGTAAAATAAATGTATATTACTTTATAGATTGTGAGCCTGAGAAAACAATCCAACTATATTCTTGAGAGAATATAGTGAATAATTTTTAAGTGGACCTTGGAGAGTGCATTAAACTATATTCTTGAGAGAATATAGTGAATATTTTTAAGTGGACCTTGGAGAGTGGACATAGCTGGGAGTGCACCAAACTACTATACATTGTACTTATTTGTGTGTGTACTTCTATATTATCTATCTTTGCATCAAGCTTAACTCACACAACACTTGGCTCATACTCTTAAAGACTTCAAAGTGCACATACTTTCTAGAAATTTTGAAAATCCAATTTACCTCTTCTCTTGTGTTGTCAATCTAGGCAACACATCGAAAATACCCAACAAGCAAAGATATCAAAAATAAAAAATTCTACAAATAATCACCAAATAAAAATTTATTTTTGTATCTTATCAAGATCAAATATGATTATGATTTTCCTTCCAAGCAACTACATGTTAGGGAACCTCTTCTTCTTGGTTTCTACCATGTGTAGAAGATCTCACTAGGGTCTGGAGATCACCGCGAAGATGATTGGAAGAAATCTGGTGAGAAAAGTTGCTGTAGAAATTTTCTGGATGGCTATTTTGTTTTTCCCTTGCATTTGACATCTCCTTCCTTCCCATTCATACCAAGCTTTGATACAAATTGTTGGAGACTCAAGGATGCTTGCATAAACACCTTG
Source organism: Areca catechu (assembly GCA_021397845.1). NCBI lineage: Eukaryota > Viridiplantae > Streptophyta > Magnoliopsida > Arecales > Arecaceae > Areca > Areca catechu. The sequence goes on along the minus strand of CM038039.1, from coordinate 102,898,789 downwards.
AAGTAGCTACAAGGAGGGTGCAATAGGGTTTGGTGGCAACAAGGAGTCCTAGATGGGCTAGGACTCCTATGGGTGGCAGACTTTTTCCTCTAGCGCAATAAGGAATTAGCACTTCCATTTCCTATTGCTCCACTTCCAATTCAGATGAGGATTCTTTTTTTCCAAGGAGTCTTGGAAGCCTTTCTTTTGCTGGAAACTAGGTTGGCCAAACAACAACCTATAGCTTGGAAGAGAGAGAGTCCTAGGGCTTAGGACTCTCTCATGCAAAGGGAGAAACATGCATGAAAAGAAGAGAAAAGAAGGGGTGCATGGTACTTAGGCATGAAAACTTGTCTTGGTGGCATGGAGAGAGAGGAGAGAGAGGGAGAGGTTAGGTTTTGAGGGAGGAAAGAGTTCCAATTGAATTCAATTCTTTTGGCCGACATGGTGTACCTTTTTATAGACCAAAGGCTCTCCTAGTCCAATTAGAAATAAAAACATGAATCAAACCCTAACTCTAACAACTTGGCTAATCCAATATGATTGTACTCAACTTAAGTCCATGTACACCCATGACTAGATGTGCTCTCAATTCCTTACATGCAAACCAGGCCCAAACATGAATTAGTCCCCTCGAGATCCAAATCCCCTAGATCTCTAGATCGTGGAGAGTTGAACCTCTATCCTACGATCAAATTGGTCCTAAACCTAGGACCCAATTGACCCTTTCTTCTTGAAGCCAATGCCTTGGACCCTCACTTGATCTTCCAAGGCTTGGGAGCACCATATTTAATCTTACATGGAGTTCTTCTGATCCATCTTGTTGCCCAAAAAATATACCAAGCCACCGATTTCCTGTAGATATTGCAAGATCCATTTCAATGCCTTCCAGTGCTCCTTACTATGGTTAGCCGTGTACCTATTGATCGAGCTCACTATATGTGCTATATTTGGCCTACAATACACTATAGTGTACATCATACTATTGATGACATTGGTATAAGAAACTCTCTCCATGTACTCCCTCTCTTCATTTGTTTAGGGGATTGCTACTTAGAGAGAGGATGTGACTTGGCCATGGTGTCTTAACAGGTTTGGCCTTATCCATGCCAAACCTCTCTAGCTCTTTTTTAATATGCCCTTCTTGTGATAAGTGGAGAATACTTTTGCTTCTATCTTTGCAAATTTTCATACCATGTATCTTCTTGGCCGGATCCAATCTTTAATATTAATTCAAAAGATAATGCACATTTTAGCCCAATCACAGCATCAGTACTCCTACTAGCAATGAGCATATTATCCACATATAAAAGCAATATAATGCATCATTCTCATCCACATCCTTTACATATACATATCAATCATGTTCACATCTAAGAAAACAAAGCTCAAGACATAGGGACTAGATTAATCATATTAATCAACATATAATATTAGAACATTTCTAATATAGGCCTACAAACAGGATTATGTATGAATATTAACATGTAAATGAAAGAAAACACAAGCACACAAAGTCATGCATCACATAGAATCATTCTATGTTCGTTGCACATACTAAAGAACACTTCTTTGGAAAACTCACCAACAACTTTATCTTTAATCCGATGCGACACTTGCTGGGTTAAGGAAAAGCTCACCAAGGAAGATGATCTCTTTGGAAGCTACACATGTGTCCGGCCTCTACAGGTAATCCACATCAGAGTTCTTCCTTGACCTTCTTTCTTTGAAGTGCCAGCTTCGCCGGAACGAAATGGCTTATGGACTCTACTTCTTCTTCTTCTTCTTCACCTGGATGTTCTAAGAGATGAAGAAGCACTATGGAGGATTTAGGAAGTGCACTCAGAAAACCTTTCCATGACAGTCTTCCCAAGCCTAGAATACTAGGCAGCACATACCCAAACCAAACTTTCTTCCTCATACAAAGGTTTAACTCTTCTAGCCTTCTCCCTTTTTTTTCTAAATTTTCCAGCAAATAACCTTTAGAATTCTCTCTTCTTCATGTCCTTATTTAGGCCCCCAATATAAAGGTAAGTGGGGAGAGAAGAAAAGGGGAGAGTTACAAAATAAAGGGGGTTACATAAGTTATGGGATTACATAATGATATGGCTACATCGCTGACGTGGAACGTGTGTCAGATCCAGCTAGATGTTGCTGGTGCCACGTGGGTTTTTCTTTCAAAATTCCCCACTCAGGAAGTGGCGCCCCCACTCCCATGCCAGGTGGCGCCCCAAGACAGGTCCACCTCTACTGAGGTCGAGCTGGGATCACCTGCTCCTTTGTTAGGTGGCATCCCAAGATGGGTCCACCTCGGCCGAAGTCGAGCCGGGTTCTCTTGCTCCTTCACCAAGTGGAGCCCCAAGATGGGTCCAACTCGATCAAAGTCGAGCCTCTCTCTGCCACTTCGCCAAGTGTCCACCCAGGAGGGGCCCACCTCGATCAAAACTGGCAACCCCAGCTCCCTCGCCAGGTGGCACCCCAAGATGGGTCCACCTTTGCCGAGGTCGAGCCGGGCTCTCTTGCTCCTTCACTAGGTGGAGCACCAAGACGGGTCCAACTCGGTCGAAGTCGAGCCTCTCTCTGCCACTTCGCTAGGTCCCCACCTAGGAGGGGTCCACCTCGGTCGAAGCTGGCAGCCCCAGCTCACTCGCCAAGTGGCACCCCAAGACGAGAACACCTCTACCATGGTCGAGCCGGGCTCTCCTGCTCCTTTGCCAGGTGGCACCCCAAGACGGGTCCACCTCGACCGAAGTTGAGCCTCTCTCTGCCACTTCGCCAGGTGTACACCCAGGAGGGGTACACCTCGGCCGAGCTGGCGGCCCCCTGCTCCCTAGCCAGGTGGCACCCCAAGACAGGTCCACCTCGGCTAAAGCTGGCGGCCCCCTGATCCCTCGCTAAGTGGCACCCCAAGACGGGTCCCCTCGATCGAAGTCGAGCCAGGATCTCCTGCTCCTTCGCCAGGTGGTGACCCAAGATGGGTCCACCTCGGCCGAAGTCGAGCCTCTCTCTGCCACTTCGCCAGGTGTCCACCCAGGAGGGTACCACCTCGATCGAAGCTAGTGGCTCCTTGCTCCCTCGCTAGGTGGCACCCGAAGACGGGTCCACCTCTACCGAGGTCGAGCCGGGCTCTCCGAATCCGAGAACCGATGCCCGCTGACAAGCTACAGGCCACCACAGTAATATCGGTAATATATTGGCATGCCAGGAAGGGGGGCAGAACAGCGATCCCTGTACAAGCAAGGTCTTCGTAAGCGAAAACTGTACATCAACCATGGTGGTGTTGCACGGGCACGAAGCATCCACCAGCCGAAGTAGGAGAGTTCCCTCTCCCGGGCCCGCACAGCCAGGAGAAGGGAACTTCCTGCTCCACCTCATCTCCCACCCATCCTTAGTGGACAGTCTTTTTGCAGCCGTCGTCCAGCAGCTGCAAACATTGACTAGGCCGTGCGGTAGCTGTAGCACAGCAGCGCCCTGGCCACCCAGCCCTAGCCGGGGACCCCCACGGCCCGAGCCACGGGCCCCCACGGAAGCCTGTGCTCCATCCAAGGCAGGCCTTCCCATCCGTGGGAAGTAACCAATCCCCGCGGGAGCCATCAAATTCCCGCGAAGAGAACCACACCGTTCGGCGGATCATGAGAGTCGTCCTCGGACGATGATGCTGAATCTGTACGGTGCAGTAGGCGCCATTGGGGCAAGGCCCCTAGCCGTGACCGATCGGCACCTCCTTCTCCAGCGGCCTCGATGGAGGGTTCCATCGATGAGGCCATCAGGCACCTGGTCGAGAGGCATCTGGAGGAGCATGAGCGCAAGTTGGCAGAGCTTTCCCACCGTTTGGCCACATGCAGAGCTCCCCAACCAAGCCAGTGGGCTATAATGCCCAACCACCCTTGTCCCGAGAAATCCAAGAGGAGCCGATCATGAATCGATTTTGCATGCCTCCGGTGGATCCCTACGATGGGACCACCGACCCCTTGGACCACTTAGAGAGCTATAAGGCCCTCATGCAGGTCCAAGGGGCGACGGATGCTCTTCTATGCATTGCCTTCCCAGCCACCCTCCGGAAGGCCGCTCGAGTGTAGTTCACCCGCCTCGAGCCAGAATCCATCAGCTCCTTCCAATAGCTGGAAGGAAAGTTTGTGGCACACTTCAATGCCTGCCGAAAGGTGTTGAAGGAGGTGGATAGCCTCTTCTCTATCCACCAACAAGACCAGGAGCTGCTGCGGGACTAAGTCACCCGCTTCAAGATCGCCGCCCTAGAGATTTATAGCCTAGACGAGCCTGTCGCTATGCTGGTGTTGAAGCAAGGGCTCAAGACCTCCCGTCTGATGTATTCCTTGGACAAAAAGACCCCAAGATGTATTCAGAGCTCCTCCTCTATGTCCACAAGTACATCCGTGCTGAGGAGGCCTACTGCACCAGGCGAGAGCTGGACGGGAAGCCTTCGAAGAAGCCTGCCCCAAGGGATGTCCCTGGGACTCGAAGGCCTGGACCACCTGCAGACTTCCGTCCGAGACCAAAGCCAAAGAATGGTGTTGCCCTGGAGCGAGCCTTCACCCCTCTCCTTGCTCCTAGGATGAAGATCCTTATGAAAATTAAGGGTGAGAACTACCTCCGCCGACCTCCTCCTCAGAACCCAAGGAATACCCATGACAAGATGAAGTATTGCCAATTTCACCGTGAGCACGGCTACGACACAGAGGAGTGTCGTAATCTAAAATGGGAGATCGAGGAGTTGATCAAGAGGGGCTACCTCAGAATGTTTGTGAGGAGTGAAGCCCGGTGGAGCACCAGCCACTCGCGGCCTTCCCCCCATCCCCGCGGTTGACAATCATCCAACAGAGAAGCTGGTGGGCATTATCTCTTGGCGGATAGGGCACGCGTTGAAGAGAGCCCGGGAGGCGGGAGACCTGGAGAATATACTCCCCTATGAAAAGGGGAATGAAAGTGAAAATATAAACAATGATGCAGTGGTGGTCGAGATAACCATCGCAAAGCATCCTGTACATCGTATTATGGTGGATAGTGCGAGCTCTACTGATATACTTTTTTATGATGCTTTCTTCCAAATGAATTTATCTCATGATCAGCTGAAGCCAGTGCACACCCCTCTTGTGGGCTTCACTGGAGATTCTGTGGGGGTTGAAGGAGAGATCACTCTCCCTGTTACCACCAGATCCCTATCCGGCAGATCACGGTCATGATGACGTTTACTGTCGTCAGGATCCCATCACCTTACAATGGTATCCTGGGCCATCCAGGGGCTCAACCAGCTGGATGTGGTCATTTCCACCAAGAGGTTGCTGGTGCAGTTCCCTACCGCTTATGGGATGGGAGTGATGAGAGGGATGGCCCAACCCATCCCGCATTGCCTGCAGATGGTCCCAGGGGCCGGAGTGTCGAGCTCGGCTCTGACGTCGACGATCTCGACCTAAGAGCACAAGATCTCAGGGGGGGCCCGTGGAGCGCTTATTGATGTACCCCCTCGGATCGAACTCTCAGAAAATGGTGCAGATAGGAGCCCAGCTCCCAGAAGATGTGCGGGCTCGCCTGCTAGATTTTCTCTGGACGAATGCTGATGTGTTCGTCTGGTCTATTGCAGACATGCTAGGTATCCCCTCGAAGGTTATCAGCCACTAACTGAAGATTGATCCAAGGTGCCGCCCAGTCTGCCAGAAGAAGAGAAGTTTTGCTACAGAGAGATAGAAGGCCATTAATGAGGAAGTAGAAAAGCTTCTCGCCGTCGGCTTTGTACAAGAAGTGCAGTATCCTAGTTGGCTGGCGAACGTGGTAATGGTAAAGAAGAGCAATGGCAAGTGGAGGATTTGTGTGGACTACACCGACCTCAGCTGAGCTTGCTCGAAGGATAGTTTCCCCCTTCCTAAGATCGACCAGCTCGTGAACACTACCTCGGGACATCGCCTCCTCTCTTTCATGGACGCTTTCTCTGGGTACAACCATATTCGAATGCACCCAGAGGACGAAGAGCACACCGCCTTCATCACCGATCGTGGGACCTACTACTATAAGATGATGCCATTCTGATGCATAACGGAAGCTCTGATATCAAAATGATGCAGAACGGAAGCTCTGATACCAAAAATGATGCAGAACGAAAGCTCTGATACCAAAAATGATGCAGAACAAAGAACAAAGATGCGTATGCGGAAGTCAAATTAAGATTAATTCTTTTTTTTTTTATATATACTTTAGAAATTGGCTTCGACTCAAAGTAAAGCTAAACTACGTTGAAGGAAACTAGGTAAGGATTGAAAGCACAGTTTAGAAGAAACTAAGTTATCAGAGTAGTTCAGAAGTAACGGATCGCTGGGGGTTGAGAAACTCCCAGACCTAGGGTTTCGCTCTGAACTTTCAATAGAACAGAAATAGAGAGAAGAGATGGTTTACTAACCAGACAGTGATCTTCTCAGGATTTGGTGGAAGAACTCTCTCGAGCAGATTGTGGGATCCTCGGAGTCAGCTATCTTCGCAATGGATCCTCCAATACTGGTCTCGTGGTTTGGTCGGCTTCTCCTGGACTCAAGATCTGGGAAAGAAGAGGAACAAGTGAAGAAATTCAGAAACTCAAGAAAAGATCTTACCAGGTTGAAGAACTTGAAAGCCGAAGATGCTGAAATCGAATTCTCCTGGAGGCCGATCTGACTTCCTCTTAGAATTGTTGTAGATCTGCAGTATCTGGACAGGAGCTGGATGCTGGTGGTCGGCCTGGACTTGGAGATGGTGGCCGTGAGAAGGGAAATAGACTAGGGCTTGGTGGAAAGAGAAGGGTGATGGCGGCTAGGGTTTGGGAGTGGAGTGGCTAACCTAGGGTTTGGGGTTTGGAGATCTCTCACCTCCTCAAGGTTCCTGGGGAACCCAGATTTACTCCCTCACGGAGCTCAACACCTGGAAGCAAGTGCGGAAAAGAGAAAACACAAGTTTGCTCATAAAAGAATTTCTTTCATTCATCTGATTGGTGTAAACTTACAAGAGGGGTTTAATTTATAAGGCTTTACAAGGGAGGAGGGTTTCACATCTTCCCATGTGGGACTAAAAGGAGGGGATCTACAAATTAGGGTAAATCATACACATATGGTCGGCCAAGGTACCAAAAAATTGGATTTGGGTTATAAAAGGCAGGTAGATGGCGCCACCTTGCTTGGATCTTCAAGAAAAATTTCTTCCCTTCCATGGATCAAATCTTTGGACTCCTTCTTTTCTTCCTCCCTAAGTCAAGGTCCTTCCCATCTTTGTTTTGGATGTCTTTGGCAGGTAGTGGGCGCCCCTTGAAGTTCTCTTCCAAGAGAATTTCTTCCCATTTTTGCTTCGGATGTCTTGGGAAAGTCTTGGCCGCCCCCTTGATTTGTGGTCTCTTGGTGGACTTCTCTTTATCTGGCGCATGAAAGAAGGAAGTTGCCATCTGTGGAGTGGGGACCAAAGGCTGCTGGATGTAGATATGGCGCCCCTTGGACTGGGAGTGTGGCTGGGAGTGTGGTGTCCACTTGCCTGGTCTTGGGAGAAAATGTAACATCCCAGGTTGAAACCCTAGTCCACTACTGAGTCAACATGACTCAACAAAATAAAATGCAGGTAATGTAGACTCAAGCTAAATTGAGTTGATCTAGTCAACTCTTATTACATACCAAAAACCCTAATTCTTCGGGCAAGGTTAATCAGAGATCCAGATGGAGCTCTGAAGTCTTCTTCTGAGTCTGGTGCCCGCACCAATTCTCCCAGGGTGGGAGGAACTCGACCCTGTCGAGTATGGATCAAGTTGGCTCTGGTATCTCTCCAAGAGGTCTGGGTCCAACTCTTGTAATTTTTCTCGGGAGATCCAAGAGTCATCAGAATCTGGCCTTCCTAGCCAGCGGACCAGGTATCTTTGGTATCCTTGATTATGAGTAGAGATAACTTGATCATCCAGGATCTTTTCAATCTGCTCTTTCCTCACAGGCCAGTTTGTTGGTGGACACACAGGGTCAGGTTCTGTTGACTCTAGTCTTGATTTTGATGATTGACAAAATGTTTAAGTATATATGAGTACTAATTGTATTTTAAGTGTATTTCTTAGATCTTAGTACTCAACCATGTTGAATGAAGAAATGCTTGTATTTCAATTGAAAAAGTCCTTAAATTAATGGAAAATCAAATATATGGACTTTGGAATTAATATGAAAGAATTTGAAGATAGTTCAGCATGGCCGGCACGGCAAAATCTCAGTGGCACGCTCCAGAGGTCGACCACCAGAGGTCAACACCTGTCCAGAGGTCGACACCAGAGGTCGACTCATAGCCTGAGAATTCAAAATGGGCAGAAACTATGGTACTCTGAACTTTTGCCTAAAATATATTGGAGGTCGACTCATGAGGTCGACACTTGATCCAGAGGTCTACTCATGAGGTCGACTCATGGCATAACGGCTAGTTTTTCTGAACTTCTGATTTGATTTCTAACGGCCATAAACGGCCATATTTTGTTTCTAACGGTCTTGTGGAGTTGTTTCAGCTTGAATGAAGTATTTAACCTCCACCAAACTTCAAAAAGACATGGAGACAAGGTGAAAAGGATTAGAGTGAAAGTAAAAAGCCTTCAAGCAATTCCAAGCCAAAAAGAGTGAGAAATCCAAGAGATTCCTTAGCTAAAAGCTTTCCATCTTTGAGGAATCCAACTTTCAAGAGTTTGGCATTTAGTGAGGTCAAAGATTCCAAGGAAAAAGGCTTGAAGAGTCTCCATCAAGAGCTTCAACGAATTTCTTATTGCTCAAAAAGGAGTTTGTATTGTTTTTATTCATTGTATTCAAATTCTATTTATGGTAGGCTAGTTTCAAGGGAATTTGAAACTAGTGTGAGGTTTGTTGGTGAGCCAATTGATAAAACCAACTAGGGTTGCTTGTATTCCCGAAGCCAAAACAAGTGTGTGAGGTTTGTTGGTGAGCCAATTGATAAAACCAACTAGGGTTGCTTGTAAGCCCGAAGCCAAAACAAGTGAGTGAGGTTTGTTGGTGAGCCAATTGATAAAACCAACTAGGGTTGCTTGTAAGCCCGAAGCCAAAACAAGTGTGTAAGGTTTTGACTTGTGAGCCTGGTAAAACAAGTCGGCTGTAATCTAAAGATTATAGTAGAAATTTCCAAGTGGAGCTTGGGGAGTGGATGTAGGTGCTAGGTGCACCGAACCACTATACTTCTTGTGTGTTTGCATTGCTCTTCTTTTGCTCTTTAATTGTTGATTTATTTCATTGCTTTCGTTGCACAATTATTTGAGCACTATCACTCTTCACCTTAAAACTTGATAGCACATATATCGTTTAGTTTTTTAAATACCCAATTCACCCCCCTCTTGGGCACCATATCTGGGCAACAAGTGGTATCAGAGCTCGGTGCTCTGATTGAAAATCTAACGATTTTGAGCTAAAGTTCATGGTGACCCTTGTAGGTATTAGTGTTAGACCACCATTTTTCAATGGCATAAATTACATATTTTGGAAAACTCGCATGCGCATCCATATTCAATCTATTAGTTATCATCTTTGGAAAACCATTATTAGTGGTCCTCATATTCCTTCCATTTTGGTTAATGGCATTTCCATTCCAAAGCCTGAAGAGGATTGGAATGAATATGACATTAAACAATTTGAACTCAATGCTAAAGCAATGAACTTGCTTTATTGTGCATTGGACTTAAATGAATTTAATAGAGTTTCTACATGCACATCAGCGAAGGAAATATGGGACACACTTGAAGTTACTCATGAGGGTACTCTTCAAGTGAAGAACACTAAAATTAATTTGCTTATACATTCTTTTGAAACTTTTGAAATGATGCATTATGAATCTATATCTGATATGTTTTCAAGATTTATGACTATTATTAATGAATTAAAAAGTCTTGGCAAAATCTATACTAATGCTGATTTGGTGAACAAAATTCTTAGATCCTTGCCAAAATCATGGGATCCAAAGGTGACGGCGATCCAAGAAGCTAAAGATGTAGAAACCTTACCTTTGGAGGAGCTTATCGGTTCACTCATGACCTATGAGTTGAACTTATGGCAAAGGATAGTGGAAGCTGATACAGAAAAGAAAATAATAGCTCTCAAGGCCAAAAGGAAATTCAAGGCAATGATGGCAACTTGGAGCGATAGCGAAGATTCAAGTATGGATGATGAAGTTGCCCATCTTTGTTTCATGGCTAATGAGAAAAAGGTATGTGCTAAAAATAATTATGATTTTACCTTTAAAGAATCTCATGATGCATCTAATGATCTTGTGCATGAATACAGTTTGCTAAAAATTGAGCACAAGAAATTAAATAGGCATGTAGATTCATTTTCTCTTGACAACACCAATCTTGCAAATAAAAATGATGATTTAAATGCCAAGATTGATATTTTTAAAAATGAAAAGAATAATTTTTATAAAGAAAAAGAATTTTTAGAAAAAGAAAATGTTATTTCAAAAAATTTATGTGAAAAAGTTTTTAATGTGAAAAATATTTTGATTGAGGAAAAGAAGCAAAAACTCTTGAAGAACTTCAATATTCCTGCTTCTTTCAATTCTTATTATAAATGTGGTTTCAATGCTTATCCTTCTAGATTAAGAAAAGTTTGGGTTCCAAAAGGAACCATAATTACTAATCATAAAGGACCCAAGAAAGTTTGGGTACCAAAAGTGTCCACTTAATTTGTTTTGCAGGAATGTCTTGCAACCCAACATGAAGAAAGGAAGTTCTTGAAAAGAGGTTGTACAAGACAATTTAAAGAAGTGGACAAGCTATTTTTTGGACTAAATGATAAAAGGAAGGATTATGTATATTGGTAAATTCTAAACATCTCCTTCCATAATTAAAATTGTAGATTAATTTTTATTGCATCAATTACTTTGAAAAATTGTTTTAAATAGTTAATTAGAATCAAGTTTGGACTTATCATCATTGGATATAATCATGAACTTTTTGGTGTTGATGAATTTCATGATATCATGATTAAATTTATGATTGTAAGACCTTCACTTGATTTTGATTAATGTATTTCATGAAAAATACTTTTAAAGATGCATATTGATTTGAAAAATGTTTTAATTGATTGATTAGAATCAAGCTTAGGCTAATAATCATTTGTTGTGATCATGACCATTTTGATGTTGATGGATTTCAAGCTCTCATGGTCAAACTTGTGATTATTAGATCTTCACTTGATTTTGATTAATATAATTTCTAAATTATTTCAAGTGAAATGCTATGATTTGTATTGTTTTTGGCATCTATGCATAATCTAGAAATGATTTGGATCAAGTATAGAACTAGTAGTTAAGGGTTACTTTTAAGAAGAAGGTATGCTTATTGACAAACCCTTGCTCTAATAGCTAGACTTGATATCATATTACTTCTAGCATTTATATGGATATCAAATCATCTTAAAATGAATTTGAAATAATGCTAAACATTTTTATGCAATATAAATGTTTTGTATTTTGAAAATCATGAATATCTTGAAAATTTTCAAATCTTGATGCATAAGCTTTCATGTTTTATTCCTGAAATAAATGCATATTTTTAAAGAAGGAATAACATTCAGGGGGAGCATTCAAAGATTTGTTATCATATTTGATGCTTTGAATATCTTGTTGATATCATGCTTTGCTTATATTGCTCTAGTACTCTTCTTGTTTTCAAATCTAATTCTTTGGAGGAGTTACATTCAAATGGTATCATATTCTATTGGCATCAAATTTTTTTTTATATATATATGAATTCCTAGTAACCGCTTCGGATTGGGTTAGTCACCATGGCCGTCCGGTCATAGGAGATAAGTAGGGCTTAAAGACCCTCTCTTCCCATTCAACGGGCTCTCTTATGACGTATAGGGGTGCCGCTGTGACCTTATCCCATGAACAAGTAAGGCGAATGGATAATATACATCAAATCATTTCTTGCATGTGCTTACATTCTTTGGTATCTTGTTCAATTTATATCATATTCAATTGATATCATAAATATTTGATTTCATGCATTGATTTTGATGACCTACTTGCTATTCTTTCCAACTTCATTCCCACTTTGTATTGCCTTTCACCCTTTTTCATGATGTCAAAAAGGGGGAGAAAATTATTAAGTATGAAAAGGGGAAGATTGGATAAACATGAAAAATCTTTTGAGAAATGAAAGAAAATGCAAAAGGGGGAGAAGAATGTTTTTAACTAAAGGAAAGAATTAGTAAGAAGAAATTTAAAAATTTTGCATATTTTGAAAAATATTTTTTTAAGATTTTTTGGATCATATTTTGAGGGGGAGCTTGGTGCTTATTGTTTTGAGCTTACATGTTTATCTTATTGTTAATCTTTTTAAGCTTACCCTATTCATATACTTAAAGGTTTTGTCATCATCAAAAAGGGGGAGATTGTTGACTCTAGTCTTGATTTTGATGATTGACAAAATGTTTAAGTATATATGAGTACTAATTGTATTTTAAGTGTATTTCTTAGATCTTAGTACTCAACCATGTTGAATGAAGAAATGCTTGTATTTCAATTGAAAAAGTCCTTAAATTAATGGAAAATCAAATATATGGACTTTGGAATTAATATGAAAGAATTTGAAGATAGTTCAGCATGGCCGGCACGGCAAAATCTCAGTGGCACGCTCCAGAGGTCGACCACCAGAGGTCAACACCTGTCCAGAGGTCGACACCAGAGGTCGACTCATAGCCTGAGAATTCAAAATGGGCAGAACTATGGTACTCTGAACTTTTGCCTAAAATATATTGGAGGTCGACTCATGAGGTCGACACTTGATCCAGAGGTCGACTCATGAGGTCGACTCATGGCATAACGGCTAGTTTTTCTGAACTTCTGATTTGATTTCTAACGGCCATAAACGGCCATATTTTTGTTTCTAACGGTCTTGTGGAGTTGTTTCAGCTTGAATGAAGTATTTAACCTCCACCAAACTTCAAAAAAGACATGGAGACAAGGTGAAAAGGATTAGAGTGAAAGTAAAAAGCCTTCAAGCAATTCCAAGCCAAAAAGAGTGAGAAATCCAAGAGATTCCTTAGCTAAAAGCTTTCCATCTTTGAGGAATCCAACTTTCAAGAGTTTGGCATTTAGTGAGGTCAAAGATTCCAAGGAAAAAGGCTTGAAGAGTCTCCATCAAGAGCTTCAACGAATTTCTTATTGCTCAAAAAGGAGTTTGTATTGTTTTTATTCATTGTATTCAAATTCTATTTATGGTAGGCTAGTTTCAAGGGAATTTGAAACTAGTGTGAGGTTTGTTGGTGAGCCAATTGATAAAACCAACTAGGGTTGCTTGTATTCCCGAAGCCAAAACAAGTGTGTGAGGTTTGTTGGTGAGCCAATTGATAAAACCAACTAGGGTTGCTTGTAAGCCCGAAGCCAAAACAAGTGAGTGAGGTTTGTTGGTGAGCCAATTGATAAAACCAACTAGGGTTGCTTGTAAGCCCGAAGCCAAAACAAGTGTGTAAGGTTTTGACTTGTGAGCCTGGTAAAACAAGTCGGCTGTAATCTAAAGATTATAGTAGAAATTCCCAAGTGGAGCTTGGGGAGTGGATGTAGGTGCTAGGTGCACCGAACCACTATACTTCTTGTGTGTTTGCATTGCTCTTCTTTTGCTCTTTAATTGTTGATTTATTTCATTGCTTTCGTTGCACAATTATTTGAGCACTATCACTCTTCACCTTAAAACTTGATAGCACATATATCGTTTAGTTTTTTAAATACCCAATTCACCCCCCCTCTTGGGCACCATATCTGGGCAACAGGTTCACTCTCAAGAGCAGGATTAGGTTCAAAAGCCTCACTGGGAATCACAGCTGGCTCCCTATACTCTACTAGGTCTGTAATGTTGAAAGTGGAGCTAATGCCTAGTTCTGGAGGTAACTCGAGCACATAGGCATTGGATCCTACTCTCTTCACCACTCTAAATGGTCCAGCTCCTCTAGCATGTAACTTTCTAACGGTTCCAGGAGGAAACCGTTCAGGCCTTAACCTAATCATTACATAGTCTCCATCATTAAAAGTTTTGACTCGCCTTTGAGAATCAGCCAACTTCTCATAAGTTTCATTACTTAAGTTTATTTTGGCATGAATTTCTTTATGCAAGTCTTTTATATGCTGTGCAAAAACTTCGGCAGACTTGGAGACTCGTGTGTGGACTGGTAAAGGAGCTAGGTCAAGAGGTGTGTGAGGTTTGTAACCATGCACAATTTCAAATGGACTCTTACCTGTAGACCTATTGACCGAGTCATTGTATGCAAATTCAGCCCTAGGTAAATACAAATCCCAATTCCTGGTATTCTCACTCAACCAAAATCTGAGTTAAAGTCCTAAACTCGACTGACGATGAATTCCTAAAGAATGGACTTTATTCAAAGGAACCCTAGGTCCAAACCTAACAAACTATGGCTCTCTAGGTTTGACCTTGGATCGGAGGATGGCATGTAGAGCATGAAAACTTATCATGGGTGCCTAGTAGGTGCCATAAGGTCTTCCAGAAGTAGGTGGCAAACCTAATAGATTCTGACACGTGATTCACTCTAAAGACTTTGACAAAGTATACTTGGATGGTGTAAGAAGCATTGGAAGTCCTAGAGAAAGGGAGGAAATATGAGTTGGAGTCTCGAATTACCTGTTGACTAAAGGTGGTGACCTGAAGGTTTGAATGGTGATCTATGAGTATCAGCTGGTCATCCTTACGAAAGGAAAAGTTTGCTACTCCCAGGAATGGATCAAGAGATGGTTCGGGAAGTAGCCTAGGACATGTGATTGCAATAGTTAAGGTTTGTTCTCTAAGCAAATAATGATCCACTTTCTCAAGAACTGGATTAGAGAATGATTCATGGGAGGGCCTATGGATGATGACCTCAAGACTTGAAATTTGACCTATGGGTGCGGAAAGGTATACTCTATAGAAGGGTAGGTCAGTCATGCGAAGGAAGGCGTCTGGGGTCATAAGGAGGACTTCTACAGGACTAGGTGAATCAATCCGTTCAAGACAAGGATGTTCAACTGAGATTACGGGAGAGACCTTAGTGGCTGGGCATGGGACAAGGTCCAATTGTAAGAGGCTTGATTCAGTCATCCTAAGGAGAGGATCTACCATAGGGTGGGCAAACTTAAACAGTTTAGTACAAAGATCTTCAATTGGTACTTGGGGAATGACTGTCATTAGAGGATACGCACTGATATCTCGGGCTAACACTATGAGTTCTTCCTGGGGGTGTTTGACTAAAGGAACCTTGTTCTCACAAATCTCTTGAATTTCTGAACTAGGTCCTACCACTTGGTTGCTTTCCAAGATCTCCTCAGGTAAGGAACCAATAGTATCAATGTCACATTCTTCAAGTTCTTCCCCCTCATATTCATCAACTAGACTCAAGCCAGCATCATATACTTCCTCGATGCCATCTTCAATGGGTTTCGGGTCAGTGGTAATCGGGTCAACTGATTTTAGGCTTGTCATACCTAACCTTTCTTCCTCATTGGTAGGCTTGGGTTCTCCCTCATTAATGTCATCCTTAGGATTCTTACCACTTAGCTGTGCACAAGCCAGTCCTATGCATGGGCACTGACTAGATTTATAGCCTCTTTCTCTACAAAACAAATATTCTTGAGATATAGGAACCTGGGTCACACTGGGTTTCAAGCTAGTAGAGACCTTACTTAGGCATGGGTGTGGATCTAAATGGTTTGATCTAGAAGACTGGGGTTGTTGAGTGACTGGTCTAGAATATTGTAAGGACCTCTCATAGACACGATCCACACTATAGATATCATGGTTAGGCTTCCTAAGGTTATGCTCGGGATCATGGTATAAGGTCCTCCTAGGCTCCTGGCATGGGTGAGGTTGGGGCCTATTAAATTTTGGATCAGGGGTCCAATTTTGATGTCTACGTTTCTCAAGTACTTGGACTCGATCCCTAAATTGGGAAAAACCCTCATTCATGTCCTGACTCAATTTGGTCATACTTTCAGTAAGATTTCTAACCATGGCCTCTAAATCTGGTTGGGTTTGACCAGGTTGGTAGGGTACTCCATTCCGGGTAGACATGATGCAAGCAAACACACAAAATGAGACTCAACTGAACGACTACGGGCTAACTAGACCTAGAGCCCAAACTAGATGCCCAATCAGAGTGGCAAGCTAGCCTGTAGGAACTCAGGACTCAGCCAGGCAGGTGTAAGGGGAGTGTTAGGTCCCTGAATGCCAATCCTAGACACCAATCAGAGATTGGCCAGGTAGGCGGACCAGCACACAAGCCCTTCGGGATGGAATCCCTGAACCACCGTTCTAGACACTGAGTACAAAGCACACACAGAGTAACCAGACAAACTGACTCAACACTAGTCTTGACCCGACTTGTTGATGTCCCTAGCCCACTAGGGCAAATCAGGTCTAATCAATTTTAGATTAGAGGCTTAGGTTCGAATGAAGGGGTGGTGGTTTTGGGCTAAGGAGAGGTTATCAACTCCTCCCCTTATCTTAGATGCTCAAATGCCCTTAAGTTGAATTAAGAGATGAACACTCAAAAATAAATGGATTGCAGAACACAAAAATAGAGTTGCAGTAATTTAATTCTCAGAAATCGCACGGAAACCAATAAATCATTCGAAAATTATTCAAATTAGTTTCAATTATACTGGTTTCAGCAAAATAAAAATCACTGAATTTGGAGTTACCTGAAGTGAGAAATAATTCTTGCAACAGGGCAATTACGGGCTGAAAACAGAGCACTTCCCCGTTTATAATTTCTGCTACGAAGTTGTAACCCAACGGATCCCCTACATGCCCTAGGAACACCCCGTGGAATGGGAAGAGGAGGTTTGCACCTCGCTTCGTTCCTAGGACCGGACATCCTGGGGAGTCTACTTCGAGCAGACAAAGTAAAAAGAGAGGGACTCAAACAGGCAATCAAACAGAAACCCTAGACAGGGCTCTGATACTAATATGATGCAGAACGGAAGCTCTGATACCAAAATGATGCAGAACGGAAGCTCTGATACCAAAAATGATGCATAATGGAAGCTCTGGTACCAAAAATGATGCAGAATAAAGAACAAAGATGCGTATGCGGAAGTAAAATTAAGATTAATTCTTTTTTTTTTATATATTTTAGAAATTAGCTTCGACTCAAAGTAAAGCTAAACTACGTTGAAGGAAACTAGGTAAGGATTGAAAGCACAGTTTAGAAGAAACTAAGTTATCAGAGTAGTTCAGAAGTAACGGATCGCTGGGGGTTGAGAAACTCCCAGACCTAGGGTTTCGCTCTGAACTTTCAACAGAACAGAAATAGAGAGAAGAGATGGTTTACTAACCAGACAGTGATCTTCTCAGGATTTTGGTGGAAGAACTCTCTCGAGCAGATTGTGGGATCCTCGGAGTCGACTATCTTCGCAATGGATCCTCCAATACTGGTCTCGTGGTTTGGTCAGCTTCTCCTGGACTCAAGATCTGGGAAAGAAGAGGAACAAGTGAAGGAATTCAGAAACTCAAGAAAAGATCTTACCAGGTTGAAGAACTTGAAAGCCGAAGTTGCTGAAATCGAATTCTCCTAGAGGCCGATCTGACTTCCTCTTAGAATTGTTGTAGATCTGCAGTATCTGGACTGGAGCTAGATGCTGGTGGTCGGCCTGGACTTGGAGATGGTGGCCGTGAGAAGGGAAATAGACTAGGGCTTGGTGGAAAGAGAAGGGTGATGGCGGCTAGGGTTTGGGAGTGGAGTGGCTAACCTAGGGTTTGGGGTTTTAGAGATCTCTCACCTCCTCAAGGTTCCAGGGGAACCCGGATTTACTCCCTCACGGAGCTCAACACCTGGAAGCAAGTGCGGAAAAGAGAAAACACAAGTTTGCTCATAAAAAAACTTCTTTCATTCATCTGATTGGTGTAAACTTACAAGAGGGGTTTAATTTATAAGGCTTTACAAGGGAGGAGGGTTTCATATCTTCCCATGTGGGACTAAAAGGAGGGGATCTACAAATTAGGGTAAATCATACACATATGGTCGGCCAAGGTACCAAAAAATTGGATTTGGGTTATAAAAGGCAGGTAGATGGCGCCACCTTGCTTGGATCTTCAAGAAAAATTTCTTCCCTTCCATGGATCAACTCTTTTGGACTCCTCCTTTTCTTCCTCCCTAAGTCAAGGTCCTTCCCATCTTTGTTTTGGATGTCTTTGGCAGGTAGTGGGCGCCCCCTTGAAGTTCTCTTCCAAGAGAATTTCTTCCCATTTTTGCTTCGGATGTCTTGGGAAAGTCTTGGCCGCCCCCTTGATTTGTGGTCTCTTGGTGGACTTCTCTTTATCTGGCGCATGAGAGAAGGAAGTTGCCATCTTTGGAGTGGGGACCAAAGGCTGCTGGATGAAGATATGGCACCCCTTGGACTGGGAGTGTGGCTGGGAGTGTGGTGTCCACTTGCCTGGTCTTGGGAGAAAATGTAACATCCCAGGTTGAAACCCTAGTCCACTACTGAGTCAACATGACTCAACAAAATAAAATGCAGGTAATGTAGACTCAAGCTAAATTGAGTTGATCTAGTCAACTCTTATTACAAACCAAAAACCCTAATTCTTCGGGCAAGGTTAATCAGAGATCCAGATGGAGCTCTGAAGTCTTCTTCTGAGTCTGGTGCCCGCACCACATTCGGCCTCAAGAATGCAGGTGCCATGTACCAACGTCTGGTCAACAAGGTCTTCAAAGACCAAATTGGCCGCAACATGCAGGTGTACGTGGATGACATGCCGGTGATGATCAAGCCAACTTTGGACCACATCAGCGACCTGGCGGAGACCTTCAGTAACCTCCATCTTCACCAAATGAAGTTGAACCCCACGAAGTACGCTTTCGGCGTATCCCCGGGGAATTTCCTGGGCTTCATGGTGACCCAAAGAGGAATAGAGGCCAACCCAGAGAATGTTCAGGCGATCCTGGACATGGAGTAGCCCACCTCCAAGAAGCAAGTGCAGTGACTCACTAGCCGGGTAGCCACCCTGAGCCGGTTTATCGCAAGGTCCGTTGATCGCTGTCGGCCCTTCTTCAAGGTGCTAAGGAAGATGCATGACTTTGCTTGGATGGAGGAGTGCCAGGAGGTATTTGAAGAGCTGAAGAAGACATTGGCATCGCCGCCATTGCTTTCCCGGCCGAAGGAGGGAGAGGAGCTCCTCCTGTACCTGGCGGTCACACCCGAGGCAGTCAGTTCGATCCTGGTTCAGATGGATGATAGAAGAATGTAGAGGCCAGTGTATTATAAAAGCAAACTTCTCCGTGTTGCGGAGCTCAGGTATTCTCGGTCTGAGAAACTGATTTTTACTCTAATCGTGTCTGCCTAGCATCTCAGGCCTTATTTCCAAGTGCACCCAATTACGATCTTGACGGATCAACCACTGAAAGCGATGCTAAGCCGACCTGACATGTTTAGACACCTGGCGAAGTGGGCGCTCAAGCTTAGCAAGTTCAACATCGCCTACCGGCCGAGGTCGGCCATGAAGGCATAGGTACATGCTGATTTCTTGGTTGAGTGTGCAGGCCTGGGCGAGGGGCCAGAAGTGAACCCCCGAGACCGGCAGCCAGAGCCTAGACCGGAGGAAGACATCTGGATCCTTTACATAGACGGAGCCTCGAACTCCGGTGGGAGTGGAGCCGGCCTCATCCTTGCCAATGGTGAAGGGGTCGTCGCCGAGTGTGCGCTCTGCTTCCAGTTCGCCACCACCAATAACCAGGTGGAATACGAGGTGCTCCTTGCGGGGCTAAGAGTTTCCCGCGAGCTGGGCATGGCCTGCCTCAGGGTCTTCACCGACTCGCAGCTGGTGGCCGGGCAGGTCTCCAGGGAGTACGAGGCACGGGACCCCCAAATGGCGAGATACTTGGAGCTCGTACGAACGAGCGCAATAGGTTTTAGGTGCTTCAGCATCTCCCATATTCCTCGCATGGAAAGCGCTCGTGCAGATGCTCTCTCCCACTTGGCAACCCTGTCGGACTCGTCACTAAGCCGCACTTACATCGAGCATCTCAAAGCCCGAGCTATGAGACACCCATGGAAGTTCAGCACGTCAACCCAAAGTCCAGCTAGATGGATAAGTACATCGAGTACATCACCAACGGCACCTTGCCAAAGGATCGCGTGGCGTCCGGCCTCATTAAGAGAAAGGCCACATGGTTCGTATTGATGGACAGGCTACTATATCGGAGGTCCTACTCCTACCCACTCCTCAAGTGCCTGAGACCCATCGAAGCCATACTCGTGCTCCAGGAGATCCACGAGGGCATCTGCGGGAACCATGTTGGGGACAGGATGCTAGCGTATAAGGCCCTCCATCAAGGATATTTCTGGAAAATAATGAGAGAAGATGCCGCCAACTTCGTAAAAAGGTGTGACCGATGCCAGCAACATGCTCTGGTGCAACGTCAACCTGCTGCTCCGCTCTCCCAACTCTCCACCCCGTGGCCGTTCGCTCAGTGGGGCATGGATCTCCTTGAACCTTTTCCCCCAGTGTCCGGATAATGAAAGTTCCTAATTATGGCTATCGACTACTTCACGAAGTGGGTCGAGACAGAGCCCTTGGCCCGGATCACGAAGGCAAATGCACCAAGTTTTTTTGGAAGTTGATTATCTGTCGCTTCGGCTTGCCCCACACCATCATCACCGACAACGGATGCCAGTTTGATTGTCGGGAGTTCGAGGAGTTTTGCGATGACCTCGGGATCCATCATCGTTTCACCTCGGTGGCGCACCCTCAGACAAATGGAGAAGCCGAGGTAACAAACAGGACCATCTTGCAAGGCCTCCGGACAAGATTAGACCAGGCCAAGGGGAGGTGGGCAGAAGAGCTCCCGAGCATCCTGTGGGCATACCATACTACCCCAAGGATGGCCACGGATGAGACCCCTTTCAACCTCGTCTTTGGAGCGGAAGCAGTTATTCCAGTAGAGCTCAGCCTGCCGACCTTGCACGTGGAACAGTACGACGAGGCGGAGAACCCGGCGCGGCTGCTACTGAACTTGGACCTCCTTGAAGAAACAAGGGATAGGGCCTAAGTTCGGATGGTGGCTTATCGGTAATGAGTGGCCAAATGCTACAACTCCAGGGTGCGACCGAAGTCCTTCCGCTAGGGAGACTTAGTGCTACGCCGTGCTAAAGCTTTCCAGAGTGGCGGAGGTGCTTCCCCACGAGGCGTACTACCTGGAAGAGCTAGAAGGATCCCGGTTCCCGTGGACATGGAATGCCTCAAACTTGAGGATGTACTACCAATAGTGTAAGACCCCTAAACTTTAGCAATTTTTTTCACCAAATGCCTAATCTCATCTTGTAGGACAATCGCCATTCAGCTCTAGTTTTGGCGAGCAAGAGCAAGGCGAAAGATCTGCGAAGGTGCAAAGTCCCCTCTCACAAAAATCTTGGAGTTCAGTCCGAAATGTCGCACAAAATTAAATTCTGACATGTGACCCCAGAGTTCAGTCTGGAAAAGGTCCCGGATACTTAGGTCTCGGACCTACAAAATCCCAGAGAATAGCTCGGTAGGTCATGCAAGGCTCAATTCCAGCCTATGGCCCCAGTGTTCAGTCCAGAAGTTCGCATGGAACCTGGTTCCAAAGCAAAGTCTCGGACCTCGATCTGGAAGGTGGAGCAGAACCCAGTTCGTCCACGCAATCCTGGAGTTCAGCCCGGAACGCACCACGAGACTCAGTCCCAGTGGTTGGCACCGGGGTTCAGTCCGGAAGATGCACAAAAAAAAAGGGTGGGAGAAGAAAACAGAAGTGAGAAAAAGAAGGAACAAATTAATGGAAGAAGATCTTCATTTCTATTAAAAAGTTTCTTACAAAAGAGGGCCCCGACAGGTCGGGTGACCCAAAGAAATAGGAAATGAGTTCATGATAAAAACAAAACAAATGGAGCCGCAGGGCTACTTCGTTGCAGCCGCGTCCTCCTCTGGCTGGGGGGCACCATCTCCGCCGGCGGCGTCCTCAGAAGGCTGTTCAGGGATCGCCACCTCAGCAACCACCGTAGTTGAAGCTCCCTCGGTGGGCTCCTTTCTCCGGCCGCCCAGGATGACTCTACTGAGGTCAAGCTCAGGGAAGAAGGATGATGCAGAACGAAAGAAGAGATGATGCGATGCGAAAATAAATTAAAATTAATTCTTTTTTTTTTTTATATTTTCAGATATTGGCTTTGACTCAAAGGAAAGCTAAACTAAATTGAAAGAAACTAGGTAATAATTGAAAGTACAATTGGTGCGGGCACCAGAATCAGAAGAAGACTTCAGGGTTCCATCTGGATCTCTGATTGACCTTGCCCGAGAAAATTAGGGTTTGTAATAAGGATTGACCTGATCAATCCAATTTTGAGTATGTAATTTTGTCATTTCAATTTTTGTTGAGTCATGTTGACTCAGTCCAAGTCCTGGTCCAGGTTGGCGCCATTCCCTTTGCCATAGGGTGCCACATTTTTTTTCTTCCATGGTCCAGCTACAAGTGGGTGCCACACTCCCTGCCACATCTCCATCCAGTGTTTTTGGTCCCCACACCATAAGAAGTAAGTTCCCATTTTTCTTGCACCACATGGGGGAGAAATCCATCAAGATACCTCAATCCAAGGAGGAGCCAACTTCTTTCCAGATAAACCCAAGCCAGGATGGCAAGAATTTTTCTTGAAGAGAGGATCAAGGAGGTGCCCCACAATGTTCCATAAAAATCTAAGTTATAAAAGGGAAGAGAGCATGTCTTGGGGAGAAAATCAAGGAGGCACCCAAAAGTTTCCTAAAGTGCCAAAGCCAAGAAAAGAAGAAGCCTAAACTTGTGGAGCAAGACTAGGAGGTGTCCAAAAGAGCCAAACCATGAAGGGAAAATCCTTGATTCATGGAGAGATACTAGGAGACACCCCCATAACCTACCATTTGGAGCTAATTTTCAAGTTTTCTTGGAGTTTTTGGGCTGCTCACTCATGGAAGGAGTCTTGGTTGGCCAAGGGAAGAGAATTTGATGCCTAAAGTGTAGATTAGTCTTATTAGTCCCACATGGGAACTTGTATGGTTTTGATTTTTCTTATAGGTCTATATATTAGACCCCTTTTGTAACTTGAACTCATCTTATGAAATCTGATGAATGAAACCAATTTTTTTTTGTGAGCAAACTCTGTGTTTTCTCTCTTCTGCACTTGCATCCAGGTGTTGAGCTCCGTGAGGGAGTAAATCCGGGATCCCCAGGAACCTTGAGGAGGTGTGAGATCTCCAAACCCCTAAATCCTAGGTTAGCCACTCCAACTACTAAACCCTAGCCGCCCACCATCCACTTCAATCCACCAAACCCTAGCCTATCCCACCTCCCACGACCTCTCTCTCCAAGTCCAGGCCGATCACTAGCATCCAGATCCAGTCCAGATACTTCAGATCCAGAGCAATTCCCAAAGGAAGTCAGATCAGCCTCCAGGAGGATCCGGATTTCAGCAACTTCAGCCTTCAAGTTCTTCAATCTGGTAAATCCTTCCTTGAGTCTCTGATTCCATCACTTGTTCTTCTTCTTTCCCAGATCTTGAGTCCAGGAGAAGCCGACTCAGCCATAGGACCAGTATTGGAGGATCCATTGCGAAGATATCCGAATCCGAGGATCCAATAATCTGCTCGAGAGAGTTCTTCCACCAAACTTTGTGTAGATCACTATCAGGTTGGTAACCCATCTCTTCTCTTTATTTCTGTCCTGTTGAAAGTTCAGAGCGAAACCCTAGATCTGGGGGTTTCTCAATCCCCAGCGATCCTACTTCTGAGTTACTCTGATAATCCACTCCTTTTAATTGTGCTTTCTATCATTTCTTAGTTTCTTTCAACATTAGTTTATCTTTCCTTTGAGTCAAAGCCGACTTCTGAAAATATATAAAAAAAAAATACATTAATTTTAATTTGCTTCCGCATTCCACATATTCATTCTGCATCATTTTTGGTATCAGAGTTTTCGTTCTGCATCAATAATTTAAAAGAAACTAGGTTATCAGAGTGGTTCAGAAGTAACGGATCGCTGGGGGTTGAGAAACTCCCAGACCTAGGGTTTCGCTCTGAACTTTCAACAGGATAGAAATAAAGAGGAGAGATGGGTTACCGACCAGACAGTGATCTTCACAGAGTTTGGTGGAAGAACTCTCTCGAACAGATTATTGGATCCTCGGATTCGGATATCTTCACAATGGATCCTCCAATACTGGTCCTGTGGCTGAGTCGGCTTCTCCTGATCTCAAGATCTGGAAAAGAAGAAGAATAAGTGATGGAATCAGATACTCAAGGAAAAATTTACCAGATTGAAGAACTTGAAAACTGATGTTGCTGAAATCCGGATTCTCCTAAAGGTTGATCTGGCTCCCTTTGGAATTTGCTCTGAATCTGAAGTATCCGGACTGGACCCGGATGCTGGTGGTCGGCCTTGATTTGGAGAGAGTGGCCGTGAGAGGTGGGATAGGCTAGGGTTTGGTGGATTGAGGAGAATGATGGGCGGCTAGGGTTTTGGAGTGAAGTGGCTAACCTAGGGTTTTGGGGTTGGAGATCTCACACCTCCTCAAGGTTCCTGGGGAACCCGGATTTACTCCCTCATGGAGCTCAACACCTGGATGCAAGTGCGGAAGAGAGAAAACACAGAGTTTGCTCACACATAAATTGGATTCATTCATCAGATAACTTTCAAATTTACAAGAAGGATTTAATTTATAGGAATTTACAATAGAGCAGGGTTTTACATCTTCCCATGTGGGACTAATAGGGTGGATCTTCAAATTAGGTTTGTAGGATCAATTCCCATATATGGCCGACCAAAAGGTTCCAAAAATGTTGATTGGTGGCTTCAAAAGGAAAGTGGGTGGCGCCTCCTAGCCTTGCTCTTCAAGAAAAAATATTTTTCCTTCCATGCTCGGTCTTATTTGGAAGTATTTGGGCGCCACCTAACCTTGCTCTTCAAGAGAAATTTCCTTCCTTTCATACCTGGTTTTATTTGGAATTACTTGGGCGCCTCCTAGTCTTCCTCCCCAAGCTTTGCTCCTTTCTTTTCATAGCTTGGCTCTTATGGAAACACTTTGGCCGCCCCCTTGAATTGTGGATCCCAGATTGTCTTCTCCTTAAGTGGCGCATGAGAGAAGGGACCTACTATCTTGTGGTGTGGGGACCAGAGCATACTGGATGGAGATGTGGCACCCCCCTGGACTCAGGCGTGTGGCTGGGAGTGTGGCGCCCACTTGCTTGGCCTTGGGAGAAAATGTGACACCCTGGAGAAGTCCTAGACCACTACTGAGTCAACATGACTCAACAAAATTAAATTGCAGGGACATACAGACTCAAGCTAAAATTGAGCTGATCAAGTCAACCCTTATTACAAACCAGAAAACCCTAATTCTTCGGGCAAGGTCAATCAGAGATCCAGATGGAGCCCTGAAGTCTTCTTCTGAGTCTGGTGCCCGCACCAAAGGAACTCACCTTTTCTCGACACACCTCGAAGCCCTTCAGGAAAGAGTCGACGGCCGCCTCATGCATCTCGGCCATGAACTCCTCAGACGCCCGGAACTTCGGCACGGCCTCTTGCGCCTCCCTCATGGACACCTCCAGCAGCCCGTTGACGTAGGAGTTCTTCTCTTTGGCCGCGCTCAGCTCCTTGAGGACCTCTTCGGCCCAGCGCTCCAGCGACCGGTATTGGGCCCTGAGGCATGACACCTCCGCCGCGTCGTCCTCAGCACGGTGCTGGTCCGAGATCCTCTCCTCCGATAGAGAGGTCTCGAGCTTTCTCACGTGCCCCTCGACATGACCCAGGTCCATCCAAAGGGCCTGGTTGTTCTCCCGCAGCTCGACACCCTTTTTCATGAGGTCCTTGATATCAGCTACGAGTTTGCTGAGCCTCTTCTCCTTCTCGGCATCTGTCTTGGCATAGCCCGAGAAGAAGTTCCTCAATAACAGAATGTCCATCCCGATCTGCGTCAGAGAAAGAGATGGGATTTTAGAAGGACCCAACTAAAACTTTAAAAGAGGAGAGCTCGAGACTTACCATGAAAAGAAGAGGGAGTATCCCTAAAAGCACATCGGCGTAGTCCCGGCCGCCCCTTAGACGGTGGTCCCGGGGCATGCTCGCGAACTCCATCAACCTCTCCATGAGCCCTTGATCATGGATAATGGAGGAGCTGGTGCTGAGATCTGGGGATGGAATGCAAGCATCGGTAACAGGCTGGGTGGCTGTCCCTCCACTGGCCGGTGCGGCCGCCGGTGGAGTTGCTGTCACCCTGGTGGCCATCGTGGAGACGATCGACGTAGTGGCCAGAGCAGGCGCCGCCGAGAGTGTTCCGGTCTCCTCTCTCCCCCAACCCTATCAAGCTCTATGACAGGGACATCGGGCGTGCGAGACTGAGGCGGACCCGTTGCCCCGGGGTCGGTAGTAGCAGAAGTGGGCGCGGGCCCCTGGCTCGCCTCAGTACGATCCCTCTTCGCTAGAGTCTCCTAGGTCCCCTCAGCAGCGTCCCTCTTCCGGGCACCCTCCATCAAGCTTTCGACGAAGAACTTCATACCTGGAGGAAAGAAACGGTTAGGCCGGTTTGAAAGAAAAAAAGTGCAGAGCAGAAAATGAAGGCGGAAGAAAGAGATCCAGGGTCTTACTCAACTCCCGAATGGGACTGATTCCTGCCTCGAATAAATTCTGCTCTGAAAGGAGAACATCGAGAGCCGGGACCACGTCACCCAGCATCTGCGTATAGACCTCTTGGTCCGCTGGCTCAACCTGGGAGTTTCGGTTCAGGGACCAGTCTGGCTCACTCCAGGCCCAGTCGACATCCTCAATTGAGGCAAAGAAGAAGCGGTTCTTCCAACCCTTGATCGATGAGTGGAGGTCGAACCTAAGGCACCTAGGCCGGGGTAAAATATACCACCAGCCATCATCGATAGAATAGTGCTTCAGGGTGAAGAGGGCCCTGAATAGCGAGAAACGAGCAGCAAACCCATGAAAATGACAGAAGACGATAAAGGCGAAGATGACCCAGATGGCATTGGGAGCCAACTGGGCCGGGACAAGGCGAAAGTGACTGAGAAAGGAAAGAAAGAATGGATGAAGGGAAAAACGAAGACCCCCAACAAGGAAGTCTTTGTAGAAGGCGACCCTCCCAGGGCCACACGAGGTTACTCGATCCCTGGGTCCTTGGAGTGAAAGACGGATTGAATCCGGGATCCCATAAGTATCCCGAATCCAGGAAAGGTCATCTCCGGTCATCGTCGAGGCTTAACCGGAGGGACCCGAAGAAGAGACCTCCACCACCAGAGGAGGAAGAGAGGAAATGGGATGCGCAGAAACTACAAGGGGAGACCTAGGACCCCTAGGGACGCCTATGGTCACGGCCTCCGGTCGAAGCTACCTCCGGACCTCTATCGGAATCTCTTCCCCCTCTGAGGAGGAAGACGATGGAGTCCTCAGCCGGGAAGGACCGGCCTCGTCCGGGTTTGAAGAAACATGACGGCGATGTGCCATCGAGGAAGAAGAAGCAAGAAGAAGATGAGATTCGTAGTGACGCAGAGTCGGGAGATAGAAGAAGAGGAGAAGATGTCGCAGGCACTCACCGGGATGTTTTGTACTGAAAGGTTGGCAACCCCTGGGAGATGAAGGGAGATCGCTGCAACTACCAGCGAGGTGTGAGAAAGCCAAGAGACCTCATTTCCGGAAAGTCCCCTTCCTTTTCAAACTCAACCAACAGCAGTCGTACGCCTCTTTCCATCCCGAGCCATCAGATGACCGCCACGTGGAGGCATGCGTGACATCGATGCTTCGATCCGATGGAAACTGCCTCGGTTTTGAAATGGCATATTAATGGCCTGTCAAACGCGTGCACGTGGTAGCCTCCCACAGGGTCTCGGGCGCAACAGAAGTGGCGGCAGCAATCATGGCACAAGATTTTTGCCTTTTCCATGTCATCTCTGCATTAACTTCCCACGCCCCAAGCCGTGATGCTTCGATGGGACCTAGGGATGCGGGGCAACTGATATGGCTAAATCGCTGACATGGAATGTGTGTCAGATCCAGCTGGATGCTGCCGGTGCCACATGGATTTTTCTTTCAAAATTCCCCGCTCGGGAAGTGGTGCCCCCGCACCCTCGCTAAGTGGTGCCCCATGATGGGTCCACCTCTGCCGAGGTTGAGTCGGGCTCTCCTGCTTCTTTGCCAGGTGGCACCCCAAGATGGGTCCACCTCGGCCGAAGTCGAGCCTCTCTCTACCACTTCGCCAAGTGCCCACCAAGGAGGGGTCCACCTCGGTCGAAGTTGGCGGCCCCTTGCTCCCTCTCCATGTGGCACCACAAGATGGGTCCACCTTTGCTGAGCTCGAGCCGGGCTCTCCTACTCCTTCACCAGGTGGCGCCCCAAGATGGGTCCACCTCGACCGAAGTCGAGCCTCTCTCTGCCACTTCGCCAGGTATCCACCTAGGAGGGGTCCACCTCGGCCGAAGCTGGCAGACCCTGCTCCCTTGCCAGGTGGCACCCCAAGACGGGTCCATCTATGTCGAGGTCGAGCCGGACTCTCCTACTCCTTTTCACATGGCACACCAAGATGGGTCCACCTCGGTCGAAGTCGAGCCTCTCTCTGCCACTTCGCAAGGTGTCCATCCAAGAGGGGTCCACCTCAACCGAAGCTGGCGGTTCCCTGCTCCCTCGCCAGGTGGCACCCCAAGACGGGTCTACCTCTGTCGAGGTCGACCCTGGCTCTCCTTCTCCTTCGCCAGGTGGCGCCCCAAGATGGGTCCACCTCGGCCGAAGTCAAGCCTCTCTCTGCCACTTCGCCAGGTGTCCACCCAGAAGGGGTCCACCTCGACCGAAGCTGGCATTCCATTGCTCCCATGCCAAGTGGCACCCCAAGATGGGTCCACCTCTGCCGAGGTCGAGCGGGGCTCTCCTGCTCCTTCGCCAGGCGGCACCCCAAGATGGGTCCACCTCGACCGAAGTTGAGCCTCTCTCTACCACTTCGCCAGGTGTCCACCAAAAAGGGGTCCAACTCGGCCGAAGCTGGCAACCCATGCTCCTTCGCCAGTTGGCACCCCAAGACGGGTCCACCTCTGCCGAGGTGAAGCCTGGCTTTCCTGCTCCTTCGCCAGGTGGCACCCCAAGATGGGTCCACCTCTGCCGAGGTCAAGCCGGGCTATCCTGCTCCTTCGCCATGTGCCACCCCAAGACTGGTCCACCTCGACCGAAGTCGAGCCTTTCTCTGCCACTTCGCCAGGTGTCCACCCAAGAGGGGTCCACCTTTGTCGAAGCTGGCGGCCCCCTGCTCCCTCACCAGGTGGCACCCCAAGATAGGTCCACCTCTACCGAGGTTGAGCCGAGCTCTCCTGCTCCTTCGCCAGGTGGCACCCTAAGATGGGTCCACCTCGGCCGAAGTCAAGCCTCTCTCTGCCACTTCACCAAGTGTCCACCCAGGAGGGGTCCACCTCGACCAAAGCTGGCAGCCCCTACTCCTTCGCCAGGTGGCACCCCAAGATGGGTCCACCTCTGTCGAGCTCGAGCCGGGCTCTCCTGCTCCTTTGCCAGGTGGCACCCCAAGACGGGTCCACCTCGGTCAAAGTCAAGCCTCTCTCTGCCTCTTCACTAGGTGTCCACTCAAGAGGGGTCCACCTCGGCCGAAGCTGGTAGCCCCTGCT
Source organism: Areca catechu (assembly GCA_021397845.1). Classification (NCBI taxonomy): domain Eukaryota; kingdom Viridiplantae; phylum Streptophyta; class Magnoliopsida; order Arecales; family Arecaceae; genus Areca; species Areca catechu. The sequence continues at coordinate 102,869,184 of CM038039.1, read as the reverse complement.
CCCTCGCCAGGTGGCACCCTAAGACGGGTCCACATCTATCGAGGTCGAGCCGGGCTCTCTTGCTCTTTCGCCAGGTAACACCCTAAGACGGGTCCACCTCGGTTGAAGTCGAGCCTCTCACTACCACTTCACGAGGTGTCCACCCAGGAGGGGTCCATCTCGGCCAAAGCTAGCATCCCCCAGCTCCCTCGCTAAGTGGCACCCTAAGACGAGTCCACCTCTACCAAGGTCGAGTCGGGCTCTCTTACTCCATCGCCAGGTGGCACCCCAAGACGGGTCAACCTCGGTCGAAGTCGAGCCTCCCTCTGCCACTTCTCTAGGTATCCACCCAGGAGGGGTCCACCTCTGTCGAAGCTGGCAGCCCCTACTCCCTCGCTAGGTGGCACCCCAAGAGGGGTCCACATCTATCTAGTTCGAGCCGGGCTCTCCTGCTCCTTCGCCAGGTGGCACCCCAAGATCGATCCACCTCGGTCGAAGCCGAGCCTCTCTCTGCCATGTCGCCAGGTGTCCACCCAGGAGGGATCCACCTTAGCCAAAGCTGGCAGCCCCTGCTCCTCCGCCAGGTGGCACCCTCTGACTGGTCCACCTTGACCGAAGTCAGCCTTACTCTGCAAAGCCTTGGAGAGGCAGAGGCATGGCTCACGAGGTCGTCACTAGAATCGACGTGCACCGCATCCCGTATAGGGTGCCAGTATGGCCTGCAGCAGTACGCGGAACCTCATTTACATCAGTTAAGCAGGGCCCCACAATCGAGGAATAAGATCCTCATGGGTAGGGGCCTGAAACACTGGAAGCCCACCATCAATGCCCCGAAAGGAGGGCTCCCGTGCTTGGCTCAAGATCCTTCCAATTTTCTCCCTTTCGTGATACACGGTGGACGAGGCGAGCCAGCCACTTAACTCCCGTACTTGAAGGAGAAGGGGGAAGGGTCAAGAGATCTTCGGAAGTCTCCGAGGAGGGGACGGGGGATGAAGGTGGTCTGGCAGTATAAAAGAGACGGTAAATGCAAACGAAAAGATAAGCGGACAAGAGGAAAGAGTACCGAGAGAACGATCCTGGGACCCCGGAAGTCCTCAGGCACGAGCTCGGTGAACCCAGCATAGGAAGTTGGGCTTCAACCCCTCTCTTTCTCACACTTCTTTCATCTAAATCTTTTCTAAGCACGGGGATCCTTCAGGAACCTGCCTTAGTGGACCTGTTCCATCTTGCCGTTCTCTAACTTGATCGTCGGAGTGCCCCTGCCAGAACCCCCGACCCAGGTCTCTGACCTTGTTTTACAGGACCGGAGGCTTGGAGATCTCGAGGAGGAGAATTCGAGAACTGGTGCTTGCTGATAAGCTAAAGGCCACCACAGTAAGATCGGCAACACATAATTATGGGGGTTACAAAAAATTCAAGGCCATGGGAGTTGCATCATTTTAAATTCAAACTAAATTCTGAATTTAAATGCCAAATCAAAATTTGAATTCATAATTCAAATTTAAATCTGAAATGGGATGCAATGATTTAGCCCAATCATATTGGAACTAACCTGGGCCCAAACCGATTCACATTCGGTTTGATCTAAACAAAATTGCTCAATCAAATTGAGTTAATCAAGCAATCACATTGCCACTAACCCTCTATATAATTACCAACATTTAGTAATTAAAATATTTGTCACAATATTTGTAACATGATGTGTCAATACTTGACAAATTATCAAATACCTATAACTGAGTCGACTCATGACTCTAGTTGACTCCGAAATATAGATGGATAATCGAATTATCCGAAAAGTCCAAAAATGATTTCCAATCATTCAATAGCCATTAGGTCAATCAGAAATCCTATGGTGTATGACCTCATAGGTTCGAATACTAAGCCAGTAGTACTGGAACACTTCCAATACTAGCCAAAGTCGTCATCTAGCAATGACACTCAACGTTTGGCTAGGTCGAGGGTTGCAGAGCAACTATCAAGAACCAAATGGACATGATAATCATATAATACATTCCTTTAACCCTTAATGCTCCTGATGACTTAGGGTTTAACTGCCCTACCCTTGAAAAGTCCATCACAATATGTTTCAAACTCAAAATCCTTGTAACTGCTTACAAGGACTACCCTGGCCAAGGTTTTACACAACTAAGATATATTGAGTCATTCTCTTCAAAATCTTTTAGAGAAGTTAATCCCATCTTGATCCAACCTTTGCTACACAATTACTTGACTGTACCTAGCACCCTTTCATCACCAAATTAGAAATTTGGATAATCCAGCACCTAAGCATAGTGAGTTGCTTGCAAGTTACCATGGTGATCTCAAGTCAGAGGAACACTTATATCCATATCCTAATGCAAACTACTCTTTGGCAGAAAGAGTGTTCTACAGATGGGTCACTTCCAGTGAAGTGTCATATACAACACCTGCATGCCATACCAGTGTCTCCACACTCCTTGGTTAAGAGGACAATCAATAACTATGACATACAATGATCTACACTTGATACACTATCATCCTGTAACAATGTATCATTTGGTCATGAACCAATTTAAGAACTAGATGATATATCCTTTCTATGTCACATCAAAGTAGTCTTAAGGACTTCATCACATAAGAGTTTATTATAGAAAGATGTAAAATGTGATGAACAACTAGAATAAATATTTTATTCAATATAATTCATATACAATTACAACAATAGTTCAACCATCTACAAGCTAGATGATTGGCTTTGAAATATATTTTCCAACAACTCCCACTTGGACTAAAGCCAATTAGAACAGAATCGTATTCCCATCTTTCATTTACAATTGTTGAACTATTGAACTCCAACGGCTTTAGTGAAGGGGTCGCCCAGATTCTCCTTTCCATCGATCTTCATAGGTTCGATGTCATCTCGTTCCACGGTCTCTCGTACAAGGTAGTAGCGATGCAGAATGTGCTTGGTATGTTGATGGGACATTGGCTCTTTTGCTTGAGCAATGGCTCCAGTGCTGTCACATTACACCGTAATAGGACCATCCAAGAAAGGTACCATTCCCAGCTCGCTTAAGAACTTCCACAACCACATTGCCTCCTTTGCGGCATTTGATGCTGCAATGTACTCTGCTTCGCATACTGAATCTGCCACCATATGCTGCTTTTAGAACTTTTCTAGCATATAGCTCCTCCATTCAGGGTAAACACAAATCCAGATACACTCTTGCTGTTATCTCTATCTGACTGAAAACTGGAATCAGTATACCCCATAAGTTTTAAGTCAGGTTCTCCATAAATTAGCTATTAGTCTTTAGTATTTCATAAATACTTAAGGATAGTCTTTACTACCTTCCAAAGTACCTCACCAGGGTCAGACTGGTATCTACTCACTACCCTTAGTGAGTATGCCATGTCTGGTCTAGCACATGTCATGGCGTACATGATAGAACCTACTATTGAAGCATATGGAACCCTACTCATTCTCTCTTCTCAGGAGTTGTCGCATAATCCTTCTTCAAAAGAGTAATTCCATGGCCTATCGAAAGATAGCCTTTTTTAAAATTTTTCATGCTAAACCATTTTATCGCAGTGTCTATGTATGCAAATTGAGACAATCCAAAAAGCTTCCTAGATCTATCTCTATAGATTTTCATACCAAGTATGTAGGAAGCTTCGCTCAAGTCTTTCATAGAAAACTGGATGACAACTAGACTTTTATTCCCTGTAATGCAGGAATGTCATTCCTGATTAAGAGAATGTCATCCACATACAGAATAAGAAATACAACTATAAAACTATCAGCCCAATCATATATGCAGGGTTCATCACCGTTCCTAACAAAACCATACATCTTGATATATTTATCAAAATACATGTTCCAACTCCGAGATGCCTGTTTAAGTCCATAAATGGATCTCTGTAGCTTGCATATCTTAGACTCATCTATGGATGTGAATCCTTTATGTTGCATCATATACACCTCCTCTTCCAGCTCACCATTTAGAAAAGCTGTTCGGACATCCATTTGCCAGATTTCATAATCTAGATATGTTGCTAGAGCAAGCATTATCTGAATAGACTTGAGCATTACCACAGGAGAAAATGTCTCGGTATAGTCTATACCATAATGTTGATGATATCTCTTGGTAACTAGATAGGCTTTATAGGTCTCCACTTACCCGTCTGCTACCCTCTTCCTCATGAAGATCCATTTGCACCCAATGGGTTTTATTCCTTTAGGTGGATCAACCAATGTCTACACATTGTTGATTTTCATGGACTCCATTTCGGATTTTAAGGCCTTAAGCAATTTCTCAGAGTCAGACCTCTATATTACATCCATATAGGTGATCGGATCCTCGTTGTTCTCATCGAGCTCAACAGGATCACCATCCCGGACCAGAAAACCATAGTATCTATCCTACTAATGCAGAACACTATCGAATCTCCTTAATGGTTGCATAACAGGCTCAGATTTTATTAAATCTATAGCAGTCCTAGAATGTGTTGTTTCATCTACCTGTTGAACTTTCCCAAGTTCAACCTCAGCAGCTCGAGTGCCTTCAATAAGGTACTCCCTTTCCAAAAGGTAGCCCTAAGACTGATGAACACTCTATGTTCCTTAGGTAGATAGAAGAAATACCCTTTAGACTCCTTTGGATACCCAACAAAGAGGCACCTGTCAGACCTAGGTCCAAGTTTATCCGTCTGCAAATGTTTGACAAAAGCCGGACACCCCTAAACCCGAAGATGTGTGATACGAGATAATTATGGAAACTTAATCTACTAATTATTAACCTAATTAGAAAAAATAAATAAATATTAAATTTTTTTTATAATTTTTAGTTTTTATAGACTCAAAGGAGATAATTAACAAAACTAGTCTACTAGTTAATAACCCGCAGAGAAAATCTACCAAGTAACTTGAAAAACAGGATTTGGTGGCTAAGAAACCAATGTAAACTAGGGTCTACTTATCAAGGCTCGGAAACTAAAGAGTAGGAAAGGGTTTTTGAATTTTACCAATGAAGATGTTTCCCTCTGAAGTAGATCAAACTAGACTTTCAAGAATATCGTGATAGGGCTTCAAGATCTCAATCTTCGGGCTCTATCTTTTACAATGCAGGTTACAAGGCAAGAACACCTCGACTTTAGTTCCTGATCACCTGCAATCACTCAACAAAAGAAGATCTCAGTTATAAAATAGTAAAGAAGGGAAAAGAATAGAAAAGTGGAAGGAAAGAGAAGGAAGTGGGTGGCTAGGGTTTCTCAGTGTCTGGATATGTAGGGCCTCACACCCCGCGATGTTCCGAAGAACAAAGGAAAGGGCCTCATACCCCGTGATGCACACAACAAAAAAATTGGACAGAATGTCACTTTATTTCATCAATAATTCATTAATAATACAGGGGGGTTGATGGAGTATTTATAGACCAACAACCAGAGGTGTAGGGGTTACAAAGACTAGTGTTTATTTCCCTTAGGCAACAACTCTTAGAATCCTGCTCTAGGCATCTTGTACTCTTGCTTTTGGGCTGAACTGGAACTCTCTCCAAGGTGGGCGACATCAAGGGATCTCCATCCAAGTTGGGCGCCAATGATGAGGATAGGTGAGGTGGCATGATGAAGGGCCAAGATTGCTTCATAGCTTGGCCTTGATTGCTGAACTCTAGAGTCTGGATGATGTGGGCTCCTGCAAGATAGTGGACTCTCCAGTCTGGATAGAAGAAAACTCAATAGTTCTTATAGGATTCTTGAGTTTTCTAATCTTGAGCAACTTGGAACCTGTTTGATCAAAACACTTATGGTAGAGAACCATTGAATCTCCTTCACTTTGGGCAATCAACTAAACTTGAAAATCCTTGGAAGTTGGTGTCAAAGAGTGGAAGAGAAGCTTAGCCGACTCTTTTGAATTTTGGCATGAATTATTTGAGGGATGGCACTAACTTGAAGACTCCTTCTCATTTATTTGTCTTAAAATTAAGTGGTGCCATTTTATGAATAAAGAGGCCAACCAAGGGAGTGACATGGCAAGTGTTGTGTTGTCTCGATGAGGTGGCAAGTGGTGTTGTTCCGATGAAGTGTCAAGTGATGTCCAAAAGTCATGCGATGTTGTCCAAATTCTTTAAAAAAGGTGGTGCCAAGAAGTGATTTTCATGTGGTAAGTGAGTTGGGCTAGCACATGGAGTCACATGGCTTGTCTTGAGCTAGCACATGGAGTCACATGGCTTATCTTGAGCTAACACATGGAGTCACATGGGTCTTGACTTGGGTCCCCCTTGTATTACAGGACTCAACTAAAAATTACAAGATTCAACCAACTAATTAATTAAAGCCCAACTTGATCAAATTGATCAAAAGGCATAACCAATGAAATGAAATGGCTCAAGCTGGTAAATAGGGTTTGGCCCAAAATAGGTTTTGACACAACCTAATAAATAGGGTTTATATACAAACCTTAATTGGTAAAAAGGGCTAACTGACACTGGACCATTTACGACCCAATTGATATTGAGGTTTTTTTACAAACTCAATTTTGGATCCAGGGATTTTTATAGAAACTCAATTTTAGGGTTCATGGCTAAACCCAGTTAAGCTAAAGTAACAAAAATTCAGGATAACTATTTACAAGTGTGGTTTGGGCTTAGGGCTTCACTCACAAGTGACCCATAGGGATGTGCATTCGACTTGTCATTTTCTGGCCCTGGTGTCCGCACCAATGTGAAAGTGTTGGCTTACGCACAATCCATATCTCATATGGAGTTTTGTCAAAGGATTTACTAGGAACCCTATTCAAAACATAACACGTTGTCTCAAGAGCATGTCTCCAAAAGGATATAGGTAAAGTGGCAAAGCCCATCATAGATCGGACCATATCTAATAGAGTCTGATTCCTCCTTTCAGACACTCCATTTAACTGAGGTGTCCCTGGAGGAGTCCATTAAGAAAGAATCCCATTCTTCTCAAGATAAGTCAGAAGCTCACCAAAAAGATAATCATCACCTCGATCTGATTGAAGGGTTTTAATTAACTTTCTAGTTTATTTTTCTACTTCATTACGATATCATTTGAACATTTCAAATGACTCAGATTTATATCTCATTAAGAAGATATAACCATTCCTGGATAGGTCATCTATAAACATAATGAAATAGTTATACCCACCTTTAGCACAGATATTCATTGGTCCACATACATCAGTATGTACCAGACCAAGAATATCATTAGCTCGCTCACCTTTTCTAGTAAAAGGTGACTTGGTCATTTTACCAAGAAGACAAGATTTACAAGTTGGTAGTGATTCACAATCACTGATATTCAGGTGATCCTATTCTTGTTAATATGATCAGCCTATAGTGCTAGAGATAAGTATCGCTAACATTATCTATCCTAGGGTGTTTGCAAGAAATAGTCATTACTGTAATAGGTTGTGATAGAAAGTATATGCCATTACTTAAATGACCATCCATAAGTTTCACACCATTCACAATGATAGAAAAAACATCATTCTTTATTAAAAAATCATAATTTTCGTTGACCAACTAGACTACAGAAATGGCATTCATAAGAAAAGATGGACAGTAATGATAGACATTCAAAATGATATTAAAATACTCGAAAACTAGCTTGATAACTTCCAATGCCAGGACTGAAACTTGGCTTCCATTTTCCACATTCAAGAATTTCTCACCATCTTTGAATCTCCTACTAACTTGAAGCCCCTACAAAGAATTACAAATATGAATAGGGCTTCCGGCATCCAATACCCAATTAGTAGTATCACATATAGAGCAATTATAAGGTGTTATCATATAATTACCTTGTGTAGCAACAGCTTACTGCTTTCTCTTCTTCGACCTATTTGGGTCAAGAGTACCAAGGTAGGTAGGACAGTTTAATGAGGACATTGGCAAGAAGAAGAAACTACAAACTAACAATCTTTTGTTTTAGTCCAATCTTTTTTTTCAGGTTTCCATAAATATATGAAGAAATCCAACCTTATGAAGCACCTCTTGAAGACTCCTAATTCTATTTGAACGAAGCAAATATGAAGTGTTCAAGTCCATAAATAAAACTAGTGAAGACCCCTTCTTTTCCAAGTCTATGGGCCGGTCAAGATCATCTACATTGAAACCCATCTTGGACTGGCCAAGCTATGAAACATTCATCTACTTTGGAGCCTATTGAAAGACCAAACTTAAAAGGACATGTGGAAGGATTGGATGAAGACAAATGTTTCAAGGAGATGGCGCCACATGGAGCTTCTAGGACTTTCTCTTGTTAGGATTAGTTAGACTAGGAACTAATCATGTAATTAATTACTAACTAAATTTAAATTAGTTGGCTCCTTAACCTACCCATTATGGCTGCCTTTGGCCTATAAATAGGACCAAGGCCTCCTCTTGTAAAGCAATGAATGACTTGAGTTGAATGAAAGCTTACTTGTTTGTGTTCTCTTCCACTTTGCCAAGTTCTTTAGTTCTTCTTAGAATTTTGAGTGTTTTCCTTTAAGTTTGAGTTAGAGTGATGAGTTTGATCTTGAATTTGACTGAGTGCCTTGAATTTGGAGGGCCAAAGTTCCATTTCTAAGTTTGTCTACATAAGATTCAAGTAGTCCAAGAAGAAGAGGAAGTGCTACCCAAAAATTCCAGAAATTCTCTTCATTTCTCTTATTGATTCCTAACTTTTTTTCCTTAATTTCTTTGAATTTTGACTTACCTTGACTCTTTGCAAGTTTTTCTTGGTGATTTGAAGATGAAGATAAAGGCTCCATGCCAAAGATCAAAGCTCCAATCGTGAATCCAAAAAGGGAGTGTAGATCTTGTCTCTAGCCTTCAATTTTTGAGTAGTGAGTTCTTCCCTTCCATTTAAGCTTTGATTTCTCTTCATTGTTGTGAAAAGACCCTCTTGATCCTTAGATCTGACATTCTTAAAGGTATCTTACCCTATTTTGAGGGTTTCTATGCCCTTAGATTCTCTTTTTATTTTTTTGAAAGGAAGCTTGCACAAGGGTGTCAGATTTTCTGCTCACCTAGTTCCAAGCTCGAAATTCTTCATCCCTTCTACCCATGAATCCGGCCATATCTGGAGCTCTAATGCTGATATGTTGTTTCTAGGTAAGTAGATCACATCTCCACACACCCATTTCATCAAATTTGTCCCCCATCAATTTTTTGGTATTAGAGCTTTGTTTCTTGGTTAAGCTTTGCAAGCTACTGCAGTCCTGTCTTACTATCTTCTAAGGATTTTATGATTTTTTGTAATTTTTACAGTGATCAAAAAAATCCAAAAAAACACTTTTTCAGTGACCTAGTGTTCTAAGATTCTAACTATAAAATTCAAAAAAATTATTTTCCTTTTATTTATAGATTTAAAAATATGAGTTCTTAGATCATTTCTAAAGTTCGATCCAGAATTCTGTTTCTGCCTTCTATTTCATTTAATTTTCAAGAAAATATAAAAATATATTTTTTTATTTTATAATTTTATCTCTGAGATCTAGACTTTGAGTTTTATTATTTTCCATTGGAGTTTTGAATTTTAGAGAGGTTTATAGCTCAGAATTCAAAATTTGAATTTAGGTTTTTAAGAGTTAGCTAAACTGCTGGAATCTTCTAGGAACTATTTTCAAACTACCTTCTCAACTAAAACTCGAATTAATTTGAAGTCAAAATTTAAAATTAGAGATTTTATATCTGAGAACTAACCAAATCAGTTTTACTTTAAATTTTTGTATTTTTAAAATTTTAAATCTTGAATTTTCAAATTCAGGTAAGCTGGAGGTTAGTTGGAGGCTAAAATTTACATTTTAACCACTTTGCTTCCAAGGACGAATTTTCTTATCAAATTTCAAAATTTAAAATTTAAAATTTAGTTACTGTGATTTAGACTTCAAGATTTGAATTATCCAATTCAAGCTTTTATTTTTTAAAATTTTAAAATTGGGTTAAAAACTCATGCATTTATGCTAGGTATAGTTGATTGTGCTCATTGTTTTGCTGAAATTGTTTGCATCCATTTTTAAAATATCCTATGGGCATTCAATATTATATAAGGGAAGGAGGTCATTACCATTCCTTAGCCCAAAACAATCACCCATATTTGCATTGACCTAAACTCTAAACTAAAATATAGTAGGAACCTAAACTAGGGACACCCACAAGTTGGGTTCAAGTGCAAGGTAAGACAAAGTATTATTTGAGTTTGTACTTATTCCTTGAAATTGGTGTCTAAGGCTAGAGGTCAAATGGCAAACGCCTTAAGCGGACTTGCGATTTTTAATTAGGACCTCGTGAAAGTGAGGGGAGCCTCTCGCAACCCCACTTCTTACCTGGCTAGTGGACAGGATAATTACATACTTAAGTAGTACCTAGTTAAGTCTTGTATTTTGAACTTTTAGGCCTAGGAACCCTAGAATTAGGTTTTGTTTGCTTGTCCATTGTATTGCTTACCATTGTACTATGTCCTATAAGCTCTATATGAAAGTCCCACCCTCAGTCTGGTTTATCCATGGACCCCAATCTTGAATTCTTTATGAGGACCCTGACTGAAAATTTTGATACCCTAACTAAACCATTAGGATCAATGAACAAAGAGTTAGGACAAGTGAATAATCAAATTGGGAACATCGAAAAAGATCGCTTGAACCGTACTAATCCTAAATCACCTCTTATTAATCCAAGAGTCTAATGTCATGATCTCACCCCTGAGTGTGAACTTAGATACCCCTGTCAAGGCTTTGTAGATCAGGAGGAGGGAGTCTTTAGGAGCAATCGACCCTATGCACCCATTTTTGATGGAAACCCTGAGGTGTATGTCGATTGGGAGAAGAAAATGGATCAGTACTTTGAGTTTGATAAAATGTCGGAAGAAAGGAAGTGTCAATTTGCCAAATTTAAGCTAGTCCGACATGCTAAGTCATATTGAGGACATGTTGAGCATAAAAGTTATTATAGTAGGGATAAAATAATTACTTGGAGAGATATGAAGAGTAAGCTAAGGAAAAAGTACGTAGACAAATTTTATAAGCAAAATCTTTTAACCCAATTGTACAAATTGAGAAAAGATGATAAAACTGTGTTTAAATATATTGTTGAATTCAATGAGTATGAGAGAGATGAAGAAGAGACTAAACCCATGGATGAATTAAAGAAAAAATCTCTTGAACCTCTTGAAGTACTCAAGGAAGAAACAGAATCCAAATCTTGTCCAACTGAAGAATTAAAGAAAGAATCCCCTGAACATGATGAAGAATTTAAGGAAGAAATCATTGAAGTTGGGTCTAACCTAAATATACATGGACCAGTGTTTGCAATAAAGGATAAATTTGGAATAGTCACCGAGCCTGAAGAAATTAAAGATGAAAATAATCAACTTGAAGAAATCTCGAAGTCCAGGAAGAGTCTCCCCAAGAAATAAAAGAGTTTATAAAAGAAGAGGATGTGGAATTAAAGTTAACCAATGATAAGGATTCAAATTTGGAGATCATTGAAAGAGCACCTATTGGGGTATTGACCATTAGGGAAACCCAGGAACAAACCCCTACAGATTAGTCCCAAGAAGTTGTAGAGCCTTTGAAGAACCTGCGATATGTATTCCCTAATAGTTTTTCTATCCCTGATCAACCATTTTTGAACATCCACCATCCTGATCCACCTTTATGTATCATTCACTCTCCTATTCCATCTGGCTGGGACATCCCCCATATCATTGATCTGGTCCAAGTGATATTCAATAGTTACTTTCTTAGGACTATATGGCATATGTTGGGAGCTAAATTAAGATTTACTGCCACTTACCTGAAGATGTGTGTGAGAGTCTTAGAAGTCATTTAAAGAGAATATTGGAAATTAGGAACTTTTGTTTCCTAGCCAACAATAAATTTCAGTCATTAGTTAATAAAGCCCATTTGAGCTTGCCTTTTGAGTTTGTTTTGTCATTTGGTGTCATCCATGCATAAGTCTGTCGAATCATATGCACAACAAAATAGGGATCTACATAAAGAGATTAGCAAGATAAGCAATGAGCTACAAGCATATAGCTGATTCTCATAGAAGGGCCAAAGAATTTCAAGTAGGGGACTTTGTGATGGTCAGGCTAAAACCCGAACAGTTTCCACCGGGAACTATGAAGAAACTCCATGCCCGTGGTGCAGGTTTTCAAAATAATAAAAAGAATAGGACCTAATGCTTATGTGCTAGACCTACCTCCTGACTTTGGCATTAGCTTTACTTTTAACATCTCAGATCTGGTAGGATACAAGAAGCCCACAATGATTCCCAGTGAGTTCCTAGAACCTGATCCATCCCTTGAGAGTGAACCAACCCCTGAGTGTCCACCAGCCACACTACCAAAGCGGGGAGAAAGAATTGAAATGATCATAGATGACAAGATTATCACTACTCGGAATAAAGATTACCAACGATACTTGGTCCATTGGCAAGGTAGACCTGATTCTGAAGATTCATGGATCACTCAAGAAGAACTACAGAGGATCAATCCAGATATATTAGAATACTACCAAAGCCTAAATGATCCATTCTCGTCAAGGCCGAGTTCTTTTCATCCGGGAAGAATTAATGAGGATATTGGCAAGAAGAAAAAACTACAAACTAACAATCTTTAGTTTTAGTCCAATCTTTTTTTTAGGTTCCCACAAATATATGAAGAAATCCAACCTTATGAAGCACCTCTTGAAGACTCCTAATTCCATTTGAAGGAAGCAAATATGAAGTGTTCAAGTCCATAAATAAAACTTGTGAAGACCCCTTCTTTTCCAAGTCCATGGGCCAGCCAAGATCATCTACATTGAAGCCCATCTTGGACCGGCCAAGCAATGAAGCATTCATCTACTTTGGAGTCTATTGAAAGACCAAACTTAAAAGGACATGTGGAAGGATTGGATGAAGACAAATGTTTCAAAGGAGATGGCGCCACATGGAGCTTCTAGGACTTTCTCTTGTTAGGATCAATTAGACTAGGAACTAATCATGTAATTAATTACCAACTAAATCCAAATTAGTTGGCTCCTTAACCTATCCATTATGGCTGCCCTTGTCCTATAAATAGGACCAAGGCCTCCTCTTGTAAAGCAATGAATGACTTGAGTTGAATGAAAGCTTACTTGTTTGTGTTCTCTTCCACTTTACCAAGTTATTTAGTTGTTCTTAGAATTTTGAGTGTTTCTTTTATGTTTGATTTGGAGTAATGAGTTTGATCTTGAATTTGAGTGAGTGCCTTGAGTTTGGAGGGCCAAAGCTCCATTTCCAAGTTTGTCTACATAAGATCCAAGTAGTCCAAGAAGAAGAGGAAGTGCTGCCCAAAAATTCCAGCAACTCTCTTCACTTCTCTTGTTGATTCTTTCCTTTTTTTTCCTTAATTTCTTTGAATTTTGACTTACCTTGACTCTTTGCAGGTTTTTCTTAGTGATTTGAAGATGAAGATGAAAGCTCCATGCCAAGGATCAAAGCTTCAATGGTGAATCCAAAAAGGAAGTGTAGATCTTGTCTCTAGCCTTCAATTTTTGAGTAATGATTGCTTCCCTTCCATTTAAGCTTTGATTTCTCTTCATTATTGGGAAAAGACCTTCTTGATCCTCAGATCTGAGGTTCTTAAAGGTAGCTTAGCCTAGTTTAAGGGTTTCTATGCCCTTAGATTCTCTCTTTTATTTTCTTGAAAGGAAGCTTGCACAAGGGTGTCAGATTTTCGGCTCACCTAGTTCCTAGCTCAAAATTCTTCATCCCTTCTACCCATGAATCCGGCCATATATAGAGCTCTAATGCTGATATGTTGTTTCTAGGTAAGTAGATTACATCTCCACACACCCATTTCATAAAATTCGTCCCCCATCACAATTCCTCCAATTACCTTGCTTCTTGCAATAGAAGCACTCTACCTTACAGTGATCAGCCTTCTTCCTTGTCTGACTAGGCCCGGTACTTTGCACCTTCTTGGATTTATTCTTTTTCTTTTTTTTTTCTTAAAGGGATGATGTCCTACCGCACTGCCTCCCACTAGGTTCACCAACCCTTTATTATGATGATGATCTTTCTCGTAGGTCTACAGTAAACCCAACAAACTGTGGTAGTTTACAACAAGCCTATTCAATCTATAGTGATCGAGAAAGTCCAAGTAGGAGAGAGGCAAGGAATTCAAAATCGCATCTTTTCCTAGCTACTCATGCAAGGGAAATCCGAGCTTGTCCAAATGCTCAATCAACTCGATCATGTACAGTACATGATCAGTGACTGATGCTTCATCATGAATCTGAGTGCTGAAAATTATATAGAAAATCCTCCACCGCTTAACATCATTAAGTATGCCAAAAGACTCCTTCAACTTTTGAAGGATCTCCTCTGGCTGGGCTTCCTCGAACCTACGACTAAACTCGTCATTCATCACCACCAATATAATACATCGTACCATAGTGAGATCAAAGATCCACTTTTTATAAGCATCCCTGACTGTAGTATGGGCATTGGCAGCAGGTTCCTCAGGTGCAGGATCCGATATCACATATAGGATCCTTTCATGCTCCAAAACTATTCTGAGTCTTCGATATCAGTTATCAAAGTTGGAACCTATAAGTTTATCATTATCAAGTAATGACTGGAGCAACAGACTGGTAGACATAATCTAAAAAGAAAAAACCTCAAAAAATATTAGTGTATATGAATTATTAACATCCTAAAGACATGGACTTTAGTCTAAAGGTTTCTCCCACTATTTTGTACAGACCGGTAGCCTCTACACTCCAATCCGAAGAATAACACTTACACCTTAGTAGGTACTAGAATCCAATAGATTACACATGAGCCCGACTATGGCCGGCCAACCTATGTGCATCTAAAGGTAGGTTCACAACCAATTACTTCTTTAAGCAATTTCTAGTAAATAATTTCAGCCCCAGGGTGCCAATCAATCAGCCTTTGGACCTCCAATTGAAGGTCCTAGTTAGGTCCAACCATTAACATGTCCAACTTCAATGCTTCTAACTAACGAATGATCAAGCCTAACTTTGACTGGCTAACTTGACCACTTGTTAAGATAGTTTCATTAAGCCATCATATTATTAATGGCAATTCCACCATCTTGATGACCATCCGATCTTTGGATCTGCCGATGATCACCCTACTAATGGACTCATTACCATCCACTTAATGAGAGGGTAAGACTAGGTTATACTATAACTTTGTCTTTTAAAGGACCTAATAATTTATAGGATTTAATTCATTGTGACACATTAAGAGAAGGCATGGACCTAATCAAGAAACGTCCCACTATCTCGTAGAGGGGTTCATGATCAATTGGTCCTTGGGCACCTAATAACCAGTCATGATTGATTAACCTTAGTTGACATGGGTTAACTCAAATCAATAAGTTATCCAATCAATTATGGTTAACTACATTGGCTAGGTAAGTGAGATCAAGGGATGGGTTGTGCCAAGTAAGCCTTTTGCCTTTGACACCAACCTTGAATTGGCCATGTAAGAGTTAGCCACAAAGAAACTTGATCAAGATGCCAGACTTACCTTAAATACCAATTGATTTACCAGACTCAATTGGACTAACCTAAAGACTCGGGCTCACCACGAAGTCAAAAATCAAGTCCATTTAGATGTGTGGACTGTTCAAACTAACTATTTGGAGTGATCTACAGAGAAGAGATGTAATACAATTTTGATTAGACTTATTCTCTATAAAATCTATTTCATCTAAACTTAGGTCTAACTCAATTAAGGACTTAATCATAGCTAACCCAATTAACCCAAGGTTATGATCATGTCTTAAGATTTTGAATCACATTCCTAAATCTCAAAAGGTTGTTAGACAACTTAATTCATAATTAAGTTTGTCAATTCTAATTGAAACATTTTCAATTAATCACTTATTATTTGAAATAATTTCAAATATGTGAAATAATTTTATAAAAATCAAAGATTTCATATCTACATGTTAAAGAATCATACAAATGAACCTGGCTTTGATACCACTATGAGGAAACATTATGCAGGCAATAGTCATGCAACTTTAATTTTCTTTTTAAAGTTGCATCGCAGCGAAAGACTAGATTAATCATATTAATCAACATATAATATTAGAATATTTCTAATATAGGCCTACAAACAGGATCATGTATGAATATTAATATGTAAATGAAAGAAAACGCAAGCACACAAAGTCATGCATCACATAGAATCATTCTATGTTTGATGTACATACTAAAGAACACTTCTTTGGAAAACTCACCAACAACTTTACCTTTAATCCGATGTGACACTCGTCGGGTTGATTAAAAGCGCACCAAAGAAGACGATCGCTCTAGAAGCTACACACGTGTCTGACCTCTAAAGATAATCCACATCGGAGTTCTTCCTTGACCTTCTTCCTTTGAAGTGCTTCACCGGAATGAAATGGCTTATGGACTCTACTTCTTCTACTTCTTTGCCGGGACATCCAGGACATGAAGAAGCACTATGGAGGATTTAGGAAGTGCACTTAAAAAACCTTTCCAAGACACTCTTCCTGAGCCTAGAACACTAGGTAGCACATACCTAAACCCAAACCATTCTTCTCCACACAAAGATTTAAACTCTTCTAGCCTTTTCCCTTTTTTTATAAAATTTTCCAGCAAACAACTTTCAGAATTCTCTCTTCTTCACATCCTCATTTAGCCCCCCAAATATAGAGGTAAGTGGGGAGAGAAGAAAATAAGAGAGTTACAAAATAAAGGGGGTTACATAAGTTATGGGATTACATAATTATGGGGGTTACAAAAAATTTAAGGCCATAGAAGTTACATCCTTTTAAATTTAGACTAAATTTTGAATTTAAATGCCAAATCAAAAATTGAATTTATAACTCTAATTTAAATCTAAAATTGGATGCAATGATTTATCCCAATTACATTGGACCTAACCCGAGCCCAAACTGAATCACATTTAGCTTGACCCAAATAAAATTGCTCAATCAAATTGAGTTAATCAAGCAATCACATTGCAACTAACCCTCCATATAATTACCAATATTTAGTAATTAAAATCTTTGTCACAACATTTGTAACATGATATGTCAATACTTGACAAATCATCAAATCCCTACAATTGAGTCGACTCATGACTCTAGTCGACTCCGAAATGTAAATGGATAATCAAATGGTCCAAAGTGTCCAAAAATTATTCCTAATCATTCAATAGCCATTAGGTCAATCAGAAATCCCTAAGGTGTGTGACCCTATAGGTTCGAACACTAAGCCAGTAGTACTAGAACACTTTCAATACCAGCCAAAGTTGCTATCTAGCAATAACACTCGGCATCCAAATAGGTCAAAGGTTGTAGAGCAACTATCAAGAATCAAATGGACATGATAATCATATAATACATTCCTTTAACCCTCAATACTCCAGATGACTTAGGATTTAACTGCCCAATCCTAGAATAGTCCATCATAATATGTCTCAAATTCAAAATCCTTGAAACAGCTTACAAGGACTACCTTGGCCAAGGTTTTATTCAATTGAGACATAATGAGTCATTCACTCCAAACTCTTTTAGAGAGATTAATCCCATCTTGATCTAGCCACTGCTATACAAGTACTTGACTGTACCCAGTAACCTTTCATCACTGGATTAGAAATCAGGGTAGTTCGGCACCTAAGCACAGTGAGTTGCTTGCAAGTTACCATGTTGATCTTATGTCAGAGGAACACTTAAATCCGTATCCTAATGCGAACTACTCTTTGCAGAAATGGTGTTCTACAGATGGCTCACTTCTAGTGAAGTGTTACACACAACACCTGCATTCCATACCAGTGTCTCCATACTTCTTGGTCAGGAGGACAACCAACGACTATGATATACAACGACCTACACTTCATACACTATCATCTTGTAATAATGTATCATTTGGTCACGAACCAATTTAAGAACTAGATGATATATCCTCTCTATATCACATCAAAGTAGTCCTAAGGACTTCATCATACAAGAGTTCATTATAAAAAGATGTAAAATGTGATGAATAGCTAGAATAAATATATTTTTTTAATATAATTCATATACAATTATAATAATAGTTCAACTGTCTACAAGCTAGATGATTGGCTTTGGGATACTTTTCCCAATAGATACACCTTTTCCTCCTATCCAGCCTTAAGAAAACCTTCAGTTTGCCTCATGTTGATCCTCTCCTCTAGGTTCCTATGTATAAAGTATATCTTCACATTCATTAGCTCCAATTCTTTGTTGTACTCAATTACAAGTGACAAGCACCTGAACTAAAGTATAGCACACAATAGGAGAGAAAATCTGTGTAGTCCACTTATTCCTTTTGTAAGTATCCCTTGGCTACTAACCTTGTCTTGTACCTCAATCCACCTTGCTCTAAAGGTGCCTTCTTTCTTGTGAACACCCACTTGGAGTCAATGGCCCAAGCACCTCTAGGTAGATCTACCAGCTACAATGTTGATTCTTCCCTAAGGATTCCATCTCCTCCATCATGCCATGCATCCATGATTTATGATCTGAACTCTTCATGGCCTCTCCATAGCTCTCTAGATCTTTATTATAAGTAATGAGATCATAGGAAATTGTCTCATCAATGCCAAAGCAATCTGGTTTGTAGATGGTATGCTTAAGCTTATATTGTACGACTCCCATTGGGCTATGTCCCAAGTTTGATGTATTTGGCTTAATCTGCACCTCCTCCTGGATAGATGGCTCTCCTCACTAGTCCTCCACATGTGTGCAAGTGTGCCTACCCAACTCCACCTAAAATGATATACATTTTGAGATATAAACTATAGGCACATCACTTGATTATGAAAGATGTCCAATGCTATCCTGTCTTGCTTTTTTGGCTTCATCTGCACCACTACCTCGCCAAGTTTCTCCTCTCATCAAAGATGACATTCTTATTTATGGTGGATCTCTTCAAATGAGGATCCTATAGTAGGTAGCCCTTTACTCCTTGTAGATATGTGATGAAGATCAGCTTTTGCAACTTCGGGTCTAATTTACTCCTTTCGATTGCCTCCACAAGTGCATAAGCTAGGTAGCCAAAGACCTTCAAGTGGCCAAGCTCTACCTTCTTTCCACTCTAGGCCTCCTAGATTTTCTTCAATGAGCTTATGATTAGGGGACCTGTTAATAAGAAAATAAGAAAATGTTATAGCATCACCCCAAAAAAACTTTGGAAGTGATGCTTGCAACCTCAAGCTCCTGGCCTTTTCTATGAGTGTTCGGTTCATCCTTTCCATGGCACCATTTTATTGAGGAGTCATCCTTGCTGTGTAATAGTGTTTGATCCCATTCTCCTCATAGTAACTTTTGAATTCAGTGCTTGTATACTCCCCTCCATTATCAGATCTTAGGTACTTAACTGGTTTTTCTGTCTCCTTTCCAACTTCAGCTCTCTAGGCTTTAAACCAGACAAACACCTCTGAATTTTTCTTGATTAGATAGACCTAGACCTTCCTTGAAAGGCAATCAATAAATGCCACAAGTACCTTGCCTTGTTTCTAGCTAAAACAGGGGTTGGTTCTCACACATATGAGTGAATCAACTCAAGCACTCGCTCGCTATGCTTGGTACTACTGGCAAAATCTAACTCTATGCTATTTACCATAGATGCAAGGCTCACATAGATCATTCCCCTCCTTTTTCAATGCTATAATCAATCCTCTTTTGCTTAATTTACTGATCCCTCTATCACTCATGTGAGTCATTCGATAGTGCCATAGATGATTAGCCAACTTTTCCTCCTGTGCTGTCGTAAGCACCTTTGTACTAGTTGTCACAACTAAACTCTCCATCATGTAGAGATTATTGCTTAATCTTCTACTTCTCATCACCACCAAAGCTCTCTTGGTAATCTTAAAACACCTGCTATACAGTTGGCTACTGAATGCATAACCCTACTTCTTCAAGTAGCCCAACGAAATTAGGTTTTTTTTAAACTTCGAGACATGTTTGACATTTGTAAGTATCCATATGACTCTACACATTCTCACCCTTATAGTGTCCATTCCAACAAACCTACAAGGATGATCATCCCCAAGGCTAACACTTCTTCTATTAGCTTTGATATAAGTTACAAACGAATCATGATGAGAAGTGTAGTGGTATGAGCATGTTGAATTAAGTATCTAGTCACTGTCATACTCCATGGACCCATCTGAAACCACCAGTAGACCATCCTTACTATCCTTAGATGAATTGGCACCCATGATGGCTTGAACTCCCTTGGAAATGCCCTTTCCCTTCTCCTTTTTCAGAAATGGACAATTCTTCTTAAAATGCCCTATTTCATGGCACTTGTAGCACCTCCAAGCTTTCTTCTGATCATGCCAAGACTTAGATCTACCCTTAGATTGTGGCAGCTCAAGCACCTTCATGTGGACTATTGGAAGTAGTAGCAAGGAGAGCACAACAATAAGGGATAGTAGCAAGGAGAAATCCTAGATGGACTAGGACTCATTTGGGGTGGCAGTAGCTTCTAAGTGCCAATCTATTTTAGTACTAAAAGCCACGGCACTCTAACTCCTAGTTTGGCTAGGACTCCTCCAACTTTGGGGGGTCATGAATGTGCCTTCTTGCTAGAATTTTGGGTAGCCACACAAGAGACCAAGGCATTTGTGACTCAGCACTAAGATGAGAAGGAGGGCCCTGCACATGAGAAAAGAAGGGAGGTTGGGGCACGTGGTTTCTTGGGCATGAAGGCCCCCTTTGGCAGTATGAAAGAGAGAGGGAGAGAGAGGGAGGGATTTAGGTTTGATGGGACATCAACAAGAAAAAAATATTTTTTAACTATTTCTCTTGATATTTTTTTGTAGCTAATATAGTGTACTTAGGATTAATGAGAACCTTGAAATGAAGCCCACCAAAACTTTAAAGACAAAGACCAATTCATGAGCCGACTCATGAAAGAAGGCCACCAGTCCCTTGAGTCAACTCAATCCAGATCAAGACCAACTTAAAGCATGCCCAAGTCAAAGCCCAAGCAAGTCAAGATACCACCTTTTGAAGCTAATGATGCCACCTCTTAGAAAACCATTTTATTCTTCACATGGGATACATTTCGGGATTCATGAGAAACAACACATCAAGCATTTTGAGGGGAAGATGGGACCACTCCTCACTCACCCAACAACCCCCCAACCAACTGCCATGTGGGATGCCACATCACATGACATCTAGGGCTCCGCATCAGCAATTAGAAGCCATGTCAAAGCCACCTAGGTGCCACATAGCAAGTTGTTACAACCTCTTACCTAGAAGTTGTTTCTTGTTGTAACTATGTAACCAAAGGAGTTGGATTTAACTATAAATGGTTAACTAACCTAACTCCACCTCCCCTCCTCACTTTGACCGACCTCTAAGGCTATAAATAGGGTCCAAGGATCCCCTTGTAAGGCATTCCATGTATGAAATATTTTGAGAATTAATGAAGGTTTTCTTCTTGTTGAATTCTATCTTGAGTTCTTGTATTGAGTGATTTAGTTCTTCTAGTTGGAGTGATTTAGTCCTTTAAGTGGGAGTGTTTAAATTCGTGTGTGAGAAGGGAGTGAGAGGTCCTTTGAGTGTGTGTTAGAGAGTGATTGCTGCTTTGATGATTGAAGGGTGTGATGCCATTATTGAGTGCTCCAAGTTCCGAGCCGCCGGCCTTGTTTCTTTCCATTTCTCTCTTGTTTCCATTCCAACCTCAATTCCCCTTCCATGTCTAATTCCAAGTTTGTTTGCAGGTTCTCTCAAGTTCCCATATCCAAGAGGATGGTCTCCATGCCATTGATCAAGGGAAAGGTAAGTCTCAAAGAAGAGAGTGATCATCTTGCCTTCTAGTCCTCAAATCATGAGTGTTGAGAGCTTCTTCTTCCATCAAATATTTTAGCCATCATTGTTGGTAGGAAAACTCTTTCTAATCTTCATTAGATCTGATCATTTGAAGGTTAACTTGTCCTAGTAGTGATGGTTTCCTTGCCATGAAGATCCTAATCTTTATTTTAAACTAGATCTATATTACGGGTATTATAACTTAGATCAATTAGTCTCCTTATGAAGATTCTTTTCTTGGATTAATTTAGATAATTTATTTGATAATTAATTACTCAAGTTTTCTTGCTGGTTAGCTTGCTAAAACTTTCCATTCATCATTTTATTTTCGTCCCCCATCTATTTTTGGGTATTAGAGCTTTAGGTTCTACTATGTCAAGTTGCTGAAATTGTGTTCCCTTTGTGTTGCTTGCCTTCAAGTCCAAAATTCAAAGCCAAAAATTTGAGATTTAAATATTAAGATTTGAGATCTAGAATCTTAACTCTAAGATATGAAAGTTTCAATTTTAATTTTAATTTTTTGGAGATTTTAAAATTTAAATTTTGAATTTTGAATCTAGTCAATTGGAGGTTTGCTAATTGCTGAAATTTCTGTACTAGTACCAATCCGAGTTTTCCATGAGTTTTAGTATTTTTTTCAAAAGGTAAGAAAATCCAAAAAAATTTTTTGATGCACTTTAGGATGTTAGTATCTAATATCTAAAATTTTTAAAAAAAACATTTTCTTCTAATTTTTAGTTTAATTTTCGTCACTTTAAGCTGCTGCTTTAACTATTTCACAGCTTGTTTCAATTATAGTTTCCCTTCATTTAGTTGTTCCATTAAATTTTAAAAAATTTCAAAAAAAAAATTTGTCTGAATTTTAGATTTTGATCTGAGATCTCCACTCATTAAAATTCGAATTCTGGAATTTTTTTGAATTTAATTTCGAATTTTGGATGTTAGATAGTTAAGGGTTTGTTGGCTAGAAACTTCTTGTAACTACTTTTACAACAAGCTTTCAAATTTGAATTTCCTAACCAAAATTCGAGAATTAAAACTCAAATTCCAAATTCTGGAGCTAGAGATCTAACAATTCAAATTTAAATTTTAAATTTTTTAAAATTTTAAAAATTATAATTTCAAATTTTAAAAATAGTTAGTTGAAAGCTGTTCCCTACTAAAATTTTCTTGTCACAACTTTTACAACATGCTTTTAAAACGAATTTCTTAACTAAATTTCGGGAACTAAAATTCAAAATTTGGAATCTGAAATCTTCACTGAGAGATTTAACAATTTAAATTTAAATTTTATTTTTTAAAAAATTTTAAAATTTTAATTTCAAAATTTTAAAACTAGCTAGTTAGAAGTTGTTAGTGGCTGAAATTTTTCTTACAACAACATGTACTAACTATATTTCAAAATTTAAATTTTAAAGTTTGAGTTTTAAAATGAAGATTTCTAGGTCAAATTTTTAATTTAATTTTTGAATTTTTGAAACTTTGAAATTCGGGTTTGACTCATATGTTTGTTCTAATCTATATATCTTGTTAGCTAGTTGATTGTTTGTGCATCCATTTTAAAATCATTTTAAGGACATTCAATCATAACATAAGGGAAGGAGGTCATTACCTTTTCTTGGTTCAAAACAACCACCCACATTTGCATTGACCTAGGCCATAATTGAAATCGAGTAGGAACCTAAAACCAGGGACACCCACAAGTCAGGTTCAAGTGCAAGGTAAGACAAAGTATTATTTGAGTTTGTACTTATTCCTTGAAATTGGTGTCTAAGGCTAAAGGTCAAATGGCAAACACCTTAAGCAGACTTGTGATTTTTAATTAGGACCTCGTGAAAGTGAGGGGAGCCTCCCACAACCCGACCTCTTACCTGGCTAATGGACAGGATAATTACATTCTTAAGTAGTACCTAGTTAAGTCTTGTATTCTTGAACTCTAGGTCTAGGAGCCCTAAAATTAGGTCTTGTTTGCTTGACCATTGTATTGCTTACCCTTGTACTGTGTCCTATAAGCAAAGTCCCACCTTCAGTCTGGTTTATCCATGGACCTCAATCTTGAATTCTTTATGAGGACCATGACTGAAAATTTTGATACCCTAACTAAACAATTAGGATCAATGAACAAAGAGTTAGGACAAATGGATAATCAAATCGAGAACCATACTAAGCCCAAATCACCTAGTCCACCTCTCCTTGGTCCAAGAGCCCAATGTTATGATCTCACCCTTGAGTACAATCCTAGATACCCTTGCCTAGACTTTGTAGATCAGGAGGAGAGAATCTTTAGGATAATTCGATCCTATTCACCCACTTTTGATAGAAACTCTGAGGTGTATGTCGATTGGGAGAAGAAAATGGATCAATATTTTGAGTTTTATGAAATGTCGAAAGTAGGAAGTATCAATTTCCAAATAAAAGTTAATCCAACATGCTAAAACATATTGGGGAGAAGTTGAGCATAAAAATTATTATAGTGGGGATAAAATAATTACTTGGAGAGATATGAAGAGTAAACTAAGAGTAAAGTACCTAGGAAGATATTATGAGCAAAGACTTTTAGACCAACGGTATAGATTGAGACATGATAATGCAACTATATCGAGTATATTGCTAAATTCAATGAGTTTGTCAAGAGATGTAGCACAGCCGAATCTGAGGCAATGATCATATTTAGATTTTGAGCTGGTCTACGTAAAGACATCCAGTGAGAATTATTTCAATGGGAAATTCACTATCTAGAAGATTCTTATCAAATTGCTAGGGAATTTGATACATATCAGAAGGAACTCTTGATCAATCAACCTAAGTCCAATAGGAATTATACATCCGGACATAGGCCAAATTCTAACCAAATTCCTTCAAGCAAGCCAACTCCTATCATCCCAGTAATTAGTAAGGAAGAAATCATTGAACCCATTAAAGAGCCTAAAGTGGAAATATATAAAGCTCTGCCAAGTTTAATTGATGAATATGAAGAAGAAGAGGCTGAACCCACTGAGAATTTAGAGGAAAGATCTCCTGAACCTATTGAAAAATTTAAAGATGAAATAGAATCAAAATCTTGTCCAAATGAAGGGATAAAAAGAGAAGATCCTAAACTCATTGAAGAACTTAAGGAAGAAGTTTATGAAGCTGGGTCTAACCTTATGGATGAGTATGAACAAGAATAATTGCTTGAAGATAAAATAATTATCCAGCCTAAAAAAATCAACAACGGGAATAATCAACTTGAAGAAAATGAAGTCCAAGGACAAAGCCATGAAGAACAATTCGAGGAGATAATAGAGGACCCGGAATTAATCAATGTTAAAGATTTAAATCTAGAGATTAATGAAGGATCACCTAATGGGGTATTGACCATCAGAGAAAATCTAGAACCAATTCCAAAGGAACAACCCCAACAAATTGTAGAACCTGCAAAAGAATTTAACATGTGGATTGGAAGTGAAGAGATGGTAGGAATTGAAAGATGGAAATGGAAGAGATGGAAGATGGAAATTGTAATCCCTGATAATTGCCCTGAGCCTGATTCACCACTACGTTACATGCACTCTCCTATTCCATCGAGTTGGGACATCCACCATACCATTGATCTGGTCCAAGTAATATTCAATAATTACTTTTTTAAGACTTTATGGCATATGTTAGGAACTAAATTAAGATTCACTGCCACTTACCCGAAGTTGTGTGCCAGAGTCTTCAAAGTCATTTAGGGAAATATTGGAAATTAGGAACCTTGTTTCCTAGCCCAACAATAAAGTTTAGTCCATAGAAAATAAAGTCCATTTGAGCTTATTTTGTTTTTATTTATCTTTTACCATTTAGTATCATTTGTTTTTGTCTCTTGTCATTTGGTGTCCCATGCATAAATATCTATGATTACGAAAGTCATATTCTTAGCATGATTAGTAAGACAAATTTTGAGCAATGAAATTAACAAGCATATGGCTAAATTTTGTAAAAAAAGCCAAAGAATTTTAGGAATGAGACTATGTTTTGATTAAGCTCAAAATGATTATATGCCCGCGGTGTAGGTCATTTTCAAAATAGTAAGGAAAATTGGATCCAATATATGCTAGATATACCATCCGACTTTGGTATCAGTTCCACTTTCAACATTTCAGATCTAATAGAGTACAAGGAACTGACAATGATACCTAGTGAGCCAATCGAGCCTGATTCTACCTTTGAGAGTGAGCCAACTCTTGAGTGTCCACCAGCCATATTTCCAAAGCGGCGAGATAGGATTGAGCGATTATTAGATGACAAGATTATCACTACTTGAAACAAAGACTATCAGTGCTACTTGGTTCATTGGCAAGGATATCTTGATTCTGAAGACTCATGGATAACTCGAGAGGACCTACAAAGATCAATCCCGACCTACTAGAGTATTACCAAAGTCAGACTGATTCCTACTCGACAGAGTCGAGCTCTTTTCCACCCCAGGAGAACTGATGGGACATCAACAAGAAAAAAATATTTTTCAACTAATTCTTTTGATATCTTTTTGTAGCTAATATAATGTACTTAGTATTAATGAGAACCTTGGAATGAAGCCTACCAAACCTTTGAAGACAAAGACCAATTCATGAGCCGACTCATGAAAGAAGGCCACCAGTCCCTTGAATCAACACAATCCAGATCAAGACCAACTTCAAGCATGCCCAAGTCAAAGCCCAAGCAAGTCAAGATACCACCTTTTGAAGCCCATGATGTCACCTCTTAGAAGCCCATTTTATTCTTTACATGGGACATATTTTGGGAGATATGAGAAACAACACATCAAGCATTTTGAGGGGAAGCATGGGACCACTCCTCACTCACCCAACAACCTCCCAACGAACTTGCCATTTGGGATGCCACATCACATGACACCTAGGGCTCTACATCAGTAATTAGAAGCCATGTTAAAGCCACCTAGGTGCCACATAGCAAGTTGTTACAACCTCTTACTTAGAAGTTGTTTCTTGTTGCAACTATGTAACCAAAGGAATTGGATTTAACTAGAAATAGTTAACTAACCTAACTCCATCTCCCCTCCTCACTTTGGATGACCTCTAAGGCTATAAATAGGATCCAAGGCTCCCCTTGTAAGGCATTCCATGTATAAAATATTTTGAGAATTAATGAGGGTTTTCTTCTTGTTGAGTTCTATCTTGAGTTCTTGTATTTAGTGATTTAGTTCTTCCAGTTAGAGTGATTTAGTCCTTTAAGTGGGAGTATTTAAATTCGTATTTGAGAAGGGAGTGAGAGGTCCTTTGAGTGTGTGTTGGAGAGTGATTGCTGCTTTGAAGATTGAAGAGTGTGACACCATTATTGAGTGCTCCAAGTTCAAGCCCCAAGTTCCAAGCCTCCGGCCTTATTTCTTTCCATCTTTCTCTGGTTTCCATTCCAATCTCAATTCCCCTTCCATGTCTAATTCCAAGTTTGTTTGCAAGTTCTCTCAAGTTTCCACGTCCAAGAGGAAGGTCTTCATGCCATTGATCAAGGGCAAGGTAAGTCCCAAAGAAGAGAGTGATCATCTTGCATTCTAGTCCTCAAATCCATGAGTGTTGAGAGCTTCTTCTTCCATCAAATATTTTAGCCATCATTGTTGGTAGGAAAACTCTTCCTAAGCTTCATTAGATCTGATCATTTGAAGGTTAACTTGCCCTAGTAGTGATGTTTTCCTTGCCATGAGAATCCTAATCTTTATTTTGAACTAGATCTACATTATGGGTATTGTAACTTAGATCAATTAGTCTCCTTATGAAGATTCTTTTCTTAGATTAATTTAGATCATTTATTTGATAATTAATTGCTCAAGTTTGCTTGCTGGTTAGCTTACTAAAACTCTCCATTTATCATTTTATTTTCGTACCCCATCAATTTTTATGGAAAAAAAAGTTACAATTGATTTTGGCAACTTTAAAGTTACATGATGTGCTTATTTATGCACAAAAGGCTCTCCTAAACCAAATAGGAATAAGAAACATAAATCAGGTCCTATCTCAAACAACTTCCAAGGCTAATATAATATGATTGCACTCAATCTAAGCTTATGAACATCTATGATGTGACATACTCTTACACCTTTGGATCCAAACTAGGTCTAAACCTGGATTAGTCCTCTCGAGATCCAAATCCTTAGGGCTTCGAGCCCTCAAGGCCCTAATCTTTGGGCCTCAAGATCGTGGAGGGCCAAACCTCCACCTTAGGACCAAAGTTGTCTAACTCTTTGACCTAAATTGGTCCTACACTCTTGAAGCCAATGCCATGGCTCTTCTCTTAGCCTTCAAGGCTTGGGAGCACCACATTTGCTCTTACAATTTCCACCTTGGCACCTCCAACCTTGGCAAACTCCATGTGATCTATTTGCACCAACCTACTACCACCGGGTACCCTAATAGTTCCTTGTGCAAACCATATTGAAATGCCGTGCCCTTTACCCTCGGAGCTTCCTTAGAGGATATTGAGACATCCATCTCAACCTAGGCTAGAGGTTCTTCCTTGCATTTGGGCACTATCTTGCATCCTATAGATTCCTTCCTCCTTTGCACCTATACCATTCATCGTTTTAACTTCTCCTGGAGGGACTGCAGCTCACCTATCCTGGCTCATATCCATCTATCTCTACCTTGGCTTACTCAACCTCCTCATAGGTATCAGGGCTCCCTATCACTACAATCAATGCATATGACACTATCTCCTTAAGGCCACACCTCTTTAGTACCCACACATCTTGTATCAACCTATGCAGTGTATCACCACCACTAGGGCTAGAACCTACTCCTTTCCTTGCACCCATCAACCTTGCACCTATGCCAAACCTCCCTCCATATGAGAAGGCACCTTTGGATGGTTCTCCACTTGAATATCAACTCCTCTTCATGCTTCTACAAAACGTAAAATTAAAATAGAAGTCAACTATCCAATGATGCGTTATTAAACCTTTGGTTGCTTTTCCACCATTATTGTTGCCATTTCGGATTTCGTAGACATCTTGGGCTAGTCCAAAACTACCAAGAGGATGTCCTCCTCCTCTAAATCAATAGTGATACTCAAGTAATTGGACCCTTCACTTTCTTCCTTGCACTTTTTCCAAAGTGGATAGCTCTACTTAAAGTGCCCTGCTTCATTACACTTGAAGCACATTATCTCCTTGCCTCCTTTTTGGGACTTGGACTGTCCCCTTTCCTTACTGCTATCCTTCCCTCTCCTGGGCTCTCCCTTACAATGAAGACCTTCTAGGAAGCACCATTCTTTGTCATATGTTCTTTTGCTTATTGGACCCGAGTATTAATACTATCTCCTCATAATGTAGCATCTCCTTACTGTATAGTAGAGCCATCACCAACAAATTAAAGCTATTGGGCATCAAGCATAGCAATAGCAAGCTCTTGTCCTTCTCTTCTATCTACACCCTAAGGCTCGGCAAGTCCTTGCTTATCTGGTCGAACCACTGAATGTGCCTAACTACATCCCCACCTTCTTGCATCAAAAGGTTATGTATAGTTACTTCTTCAGCATCAATTTGTTGCATATATTTTTTCCTATATACATGGTGTGCAACCTCAACTACAACCTCTTGGATGTCCTTTTGTCTAACACATCATACAAAATCTCATCTACCAAATAGACCCTAAAAGTTAAGCAAGCCCTATCAACCTCCACTTCGTTCAACCTTTCCTCCAAGGCCAGATCCAATCCAAGTTGGATCGACAAATCCTCCTCCCTCACCTTCCAAATATAGAAGTTTTCCTTTTTATCAAATCTCTCAAACTTTACCTTCAACCTACTGGTCATGGTGGCACCAAACATAACCACAAACAAACTACAAGGTAAAATTGAAAGAATACCTTGGAACATGGTGTGCAGATTTTTGTAAGACATCCCCTTCCTTTCCATGCTCAACCAGACTCAATACCTCTTGTAGGATCTCAAGGACATTCATGTAGACAACTAGAAGTAGTAGCAGGGAGAGCATAATAGCAGGGACAATAGCAAGAAGGAATCCTAGATGGACTAGTACTCCTTTTGGATGGCAATAACTTCCAAGTGCCAATCTATTTTAGTGCTAAAAATCCTAGCAGTCCAACTTCTAGTTCAACTAGGAATCCTCCAACTTTGGGGAGTCTTGAATGCACCTTCTTGCTAGAGTTTTGGGTGGCCACACAAGAGACCAAGGCATGAAGGAGAGAGAGCCTAGGTGCTTGGAACTCTCTAGCACTAAGATGAGAAGGAGGGCTGCACACATGAGAAAAGAAATGAGGTCGGGGCACATGACTTCTTGGGCATGAAGGCCCTCTTTGGTAAGGTGAAGGAGAGAGGGAGAGATTTAAGTCATAGGGAGAAAAGAGTTACAATTGATTCCTACTACTTTAGAGTTATGTGGTGTACCTATTTATACACAAAAGGCTCTCCTAAACTAAATAGGAATAGGAAACATAAATCAAATCCTAACTCAAACAACTACCAAGGCTAACCCAATATGATTGCACTCAATCCAAGCCCATGTACACCAATGACTTGACATGCTCTCATCCCCTTGGGCCTAAACCTAGATTAGCCCTCTCAAGATCCAAATCCCTTGGGCCCTGAGCCCTCAAGGCCTTAATGTCCAGGCCTCTAGATCATGGAGGGCTAAACTATATACTAGGATCAAACCAGTCCTAATCCTCAGACCTAAACATGTTCTAGACTTTTGAAGTAGTGCCATGGCTCCTCTCCTTGTCTTCCAAAGCTTGGGAGCACAATATCTGCATCTACATGGACTTGTCTCTAACCCTCTCCCTCGGTCTTCCATGCCTCTAATGTTAGATGTATGCCCTAGAAGCCAATATGGCAGACATATTTCTTTCTAGGATATGATTCTATATTTAATATTCTGAACTAGGCTATTTTAATCCATACATGTTGTATCCATTTATTGTTCAAGAGGTTAATAAACAATGACACATATTTTTAAGAGTTGAAAATTTAAGACATGTCATTCTAGGTTGACTCCTTAATGATATATTAGTTTTGGTCAAGTCAAAAAAACAAATGATAAACAAATTGGAAATTATGGGCAACCATGGGTTTTTTGCTTATTGACTACTGAGTCATTTTTAATTTGTGAATCATCTTGAAGATTGTTGACTAAGCCACCTTTTTGTGACACAAAGTTTGTGGGTGAGACCACGATATTATTGCTTAGGTACACATTCATGTGTGCAGTGCATTTGACATCCTGACATTCCTTAAGATTCTTCGATGAGATTAAGAAAGTAAATATCTTAGAGAAGAATTCTAAAGTTATCTCAAGTTGCTCGGCATAGTCTTATAATAGAGTCCTCTTACATCTCAAGCTCAATGGAGTGTCTAAGCGGAGTGATTGAACCTTATTAGTATGGTTCAATCCATTATGGCAATCACAAATTTATCATTAAGGATATGATTACATAACTCAGCTTATCTATTTAATTAGGTTCATTCTAAATCTGTTCTTACCACTTGTATATGAGTTATAGTATGATGAGAAGGTGATTCAACCTATGTCAAACAACTATAGGTGGATAACCTAGAGATTAGGTCATTGATGGCCTATATCCTAAAGAGTTGTTAGGAGACTACTTTTTAATAGATCACAAGTTGTTGTAACCCAATACCTATATTCATGGTTAAATAGTTTAATCAAAATATAGTAGTGGAAGTGTTGCCCAGTAAGCAACCCAAGAGGGGGGGTGAATTAGGTCTCTAAAAATTATTTATTTGATGTAATGCAATCCAATTCAACAATTAAACAAGGTACTAAGAATTCAAATGTAATGCTCTTAAGTAAAAGTGCAGCGGAAATAAAGAGCAATGAATGAAAAGTAAGTAGAGAGCAATCAACAACAAAGACCAAGAAATATAGTGGTTCGGTGCTATCCAATGCACCTACATCCACTCCCAAAGATCCCCTTGGGAATTCACTATAATCATACTGATTACAGTTGATTAGTTTTCCGGGCTCACTAATCAAAAACCCAACTTATTTTCACAAGGTCAACAAGTCAAAACCTCACTTGGTTTTACGGGCTAACCAAGAATCTAAATGATTTTAAGGCTCACCACCAACCTTCCTTGGTTTTTCGGGCTAACCAAAAACCTAATTGATTTTCAAAGGCTCACCAATAACCTTCCTTGGTTTTATAATAGGCTAACCGAGAACCCTTACAAAAAATAAAGTTAGAATTAGAGAAACAATATAAGCTTTCTAATAAAAAGCAGGTATCTCTTTGAAGCTCGATGCAGTGGTACTTTTGAACTTGTTGAAGCCTCTTGAATGCTGAAGAATGGTTGATCTTTAATACTCTTGAAGGCTCTTCAATGCTTGGAGGCTTGCTTTTGTTTGAGAGTGGTTGAATCTTAAAAAAATAGGAGTGAATGCTTTTTTTTCTTCTCTCTTGAATGCTTCTATTTCATTCTCATGAATAATGTTCAATAATCATTCTTTTGATTTGATTTGGAGCATATAAATACCTTTCCAAGGCCTCAAATCCATTTTCTAGCCGTTAGACTTAGAAAACTAGCCATTGAAGGGCAAAAGGGTCAAGTTCTGCATTTAAAAAACTACCCTTACTATTTCTAGAACTCCATGTGTCGACACTTCAGGCTATGAGTCGATACATCAAGTTGACACTTGAACTTCATGAGTCAACGCCCAGTTCAAAAATCTTCAATTTGGTTCTTTGGAAATTTCATATGTGTCGACACTTCCTCAGGTGAGTCGACACTTTGAGTCAACACTTTGCTTCCATGTGTCGACACTTCTGCAATTCTTCATTTTCAGCAAGTTCTGTGGCTTGAAAATCTCAGGCAATGAGCTGATCCATGTGTCGACACTTCAGGTCCATGTGTTGACACTTCAGCCATGCTATCTGAAACATTCTTTACGTACCGGCTTGAGTTGACACTTCACTTCCATATGTCGACACTTGGTGTCATGTGTCAATACTTTGAGTCGACACCTCACTGAAATCTTCATAAAAATGTCTGAACTTGTACTAAAACAGATTTATGTTTCACTCAATTAACCATTCAAGCAAACTTTATTTGTCCAAGTCTTCTTTGAGCAGATCTTTTCATCTAAATTTGGCTTTCTTCAATCAAACAAACTTCTTCAAATTTGTAAATACCTTTTTCTATAAAAATATACTTCAAGGAGATCATTAGTACTCAACTTATACTTAACCATTTTGCTTATCATCAAAATCAATAACGGATTCAACAATCTCCCCCTTTTTGATAATGACAAAACCTTTAAGTATAAATTGCATATAAAGCATTTAAAAGAATTCATCAAGGTGCATAGAGCTAAATGCATTAAGTGTATCAAGGTAATTTGCAATAATGATATGATATATCAGAACAAAAGTGATATCATGATTAAGAATGTCAGAGATTATTATAATGAATAAGAGTACCAGAACTTTGGGATATATAAGACATAAACACATGTATTGTGATACTCTACAAGAAAACATGTTTTAGGAGAGACAAAAATTTAGCAATAAAACAAGGCTCCCCCTGAATTGATGATCCATAAAATAGTTTGTAAATATCTTGTCAAACATTTAAAGAAGGGATTTAAGATCAAATTCAATTCAAAAAGGATTTTCAATATAAACATAGTATTGCTCCCCCTTACTTAAGGAATTTGTAAATACTTTCTAATTCAAGTTTTCAAAATAAATTTTCAAATACTTTTATCACATTTATACTTTAATCTTACTACTCCCCTTTTTGTTATCACTAAAAAGGTAGGAAGATAAATAGTCAATACATTCAAGATGTACCATTGAAGTACAATATAAAAGTTCATTCATTCATTCATAAAGACAATGAAATACCAATGAAATTTGAACCACTTCATTCATTTAAGATCACAAACATGAAGTACAACATGATATTTCACTTCAAGTTAGAATTTGTACAACAAAGAAATATACAAAAGATGCATAAAAGCAAACTATCTAAGAAATACATAGATATCATAATCCTCATCCACATCATCATCATCAGAAGACGATCCGATCTCAATCAATCATGTATCAGTAAAAGATCGAGCTTGAGGCTACATCGTTCGGAGATCTCGGAGTCGGGTCCTGGTTGGTCGTGGAGGGGTACGATGACCACATCCTCTACATCGAGCATACGTTCGACCTCTAGCTGGAGCGGTAGAGGTGGAAGCAATATCCTCTGCAGGAATAGAACAAATCGGGTCGACAGTCTCTGCGACTGTCGGAAGTGGTGTACGATCAAAGGAAGGACCAGAGTCAAGATACTGAAAACCAGGTGTGTAAAAACCAAGCCCTCGAATAATTAAGAATGTATGAATGGTAGGAGTATCAACAGATGGTGTATCAAAAATAGGCGTATCAGCTGATGATATGATAGGTGTATCAAAGGTAGATGTATCAGCTGAAAGATTAATGGGTAGGTCTGTAATCGGCGAATCAATGATAGGAGTGTCAATCATGGGTGTATCAACAATGGGTTAATCAATAACCGGTGAATGAACAACAGGAGAATCAATAACTGGTGAAAGTATAGGAATCAGAATATGATCAACTGATCTGGAAGGAGGAGAAGATAGGACTGGAGTCTGGTTAGGTGAACTAGAAAGGTCATGAGTAAGACTCCTAGGCATGTCTACCATCACCTCTGCCACTGGCTCTGAAATCAGATCTGGAAAATTGAATCCATCAGAGTCAGTCTCCTCATCATCTCCATCATCATCAACATCAACAACTGGAGCAGGAGTAGGTGGAGCTGCATCAGAAGAGCTAGAGTACTCACTGAAGGTCTAGACAGTGCGATCAGTATAGTTGAGATGCCATCACTCAGTCCACTATGCATTTCTCTGGTCTCAGCTATGAAGCAGTCAAGATGCTGTCTCATGATCAGAATGTCTATCTCAATGCATCTGACTCTGTCCAATAAGTTATTTGAAACAGCTTGAGTCTCCATCTGAATAGGCTGAGGCTGTGCTGAAGTAGTAGGCTCGGACTGAGATGCAGCCTCTGGCTGT
This sequence comes from Areca catechu, assembly GCA_021397845.1. NCBI lineage: Eukaryota > Viridiplantae > Streptophyta > Magnoliopsida > Arecales > Arecaceae > Areca > Areca catechu. The sequence continues at coordinate 102,834,353 of CM038039.1, read as the reverse complement.
GCTGCTATCTCGGGCTAACTCTCGGTAGGTCCTGCCTCGCCGGAGAGGATGTGCTCCTCCTCTGTAGCATCATCATCATTAGCTCTATCCTCGGCCTGACCAGATACTCTCTATCTCCAGTGGCCTCGGAACAGATGATAACCCATCCTGTGTAATGACCTGAGTCATACACATTAGTATGAAGTAGCATGCGGAAGGGCTCGTCCTCAAAGCTGACACTGTACTCTTTGAATAATAAAGTCAACCCCATCCTATAGGGTAGGCAGAGTCACTGACTCATCGACGCCTCCATCATCTGGTGAACCATGAGCACGGGAAGGCAGATGGGTGTGCGTTGAACTAATGAGACCATCACAAGCAACTCTCGCTCAGTGATGTAATCGAAGCATCCGGTCTTTGGCAGAAGTATCCGGGAGATAATATGGTGCAATAATCTCATCTCTGCTGACAGATGGGATGCAGGTGCGGTGGCTCCCTCAAGCAAAATATCAGAATCAAAGATACACTAGAGACCAGTCACTTTATCCATCAGGCTGTCCACCACTGATCCAGTCATCAAAATGTCCCATACTCTACTCAATATCTCTGAGGTAACTGGGATATCCTGGCCTCTCACCTGAGCCATCCAACCATCAGACCCACGGGCGAGTAATCCATAAAATGCTCGAATAAGCCCTGGGTAAAATCTCTCGCTCAGTGAGCAAAATGATGTCAAACCAGCTTCTCAAATCCACTATCTGATCCTAAAGTGCTTTTGGTTGACAAAATTGAAGTCTACTCGTCATCCCCCGACGACGATCTTCGAACTCATATGGCTAGAAGCCACAAAAAGAGGTCATGTAGGCGGATCTGGAGCTCTAGCCTCGTGTCTGGCCTTCGTTCATCGTTCTTCCTTCTGATTGGACTAACGAGGGCGATGGACAACTTGCTTTCGGGGTCCCACTGCTCAGAATAAGAAATTGGACAAGTTTGGGATGAAAACCTAGGGTTTCTAGAGCTTAAAATGCAAAAGGAAGCCGAAATATAGCAAAATACATACAACCAAGTGCTCCAAACAAAGAATCAAAGGATTTAAATCACGAAATAGAGGGAAAGAGGAGTGAGGAATACCTTAGGTCATGTGTCGGCTCGAGAGAGAAGATAAAATGGGAAAAAGAATGCTTCTGAAAGCCCTTATTCTCGGTCTGCTGCCATTCATGTGTTGACTCACGAATGTGTCGACACATCGACTTAAAAATCGAAAAAATATGAGAAGAGAGGGTTGATCAAAATCACTAGAAATATAATTAAATTCACTGAAATTCAACCCAATTAATAATGATTGATTATGATTGATGTCAAATATGATTGATTTGAGTCAAAGATAGGAAAAATTTAGTTAAAAGGATTAATGATCCCAAGCTCTCATCTAATCATATAAAATCGATCTTCAAGAAGAGGTTTAGTTAAAATATCAGCTAATTGAAATTCAGTACTAATAAATTCAATCACAATATTATTATTTTCAACATGATGTCTAATTTTAATATGTATACTCCTAGAATGTTGAACAAGATTTTTAGTCAAGCAGATAGCACTGGTATTATCACATTTTATAGGTGTATTAGTCAACTTGATTTTAAAATCTTCAAGTTGTTACTTAATTCACAAGATTTGAGCACAACAACTTCCTGCTATAATATACTCAGCCTCAACTATGGATAGTGCAACTGAAGTTTGTTTCTTGCTAAACCAGGAGATTAAGTTAACTCCAAGAAACTGGCAAGTACCACTAGTACTCTTTCTATCCAATTTACAGCCAGCAAAATCAGCATCAGAACATCCAATTAATTCAGCAGATGAATCTCTAGAATATCATAAACCAATATCAACGGTACCAGATAGATATCTAATAATGTGCTTAACAGCCATCAGATGTGATTCTTTAGGTTCAGACTGATATCTAGCACATATGCATACACTGAACATTATATCTAGTCTACTAGCAGTTAAGTACAATAAAGAGCCAATCATATCTCTGTATAACTTTTGATCTACCGATTTACCATGCTCATCCTTATCAAGTCTACAAGAGGGGCTCATAGGCGTACTTATTGATTTAGTAGTCTCCATCCCAAACTTCTTTATAATCACTCTTGTATACTTAGCTTGGTTGATGAAGATACCATCTTTTGTTTGCTTGATCTAGAGTCCGAGAAAAAAACTGAGTTCTCCCATCATGCTCATCTCGAACACACACTGCATTAGCTTAGCAAACTCTTGAAAAAGAATTTCATTAGTAGCATCGAAAATGATATCATCAACATATATTTGTACTACTAATAAATCACTATCTTTCCTTTTCAAAAATAATGTTTTATTAACATGGCCTCTAAAAAACTCATTTTCAATTAAAAATTTGTTGAGTCTCTCATACCAGGCTCGAGGTGCTTGCTTTAATCCATAAAGTGCTTTATGTAATTTAAAAACATGATCAGGATGTTCATGATTTTCAAATCCAGGTACTTGTTCAATAAAAACCTTTTCTATTATAAAACCATTTAGAAAAGCATTCTTAACATCCATTTGAAATAGTTTAAAATTCATAAAACAAGTAAATGCTAATAATAGTCTAATTGCTTCAAGTTTAGAAACAAGAGCAAAAGTTTCATTAAAATCAATCCCTTCCTGCTGGTTATAGCCTTTAGCAACTAGCCTAGCTTTATTTCAAACAACAATTCCATTTTCATCTAATTTATTCCTAAATACCCATTTAGTGCCAATAATAGAAACATTAGATGGTCTTTCTATTAATGTCCAAACATTATTTCTATCAAACTGAATTAGTTCATTTGCATGGCATTTATCCAGTTAGGATATTTTTCAGCTTCATCAAAGCATTTAGGCTCTACTTGTGATACAAAAGCTATATAATCACATTCATTTCTAATTGAGGCTCGAGTTCTTATCCCTTTAGATGGATCACCTAGGATTAATTTCTTAGGATGTCCATGAGCATACCTCCACTCCTTAAGTAGATCTTGGTGCTTTGGAGTGTCTTCACCATTCTCACTTTTATCTTGATCTTCTTCACTTTGTTGAGGGGGTTGATCATTCAGTGTCAACTTTTGAAGCTTGTCAGCACCTGCACATTCATAGAAGCATCCTCTTTTCTAGAGGATTTGTCAGTAGATTCTTTAAAAACAATATGTACATATTTCTCTACAACCAAGGTTCTTTTATTAAAAACTCTGTATGCCCTGCTTGATGTGGAGTATCCTAAAATGATACCTTCATCAGACTTGACATCAAAATTTTCAAGATTATCTTTTTCATTATTTAAGATAAAATATTTGCAATCAAAAACTCGAAAATACTTTAAAGTTGGTTTTCTTTGATTCCAAAGTACGTAAGGAGTTTTCTTCAAAATAGGGTGAATTAAAACTCGATTCAAAATATAGCATGAAGTATTAATAGCTTTAGTCCAAAAATATCTCGATAAATCATTTTCACAAAGCATAGTGCGTGCCATTTCTTTTAAAGTACGATTTTTTTTCTACTATCCCATTCTGCTGAGGAGTCCTAGATGCAGAAAAATTATGTTCAATACATTTTTCATTACAAAAGTTTTTGAAATCTTGATTTTCAAATTCAGTTCCATGATCACTACGAATGCAAACAACTGAAACACCTTTTTCATTTGAGACTTTTTGATAAAACTTTATAAATGCAGAAAATGATTCATCTTTATGTGCTAGAAAGAAAACCTATGTAAATCTCGAAAAATCATCTACTATGACAAATCCATATCTCTTGCCTCTTAGAGTTGATGTTCTAGTTGGTCCAAAGAGATCCATATGGAGTAGTTCTAGTGGCCTACTAGTAGTTACAAAGCCTTTAGTTTTAAAAGAGATTTTAACTTGTTTTCCACTTTGACATGCTTGACAAACTCTATCTTTTGCAAAACAAAGTTCAGGTAAATCTCTAACTAAATTCTTTTTGCAAAGTTTTAAAAGTAGATACATACTAGCAAGCCCTAATCATCTATGCCAAAGCCAACTAGTCACATCTTTAGTAGAATTCATTGTAATAAGGCATTCTTCATTAGGCAAGGATAGATCATCCAAATCTATCAAATAAACATTTCCATGCCTTTTTCCAATGAATTATACTCCATTTATATCCAGACTAGCAATCATACAATAAGATGATTTAAAAATGACTTGAAAACCTTTATAACAAACCTAGTCAAAACCTTTTATGAAAATTTAAGGTTTGGAGAGAATTTTGTTGAATCATCCGTTAAGGGAAAAAGAATTATCATTTCTACTGAAATCCTTGGGAATGCTTTAGAAATGCCATTTGAGGGCACTGAGTACTTTGTACTGAAAGACAAAACAAAAGCACTACAAACTATTTTAGAAAGAACTAAAGTTGATGAGATAGGGATTCTCAAGGCTAGCATGTTATCCATCAAAATGAGAGTTCTACACAATTTTATCAGCAGGATCGTTTTGCCTAGAATAGGCCGCTTCGATTGGGTTAGTGAGCGGGATATGTGCTTCATGGAGCTTCTAATTAATGGTGATAAGATTAATCTGCCAGTTATCATGATCAACCAAATGAAGGAGGCAGTGAGAAAAGTCAAGGCTTGCCTGCCGTATAGAATGGTCCTCATGTTATTCTTTCAAAATGCAAATATAGAATTGATAGGAGAGGACAGCAAGACACTCCATCATACTGATACCTATACTATCAAAACCCTTCAAAGAATGGGTTATTTATTATCAGATGGCACCTGGAAAAAGAAGACTGATGCTCCTATGGTTGAAGAAACTGAAGAGGTTCAAGAGCAAGTAGAAATAGAGGCTGGTGAAGGCACTACAATGCAAATTCCAGAACCACAGCCTCTGCTAGGATCTCCAGTCCAAGTAGACTTTGACACTTCTTTCCCAGATGTCTAAGTATCAGATATGCCTGATATGCCATATAGTACACCTATTTTTACTCAGTCTACTGATATTCCAGTTCACAGTCATGCTGCTACTGCTCCTGCTGCAGACACTTCATTGTTACAAGACTTCATTACACAGCAAATGAATAACATGACTGAAATTATAAAGTCTTCTATATTTGCAATGTTTGGAGAACTTTGACAGTCAGTTGATGGTAGACTAAATCAGTTTGGGGGATAGATAGATGATCTGAAAAGCAGAATAGACACACTAGAAACCTCCAAGACTGTAACTAGTGCAACAAAGACAGATCTACAAACAATTCTTCAATTGATTGCATCAAGTTCTGAATCTACTAAAAGCTCTGTTACTTAAGTACTTGAAGCTTATAGAACCGAGATGGTTAACTTGAGAATTAAAATGGGATCAGTTGAAGCAAGCAAAAGAATGGAAGAAGACTACACCAAGGGTATTGGGATCATTAAAAGTGAGTTTGGGAGACTGAGAGGCTCGGCTGAAGCCTTTGCAAATGTACAAGCCTCATAAATGTTTACAATGCAAAAGGAAGTGGCAGAAATAAAAGAAGCAATGGAAGTTTTAGCTGCTTCTAAAAGTACAAAGAAAGTCGAAGCCGAATTGAAATTTATGAATAGCTTCTTATGGAAAATGATGACTAAAATTGAAGATATCCAAGCTGCTCAAAGTGCTCCTCCCTCTTCTACACCTTTTCCTAGTCAATCTGCTCATCCAAGACAACCTACTCCACACCTTAGGCCACAAGGTACCCATAATATTCCACAATTTGTTGACCCAATTGCTTCTCTACCACCTGGCATTCAAATTCCTGGTCAACCTTCACATCCTAGAGTAGACGTAGATAGTGACTAAGTGTATTACCCTTCACTTTGAACTTTGTATTGAATATCTGTGAAATGAAATGAAAAGTACATTTTTTGTCTCTTAAATTGTTCTATTTCTCTATGCAAATGAACGTTTATGTTCATACAATGACTGATTTTTTAATTAGAATTTCAAGATGAATATGAGAAAGTGAAATTATCTCAAACAAATTTTAAATACTTTCTTATTCTATTTTAAAATCTGAGCTTAACTCTTACTCTACCTTTTTGATTGTTTAACAAAAAGGGAGAGAAAGTTGTAAAATCATTGCATGAAAAGGTTAAAATATATTCATATATTTGCTCTGATACATAATGATCTGATGCATAAAGCTTGAAAGCTAAGCTCAAATTAAGCTTTGATACATCATGATACATATTTAAGAGGCTCTGATACATAATGATACATATTTAAGCTTTGATATATAATGTTTTAAGTTTTGCCTTTTAATAGCTCTGATACTTAAAGTTACTTTGAAACATTTTGAGCTCTGAAAATACAAAAAAAGTATGTCAAAACATGGAGTATCGTATTATGGGGGAGATTATCTCTCTATGCCCTAATTCTTCTCCATAATTCGGCACTAATTAAAGTCAATTCATTTTACTTGTTCATACATTCTTGCAAATATAGTCATACAAGTAATTGTAAAGTTTTATATTGCTTTTTCATGCCCAGTGTTTTGTCACCATCAAAAAGGGGAAAATTGTTGACCCCATAAGTGATTTTGATGATAACCAAACATTGGAGCATGTATATTTATTTCTAACGACTCTTCAAGTGTTTTACAAGTTTTTAAAGGATGGGTTAATTGTTCAAACTTCAACTCCTATACCTTTATTTCTCGTTTGAGTTGTATTGTAATTTGTTTTTATAAAGAAGAACCCAATGAAAAAGCTAAGAAGAAAAATCATGTAAAAAGGGTTACTTCTGTGTGTGCACGCACCATAAAAATTATTTTGAGTTGGCATGCTTGAAAATGTAAAATGTTGGTGAGAGTTTTTCTTTGAGTTCAAGTGTTAAAATCCTGAAGAAGATACTCAAGCCGACCCAGCATGATGAAGAGCCGACTCCACCTACTGGCACGCAGCAAGGATTCTGGAATGCAGCAATCCGAGCGAACTCGAAGGTAACCGAGTCGACTCTAGTGAATCTGAGTCGATTGGATTATGTCCAAGCCGACTCCTACAAAGTCCAATTTTTGAAGATTTCTGAGAATAGCCAGGTGAGCCGACCCGAACCAGAAAGTGCCGACTCTGTCAGACCTAATTTTGAAGACCTGAGAAAGCGAGCTGACTCGAACTGCATCGAGCCGACTCTTTCAGAGTGTTCATTTCAGCATCTATGAAGAAGAGCCGACCCAAGCTGAAAAGAGCCGACTCCTCGAGTTCAAGTTTTTCAAAGAAAGAAGTTCGAGCCGACCCGAGCAATCCAGAGCTGACTTGTCTAGAGTGAAGTTTTGCGCCCTGAGACAAAGAGCCGACTGTACTAAAGATTTGGTGACTCGACCTATCGACTCGAAGGATCTGAGCCGACTCAAAGGAATCTGAGCTGACTCGAACATCGTTTTCAGGTATCAAATGGCAAGTTCCAAAAATTATTTTTGAATGCCAAATAGTGCTTCAATGGTCATAAATCATTCCCAAATGGTCTACATCGGCTAGAACTACCTTGGAGTGATAAAAGACCTTATATTTGAAGGATTTGAACATCCTAAAAGTAAGAGTTTTTTGATAGAGAAGAGAGCTTCATTGAATATCCTAACTACCAATAGCAAAAGAGCACAAGAGCATTCAAGTCAGCCTTCAAGTCTTCACCAACTCTAATCTGAAGCTTAAAGCAACTTTGGGAAGAAGCCACTGAAGTAACTAATGCTTATTCAAGTGCATTCAAGTGGACTTCCATCAAGCTGCACCATCAACTATCCGACAAATTGAGTTTGTTATTTTTGTTGCATTTACTTCAATTCATTTTTTGAATTGTTGGGTTATTGGTGAGCCTGGTTGAAAAACCAAATAGGTTCTTGGTCAGCCTTGATAAAAACCAAGTGTTGGGTTCTTGGTGATCCTGGTAAAACCAAGTTAGGTTTCTTTGGTGAGCCTGTTTAAAACCAAAGGGAGTTGGGTTTTCTTTGGTGATCATGTTAAAATCAAAGTGTAGAGGTTTTGAATTTTGATCCTGTAAAACAATCATACTGTATTCGGGTATGAATATAGTGAGAATTGTTGGGAATTGTATCCCAAAGCCAATCGCCTGGGTTGTAGGCGGTTGTGCTCAGTATTGTACTCATTTTATGAATTAATAAAATAATATTTTTGGCAGCTCATCACATACTAAATTTCCCTGAAATGAACTCTTTCCATGTGATGAAGTTCTTAGGACTACACTGACTCAATACAGAGAGGATGTATCAAGTGGTCCTTAAATCCTGATCACAACCAAAGGATATATTGTACTGGACAGTACTATATCAAGTATAGGTTGTTGTAGTTCACATCGTTTGGTTGTCCTCTTGACCAAATGAGTGTGGTGACACTGATGTAATCTACAAGTGGGATATTTGATATCTCATTGAACGTGACTCCGTGCAGCCCCTTTCTACCAAAGGAATACTCACGATTGGATATGGGTATGTGTCCCTCTGACCTGAGGTCATCAAGGTAGCTTGCAAGCAACTCCCTATGCTTTGGTGCCGGACTACCCGAATTTTTAATCCGGTGACGGAAGGTTTCTGGGTACAGGCAAGTACTTGTTGAGCAGTGATGGACCAAAATGGAATTGATCTGTCCAAACAGTTTAGATTGAATGTCTCGCAGTATCTCAATTTAGCAAATCCTCGGCCGGGGTAGTCCTAGTGAAGAGTCACTGGGCTTGCGAGGTTGAGACACGCAGTCGACTGACTCAGTCTGGGTTGGCAGCCCAATCTCAGTCATGATGAGCATTAGAGGTCAAAGGGATGAATTATACGGTAACCATATGCCATAGGTTCGATAGTTTGCTCCCGCATCTTCGACCTATCCGGACGCCGGGACCCATTGCTAGATGGTTTCCTGTGCTGGTACTGGAATTGTTCCAGTGCTACCGTTTAGGTTCGAACCTATGAGGTCACACGCCATAGAGGATAACTCTCTGATCTGGATACCGATTATGATTAGGAATCATCTCGGTTTTATGGTCATAGTATTTTTGAGCACTCTTTTCTTCATCTTGCCCTTATCTGTGTCGACCGGAAAATGTTTCGGGTTGACCAGCACTGCGCCAGGATTTTTCTGAATCAGTTTTGAACTGATTCGGAGTTCGTTTCGGCCTCCAATTGGTTGTGAACCAATTTTATTCCTTGAACCAGGTCCAATTGGATTGAACCGTTTGGTTTAAAGGGATTGGACCGGTTTTTGGTTGAACCAGTTTCCACCTTGGTTTTTCTCCCCTTGGACCGTTTTACACGGTCATTTGAATGGAGGAATTCCAAACGCGTCAAGAAGGCCAAACGTCCGTTGAAGCCATTTCGTCGCGCATCTCTTCTCCTCCCTCAACCCGCTGGAATTAAACCTTGTTTAATGGCTTTAATCCCCTATTAATGGCGTTTAATTGGGTTAACTGCTGCAGCCTCCCCACCTCACGTCGCTCCACCTCCCTCTCCCTCCCAGCAGCCTATATTAACACCTAGCCAGCGTCCCTGTTTCGTTGAAAGAAGTTTCAACGAGAGAAATTTTTTTTCCACCGTGAGAGAGGCTTAAAGAGAGAGAACTTTGGGCATTCTTTGAGAGGCTTAAGCAGAGATCTTTGGGGCTGGGTTTACGAGTTTTGTGAGAGAGAAACAAGGCCTTAATCCCATTGTTTCAAGTGCTCTAGTTCTGCCCTGTTGCAGAATTCCTGTGACCGTGAAGCCCTCTTCCGGCGGCTAGCACCGTGCGTGGAGGCGGATTTGAGAGCCCTGGGCGTGTCTCCCCTCTAGAGGGAGTACCACTCTACTCCTAAGAGCAAACCATGTGAGCCGGGATCGCCCCAGCTGCTCCGAAACGAAGGCCAAAGTCTGCTAACCAGTTCTACCACAAAATCTGGTAGCAAATTTTGATGATTTATTTAATTTTTTTGGCTTAGATTTGATTGCAGAAATTGGTGGCAAATCGAAGAAAACTTGTCCAAGAAGCCGCTGCTCAAATTTGGGAGCAAACGGAGGTCCGGAAGGTGGTGTTTCGATAACGTTTTGCAAGCCAAAAATAGGGTCCCAAGGAGGAAGACGACTGGAATAACTTTATTCCAGTTATTCCAGTCTATTCCAGGTTTATTCCAGAGTTATTCCTGGTGAAATAAAGGTATGGAAAATTTATTTTTTATCATGCATGGATAGATTAAATTGTTTAATATTTTATAAATATTTTATATGTTTATGCATGCCTAAATGCAACTATATTTAGATTAATTTCTGGCGGAGCAGATACCCGCTGCATGAATTTTAAAAATTATTTTAAAATCCAATCTACTCCCGTAGATGTTTGCATGCCTAGTGTAGGATCTTGTCAAACCACCTGCACAGTTTTCCTTTCAGAAATCCCAAGTGATATCTTGGGTAGTGGATGTAGGAGCTAGGTTGCTCCGAACCATTATAAATTTTGTGTGTTTGTGTTGTGCTTCCTTGCTTTTACATAGCTTCAATAATTTACTACTTTGTCGCAGCACCTACCACTTGCAAAGGATTTTTAATTGCACATTATTTGCTTTAATTTTTTAAAAGTCCCAATTCACTCCCCTCTTGGGTAGCCACCTAGGAAATAATTGGTATCAGAGCAGTGTCTTTGAATACACTAGAGTAAAGATTGATGGCTCATCTAATGAGTACATCCTTGGCAGAAGGCCAATCAACCAATAGATCTCCACTTTTTACTGGCATAAATTATGCATGCTAGAAAGCTAGAATAAAAATTTATATTCAAGCAGTTGATTTTCAGTTATGGAAGATCATTCTAAAGGGTCCTTATATCCCCATGGTTAAAACTGATGGAATGGACGTTCCAAAACCTGAAAAGGATTGTGATGAACATGACATAAAGATGGGTGAGTTAAATGCCAAAGCAATGAATCTCTTATACTGTGCTTTGGATAGTAATGAGTTTAATCGAATTTCTATTTGCTCTGCAAAAAAAATTTGGGATAAACTCAAAGTGATCATGAAGGAACTTCTCAAGTGAAGTCTTCTAAAATTAATCTTCTTGTGCATAGTTATGAATTGTTTAAGATGGAACCTAATGAAATAATATATGCCATGTTTTCATGTTTCACTGATATTATTAATGGCTTAAAAAGTCTTGGCAAGGTATATACTAATGCAGATCTAGTACAGAAGATTCTGAGATCTCTTCTAGACAAATGGGATCCGAAGTGATTGCCATCCAAGAAGCAAAAGATTTGAATACCTTATTGCTAGATGAACTGTTAGGATCTCTCATTACGCATGAATTGACCATGCAGCATCGAATTGAAGATGATCAAAAGAAGAAGAAATCAATCGCCTTCAAAGTTGTTGTAGATTCTAGAAAGGATGAAGAATCGGAAGAAGAAAGCTCCTCTACTGAAAGTGACATGGAAGACGAATACGTTGCCATGGTCGTCAGAAAATTTAGAAAGTTCTTGGAAGAAGAAAATGAAGGTATTTTAGAAAATTTCACAAGAACAAAGAATTCAGTAAGGAGAAGGACAAGGAAAAGGAGAAAGAAAAAGAAGTGCCAATCTGTTATGAATGCAAAAGGCCAGGGCACATCCGGCTAGATTGTCCATTACCGAGAAAGGGCTTCAAGAAAAGGAAAAAGAAAGCTATGGTAGTGATGTGGAGCGACAACGAGCATCCTCATCTATTGAAGAAGAAGAGACTATGAAATCTATGAATCTATGTCTGCTGGGTCTAGAAAATGAGGTATCATCCCTTGAGCTTAAAACTGAATTTACATATGATGAACTGAATTCTGCATTTCATGATTTACTTATTGAATTCAAGAAAGCTGGGGTTAAAATTAAATCCTTGAAGAAACAAAATGATGTTTTATTGAAAGACAAGGATGAGACTTCTAAAAAGAATAACATTTTGCAAAAAGAATTGAATAACTTTTTCAAAAATGTTATTATTTTGAATAATGAGAAAAATGCTTTAAATGAGACAAACAGAATTTTAGTTATCGAAAATGTTGATTTAAAAAAAGAGGTTGAAAAGCTTAACCCTTTAGTGGAAAAACTTACTTTGAGTTCTAACAAGCTTGAGCTAATTTTGAAAGAACAAAAGGATTCAAAAAGTAAAGCTGGAATTGGATTTAATGCTTTAAATGCTATAGGAATTTCAGCAACAAAATTTGTATTTTCAAAAGCTTCAGCTTTGAATGCTAAATTTCAAAAAGCTTTTCCATCAAATTCTATTTCAAATGGCTTGAAATATGTTCCTAAGAATTCTATGAAAAAATCTTTCAAACCAAATATTTCTGTTTCTGCATCTTTTATAGCTTCAAAGCTTGCATCATTCGAAAATGACAAAGTTATCTATTATGCACGTCATAGATTTGGACATAAATCTTATCAATGCAATTCTTAGAAAAGTTCCATAATTGGTGCACTAAAATATAGAACTATTTGGGTTCCAAAGGGAACCAATTTTACTAATCCAAAAGGACCCAAGTTGGCTTGGGTACCTAAAATCACTCCTTGACTATTTTGCAGGACTGTCTTGCAGCCCACAAATTAAAGAAAATATGGTGTCTTGATAGCAACTGTTCAAGGCACATGACGGGTGACAAAGATCAGTTCATCACCCTACAAATAAAGGAGGATTGGTTATATTTGGAGATAATGGCAAGGGGAGAATAATCAGAATCGGTAAGATCAAAATAACCCCCTATACTTTTATTGAAGATGTGCTCCTAGTAGATAAATTGAAGCATAATTTATTGAGTATTAGTCAACTTTATGATAAAGGCTTCAAGGTTATCTTTGAATCATCTATATGTATAGTAACTAACTCTCTTGATTCTAGCAATAAATTCATTGGTCATAGGCTTAGAAATATCTATATGGTAGATCTAAATGATCTAGCCATGACTAGTAGTTCCAGTCTAATAGCAATGAATGCTATGTCCAAGAAGTCATGTTTATTATGGCATAGATGATTAGGTCATGCTAGCATACATACAATTGCCAAATTAATCTCAAAAAATCTAGTTAGAGGTTCGCCACATTTTAAAGTTGATCTTGATTATATATGTGATGCTTGTCAATTAGGCAAACAAACTAGGAGGAGTTTTAAGTCAAAAAATATTATTTCAACAACTAGACCCCTTAAACTACTTCACATGGACTTATTTGGACCAACTAGGACCACGAGCCTAGGAGGTATGAAATATAGCCTTGTGATTATAGATGACTTTTCTAGATTCACATGGGTATTATTTATTGTACATAAAGATGAAACTTTTGATGTATTTCGAAAATTTCATAAGAAAATTTCAAATGAGAAAAATCTTTATGTTATTTCTATAAGAAGTAATCATGGAACTGAATTTCAAAATCAATTTTTTGATAAATATTGTACTGAGCACGACATTGATCATAACTTCTCCACTCCTAGAACACCACAACAAATTGGTATTGTAGAGAGAAAGAATAGGACTTTGGAAGAAATGGCCCGAACCATGTTGTGTGAAGGTAACCTTCCAAGGTACTTTTGGGTAAAAGCGGTGAACACTGCCTGTTACATATTAAACCGAGTTTTAATTTGACCAATTTCAAAAAAAAACCCCTATGAGCTTTGGAATGGAAGAAAACTGAATATTAACTATTTTCATGTTTTTGGGTGTAAATGCTTTGTGTTGAATAATGGCAAAGATAACCTAGGAAAGTTTGATGCAAAATCTGATAAATCTATATTCCTTGATTATTCATTACATAGCAAAGCATATAGTGTTTAATAAGAGGACTCTTACTGTAGAAGAGTAATTCATGTTGTTTTTGATGAAGCTAACCCCTTACCATCTAGAAAAAATGAGTGCATAGATAATGATGCTGGTACACTATAGAAAGAAATGAAAGATCTAAGCATTCAAGACAAGCCAATGCAAGATGAAAGTGAAATTGTAAGCAAGGATCATACTGATTTACCAAAGGAATGGAGGTATGTAACTTCATATCCCAAAGATTTAATTATTGGTGATCCTTCTCATAGTGTTAGGACTAGGTCAGCACATAGAGATGCACATGACTACCTAGCCTTTGTCTCACAAATTAAACCACATAGTTTAGAAGAAGCTGAAATTGATCATAACTGGATGATGGCCATGTATGATGAATTAAACCAGTTTGAAAGGAATAATGTTTGGACACTAGTTAGTAGACCTACAGACCACCTAGTCATAGGAACCAAATGGGTCTATAATAACAAACTAGATGAGAATGGCAAGGTTATAAGAAATAAAGCAAGGTTGGTAGCAAAAGGATACAATCAAGAAGAGGGTATTGATTTTGATGAAACTTATGCTCCTATAGCAAGACTAGAGTCATTAGATTACTTCTTGCATTTGCTTGCTACATGAACTTTAAACTCTTTCAAATGGATGTCAAAAGTACTTTTCTAAATAAATTTATTTCTGAACAAGTTTTTGTAGAATAGCCACCAGGTTTTAAAAATCATGCTTTTCCAAATCATGTATTTAAATTGAACAAAGCTTTATATGGTTTGAAACAAGCATCTAGGATCTGGTATGATAGATTAAGCAAATTTTTACTTGAAAATAATTTCAAAAGAGGAAATGTTGACAAAACTCTTTTTATTAAGAACAAAGAGAATGATTTGCTAGTTGTACAAATCTACGTTGATGATATTATATTTGGTGCAACTAATGAAAATCTTTGTAGAGAATTTGTTGAGTTAATGCAGGGTGAGTTTGAAATGAGCCTTATGAGTGAGCTCAACTACTTCCTCGAATTACAAGTCAAACAATGAAGGAATCTTTATAAGCCAAGCCAAGTACATCAAAGAGATAATTAAGAAATTTGGCATGGAAACAAGCAAAGAGGTTAACACACCCATGAGCCCTACCTGCAGACTAAACAAAGATGAAAATGGATCCATTGTTGACCAAAAGCTATATAGAGGTATGATTGGATCCCTAGTATATCTTACAGCCAATAGACCTGATATCTTGTACAGTGTATATGTATGTGTTAGATTTTAATGTAATCCTAAAGAAATACATATGCTTGCTGTTAAAAAAATTATTAAATATTTGAAAGGTACAAGCAATTTAGGTCTTTGGTATTCTAAAGAATCATCTTTGAATTTAATTGGTTTTTTTGATGCTGACTATGCTGGTTGCAAAATTGATAGAAATAGCACTAGTAGTACATGCCAATTTCTAGGGTTGAATTAAATTTCATGGCACTATAAAAAACAAAACTCCATAGCATTGTTCACTGCTGAGGCATAGTACGTTGCTACTAGTAGTTGTTGTGCTCAAGTGTTATGGATTAAACAATAGCTAGAAGATTTTGGTGTTACATAATCTAAAATTCCAATCAAATGTGATAACACAAGTGCTATTAATTTGACACAAAATCCTGTTCAGCATTCATAAATTAAGCACATTGAAATTAGGCACCATTTTATAAGAGATCATGTATTGAATAATAATATTATACTTGAACTCACGCCAACTGAAAACCAACTTGCTGATATTTTTACAAAACCTTTGAATTTTGATAGATTTGTAATGATTAGAAATGAACTAGGATTATGTAGCCCACTTTAGAAATACTCTCATAATCTTAAGGACAAATTATCTAGGAGACCTCCTAATCCAAATTATGTGATAAATGAGCTTTGATTGAAATCCAAAAATTTATTTTGTGCTCCCTCTGCTCGAGCCGACTTGAGCAGATGACCTATATGTTAAGCCGGCTCGGATGTCGAGTCATCTCTTTTTAGTTTGAGCCATAGGATTTTTCTTTCCCATTTCTATTCCTAAACCCTACTCTCTTTCCTACCAAGAAACCTTCCAAATACTTCCAACTTCCAAAAACTGTTTTGAAATTCAAGTGTTTGTGTACAATGGCACCAAAGAGGGCAATTGGAAAGAAATCAAAATGAGATAGTGAAGCTGCTCCGCAAGAAAGGAGGACAAAGTTTCGAGAAGATAGTGCTTCCCAAAATCCACCACAGTCTGAGGAAATGCCAAGCCCAGTTTCTCCAAGTCACCAGATGTCTTTAGGTATGAGACCAATCACTACTGGAAGAAGGATTTTATTCGAATATTTAAAGGAAATTGGTTTTGTCATTGGTGACCTCATTGAGAATCAAGGCTGGAGAGACCTATGTTCTTTAGATGTTAAAACCTACCCAAACCTAGTCAGAACCTTTTATAAAAATTTAAGGTTTGGAGAGAATTTTGCTAAATCATCTATTAAGGGAAAAAGAATTATCATTTCTATTGAAATCCTTGGGAATGCTATAGAAATGCCATTTGAGGGCACTAAGTACTTAGTACTGAAAGATAGAACTAAAGCACTGCAAACTGTTTTAGAAAGAACTGAAGTTGATGAGATAGGGATACTCAAGGCCAGTATGTTATCCATTGAAATGAGAGTTCTACACAGTTTTATCAGCAGGATCTTTTTGCCCAGAACAGGCCGCTTTGATTGGGTTAGTGAGGCCGCTTCGATTGGGTTAGTGAGAAAGATCTGTGCCTCATGGAGCTTCTAATTAATGGTGATAAGATTAATCTGCCAGTTATCATGATCAGCCAGATGAAGGAGGCAGTGAGAAAAGTAAAGGCTTTCCTGTCATATGGAATGGTCCTCATTTTATTCTTTCAAAATGCAAATATAGATTTGATAGGAGAGGACAGCAAGACACTCCTTCATATAGATACCTATACTACCAAAACCCTTCAAAGAATGGGTTATTTATTATCAGATGGCACCTGGAAAAAGAAGATTGATGCTCCTATGGTTGAAGAAACTGAAGAGGTTCAAGAGCAAGCAAAAATAGAGGCTGGTGAAGACACTACAATGCAAATTCCAGAACCACAACCTCAGCTAGGATCTCTAGTCCAAGTAGACTTTGACACTTCTTTCCCAGATGTCTCAGTATCAGATATGCCTGATATGCCATATAGTACACCTATTTTTACTCAGTCTATTGATATTCCAGTTCACAGTCATGCTGCTACTGCTCTTGCTGCAGACACTTCATTGTTACAAGACTTCATTACACAGCAAATGAATAACATGACTGAAACTATAAAGTCTTCTATATTTGCAATGTTTGGAGAACTTCGACAGTTAGTTGATGATAGACTAAATCAGTTTGGGGGATAGATAGATGATGTGAAAAGTAGAATAGACACACTTGAAACCTCCAAGACTGCAACTAGTGCAATAGAGACAAATCTATAAACAATTCTTCAATTGATTGCATCAAGTTCTGAATCTACTAAAAGCTTTGTTACTCAAGTACTTGAAGCTTATAAAACTGAGATGGATAACTTGAGAATCAGAATGGGATCAGTTGAAGCAGGAAAAAGAATGGAAGAAGACTACACCAAGGGTATTGGGATCATTAGAAGTGAGTTTGGGAGACTGAGAGGCTCGGCTGAAGCCTTTGCAAATGTACAAGCCACAGAAATGTTTACAATGCAAAAGGAAGTAGTAGAAATAAAAGAAGCAATGGAAGGTTTAGCTACTTCTAAAAGTACAAAGAAACTCGAAGCTGAATTGAAATCTATGATTAGCTTCTTATGGAAAATGATGACTAAAATTGAAGATATCCAAGCTGCTCAAAGTGCTCCTCCCTCTTCTACACCTTTTCCTAGTCAATCTGCTCCACCAAGACAACCTGCTCCATACCTTAGGCCACAAGGAACCCACAATATTCCACAATTTGTTGTCCCAATTGCTTCTCTGCCACCTGGTATTCAAATTCCTGGTCAACCATCACATCCTAGAGTAGACTTAGATAGTGACTAAGTGTATTGCCCTTCACTTTGAACTTTGTATTGAATATCTGTGAAATGAAATGAAAAGTACACTTTTTGTCTCTTAAATTGTTCTATTTCTCTATACAAATGAATGTTTATGTTCATACAATGACTGATTTCTTAATTAGAATTTCAAGATGAATATGAGAAAGTGAAATTATCTCAAACAAATTTTAAATACTTTCTTATTCTATTTTAAAATCTGAGCTTAACTCTTACTCTACCTTTTTGATTGTTTAACAAAAAGGGAGAGAAAGTTGTAAAATCATTGCATGAAAAGGTTAAAATATATTCATATATTTGCTCTGATACATAAAGATCTGATGCATAAAGCTTGAAAGCTAAGCTCAAATTAAGCTCTGATACATCATGATACATATTTAAGAGGCTCTGATACATAATGATACATATTTAAGCTTTGATATATAATGTTTTAAGTTTTGACTTTTAATAGCTCTGATAGTTAAAGTTACTTTGAAACATTTTGAGCTCTGAAAATACATAGAAAGTGTGTCAAAACATGGAGTATCGTATTGTGGGGGAGATTATTTCTCTAAGCCCTAATTCTTCTCCATAATTTGGCACTAATTGAAGTCAATTCATTTTACTTGTTCATATGTTCTTGCAAATATAGTCATACAAGTAATTGTAAAGTTTTATATTGCTTTTCATGCCCAGTGTTTTGTAATCATCAAAAAGGGAGAGATTGTTGACCCCATAAATGACTTTGATGATAACCAATCATTAGAGTATGTATATTTATTTCTAACAACTCTTCAAGTGTTTTACAAGTTTTTGTAGGATGGGTTAATTGTTCAAACTTCAACTCCTACACCTTTGTTTCTTGCTTAAGTTGTATTGTAATTTGTTTTTGTAAAGAAGAACCCAATGAAAAAGCTAAGAAGAAAAATCATGTAAAAAGGGTTACTTCTATGTGTGTGGGCACCATAAAAATTATTTTGAGTTGGCATGCTTGAAAATGTAAAAAGTTGGTGTGAGTTTTTCTTTGAGTTCAAGTGTAAAAATCCTGAAGAAGATACTCGAGCCAATCCAGCATGATGAAGAGTCGACTCCACCAACTGGCACACAGCAAGGATTCTGAAACGTAGCAATCCGAGCTGACTCGAAGGTAACCGAGCCGACTCTAGTGGATCCGAGTCGACTGGATTATGTCCGAGCTGACTCCTCCAGAGTCCAATTTTTGAAGATTTCTGAGAACAGCCAAGCGAGCCGACCCGAACCAGAAATAGCCGACTCTGCCAGACCTAATTTTGAGACCTGAGAAAGCAAGCCGACCCGAGCTGCATTGAGCAGACTCTTCCAGAGTGTTCATTTCAGAATGTGTGAAGAAGAGCCAACCCAAGCTGAAACCAACTCCTCGAGTTCAAGTTTTTCAAAGAAAGAAGTTCGAGCCAACCCGAGCTATCAAGAGCTGACTTGTCCAGAGTGAAGTTTTGCGCCCTGAGACAAAGAGCCGACTGCACTAAAGATTTGGTGACTCGACCTATCGACTCGAAGGATCCGAGCCGACTCGAAGGAATCCGAGCTGACTCGAACATCAGTTTTAGGTATCCAACGGTTAGTTCCAAAAATTATTTTTGAATGCCAAAAAGTGCTCCAACAATCACAAATCATTCCCTAACGGTCCACATCGACTAAAACTACCTTGGAGTGATAGAAGACCATATATTTGAAGGATTTGAACATCCTAAAAGTAAGAGTTTTTTGAAAGAGAAGGGAGCTTCATTGAATATCCTAACTACCAACAGCAAAAGAGCACAAGAGCATTCAAGTCAGCCTTCAAGTCTTCACCAACTCTGATTTGAAGCTTGAAGCAACTTTGGAAAGAAGCCACTGAAGTAATTAAAGCTTATTCAAGTGCATTCAAGTGGACTTCCATCAAGCTGCACCGGCAACTATCCGACAAATTGAGTTTGTCATTTTTATTGCATTTACTTCAATTCATTTTTTGAATTGTTGGGTTATTAGTGAGCCCGGTTGAAAAACCAAATAGGTTCTTGGTCAGCCTTGATATAAACCAAGTGTTAGGTTCTTGGTGATCTTGGTAAAACCAAGTTAGGTTTCTTTGGTGAGCCTGTTTAAAACCAAAGGGAGTTGGGTTTTCTTTGGTGATCCTGTTAAAACTAAAGTGTAGAGGTTTTGAATTATGATCTTGTAAAGCAATCCTATTATATTTGGGTGTGAATATAGTGGAAATCCCAAGTGGTATCTTGGGTAGTGGATGTAGGAGCTGGGTTGCTCCGAACCACTATAAATTTTGTGTGTTTGTGTTGTACTTTCTTGCTTTTACTTAGCTTCCATAATTTACTACTTTGTCATAGAACCTACCACTTGCAAAGGATGTTTAATTGCACATTACTTGCTTTAATTTTTTAAAAGTCCCAATTCAACCTCCTCTTGGGTAGCCACCTGGGCAACATTTTCAAATCATTAACTTCATTTAGCAAAGAATTGTTTTCAATAGAGAAACTGTTTGCATGCTTTTTCAAATTTTTATTTTCATATAAAATCAGTTTGTAATTATGCATAAGTTCATCAAAAGCATTTCTAAGCTCATTGAAAGTAAAATCTATTTCGGTATCGAAATTTATCTCATCTTACTCTTGATGTGCCATAAGGCAAAGATTTGCAACTTCAGTTTGCTCTTCTTCAAAACTGGAGTCTTCACTATCACTCCAGATGACCATCTTTGCTTTCTTTCTTAATTTCTTCCTTGACTTCTTAAGGAGAGGGCAATCAAACTTGTAGTGACTCGGCTTCTTGCACTCGAAGCATGTTGGTATTTCCTTCTCCTTTTCTTTTTCCTTTTCTTTCTTTCTCTTTTCCTTTTTCTTTTGATTGATATTTCTTCTTGTAAGGGAACTTCCTCCTCTTCATGAATCTTTTGAATTTCCTAGCAAGGAGGGCTTCTTCACCTTCATCTTCCTCTTCTTCTTGAGACTCATCTATTGAGGATTCTTCTTGTATATTTGATTTGAAAGCTATCCCCTTTTTTTTTGTCCATGTCCATTGACTTTTGTTTCAAATTCAGCTCATAAGTCATGAGCGATCCAATCAACTGCTCTAAAGGTAGCTTGTCAACATCCTTTGCTTCTTGAATTGCGGTCACCTTCAGATTCCACGATGTTGGAAGTGACCTGAGGATTTTTTTCACAAGATCAGCATTAGACATTACTTTTCCTAGACTTCTTATACTATTTACAATATTTGTAAATCTAGTGTACATGTAAGTGATTGACTCATTAGGTTCCATTCGGAACATTTCATAAGTATGCACTAACATGTTCACCTTAGTATTCTTCACTTGATCTGTACCCTCATGGATAACTTCAAGTGTGTGCCATATTTCTTTGGTAGAAGTGCATGTAGATATCCTATTAAATTCACCAAGATCTAATGCACAATAAAGGAGATTCATTGCCTTAGTATTGATCTCGGATTATTTAATATCATTTTCATCCCAATCCTCTTCGAGTTTTGGGATAGAAACACCATTAACCAAGATCGAAAGAATATGAGGATCTTTATCTACAACTCTCCACAAATTATAATCAATAGAATGCATATAAGTTCTTATCCTAGTTTTCCAATATGTATAATTTGATCCTTTGAAAAATGGAGGTCTATTTGAGGCTTGACCCTCAACTACGCTAGTACCAATAGGGGCTACCATAGATCTTTACTCAAGGCGGTAAAGCCTATACACTGAGAACAGGGCTCTGATACCACTTGTTGCCCAGTAAGCAACCCAAGAGGGGGGGTGAATTGGATCTCTAAAAATTATTTATTTGATGCAATGCAATGCAATTCAATAATTAAACAAGGTACTAAGAATTCAAATGTAATGCTCTTAAGTAAAAGTGCAGCAGAAATAAAGAGCAATGAATGAAAAGAAAGTAGAGAGAGCAATCAACCACAAAGACCAAGAAATATAGTGGTTCGGTACTATTCAATGCACTTACATCCACTCCTGAAGATCTCCTTGGGAATTCACTATAATCACACCGATTACAGTTGATTAGTTTTCTGGGCTCACTAATCAAAAACCCAACTTATTTTTACAAGGCCAACAAGTCAAAACCTCACTTGGTTTTATAGGCTAACTAAGAACCTAAATAGTTTTAAGGCTTACCACCAACCTCCCTTAGTTTTCCGGGCTAACCAAGAACCTAATTGGTTTTCAAAGGCTCACCAAAAACCTCCCTTGGTTTAACAATAGACTAACCAAGAACCCTTACAACAAATAAGGTTTGAAGTAGAAAAACAATATAAGCTTTCTAATAAAAAGCGGGTATCTCTTTGAAGCTCGATGTAGTGGTGCTTTTGAACTTGTTGAAGCCTCTTGAATGCTCAAAAAATGGTTGATCTTTAATGCTCTTGAAGGCTCTTGAATACTTGGAGGCTTGCTTTTGTTTGAGAGTGGTTGAGTTTTCAAAGAATAGGAGTGAATGCTCTCTTTTCTTTTCTCTTGAATGCTTCTATTCATTCTCATGAATAATGTTCAATAATCAATCTTTTGATTTGATTTGGAGCATATAAATACCTTTTTAGGTCTCAAATCCATTTTCTAGCCGTTAGACTTGAAAAACTAGACATTGGAGGATAAAAGGGTCGAGTTCTACATTTGAAAAACTAGTCATTACTGTTCCCAGAACTCCATGTGTCAATACTTCAGGCTGTGAGTCGACACTTCAGGTCGACACTTGAACTTCATGAGTTGACACCCAGTTCAAAAACTTTTAATCTGGTTCTCTAAAAATTTTATGTGTCGACACTTTCTCAGGTGAGTCGACACTTTGAGTGGACACTTTGCTTCCATGTCTCGACACTTCTGCAGTTCTTCATATTCAGTATGTTCTGTGGCTTGAAAATCTTAGACGATGAGCTGATCAATGAGTCGACACTTTGAGTCAACACTTCAAGTCCATGTATTGATACTTCAGCCGTGCCATCTGAAACATTCTTTGCGTACCGGCTTGAGTTGACACTTCACTTCCATATGTCGACACTTGGTGTCATGTGTCGACACTTTGAGTCGACACCTCACTAAAATCTTCACAGAAATCTCTGAACTTGTGCTGAAATAGATTTATGCTTCACTTAATTAACCATTCAAGCAAACTTTGTTTGTGCAAGTCTTCTTTAAGCAGATCTTTTCATCTAAATTTGGCTTTCTTCAATCAAACAAACATCTTCAAATTTGTGAGCAACTTTTTCTATAAAAATATACTTCAAGGAAATCATTAATACTCAACTTATACTTAACCATTTTGCTTATTATCAAAATCAATAACAGAGTCAACAGGAAGGATATTAAGCTCAAAAGAGAGAGTCTCTTAGGAGTAATGGGCCATAGAATCAATGGAACCCATTCGAGCAAAGCCAATGCATATAGTTCCTTCTCCTTCTTGTAAGTCTAGTAGGATCTCACATCCTCCAAAAGGTACATGGGCATGCTTATGGAGGATTTAGAAAAACTATTCCTTGTAGGAGATAGGGAACATAGAGATGGTCCTAAAATTCTATGACAAGGTGATGTTATCAATTTCGAGAAATGATTAATGCCATGAAGTTAGACTCCATACGCACTAACCAAGTATTTTCCTTAATAAATTAACCAAAAGGTATAGTGCCCTATGAATATAAATATATCTATAAAAAAAAATAAATAGAGATTTATAAGGTAAGGCTTAGGTAAAAGGTTATGATCAGTGCCAAGGTATTAACCATTAGGAAACATTTTTACCTTGACCATGCTAAAATCCATACTAATTACTATTGCACTTTATCGTGATAAGATTCAGTAGGACAGTGATGAGATCACATGTCTCAAACTATAAAGGATCTATGCAGGTACACTAAAGTAAAAACTCAAAGTTGGAATACTCATTTCAATGACATGATTGAATCATTTGATTTTATCAAGAATGAGAAGAGGAACCATGTATTTATAAAAGGTCAGTGAAAGTATATAATTTCTTGCATTGTACGAGGATAAGATTATTCTATTGGAAATATAATTTCCTTACTAACTTAGGTTAGGTTATAATTATTTAAATAATTTTCTATTAAAGACCTCCAAAACTATCCTGCATTTGGGAATGTAGGTTAATAAGATAGATCTATGAAGATGCTAGCCTATCATAGTACATTTTCATTTAGGATATGCTGAAAAAGTTTAGCATGGAAAATCCAATAAGGGGTTTGACTCCTTGAGCAATGAATTAATCTCTCCAATAAAATGTGTCCCAACACATTTGAAGAGATTTTAAAAAATGAGCTAGATACCTTTGAGCTTTAACCATAGAGAGTCTCATATGAACCATGCAATGTATATGACTTGATTTTTGCTATATGTATCACAAGCAAATGTCAGTCAAATCCAAGCTATGAGCATTGGATGACTGTGAAAACATTCTTTAATACTTAAAAAATACTAAATATGTGTTCTAGGTTTTTAAATCAGGAGAATTAAGTGAACAAGAATACACGAGATGCGTTTCTTTTTAATGGTGGTTTGGAAGAGCTCCTAAGAAATGATAATTGTAGGTTTAACTAAGGAAGCTATCTATATCATCAATTCTAATGGTGCCAGGACATATTCTGGTTCAAAGATTGTTGCAGAAATGAATGAGATGCCATAAAATGATATAACATTCTACTATTGCAACAATGGTGTGAAAAATCATATATATATATATATTAAATATTTTAAGTAATTATTGATGCTAACATCTTCTAAAAATCCTAATTTCATAATTAAATAGGACTTTCTTATAAAATTGATTATTTTTAAAATAGCTTTAAAAAAGATGAAATTAGAGCATAATTATGAAAAGTAGATATTTAGCCAAAGCACCATACACCCATTAAAATATTTAATGAAAAATTCAATTCATATTTCTTCCTCTTTGATAGGTACAAAGATTGATGAAAATTTTTAAAACTCTAGAATCTAAAAAAATTAGTTGGATTACTGGTTAAAAAGTTTACCAACATGAAGAGCTCGATTTGTAGAATCTAATAGATTAAATGACAAGCAATTTAGAGTTCAAATAGACATAGAATCAAGAAAAAAACCACTCATTGCTAAGTTATGCACAAGTTTTAAAGCAACCAGTCCACCATGGACCGATTGCTTGGTCTACTAAAGCCCATTTGGTCCACCAACAGCCATGGAAATCAATCCACGACTGAGCCATGGACCATGGAGGTATTTGCACTGTCGCTCATCTCCACACCACTGTCGCTCATTGCCGTCAATACTTGAAAAATCATCGAGAGCCACCATTGGCCTACCACTGCCATTCTTGCCAGACCAAGATGTCATCGCCCTCTCCTCCACCAATCTACCATGATTATCACAATCATCTTCCCTAACTACTCACCTCCCCTTCTCTCCACCAAAATGCTAACCATCATCACCCATCTTAGCCCGCTATTGCTCCTCTCCTCTACCCCATGCCATCGCTGTAAAGATTCTTGCAGCTTTGATACCACTTGTTGGGAATCCGGATTAGATCTTATACCGCGGAAGCAACGAGGGAGAGATCCCAGATATTGTTGACCCTTGGAATGATTTTGATGATAACAAAATATTGGAGCATGTATTTGATACTAACACTTTTGATTATTTAAGATGTTTTTGTAGGATGTTTCAAGTGAACAACCAAACTACCTATAATTCTGAAATCATAATTGTGTATCAATGTACTCACAAGAAAATGCTCAAATATTGAAGAGCCCTAAAAAACTTGATTGTATATACTTGTAAAAAGGGGAAATTCTATGTAATTGTTTGAGTTAAATTACTTAGATTAAGTTTAGAAGAAGTTGTAAAGTCTTTGGAAAAAATATGGTGAATTTTGGAAGTTTTTGTATAAAAGTCACTCGTGCCGACTCAAGTAAGAGAGCCGACTCATTGCTTTGGCATGGTACAAAGGTTTCAGGCACACAAGCAACTGAGCCGACTCGACAAAGTTAGAGCCAACCCGTCTAGAGTACCAAAATTGTAGTTTTCTGAAACCAGTCATCCGAGCTAACTCAACAAGCAACCGAGCCAACTCCTTTTGAGTGAGCAAAAACCAGTTCTAAGAAAACTAGTCAGGCGAGCCGACTCGATTGAGAAGAGCCGACTCGACCAAATTGCTATTTCAACTTGTTTTAGAATCAAAGCCAACTTGACCAAACCGAGCCGACTCGAATCCCAGTTTCAGGTGAGAAATGGCTAGTTCCAAAATTAATTTTTTGAATCCAAAAAGTGCTCCAATGGCTATATTTCGACTCCCAAGGCACTACAACGGTCATATATGCTTGGGATCAGTTCTAAAGTTTATAAATAAGGGATTTGAACAAATTTTGAAGAACTTTTAATGAGAGTTTTGATATCCAAGAGAGCATTCAAGGAAAAACTTAAGATTTTACCAATCTCCAATCATTCTCTTAAGTCATTTATTGGAGAAGTTTGGAAGCCTTAAAGAGGATTGAAGTAGCAATCAAGTAGGCTTCTCAAAGAGCATCAAGTGCAACCATCAGGCAAAGTTTGGTTTGCCTTTAGTGTTGCTTTCTTTTTAATTCTTTATTTGAGTTGTTTCAAGTACAGCAAGGGTTGTAACTTGTAAGTTGTTTAAGATTTTTGATGAGCCTTGAAAACCAAGTATGGTTGTTAGTGAGCCTAGAAAAACTAACATTGTATTGGGTTCTTGGTGATCCCAGTGTAAAACCAAGTTTGGATTTTGGTTTGTAAGCCCGGTATAAAACAAATCGACTGTATTCCATGATGAATATAGTGAAAATCTCAAGTGGTATCCTGGATAGTTGATGTAGGAGCAAGGTTGCTCCAAACCAGTATGAAATTTATGGCGTTTGTGATTGGTTTGTTTGTGTTCTTTCTCTTGCTTTCGTATTTAATTCCTAATTCACCTTACTCACCACACTAAGATTTTTAAAGAGCACATATTTATGGAAAATATTTTCAAACCCAATTCACTCCCCTCTTAGGTTGGCCAACTGGGTAACAACTAGTATCAGAGTAGTGTCTCTATAATCTATTTTTCTAGAGAAAAGATCTATGACAAACCCTATGAGTACCTCTTTGGCCGAAGGCCAATATACAAATAGACCTTCACATTTCACAGGCATAAATTATACCTACTGGAAAGCATGAATGAAGATTTATATTCAAGCAGTAAATTTTTAATTATGAAAAGTTATCCTAAAAGGACCTCACACACCCACAAAGAAGGTTGATGGCATAGACATCCCAAAACTTGAAGAGGAATGGGATGACCATGACATGAAGATGGGTGAATTGAATGCCAAAGCAATGAATCTCTTGTATTGCTCTTTGGATGCTAACGAATTTAACCAGATTTCTACTTGCACTTCTGTAAAAGAAATTTGGGATAAACTTGAAGTAACCCATGAAGGAACCTCTCAAGTGAAAACTTTAAAAGTCAATATTCTTGTTTATAATTATGAATTATTTAAGATGGAGCCCAATGAAACTATATCTACCATGTTCTCAAGATTTACAGATATTATTAATGGTTTAAAGAGTCTTGGCAGGATTTATTCAAATACAAACCTTGTGCAAAAAATTTTAAGATCACTACCGGATAAATGGGATCTGAAGGTCACTGCTATTCAAGAGGATAAGGACCTAAACACACTATAATTGGATGAGCTTCTTGGATCATTAATCACACATGAGCTTACTATGCAACACCGCAGCAAGGATGACATCAAAATGAAGAAGTCAATCACCTTTAAAGCTGTAGCAGAATTAAAGAAACAAGAAGAAGAAATAGAAAAAGAAAGCCCCTCCTCATACTAAGAACTTGAAGATGGCAATATTGCTCTAGTCCTGAGGAGATTCAAAAGATTTATGGGCAGGGAAATGTCAAGATATTGAAGGAAAAACCATAGAAAGGGAGAAAACAGCAAAGAGAAAGAGAAGGATAAAGAAAGAGATAAAGAGCAACAACTGATATGTTACGAGTGTAAGAAGCCGGGGCACTATCATTCACATTATCCAACATTAAAGAAAGGTTACAAAAAAAGAAGAATAAAGCGATGGTTGCTACGTGGAGCGACAGCAATGAGTCCACATCAAACAAAGAGGAAGAGACATCCAAAACTACAAAAATATGTCTCATGGGACTCGAAGACGTGGTAATGTCTCCTGAATCGAATGATGAATTAACATATGATGAGCTAAATACTAGATTTTTTGAGCTTTTGTCGAAGTACAAAAAGGCTGGTTTAAAAATTAAGACTTTGAAAAATAATTATGATACTTTGATGAAAGAGAAGAGCAAAGTCTTAGAAAAGAATAATATTTTGCAAAAAGAACTTAAGAGCATTTCTGAAAAATATAAAGTTTTGTAAGATGAAAAGAATGAATGTATTGAAATGAACAAGAGTTTAGAAAATGAAATGAGTTGACTTACGCCCTTAGTTGACAAATTAACTTTGAGTTCAAATAAGCTTGAGCTGATTTTGAAAAATCAAAAGGATTCAACCAATAGAGCTAGAATTGGTTATAATTCAATGCATACAAAAAAAGTTTCAGCTACTAAGTTTTCAGTTTCAAAATCTTATGTACCAAAGTTTTTAGCTCAAAGATCTTTTGTATCAAAAGTTTTAACATCTGCATTCTTTCAAAAATCAAAAGTCATTTTTTATTCTTGCAATGGAGTTGGTCATAAAGATTTTAAGTGCAATTTAAGAAAGAGAAATAAAAGTAAAGTAAAAAAGATTTGGGTTCCTAAAGAAACTACTCCTACTTACCTGTAAGGACCCAAGATAGCTTGGGTACCTAAAAGCATTACTTAATTATTTTGCAAAAATGTCCTGTAGCCAAGAACTCAAAGAAAAGATAGCATCTGGATAGCGACAGTTTAAGACATATGACGGGTGACAAAGAATAATTCATCACCCTGCAAATAAAAGATGGAGGATTTTTAACTTTTAGTGGTAATGGTAAGGGAAAAATCATTGGTATTCGTAAGATCAGAATTATCCCTTCTACTTTTATTGAAAATACATTGCTAGTAGACAAGTTGAAGCACAATTTATTAAGTATAAGCCAATTATGCGATAAAGGCTTCAAGGTTGTCTTTAAATCTTTAATGTATATAGTAACTAGTTCTCTTGATTTTAGCACTAAATTTATTGGTCATAGACTTGGATACATTTATGTGGTAGACTTAAATGATCTTGCCATGCCAAGTAGTATAAGTCTAGTAGCAATGAATGCTAAAACAAAGGAATCTAGTTTACTGTAGTATAGAATATTAGGTATTGCTAGCATGCATACATAAACTAAATTAATTTTCAAAGATCTAGTTAGAGGTTTACCTAAGTTTAAAGTTAATTTTGTACATGTTTGTGATGCATGCCAATTTGGTAAACAAACTAGAGGGAGTTTTAAATCGAAAAATATGGTTTCAACTTCCAGACCTTTGGAGCTACTACACATGGACTTATTTGGACCAACTAGGACCACAAGCCTAGAAGGTATGAAATATGAACTTGTGATAGTATATGATTTTTTGAGATTTACATGGTTCTTATTTATTACACACAAAGATGAAGCTTTTAAAGTATTTCAAAAATTTTACAAGAAAATTTCAAATCAGAAAAATCTTTAAGTTATTTTTATTAAAAGTGATCACGGCATAGAATTTGAAAATCAATTTTTTGAAGAGTATTGCACTGAGCATGGCATTGTTCACAACTTCTCCACTCCTAGAACACCTAGCAAAATGGTGTTGTAGAGAGAAAAAATAGAACATTGAAAAAGATGGCTCGAACTATGTTATGTGAAGGCAATCTTTCAAAGTACTTTTGGACAGAAGCTATGAACACTGCATGTTATATTTTGAACTGTGTTTTGATAAGACTTATTTTAAAGAAAACCTCCTATGAATTTTGGAATGACAGAAAATCTAGTATTCATTATTTTTATATTTTTGGATGCAAATGCTTTGTACTTAATAATGGAATGGATAACCATGGAAAATTTGATGTTAAATCTGATGAAGCAATATTTCTTGGTTATTCTACTTCTAGCAAAGCACATAGAGTATTCAATAAAAGAATATTAACTGTTAAAGAGTTTGTTCATTATATTTTTTATGAAACTAACCCCTCACCTTCTAGAAAAGAAGAGTGCATTGATAATGATGCAGGTACAATTGATAAAGCCATGAAGGACATGAGCTTACAAGACAAACAAGTTGAAGAAGGAGAAGAAATGGTAAGCAAAAATCATGATGATTTACCAAAAGAATGGAGGTATGTAACATCACACTCTAAAGATTTAATTATAGGTGATCTCTCACAAAGAGTTAGGACTAGGTCATCACTTAGATATGCACATGATAATCTAGCATTTGTTTCACAAGTAGAACCCAATAGCATAGAAGAAGCAGAAAATAACCAGAATTGGATGATGGCCATGCATGAAGAACTTAATCAATTTAAAAGAAATAATGTAAGGACCTTAGTAGCCAGACCCTCTGATCATCCTGTTACTGATCATCCTGTTATAGCCACCAAATGGATTTATAAAAATAAATTAGATGAAAAAGGGAATATATTAGAAATAAAGCTAGATTAGTTGCCAAAGGATATAATCAGGAAGAAGGAATAGATTTTGATGAAACCTATGCACCAGTAGCAAGATTAGAAGCTATTAGATTATTGCTTGCATTTAGTTGCTACATGACTTTCAAATTATTTCAAATAGATGTAAAAAGTATATTTTTAAATGGTTATTGTTGCCGATCTCGCCGCCGCGCCCGTGGCCTCGGAATCGCCGGTCCGACTAGACCGTCCTGCTCCTGGGGCCTCCTGGCTGGACCGGACCTGCAAGGCAAGGTCAGGAGACCCTGGCCGGGGATCCCGGTGAGGGAGCTCTGACGATCAAGTTAGTAGACGGCGAGAGGGAACAGACTCTCGGGGTCGGGCCCTCGAAGGAGTCCCAGACTCAAAGATTTTACTAGCAAGAAAGATGCCTGAGAGACCAGAAACCTGGCTGGACTCCTTTGCTGAGCTCACGCCAAGCGATCCCCTCTCGGGACCTTGGATCTTACTCTCGGAGTGGAGCCTCCAGCCTCTGTTTCTTACTTGTCTCTGCTTACCTGGTCGTCTCTTCTCTCCTTCCTTTTATCTCCTCCCGCTGCCTGCTCATTTTTCGCTCTCGGGAGGCTCCCCTTATCGCTCTCGTCGCCCTCTCTCCATCCTTTTCTCTTTTTCCTTCTGGTTCTGAGGGCCAGACGGCTTTCTGGCCTCGTTTGCCGAGCCTAGCGGGGAAAAGGTAAAGGAGGGGGGCGCCGGCAGGGCGGCCGGCCAGACCTTGGGTCGAGTGTGGGCGCTCTCCTTCCCAGGTGCCGGCGCTGTCCATTAACGGGCCTTGTTTTGCCAGAACCGCGTCTCTCGACTGCAGAACCTGTTGGGCCGACGTAAGTGATGTTTCGCGTGCCGCCGCCATCCGTACGGGGCGCCTTCTTCGGGGTGCGACGTGCACGGCTCAAGGGCCAACCTCGGTACCTGCATCTCTGCTCTTTGGAACCTTCTCTGTACGAGCTGCCTGACCTCGGCCGAGGTGAACCCCTCCCGGGTGGACACCTGGCGGGGTGGCAGAAGAACGCTCGGCTTCGGCCGAGGTGGTCCCGTCTCAGAGGGCCACCTGGCGAAGGAGCCCGGCTCGACCTCGGCCGAGGTGGGACCGTCTCAGGGTGCCACCTGGCGAGGGAGCGGGGGAGCGGCCGACCTTGGCCGAGGTGAACCCCTCCTGGGTGGACACCTGGCGGGTCGGCAGAAGGATGCTCGGCTTCGGGCGAGGTGGTCCCGTCTCTGGGGGCCACTTAGCGAAGGAGCGAAGGAGCCCGGATCGACCTCGGCCGAGGTGGGACCGTCTCAGGGTGCCACCTGGTGAGGGAGCGGGGGAGCGGCCGACCTTGGCCAAGGTGGACCCCTCCTGGGTGGACACCTGGCGGGTCGGCAGAAGGATGCTCGGCTTCGAACGAGATGGTCCCGTCTTTGGGGGCCACCTAGTGAAGGAGCGAAGGAGCCCGGCTCGACCTCGACCGAGGTGGGACCGTCTCAGGGTGCCACCTGGCGAGGGAGCGGGGGAGCGGCCGACCTTGGCCGAGGTGGACCCCTCCTGGGTGGACACCTGGCGGGTCGGCAGAAGGACGCTTGGCTTCGAGAGAGGTGGTCCCGTCTCTGGGGGCCACCTGGCGAAGGAACGAAGGAGCCCGGCTCGACCTCGGCCGAGATGGGACCGTCTCAAGGTGCCACCTGGCGAGGGAGCGGGGGAGCGGCAGACCTTGGCCGAGCTCGACTTCGGACGTGTGGGAGCCGCAGCTGACTTGGCCAAAAACCTCCACGTGGCTCGAATCATGCCTGACGGGATCTGAGACCGACCACGTCATCATTACGGCCGTAACAGTTGCCCCCCAATCTAACGTTCCGTTGGGGTGTCGTGGGACGGAACGTTGGGATTAAATGCAGATATGACGTGGGGAGGCGAAGCTCTTGCATCATAATTGCCACGATCCTCGTCGCTGTTTCTCAGTGCGCCCGAAGCCCTATAAGAGGCTGCCACGCGTCGCCTGTTCGCCCGCAATAAATGTGTCGCTTCGAAGCAGGGGCCGTTTCCCTGCTAACGAGGTGACGGTGTCGGGCGTGCGTCCACGCGGCGATCATCCAATGGCCCGGAGCGGAATGACGGGTACGACGGCTGTCGATTGAGTTTGAAAAGGAGGGGACTTTCCGTAATGAGGCTTTTCCCTTGCTCCGTGGATGGTTTGCTGCAGGCTAATTTCCACTACCTCGTGTTCGCACAGTGCATTTTCGGTGAGTGCCCTCATTTTCTTCCTTGTTCTCCTCTTCTTCCCCAGTGAATCCTTCTTGTTTTTTCTTTGTCATGGCACGCCGTCGTCATGTTTCCTCTAATCCGGACGAGGCTGGTCCGTCCCAGCCGAGGACTCCGTCTTCTTCCTCCTCGGAGGAGGAAGTGATCCCGGAGGAGACCCGCAGGCGACTGCAACCCGGGGGTATCACTATTGGCATCCCTAGAGGTGTCCCATCTCCTCCCGTCGCTTCTGCTCTTCCACTTTCTTCCCTTCCTCCTCCAACTCTTCTTTCTGCCGGTTCCTCCGGTCATGCTTCCATAATGACCGAAGGCGACCTTTCTTTGCTCCGGGAGGTCTATGGCATCCCGGGGTCAATCCGTTTGCTTGTTCCGCGGCCCGAGGATCGCGTCACCATGAGTGGCCCCGGCCGCATAGCCTTCTACGAAGACTTCCTTCTCGGGGGTCTTCGGTTTCCTCTGCATCCCTTTTTCCTTTCCTTAGCCACTTCCGTCTCGTCCCGGCCCAGTTGGCTCCCAATGCCATCTGGGTCATCTTTTCTTTTATTATTTTCTGTCACTTCCACGGGTTTGTTGCCCGTTTCTCCCTCTTCAGGGCTCTGTTTATCCTGAAGAGGTACTCCATCGATGACGGCTGGTGGTACATCTCGCCCCGGCACAGGTGTCTCCGGTTCGACCTCCCTTCTTCCATCAAGGGCTGGAAGAACCGGTTCTTTTTTGCCTCGGTCGAGGATGTTGACTGGGCCTGGAGCGAACGGGATCGGTCTCCGAACCGGAACTCCGAGGTCGAGTCGGTGGACCAAGAGGCCTGCTCCCAACTCCTGAGCGATGTGGTCCCAGCGCTCGACGTTCTGCTCTCGGAGCAGAACTTATTTGAGGCTGGGATCAGTCCCATCTGTGAGCCGGGTGAGACTCAGTCTTCCCCTGACCTCTGTTTCTTCCTCTTTTTTAGCCGAGCTGACTGACCTCTTTTTCCTCTGTGTTGCAGGCATGAAATTCTCGCTGGAGAACCTCCTGGAGGGTGCGGCCCAAAGGGACATCGTCGAGGTGGATGAATCTGCGACGAAGAGGGCTCGCACCGAGGTGAGCCAGGAGGTCGTGCCGGTGACCGTACCCAGCCCGGTGGCTGCTGCTCCCCCGCCCAGGCTGCCTCGGGGCGGGGCCATCGATGCTCTAGCTGTCAGACCTGGAGATGCTGCTGACGAGGGGGCCCCACCATCAGTAGTTCCGCCCAGCACCGGCCCCATCATCGCCGCGGCGACGACGGTGCCGTTCGTGACCTCAGCCACCCCATCGACTACGGTTCTTGCTGGAGGGGCAGTCGCCATCGTAGCTGACCTGACAGCTCCACCACCAGTGATCACCAACCGGTGCTCAGTAATCCGTGACTAGGGCTCGCGGAGAAAGTGATGGAGTATGCCTCCACCGCCCGAGACCGTCGTTCTCAAGGCGGCAAGGACTACGCCGATGCCCTGCTCGGGATCCTCCCGCAGCTTTTCATGGTAAGTCCGAACTTAGACTCTTCTGTCTTCTGTGGCCTCGGTCAGCCTTTCCACAACCCGATCTTTTTGCTGTGCAGATTGGGAATGACGTGCTCCTGCTGAGGAACTTCCTCGTAGGGTATGCGAAGAAGGATACCGAGAAGGAAGAGAAGCTCGACAAGCTCGCGGCCGACGTCAAGGACCTCATGGAGAAGGGGGTCAAGATGCGAGCGAACAACCAGGCCCTCCAGGTGGACCTAGCATGCACCGAGGAGCGCACCAAGGACCTGGAGTCCTCTCTGTCCGAGGAGAGGATCTCCCACCAGCATCGCGCGGAGGAGGACGCGGCCGAGAGGGCTCACCTCCAGGCCCATTCTCGGTGGCTGGAGCGCCAGCTGGAAGAGGCCAGACTGGAGGCGAGTGCGGCGAAGGAGCGGAGCGCCTACGTCAACGGGCTCCTGGAAGCCGCGAAGCGGGAGGCACAGGAAGCTGTCCCGAAGTTCCGGGCCTCAGACGAGTACACCTCGGAGGTCCGGGAGGCCGCCGTGGACTCCTTCCTGAAGGGGTTCCGAGTGTGCCGGGAGAAGGTGGGGTCCTTCTACCTCGAGCTCGATCTCAGTGGGGTGGTGCTCAGAGGTAGGAGGCAGGGACCCGACAGCAGGGCTTCCGGTGCGGTCGACGTCATAGCTGCAGCCCTGGCGAGCGACACGGCCGTGGCTCCGGAGCAGCCCCCTGAGCCAGCAGCCGTCGACGGCGAGGATGTGGAGCGCGCAACCCAGGCTAAGGTCCCCGCCACTGCGCCAAACTGAACCGTGTATCTTCTTCTTTTTTGTTATTGTTTCTTTTTTTTTGGGGACTCCCGGCTTATCGGGACTCCCAGTTTGTACTTCCCTTTCTTGAATCAATGAAAATCTATTTTGGCCATGTCTCGAACTCGCCTTCCTTTTTCATTTTTTCTTCTCTTTTTTCTTTTTGAGATGTTGATGTGGAGTGCCGAGACGAGGGTGGACCTGGTCCCATCCGGCATTCAGATCAAAGTTCGGGGTGTTCTGGACTGGGTGGCATCAGAGTAGGCCTTGAGCGGGCCCTTCTTTGGGCTTGCCTTCGTGCTTGCGTGGGCGAACTAGGTTCTGCCCCGCCTTCCAGACCGAAGTCCGGGACTTTCAGACTGAACCCCGGGACCGCAGGCTTTCTCAAGCCTTGCGTGGCTTGTCGAGCTGTTCTCCGTGCTTCGCATGGGCGAACTGGGTTCTGCCCCGCCTTCCAGACCGAAGTCCGGGACTTCCGGACTGAACCCCGGGGCTGTAGGCTTTCTCAAGCCTTGTACGGCTTGCCGAGCTGTTCTCCGTGCTTCGCGTGGGCGAACTGGATTCTGCCCCGCCTTCCAGAC
Source organism: Areca catechu (assembly GCA_021397845.1). Classification (NCBI taxonomy): domain Eukaryota; kingdom Viridiplantae; phylum Streptophyta; class Magnoliopsida; order Arecales; family Arecaceae; genus Areca; species Areca catechu. The sequence goes on along the minus strand of CM038039.1, from coordinate 102,798,735 downwards.
CGAAGTCCGGGACTTCCGGACTGAACCCCGGGGCCACAGGCTTTCTCAAGCCTTGCACGGCTTGCCGAGCTGTTCTCCGTGCTCGCGTGGGCGAACTGGGTTCTACCCCGCCTTCCAGACCGATGTCCGGGACTTCCGGACTGAACCCCGGGGCCACAAGCTTTCTCAAGCCTTGCGCGGCTTGCCGAGCTGTTCTCCGTGCTCGCATGGGCGAACTGGGTTCTGCCCCGCCTTCTAGACCGAAGTCCGGGACTTCCGAACTGAACACCGGGGCTGCAAGCTTTCTCAAGCCTTGCGCGGCTTGCCGAGCTGTTCTCCGTGCTCACGTGGGCAAACTGGGTTCTGCACCGCCTTCCAGACCAAAGTCCGGGACTTCCGGACTGAACCCCGGGGCCGCAAGCTTTCTCAAGCCTTGCGTGGCTTGCCGAGCTATTCTCCATGCTCACATGGGCGAACTGGGTTCTACCCCGCCTTCCAGATCGAAGTTCGGGACTTCTCGCTTCATCTGGCCTTCGGCCACGGTCGTGCGTGCCGAACTCAGGGCCATGCGCCGGTTTCCCTACGAGGTGAGAAAGAGCATTTGAAGCAAAGAAACTTTATTGCAAGAGTGGGGAACCTTACATTACCGATAATACATCCTTAGATTCGAGGCGTTCCACGTCCGGGGGAACCTGGCCCCTCCCAATTCCTCCAAGTAGTAGGCGCCATGGGGGAGGGCTTCTGCTACCCGGTACAGTCCCTCCCAGTTCAGTGAGAGCTTCCCGCACTCTCATGGCTGAGAAGCTTTAGCACGCCGGAGGACCAGATCTCCTGGATGAAAGGACTTCGGCCGCACTTGGGAGTTGTAATACCTGGCCACTCGCTGCCTATATGCCGCCATCCGAACTCGAGCCTTGTCCCTCGTCTCTTCAAGAAGGTCAAGGTTGAGCATCATTCTGGCAGGGTTCTCCATCTTGTCATATTGCTCCACGTGCATTGTGGGTAGGCTGAGCTCAATCGGGATGACCGCTTCGGTTCCGAAGATGAGGTTGAACGGGGTCTCGTCAGTCGCCGTCCTCGGGGTGGTATGGTACGCCCAAAGGATACTAGGGAGCTCCTCCGCACACCTGCCCTTGGCCTGGTCCAGCCGCATGCGGAGGCCCTACAAAATGGTCCTGTTCATGACCTCGGCTTCTCCATTGGTCTAAGGATGCGCCACCGAGGTGAAGCGATGCCTGATGCCGAGGTCGCCGCAGAACTCTTCAAACTCCCGGCAGTCGAATTGGCACCCGTTATCAGTGATCACGGTGTGGGGGAGGCCGAAGTGGCAAATGATTGACTTCCAGAAGAACTTGGCGACGTTAGCTTCGGTGATCCGCGCCAAGGGTTCGGCCTCGACCCACTTTGTGAAGTAGTTGATGTCCACGATCAGGAATTTCTGCTATCTAGACGCCGGTGGGAATGGGCCTAGAAGGTCCATTCCCCATTGGGCGAATGGCCACGGAGCTGAGAGCTGGGAGATTGGATTGGAGGGCTGCCGCTGCACCACGGTGTGCCGCTGGCACCGATCGCACTTCTTCACGAAATCGACGGCGTCCTCCTTCATCGTCTCCCAAAAGTAGCCCTGACGGAGGGCTTTGTAGGCTAACGCCCTGCCCCCCACGTGGTTCCTACAGATGCCCTCGTGAATCTCTTGGAGCATGAGTCTGGCTTCCACGGGTCCCAGGCATTTGAGGAGGGGGTAGGAGTAGGATCTCTGATATAGTTGCCCATCCATTAGGACGAACCGCGCGGCCTTCTTTCTGATGAGGCGGGCCGCTACGCGGTCCTCTGGCAGGGTGCCGCTGGTTATGTATTCGGCGTACTTGTCCATCCTGCTGGGCTCAAGACCGACCTGATGGACCTCCACTGGGGTCTCGTAGCTTGGGGCATTGAGGCGCTCCACATGAGCGCGGCCCAGCATCGAGTCCGGTAGGGTCACCGGCCGGGAAAGAGTGTCCATACGGGCGTTCTCCCTGCGGGGGATGTGGAAGATGTTGAAGCGCTGGAAACCGGCCGTGCCCGCCTTGACGAGCTCCAAGTACTTCGCCATTTGGGGGTCGTGCGCGGCATATTCTCCGGAGACCTGTCCCGCCATGAGCTGGGAGTCAGTGAAAGCTTTAAGGTTAGCCACGCCCAGCTCGCTGGAGACCCTCAGCCCGGCGAGGAACACCTCGTACTCCGCATGATTGTTTGTCGCGGTGAACTGGAAATGGAGAGCGCATTCGGCGACGACCCCATCGTTGTTGGCAAGAATGAGTCCGGCTCCGCTGCCGCCAAAGTTCGAGGCTACATCTACATGGAGGATCCACGCATCCTCTACGGGCTCCTCGGGGCCCGCTTTTAGCTGCCGGTGCAAGGGGTCCTCCTCGGGCTCCTTGCCTAAGCCTGCACACTCGACAAAGAAGTCGGCTAGCACCTGCACTTTCATGGCCGACCTTGGCCTATACGCGATGTCGAACTCGCTGAGCTTCAGTGCCCACTTCTCCAATCGCCCCGATGTGTCGGGTCGGCTGAGCACCCCACTTTCAGCGGCTGATCCGTCAGGACGGCGATGGGATGCGCTTGGAAATAGGGCCTGAGATGCTGAGCAGACACTATTAATGCAAAAACGAGCTTCTCGGGCCGAGAATACCTGAGCTCCACGTCACAGAGAAGTTTGCTGGTATAGTACACGGGCCGCTGGGCTCCTTGGTCGTCGGTCCGAACCAGGACCGAACTGACGGCCTCCGGGGTGACCGCCAGGTAGAGGATGAGCTCCTCCCCCTCCTCGGGCCGGGAAAGCAGTGGCGGCAATGCGAGCATCTTCTTCAGCTCTTCAAAGGTCTCTTGGCATTCCTCGGTCCAGGCGAAGTCGTTCATCTTCCTCAGCACCTTGAAAAAGGGTTGGTAGCGATCAGTCGACCTGGAGATAAAATGGCTAAGGGCCGCATCCTGGCCGGTGAGTTGCTGCACTTGCTTCTTGGAGGCGGGCTGCTCCATGTCCAGAATGGCCTGGACCTTCTCCGGGTTGGCTTAATTCCTCTTTGGGTCACCATGAATCCTAGGAACTTCCCGGCAGAGATGCCGAAGGCGCACTTCGTAGGGTTCAGCTTCATCTGATGACGTCGGAGGTTGCCGAATGTCTCCGCCAGGTCAGCCACGTGGTCCGAATCGGGCTTGCTCATCACCAGCATATCGTCCACGTACACCTGCATGTTGTGGCCGATCTGGTCTTTGAAGATCCTGTTGACCAGACACTGGTACGTGGCCCCGGCATTCTTGAGGCCAAACGGCATCATCCTGTAGAAAAAAGTTCTGCGGTCGGTGATGAAGGCGGTGTGCTCTTCGTCCTCTGGGTTCATTCGGATCTGGTTGTATCCGGAGAAGGCGTCCATGAAGGACAGGAGTGATGCCCCAAGATGGTGTCGACCAGCTAGTCAATCTTTGGAAGGGGGAAGCTGTCCTTCGGGCAAGCTCGGTTGAGGTCGGTGTAGTCTACACAGATCCTCCACTTACCACTGCTTTTCCTTACCATGACCACGTTCGCCAGCCAGCTGGGATATTAGACTTCCCGCACAAAGCCGGTGGCGAGGAGTTTCTCCACCTCCTCGTTGATGGCCCTCTATCTCTCCATAGAGAAGCTCCTCTTCTTCTAGTGGACCGGGCGGCAACTCGGATCCACGTTCAGCCTGTGCGTAATGACCTCGGGGAGAATGCCCGGCATGTCAGTCGCTGACCAGGCGAACACGTCCGCATTCGCACGGAGGAACTCCAGCAGGCGGGTCCGTTCTTCATCTGGGAGTTGCGCCCCGACCTGCAGCGTCTTCAGCGGTTCCGAACCAAGGGGATAATTCAACAGGCATTATACGGGGCCTCCCTTGGGTTCCTTCTCCCTTAGGTCGAGGTCGTCAACGTCGGGGCCGAGCTCCGTGCCCCGGGTACCCGAGACCGTCTGGAGGCAATGTGGGACCGGTTGGGTCGTCCCCTTCATCACCCCGAGCCCGGAAGACATGGGGAACTGCACCAACAACCTCTTCATGGAAATCATGGCGTTCAGTTGGTTGAGCCTGGGATGCCCGAGAATCCCGTTGTAAGGCGAAGGGAGCTTGACGACGGTAAATGTCATCAGGACGGTCGTCTGCCAAGGTGGGGATCCGGCGATGACCGGGAGAGTGATCTCCCCTTCGACCCCCACTGAGTCCCCGATAAAGCCTACTACGGGGGTGTGCACTGGACTCAGCTGATCATGGGACAAATTCATTCGAGAGAAAGCATCGTAAAAAAGCATGTCAACCGAGCTTCCTCTATCTACCATAATTCGGTGTACAGGATACTTCGCGATGGTCATCTCGACCACCACGGCATCATTGTTTACATTTTCGTTTTCCTTCCCCTTCTCAGAGGGGGGTACATTCTCCGGGTTCCCGATCTCCCGGGCTCTCTTTGCCGGCCGCCCGACCCCAAGTGAGATCATGCCTACCGGCTTCTCCGTCGGGCGGTTTTCGATTGCAGGAACTGGGGATAAGGCCGCGAGCGGCTGCCCCTCCGCCGGGACCTCGTTCCTGATGAACTTCCTGAGGTAGCCCCTCTTGATCAGCTCCTCGATCTCCCGCTTCAGGTTGCGACACTCCTCCGTGTCGTGGCTGTGCTCGCGGTGGAACTGGCAGTACTTTGACTTGTCCTGGATACCTCTTGGGTTCTGAGGAGGAGGTCGGCGGAGGTAGTGCTCGCCCTCAATTTTCATGAGGATCTTTGTTCGGGGGGCGAGGAGAGGGGTGAACCTCCTCTCCGGAATGACCTCGCCCTTTGACCTCGGATTCGGGAGAGGGTCGGCAGATGACCCGGGCTTCCGAGCTCCTGGAATATCCCTCGGCGAAGGCCTCTTCAGAGTCTTCCCGTCTAGCTCTCGACGGGTGCGGTTGGCCTCCTCCACTCGAATGTACTTGTGGACGCGGAGGAGGAGCTCGGAGTACGTCCTGGGGGGCTTTTTGTCTAGGGAGTAGGTCAGGCGGGATGTCTTGAGCCCGTGCTTCAAGGCCAGCATGGTGACGGGCTCGTCCAGACTGTAGATTTCCAGGGCTGCGGTCTTGAACTGGGTGATGTAGTCCCGGAGCAGCTCCTAGTCCTGCTGGGGGATGGAGAAGAGGCTGTCCACCTCTCTTAGCACCTTCCGACAAGCGTCGAAGTGCACCACAAACTTTCCTTCTAGCTGGTGGAAGGAGCAAATAGATCCGGGCTCGAGGCGGGTGAACCAGACTCGAGCGGCCTTCCGGGGGGTAGCGGGGAAGGCGATGCACAAAAGGACGTCGGTGGCCCCGTGGACCCTCATGAGAGCCTTGTAGCTCTCCAGATGGTCTAGAGGATCGGTGGTCCCGTCGTAGGGATCCACCTGCGGCATGCAGAACCAGTTCGGGATCGGCTCCACCTGAATTTCTTCAGAGAAGGGGGGACGGGAGTCGTAGCCCTCCGGGTCCGCGGATGAGTTCTGCAGGTCGGCAAATCGGCGGGCGAACTCTGCCAACTTGCACTCATGCTCCTCCAGGCACCTCTCGGCCTGGCGCCTGATGGCCTCGTCGGTGGAATCTTCCATCGAGGCCGCTGGTGAAGGGGTGTTAATCGGTCTCGGCACAAAGTCATGCCTCGGTGTCGCTTGTTGTGATGCGCCGTCTCAGCTTCATCGGCCGGGGATCGACTCTCGTGATCCGCCTAACCGGAGTAGTTTCTTTTTACGGGAGTTTGGTGGCTCCCGCGGGGGTTGGAGATTGCCCTCGGGTGGGATGGCCTGCCCTGAATGGAGTGCAGGCTCCCACGCGGCCCCGCGGCCCGAGCCGCGGGGGTCCCTGGCTGCGGCTGCGTGGCCAGGGAGCGCTGCTGATGTTGTAGCTGCCGGACCGCCGAGGTCAAGGTCTGCAGCTGTTGGATGACGGCCGCGAGGGGCCCGTCCATCGAGGTCGGCTGTGGTGGAAGAGGAGGGGGAGCTGGGAGCTCCCTCTCTAGGCTGTGGGCCCCTTGAGGGGAGGGAACCTCTCCCACGCGGGTGGTGGATGCCTCGCGCCCACGAGTGACCACCATTATCGGAGAGCGCTTTGCCTGCAGAAAGCTAGCTCCCACTAGGGGTGTTGTCCTGCCCCCCTGCCTGGCGCGCCAATCTGTTGCCGATCTCGCCGCCGCGCCCGTGGCCTCGGAATCACCGGTCTGACTAGACCGTCCTGCTCCTGGGGCCTCCTGGCTGGACCGGACCTGCAAGGCAAGGTCAGGAGACCCTGGCCGGGGATCCCGGCGAGGGAGCTTCGACGATCAAGTTAGTAGACGGCGAGAGGGAACAGACTCTCGGGGTCGGGCCCCCGAAGGAGTCCCAGACTCAGAGATTTTACTAGCAAGAAATATGCCAGAGAGACCAGAAACCCGGCTGGACTCCTTTGCCGAGCTCACGCCAAGCGATCCCCTCTCGGGACCTTGGATCTTACTCTCAGAGCGGAGCCTCCAGCCTCTGTTTCTTACTTGTCTCTGCTTACCTGGTCATCTCTTCTCTCCTTCCTTTTATCTCCTCCCACTGCCTGCTCATTTTTCGCTCTCGGGAGGCTCCCCTTATCGCTCTCGTCGCCCTCTCTCCATCCTTTTCTCTTTTCCCTTCTGGTTTTGAGGGCCAGACGGCTTTCCGGCCTCGTTTGTGGAGCCTAGCGGGGAAAAGTTAAATGAGGGGGCGCCGGCAGGGCGACCGGCCAGACCTTGGGCCGAGTGTGGGCGCTCTCCTTCCCAGGTGCCGGTGCTGTCCGTTAACGGGCCCTGTTTTGCCAGAATCGCATCTCTTGACTGCAAAACCTGTCGGGCTGATGTAAGTGATGTTTCGCGTGCCGCCGCCATCCGTACGGGGCACCTTCTTCGGGGTGCGGCGCGCACGGCTCGAGGGCCAACCTCGGTACCTGCACCTCCGCTCTTTGGGACCTTCTCTGTATGAGCTGCCTGACCTCGATCGAGGTGGACCCCTCCCAGGTGGACACCTGGCGGGGCGGCAGAAGAACGCTCGGCTTCGACCGAGGTTGTCCCGTCTCAGGAGGCCACCTGGCGAAGGAGCGAAGGAGCCTGGCTCGACCTCGGCCGAGGTGGGACCGACTCAGGGTGCCACCTGGCGAGGGAGCGGGGGAGCGGCCGACCTTGGCCGAGGTGGACCCCTCCTGGGTGGACACCTGGCGGGTCGATAGAAGGATGCTCGGCTTCGGGCGAGGTGGTCTCGTCTCTGGGGGCCACCTGGCGAAGGAGCGAAGGAGCCCGGCTCGACCTCAGCCAAGGTGGGAACATCTCAGGGTGCCACTTGGCGAGGGAGCGGGGGAGCGGCCGACCTTGGCCGAGGTGGACCCCTCCTGGGTGGACACCTGGCGGGTCGGCAGAAGGACGCTCGGCTTCGGGCGAGGTGGTCCCGTCTCTGGGGGCCACCTGGCGAAGGAGCGAAGGAGCCCGGCTCGACCTCGGTCGAGGTGGGACCGTCTCAGGGTGCCACCTAGCGAGGGAGCGGGGGAGCGGCCGACCTTGGCCGAGGTGGACCCCTCCTGGGTGGACACCTGGCGGGTCGGCAGAAGGACGCTCGGCTTCGGGCGAGGTGGTCCCGTCTCTGGGGGCCACCTGGCGAAGGAGCGAAGGAGCCCGGCTCGACCTCGGCCGAGGTGGGACCGTCTCAGGGTGCCACCTGGCGAGGGAGCGGCCGACCTTGGCCGAGCTCGACTTCGGACGTGTGGGAGCCGCAGCTTACTCGGCCGAAAACCTCCATGTGGCTCGAATCATGCCTGACGGGATCTGAGACCGACCACGTCTTCATTATGGCCGTAACAGTTATATTTCTAAAAAAATTTTTGTAGAACAACCACCAGGATTTGAAAATCATGCTCTTCCAATTCATTTTTTCAAACTTAATAAAGCATTGTATGGTTTAAAATAAGCACCTCGAGCATGGTATGATAGACTAAGTTCTTACTTGAAAATGATTTTATTAGAGGTAATGTAGATACCACTCTATTCATTAAAAGGAAAGAAAATGATATGTTAATTGTACAAATTTATGTAGATGATATAATTTTTGATGAAACTAATGAAGATTTGTGTGAATAATTTGCAAAGCTTATGCAGGGCAATTTTGAAATGAGCTTAATGGGTGAACTAACCTACTTCCTTGGACTCCAAATTAAGCAAATAAAGGAAGGAATATTTATCTACCAAGCTAAGTACATTAAGGAGATCATCAAGAAGTTTGGTATGGAATCAGTCAAAGAAATTGGCACACCGATGGGTCCCACCTGCAGACTTGACAAAGATGAAGATGAAAATAATATTGATCAAAAACTTTATTGAGATATGATTGGATCACTGTTATATTTAATAGCTAGTAGACCTGATATCTTGTTTAGTGTATGTATATGTGCTAGATTTCAATCTAATCCAAAAGAGTCACATATACTTGCTGTTAAAAGAATCATAAGATAGCTAAAAGGAACAAGTAATCTATGTCTATGGTATTCTAAACAATCTTCATTGATTTTAATTGGTTTTTCTGATGCTGATTATGATGGATGCAAAATTGATAGAAAAAGTAATAGTGGTACTTGTCAATTTCTGGGGTTGAACTTAATCTCGTGGCACGTAAGAATCAAAACTTTGTAGCACTGTCTACTGCTGAGGCAGAGTATGTGGCTGCAGGAAGTTGTTGCACTCAAGTTCTTTGGATTAAGCAAAAACTAGAAGATTATAGTGTTATTCAAACAAAAATTCTTATCAAATGTGATAACACAAGTGTTATTAATCAAACAAAGAATCTAATTTAGCATTCTAGGACAAAACACATAGAAATTAGACATCATTTCATTAGGGATCATGTGCAAAATGGTAATATTGAACTTAAATTTGTTCCAACAGAAAATCAATTAGCTGACATCTTTACTAAGCCACTTAATGAAGATAGATTTCAAATGATTAGAGGAGAATTAAGTTTGTGTGACCCTTTTTAGAATTTTTGACCTAATTCCTTCAAAATTAAGAAAAATTTATCTAGTAACCTCCATCATCAATTTAAGGATAATAACCACCTTATCTAGTGCACTCCTAGGAATAGAAATCTATTTGTTAAGTTTTTAAACCATTTTCTTGAATTTAGGTTGAGCTGACTCGTGCAGAGAAGCTCTAAGTCAAGTTGACTCAAGTAACGGATTCACTTAAAACCTGTTTGACCTAGAAAACCTCACTTCTTTCTCTTTCACTATTCTAAGCCAAGCCCTAGGGGACCACAGCACATTCAACCTTAGAACCACCGATTTCTTCCCTTTCCATCCTAAACTTTGACTAAATGGCACCATAAAGGGCAGTTGCAAAGAGATCTAGTCGGATGGCTTTTGGGGCAGTTGAGGCAGAGAGGAGATCGAAATGAAGAGCGAATGAGCCGACTCCTCAAGAAGACTCGAAAGAAGCCCAAGTTCAGCTATAAGCACCTCAAAGGCAGGTGATTCTTATGGAAAATTGTCCAGTAACTAGTGGAAGGAAAATAGATTTTGCATTCCTTGAAAATTTGGGACTTAGAATCGGTGAATGGATAGAAAATCAATGTTGGAGTTACTTTTGTTCTTTAGATATCCCTACTTATCCCAATCTTGTGAGAAATTTTTTTGAAAACTTATCACTTGGAGAGAATTATGTAATGTCTATTGTGAAGGGAATAAGTATGATAGTCGATGAGGATAGGCTTAGCAAGGTTTTGCAGATGCCTAGCAATGGAAAGTACTATTTGAATTTGAAGGATAGGCAAAGAACATTGAGAATAGTACTAGAAAGGATAAATGTTGATGGAATAACTAATGTTCAGGCCAACATATTATCTTTAGAAATGAGACTTTCACATAACGTCATCAGCAAGATCTTTCTATCCCGGACAAGCCATTTTGACTGGGTCAGCGAGCGAGATATGATGTTTATGAGATATATGATTGAGGGGAAGGCCCTCAATCTGCCATTTATTATGCTTACCCAGATTCGAGATGTAGCTCGAAAGGCTAAGGCCTGTTTGCCATATGGAATGGCATTTACTTTATTGTTCCGGGACTTTGGAGTTGATTTGACCAGAGAAGATAGTAGACCCCTACATCACACCGATAGATATTCATTGAAATGCCTGCAGAAAATGGGATATCACCAAGTAGAGGGTGTTTGGGCCAAGTAGACTTTTGGTTAGAGAGTTGTAAATCATTCTGATGATGATGAGGAGGTCGAGCTTGCAGTTACTACTAGACAGGAGGATTCAGGTGAGGAAACAGATTCTGACTCTAGCAGTGATGATGATTCTTCTGATATGGAGGCTGGAGCTCAGGAGGAGATGGATAGCTAGACTGACAGTCCGAGGACTCCTCTAGGACCATCAGCAGCACCTTCAGCATCTTCAACATCAGCAGTGCCTTCCACTCAGACCTCTATCACTTTGGAGCAGCTTTCAAAGTTCACCGAGACCCTGACTAGCTCTTTTAGATCGATGTTTGGCGATCTTCGCCAAACACTTGAGAGAGTGCTAGAGGAGTTTCGTACGGAGATGAGGGAGTTGACCCTGAGCATGGAGTCTGTAGAGATGAGTTAGAGGACATAGCAGGACTACATGACAGATTTGACACAGTTATGCTCTGACTTTGGCAGGCTTCGAGGAGTAGCATATACTTTTGCTCGAGACCAGGCTGTTGCATTACATGATATCTAGTAGGAGGTTCAGAGGATGGGGACAGAGCTGAAGATAGTTCTACTCTTTGTCACTAGAGTGTGTTCTAGACCCAGAGTTTCCACTTCCAGGAAGCCACCTCCATAGCCCGGACCTAGACAGCCTCCACCACATGCCAGACAGCTGCCTCCACCTCCTAATCATGTTGCTTATGACTCTATTCAGATTGATATGCATTTTGGAGATTTTAAGACTGAGCCTACTCCTACTTCTACTAGACCTAGAACTAAACCTAAAGCCAAAACTAATGTACCTAGAGCTCCCACTTGGACTAGATTTAGAGATCTCAGACCTAAATCGATGAAAAATGTTGTGTCATCTTCTGTTTTAGAAATAGGTTCTTCTTCAAGTGAGGAAGAAGAAGATTAGGTCTTGTAGATCTTGCTTTTGTTGGCTCTATATTAAAACTTGTTTATATATATATATGTGTATGTGTACTTTGTTTGAATGTTATTGGCATTTTACTTTATCATTTTAACTCTTCTATGATGCATAAAGATTGAACTCAACACTTGATATCAAACAATTGATATTGAAAAAGAAAAGAAAATGTTAACAAGAATATCAAGAATATAAAGAGAAGGTGAAATTATCTCAAAATATCTTAATATTCCTACTCTATTTCAAATATTATTGAATGCTTAAAGAACATTTTTGTTGATGACAAAAAGGGGGAGTAATATTAATGTTGTGCATGGAAAATTCAAACTTCATGAAAATATGCAAAACAGGGGGAGAAATCAGTTATGCATGGAAATCAATAAAAATAACTTGACTTTGATACATTTTTATGCTCAATTAGCTCTGATATTTTCTTGATGCTAAACGAATGGAATTTAATAAGTTATGATACATTTTTGATACTTATTTCACTCTGATATACTTTGATACTTAATTGGCTTCAACACATTCTAGAGCAAAAGTAGTTTTTGATAAATATTGGCTCTGATACAAAAAGCTCTGATACTTTTTGATACTTATTGATACATTCTGATATATTCTTGATACATGTTGATACTTATCAATTTAAGATATATACAAGTCACTTTGATACTTTTAAGTGTTCATATATATATAATTGTAAAGTTTTTCCATGCCTAGTATTTTGTCATCATCAAAAAGGGGAAGATTGTTTATCCCTAGAATGATTTTGATGATAACAAAACATTGGAGCATGTATTTGATACTAACACTTTTGAATGTTTAAGAAGTTTTTGTATGATGTTTCAACTAAACAATCAAACTACCTATAATTATGAAATCATAATTGTGTATCAATGTACTCATAAGAAAATGTTCAAATATTGAAGATCCGTAGAAAAATTAATTATATATACTTGTAAAAAGGGGCAATTCTATGTAATTTTTTGAGTTAAATTACTTAGATTAAGTTTAGAAGAAGTTGGAAAGTCTTTGGAAGAAATATGGAGAAGTTTGGATGTTTTTGGATAAAAGTCACTCGAGCCGACTCAAGCAAGAGAGTCGACTCATTGCTTTGGCACGGTACAAAGGTTTCAGGTACACAGGCAATCGAGCCAACTCATTGAAGTTAGAGCCGACTTGTCTAGAGTACCAAAATTATAGTTTTTTGAAACCAGTCATCTGAGTCGACTCAACAAGCAACCGAGCTGACTCCTCCAAAGTGAGCAAAAACTAGTTCTAAGAAAACTTGTTAGGCGAGCTGACTTGACTAAGAAGAGCCAACTCGACTAGAGTGCTATTTCAACTTGCCTAAGAATCCAAGCCTGCTCAACCCAACTGAGCCAACTCGAATCCTAGTTTTAGGTAAGTAACGACTAGTTCTAGAATTGATTTTTTGAATCCAAAAAGTGCTCCAATAGCTATATTTCGACTCCCAAGGCACTACAATGGTCATATCTACTTGGGATCAGTTCTAAAGTTTGTAAATAAGGGATTTGAAAAACTTTAGAAGAACTTTTAATGAGAGTATTGAATATCCAAGAGAGCATTCAAAGAAGAACTTAAGACTTCACCAAACTCTAATCATTCTCTTGAGTCATTTATTAGAGAAGTTTGGAAGCCTTAAAAAGGATTGAAGGAGCAATCAAGGAGGCTTCTCAATGAGCATCAAGTGCAACCATAAGACAAAGTTTGGTTTGTCATTAGTGTTGCCTTTTTTTTAACACTTTATTTGAGTTGTTTCAAGTACAGCAGTGGTTGTAACTTGTGAGTTATTTAAGGTTTCTGGTGAGTCTTGAAAACTAAGTTTGGGTTGTTAGTGAGCCTGGGATAACTAACATTATATTGGGTTCTTGGTGATCCCAGTGTAAAACCAAGTTTGGATTTTGATTTTTTAGCCTGGTATAAAATAAACCGACTGTATTCAATGGTGAATATAATGGAAATTCCAAGTGGTATCTTAGGTGGTGGACATAGGAGCGAGGTTGCTCTGAACCACTATAAAATTTGTAGTGTTTTGATTAGTTTGTTTGTGTTCTTTCTCTTGCTTCCGCATTTAATTTCTAATTCACCTCACTCACTATGCTAAGATTTATAAAGAGCACATATTTGTGAAAAATGTTTTAAAACCCAATTCACCTCCCTCTTGGGTTGGCTAACTGGGCAACAGATATGAATCAACCTTCTTGATTCTAAGTAACCAAGAATCCAGCTGATTACAATCTTTTCTTGGATTCAATTTCAAGCAAAGGATATAGAGGAAGAGATGTAGGAGAAGAGATATAGGAGAAAAGAGAGATTGTTTTATTCCTTTGGAGAAGAACCCCTTGCTACAATACAATATACCACCTTCTCTCACAAAATCGAGAAGAAGCCTTATCTCTCCAAAACCATGAGCCACTCCTAAGAAGTCTCTCACGCTCACCTCTCACTCACACAAGTCCCAGAAACTCCCCCTAGCCCAAACCGTGAGCCAAGCCTCACGATCCTCTCTTAAAATCATTGACATCCCCTCTTTCCTTTATATAGATAGGTATACAGTTTTCTTGATTCTTGGGTGGTTTTAGTTCATGTTGGGCTTAGGACTTCTTAGGATGGTTGCACTTCTTGGGGGTTTGGGCTCCTTGGACCAAACCGGTTAGGACTCCTTAGTTAGTTAGGTTTCTAAGTGGTTACAACCAACCAACTAACCAACCAACCAACTAAGCTAACCTACAAACCAATTGAACCCCCTTTCACACTTAGGGGCAGCCAGCTAGACCTGGACCCAACCTCACAACCTAACTGGGTTATGTTACAAAGATGAAGAAGTAGAGAAAGCTAGTTCGCTCTGAGGAGTACGAAGGAAGAAAGGAGTTCGTCAACTATTTTCCCGATGAGGCTACACTGATCTACTTCCAATCTTTGTTACTATTCTCTTTATAATTTTTCTTAGTTATTAAATTATCTTTTTTAATTTCTTGTAATAGGATTCTACATTTATTTAATACAAAAAAATATTTTCATGTATTTTTAAAATTCATGTCCTTCATTTTTATTGCAAGTAGATGCTAGGATCTTGATAGTAGACATAGTACCAAGTTATTTATTTTTTACACTTTTAATTTCCATTTCTTTGACTTTGATCTATTTATTTTCTTAGTTTAAAGATTTCAAAACATCTAACATACTGCCTTCCTCATGGATTCGACCCGACTCTCTACTTTCTATACAAATTTAATTAACTAGAGTCAGATTTTAAACCGATAATCATGGTATCATAATGACAACATCACAATCTATCAAGTTTTTGGTACCATTGTTGTGGAAGGTATGAACTTAATTATTCTTGATTTCTTTTATTTCTTGTAATATAGTTTACTAACTTTTTTTATTTTTCTCATAGAAAAAAGAAAGAGAAAGAAAGTTCTACAATTTTGGTGAGATCAACCCTAACCCTAAATTTATTTTCTTTTTTTTAGTTACTTTAAATCAATTTCTTCTTTTTTAAATTAACCAAAAAAACTCTTCTTTTTTATATTTTTTTGATTAGTCTCCTTATTTTAAATCTTCCTAAAAATTTCTTTTGATTAAATTTATTTCTTTTTTTATTACTCTCTTCTTTTTCAAATTAACATAAAAAAAAACAAATTTTTAGTTTCTTTCTTTTCAAACTAACCTAAAATTAAAAAAAATAGTTTCCTCCATTCCAAATTAACCTAAAAAGAAAAAAAAATTACTTAACTTTTTAATTAACTACCTTGAATATTAGATTTGATTTCTTACCTTAATATTAGTTGCTTTATATTTCTAGTCTAATTTAGTTTTATTTCTCATATACATAACTAACCAAATTTAAAACCTATCTTTTATTCCTCTTGCTTAAATTAATATAACATAAAAGGAAAACAAAAGCATCACATAACACTTAACTAAAATAAAAAAACTAATTAATCCTTAAAAACTTACTACTTATTTTGGATATCTTTTCTTTTTACATCTTATATTTCCATAAGACGTCTTAAGGGCAACAACCAATAAGCAATATAAGGTGGGGACTTGATCACCCTTGCTTGGCCCATAAACCACCACACTGCATGTTGCATTAACCCAAGCCTTTTAATTAAAATCAACTAGATGTCATCCCCTAAGGAACTCGAGCTTAATAAGACAAGGCACCTAGAAAAGTTGGCCTAGGTCGGGATTGGTTGATTGACTGGTGTCTAGAAAAGGAATTCAAGGATGATATGGTCTTGAAGAAAGATGGTTTTTAATTAATATCGTTGACTAACCTGGCAAATCTAATTGGTGTTTAAGGAAGGCAACATGCGGACCCCCACTGATTTTTTCCTTACCTGGCCTGTTGATTAGTTAGTTTTTGACTTGAAGGGCTCCAAGGTGATCTTGGCAATTAGGAGCTATCTAGATTTAGTATAATCCTAGGAAAGAGAGGCCATGTTATACTAATTTGTTTGTAAATAATATTAAACCCTAACTAATTATTTTCTTTCTCTTAGCTCTGATATAAAATCTTGATTGTATATCCAAATAATTAGAATAATCCAACAAATGAATTAGTGCCAGGAGCATGAATCACTATAGTAGAGTAACTTTTCACCAATGCACCAAGTTTATTCAAGTCATACTCACTTTGTGAGTGAATACCCCAATCGTGTATTAACCTCTTGAGTTTATGTATAACTGATTGCTGTCGTAGGCAGTCAAAAATAATTTACCAAATCAACTCTATAGCTAGGGTGAGTCGAGTTCGTATCCTTAGGAATTCTAGGACTAAATTATGATTTAAAAAGAAAAGTAATTGTTGTTGTGTGAAAATAAAAGTGAGTAAGAAATAAACTACTCCTAAGGTGAAGCAAGTGAGAGGGAATATTTCAAGAGAGGAAGTGTGATTTTCTAGTGCCAAATTATATTTCTCTTATAACTAAAATGTAATTAGCTTTAGGAATTTACTTGTCTTCCCTTGGCACCCCTTGTACCCATAACAGATCATAGTGCATTTTCGGGAGGCACTAGGTATCCAATTCTTCTTTTCTCAGTACACCCCGTATCCATAACAGATCACGGCATGCCTCTGGAAAGCAAGAATTATCCCTAAAATCAATGTAAAATAAAACATAATAAAAAGCAAATAAAAGAGAACAAAATAAATTCAAAAAGAAAAATATACTCTTTTATTGCAGAACAAGAATTACAAAAGACTGAAGAACCAGCACTTCCCTCCTACACTTCAACACTAACCCACTTTTAAGTTGATCCCCTCCTGTCCCCTTCACAAATGCTCTAAGGGACTCTGGGGAGTTGCTTTCCCAGGTAGAGGTATAGGAGTCATTTTATAGGGTTTAATAGGGGAGATGTTCTCATGATTTTTTGATGTGGGACAAAACATGCAAATCATATGGGTGGCTAGGTTTATTATTACAATAAATCTATGGTTAGATGGTAAGTCCAAAGCCCAGTTAAATTAGACTGTAGAGTCTTACTCCAACTCAACATTTGACCAATTGAGATTTGGTCACCATCGGGTCTTGATCGGAGGGCCAAAAATCACCCTCATCATGGAAATCAATAGAAACCATTGGAGTGCTTTGAGATCCATGCTCGTTGATGGGTTTTGATCGAGCTGGTTGTTGTTGCCTAGCACCATCACCATCTTCCCCTTAGATCGTAGCCACCATCGCTGGAACTTTGCCGACCTTGCCCACATGCCACCACGACCAACCGTCGGAGTCTCGTTGGAGATGTTGCCAAAGCCATCACATGCCATTGAGAGCCACCACCGGAGGAGAAGCCTAGTGATGCCCAAGAGATGGCTTGGTGTAGGGGAGAAAAATAGCATTGACATCGATGTCCAAATGGGGGTGGAGACAGATCGACGATGGCCAGAGATAGTGACCCGGGCGAAGATCGGTGGTGTGGCCGTGGCTCGGGTGGTGAATGGCTTCTCAAACCAGAGGAAGAAAAAAATGGTGGAACAGCAAATAGATGGCCGGATCTTTGTATAGAGGGCCATGGAGGAGGTTCTCCGGTGACGAGGAAGGTGGACGACAACTCCAATGGTGGCGGGGCAACGATTTTGGGCTGAAAACCCCTTACGGTCCATAGCTTGCACCATGGACCAGCAGCCATGGTGGATCATGAGCCAGTAGGCATATCGTAAAGCATTCAACCGGTCCATGGTGGACCGGTTGCTTCAATAACCATGCAAATCTCTAATAATTCTTCAAAAATTGATTCTAGGCTCATTTTAAATCGGATTTGCTTCAAACTTATTTCATTTGAATCCATAAATCAAGCTCTTCTCATTGGTGATATTCTTTTCTATAAATGATATATAAAAATATCAACTTTAAAAAAATAAATATAATTTAATTATTAAATTAATACTTATATATACACATATAATGTACTTATCATATCCCCCAACTTGAACTTTACTCGTCCTCGAGTAAAGCAGCTAGATAAGCCATGTGTATCAATCCATCCTTGAATTGGAGGTTAACCTAGGATGTCCTAAAGGCAGTTGATACCTAGCTAAGTCATTACTGAGATACTTCATTGGATTATTAATTCAACTTAATTAGTGGTTGGGTAGTGCCCATAGAAATTCTTAGAGTTTTTCTTTTACCAACTTTCCATCCCACTCTTTGAATCCTTTAACTTTCTAGGGTTTAGTGATGTACCTTTTTGCCAATTGGTTTTTCCCTTTATTCTTCTTTCTTTCATTTTTTTTAGAGTATAGTTCCATGTCCTAGCCTCTTAAGTATTCATATTCTTCCCTTCTTATGCGAACCATAATGCTTACTCAAGCGAAGGGGCACGGTTACTCAGGAAGGTACCATTGCTTAATAGATTTCTTGACCTTCTCACCTTTTGATGCGAACCATAATTCTTATTTAGGCGAAGGGACCCGGTTACTTAGTAAGAGTTCAAGCAAAACTGTGAGACGGGACTAACTCTTTCTCTTTTTTTTCTTCAAGGGATAACTTTTTTTTTCTTCAAGGGAAAACTTTAGCCTACTAGACCTTTTGATTTGTTTCCCCATAAAATAGATTCTTCATTGAGATCAATGGTCAGAAGGTTTTGGAGTTACTCCATGAAATTATTTATGATCTAAACCCTGCCATTTATTGAGTTTCTTTAATAATTTATCCCTCAGCATCTCTAATATTATCTAGACCATTAATCAATCATTGATTAAGGTGCCTATGAAACTCCAATTCGAGATAATAATTAGGTACACATAACATAATTATTTCTAACTGTACTCGAAGATCTAAGCAAGTCAAGTTTTTTCTCCCCCCGAACTTAATCGACATTGTCCCCAATGGAGTAGGAAAGAAAATAAGAGGTACAATCAAAAGGAATACACCTGGAATGAATGTGCTTTAGGAGTTGAAGAGGGCTTCATGAGGTAGCAGGCTCTTGTTCTTTCACCTAAGTTTCTATAATTATACTAAAAGGAAGATGAGGTTGTTGGGTTGCCTCCCAACCAGTGCTAAGTTTAACATCTTCAGCCAGACTTAGCGGATCATTTAAATTATATCAGTTGATACATCCACTAAATTATTAGGTATTCTTAGCCATGGTGGATGGCTGGATGAAGTCCAGTTAGTGATGTTCCACATAATATTTTCTTTATGCATGTTCATAAGATGTAGCTCCTGATAGTTGGTACCATGAGATGGCTTGATGTGCCGAGTAGATCTTAGTTTAACTACTGGGGCTAGGTAAGGATTGAAGGACACAACAAATTGCTCAAACTTTAGTATCCAAGGTAGATCTAATAAGCACTCAGCTTCTCCACGCTATCTATTCTAATGCAATTTAGACGTTTACGAGATGGGTCCCTGGTAAAGTTATCCAGGCTATCATACTCAAAGACTGCATTACTTAGTTTTGGAAGTGACAATTTGGTTGGACAGTCTACTAGCATAACAGAGATTGTCTCTTCAATAGCTTCTTTTGATTCATTTGGTAAACCTACAAGTTAGATTTTCTGGTCAAGGGTTACATCATGTTTGAAGAATGGATCATTTACCTTGATTAGGAGTGGCTCTTGTTCTAGTGTAGGTGAGGTCTCTAATGAGGAAGCTATTGGTGTTTCAGGGAGCTGGGCCATCTGCTCATATTTCATGGTCCATGGAGGAGTGGAACTAGGTGGCTCTAATAGTGCATTCACTTTATCCATGTACCCATCTATGTTAAAACTGTCCATATCAAAATGGGCTAGATAGGCTTGTAGAAGGTCTTGGTGGGCATTTTTGGGATGGTTTCTTTTACAAGTTTCTCTAGCACATTTACCTTATCAAACCTATCACTTTGTGGTCCATCGATTGCACTAAATATATTCAACCTCAACTTTTTATTCCCAAATGGCACATCCATGGCTCCTATCCTACAATTGATGCATGCATTTGCTGTAGCTAGGAAGGGTCAGCCTAGGATAATGGAAATGTGTCTTGGGTTGCTACTTGATTCTATATCAAGGACTAAGAAGTCAACTGGAAAATAAAACTCTTATACCTTAACTAAGACATCCTCAAGCATCCCACATGGTACCTTAACTAATCTATCAGTTAACTATAGGGTGATCGAAGTAGGTTTCAATTCTCCTAGTCCAAAGAGTTCATACACCGAACTAAGTAGAACGTTTACACTAGCCCGTAAGTCCAGGAGAGCGTTTTCAACATGAAAGTACCATATGACACAAGAAATAATGGGAGCTCCTAGATCCTTGAGTTTCAAAGGGGTGGTGTGCTGGAAGATAGAACTAGCATGTTCTGTAAGGCATACTTTCTTTGGGATTTGTGATCTAGGTTTACATTTATGAGTATACAAATCTTTCAAAAATTTAGCATACACCGGAACCTGTTTGATTGTATATAGGAGGGGAAGATTAATTCGAACTTTCTTTAATAATTCTAGTGTCTCTTTGAGTTTTGCTTTCTTCTTCTCAACAGGAATAAGGGCTTTTAGGGCATCTAGGTATGGTACTTTTGGCAAGTAGGGTGGTTCTGGTACATTCGATTCATTTTCTTGTCTCAGCTCCTCCTTGTCCTTAGATGGTTCTGATTTAGGTTGGGTTGGAGGTGTGGGGCAGGTCTCATTGGTTCTGCTAGGTTGCTCGATGACCTTTTCATTCCTGAGAGTCGTTACTGATTTGGCATGTTCAGAAAAGATTTCTGGGATATTGGAGCCTTCAGCCATGAATTATCCTCTCAGGTTGCTCTAAGGTTGAGATGGCAATTTTTCTCCTTCCCTTCTACCCAGACTTGCTGCTAATTAACCAATTTGTGTTTGTAACCTAGCGATGGATTGTGTATGAGAATTGATTATTTGGAAGTGGGAAGTGAGGGTCTGAGTGTTGACTTCTATCCAGTCTAAAGCCTTCAAAACTCTCTCCTTAAAGGCTGAGCTATAATTAGTGAAGGACTATTGAGGAGGGTTTTGGTATTGCAAGTGAGGTGTGGTCCTATGGCCGTTTTCTTGGTAGTTTGGGTTTGATGGAATTGGGATAGTAGGTGGCTATGATTTCCAGGAGAAATTAGGGTGATTGCACCATCTTGGGTTATAGGTGTTTAAATAAGGATCATTTCCTGGTCTACAAGCTTGTTAGGTTTGAGCTTGTTGGACATGTTCGTGGACAAATTTAGGAAACTGGGTAGTCGCTGGATAGTCTGTGGTATAGTGGGTGGGGCTAGAATAGATTGTGCAAACTTCTTGTTGTGCATTAAGTATAGGAGGGGTAAGAGAGTGTCCTTTACAAAACATGCGATCCATCCTTTGGAACAACTCATCTACTATCTTTTGGGACATCTCATTCAATTATTATGGATATCTATGTAGTGACCAACTTCATAGATTCCATCCATTTTTTGAGGAGCAATGAGTCTATCACTACTTGAGGTAGACATATGGTGTAAAGAATTTTCACTCAATGTCTCAAATAATTGCCATGCCTCATCCTCACTTTTCAACATGAAAGTTCCTCTGCATGAGGCATCGACCATCTGCCGGTGTTTCTCTAGTAGACCATCATAGAAACACTAGACCAATTACCACGTTGGAGCTGCATGATGTGGGCACTTTTGGATTAGGTCCTTTAGCCTCTCCCATGTTTCATGGAACATTTTTCCTTCCATTTGGGAAAAACTAGTTATGGCTTTTCTAATATGGTTAGTTTTTTTATGCGAACCCATGGTTATTGTGAAAGGGAAAGGCCTTAAGCAAACTAAGATCGTGGGAGGGCTAAGAAGCCTCCCGGGACTAGGACGACTCAGAAACTAAATTCTAAAACGGCTGACCTCTTTTGTTTTCAAATTTTCTTGGTGGAGGTGGCGAAGGAAGGATGGGGATGGAAGACTGGGAACTAGAACTCATGGACCTTGGGACTCACCCTAACGAAGAGACCTCTCACCTTTAAGGCATTATGCCCTCCTCGATACTTGGAGGCGCTAGGATGAATCTCAAGGTCACGAGGGTAAACAGGGAGAGACATGAAGGTGGGAGAGAGAAGGGAGATACCTGGGGCCTCACACCCCTCGACGTCCCGAAGGACGAAGGCAAGAGGGTGCATCACACCCCTCGACATCCCTAAGGACGAAGGCAAGATGGGGCCTCACACCCCTCAACGTCCCGAAGGATGAAGGCAAACCGACCTCAGCCCAAAACCACAAACAAGTGGAAAAAAAAAAACCCTTCAAAAATTCATTTTTCAACTGATTTATTACAAGAGAAGTATGGGTAGATTCTCATATTCCTTTGAAATTCAAAAATAAAAATTCCTTAAAATCCTCCTTTGAATTCAAATTCAAAAATGAAAAATTCTTCAAATTCCTCCCTAATTTGAATTCAAATTCAAAATAATTTGAATTTTCAAATCCAAAACAAAAATCCCAAATTTCCATTTTAAATCCAAATTACATTCAAGAAAAGTTACCAAATAAATTCTTTTTATTTGAATTTTGAAATCCCCCCTGCTCCAAAAATCGTGCGGAGACCGCTTTCTTTGGGCTGCTTTGAGAACCGTGCAGAGGCTTCTTCATGGCCATGCAATAGGGGAAAATGCTTTGAGAAGCATGCAGAAGTTCTTCACGGCCGTGCAACAGGGGGCCGGATCTCCGGTGGTCGATCGGGCAGCGTGCGGCGGCGGGGCGGCATGGCGGTGTGCCAGCGGGCGGGTGGGTGGCGAGCGGGCGACAGGCGACAGAGGCATGGCGGCACGGATGTGGCGTCATGGGTGCCCGTTCGCTTTCCATGGCTGTGGGTGGCAGTGGGGCACCGGCGAGGCTTTCGACGGCCGAGCAGGGGCCAGGGGTGTTGCGGGTGGTAGGGCGGCAGGCGGGCGGTGGTGGCGGCAGGCAGCAGCCATGGGCGACCGTTTGTCTTCCCACGATGTCCGTTCATCTTCCCATGACGTGGGCGGCGGACGCCGGTTTTCCAGCGAGAGTGTGGTTGGCGAGCACTGGTGGTGGGCCGGCGAAGGCGGCTGGGGGTCGGGCATGTGGATCTTGGACCGGCAGTGAAAAAAAATGAAGTTCTGGGCGATGGTTTTGAAGAAGAAGAAGACAAGAATAGTAGAGGGATAAAATTGGGATAAACATAGAATAAAACGGGAATAAAGGGAATAAGTGGAATAGCTGGTATAACAAAAATTAAAAAAATTAAAAAAGAAAAAAAGAAAAACCTGAATGGGTTTCAGGTCCCCCATCATTTTTTCTATGAGAAAGTATTTCTTGAGAAAATCTCTTTTGAGTTGGTCTCAAGTTGATATAGTTGCTGAATCTAAGGTACTCAGCCAATATTTGGCTTTGTCTTTAAGTGAAAATGGGGAAAGCTTCAACCTAAGGGCATCATCAAAAAAATCTTGGATTTTAACTGTAGAGCAGATCTCAAGAAACTCACCTAGGTGCTTATAGGGGTCCTCATTACTAGGTCCATGAAAAGCTGGTAGCATCTGAATAATACAAGACTTGATCTCATATTGGGTGGCCTTCACAGGAGGTACTTGGATGCATGGTGAGTATGAGTATGAGGATGGGATAAAATATTTCCTTAATGGGCGTGGAGAGTTGGCCTCACCAGGGTCGGACATATTTGTAGCCCATATTGACCTAAGGGTCTTCTCCAACTCTTCGTCAAATGGTTGCAAGTCAGGTTGTAGTGATCATCGACCTAGCATGCAATGAAATAGTCTAGGCAAGGCAATCCTAGGCTATTAAGTTCTTTTTTATGTATTTTATTAAAAGAGGAGAAGGGAAAAGAAGAGAAAAGAAAGATAAAAAGAAGACTAAAGGTGAGAGCCTAAGGAGTCCTAAAGCTAAGAGTAATAGAGAAGGAGTATTAGTTAAAGTTCTAGGTTAACTGCAAACAAGTTAGCAGTCAATGGACTCTCTATCCTAAGGTCCCTAGTTCTAGATAGCTTCTAAATGCTTCAAGATTGCCTTTGAGCCTTCGAAGTTAGATACCAACTTGTTGACTTCGTTATTGATTTTGATGATAAGCAAAATGGTTAAATATAAGTTGAGTACTAATGATTTCTTTGAAGTATGTTTTTATAGAAAAAGGTAATCATAAATTTGAAAAATGATTGTTTGATTGAAGAAACCATGTTTAGATGAAAAATCTGCTCAAAGAGGACTTGGACAGTTAAAGTTTGCTTGAATGGATATTTAAGTGAAGTATAAATTTGATTCAGCACAAGTTCAGGCATTTTTGTAAAGAATTCAGTGAGGTGTCGACTCAAAATGTTGATACATGATACCAAGTAGCGACACATGAAAGTGAAGTGTCGACTCAAGCCGGTATGCAAAGAATGTTTCAGATAGCACAACTGAAGTGTCAAACATGGACTTGAAGTGTCGACTTAAAGTGTCGATACATGGATCAGCTCAACGTCAGAGATTTTCAAATCACAAAACTTGCTAAAGATGAAGAACAGTAGAAGTGTCGACACATGGATGCATAGTATCGACTCAAAGTGTTGACTCACCTAAGGAAGTATTGATACATCTGAGATTTCTAGAGAACCAGATTGAAGATATTTGAACTGGGTGTCGACTCAAGAAGTTCAAGTGTTGACATGAAGTGTTGACTCACAGCCAAAAGTATCGACACATGGAGTTCTAGGAATAGTAACGGCTAATTTTTCAAATACGAACTCGACCCTTTTGCCCTCCAACGGTTAGATTTTCATGTCTAATGACTAGAAACCAGATTTAAGGCCTTGGAAAGGTATTTATATGCTCGAAATCAAATCAAAATAGATATTATTGATGATAATGAAATAGAAACATCCAAGAGAGAATAAAAGAGAGCATTCACTCCTATTCATTGAAGATTCAACCACTCTCAAGCAAAAGCAAGCCTCCAAGCATTCAAGAGCCTTCAAAAGTATTAAAGATCATCCATTCTTGAGCAATCAAAAAGGCTTCAACAAGTTCAAAAGCACCATAATATCGAGCTTCAAAGAGATACCCGCTTTTTATTAGAAAGCTTTTATTCTCTTTACTTCAAACCATTATTTGTTGTAAGGGTTTTTGGTTAGCCTATTGTAAAACCAAGGGAGGTTATTGGTGAGCCTTTGAAAACCAATTAGGTTCTTGGTTAGCCCAAAAAACCAAGGAAGGTTGGTAGTGAGACTTAAAACCATTTAGGTTCTTGGTTAGCCCGTAAAACTAAGTGAGGTTTTGACTTGTGAGTCTTGTAAAAACAAGTTAGGTTTTTGATTAGTGAGCCTGGAAAACTAATCAACTATAATCGATGGAGATTATAGTGAATTCCCAAGGAGATCTTGGGGAGTGGATGTAGGTTCATTGGATAGCACCGAACCACTATACTTCTTTATCTTTTTGGTTGATTGTTCTCTCTACTTGCTATTTTATTTATTACTCTTTATTTCTGCTGCACTTTTACTTAAGAGTATTACATTTGAATTTGTAGTACCTTGATTATTTGTTGAATTGGATTACATACTACTGCATTGCATCAAGTAATTAATTTTTAGAGATCCAATTCACCCCCTTTTGGGCTGTTTACGAGGCAACAAGTGGTATCAGAGCCATGTTCTCAGTGTATAGGCTTTACCGCCTTGAGTAAAGATCTATGGCAGCCCCTATTGGTACTTGCATAGTTGAGGGTCAAGCCTCAAATAGACCTTCATTTTTTAATGGATCAAATTATACATATTGAAAAACTAGGATGAGAATTTATATGCATTCTATTGATTATAATTTATGGAGAGTTATTGATAAAGGTCTTCATATTCCTTCGGTTGTGGTTAATAGTGTTGCCATCCCAAAGCTCGAAGAGGATTGGGATGAAAATGATATTAAGCAATCCGAGATCAATGCCAAGGTAATGAATCTCCTTTATTGTGCATTAGATCCTAGTGAATTCAATAGGATATATACTTGCACTTCAGCCAAAGAAATATGGGACACACTTGAAGTTACCCATGAGGGTACCGATCAAGTGAAGAATACTAAGGTAAACGTGTTAGTGCATACTTATGAAATGTTCCGAATGGAACCTAATGAGTCAATTACTGACATGTACACTAGATTTACAAATATTGTAAATGAAATGAGAAGTCTAAGAAAAATAATGTCTAACGTTGATCTTGTAAATAAAATCCTCAGGTCACTTCCAATATCATGGGATCCGAAGGTGACCGCAATACAAGAAGCAAAAGACGTTGACAAGCTACCATTAGAGCAGCTGGTTGGATCGCTCATGACTAATGAGCTGAATTTGAAGCAAAAATCAATGAACATGGATAAAAAGAAAAAGGGGATTGCATTCAAATCAAACATACAAGAAGAATCCTCAATCAATGAGTCCGAAGAAGAAGAAGAAGATGAAGGTGAAGAAACCCTCCTTACTAGAAAATTTAGAAGATTCATGAAGAGGAGGAAGTTCCCTTACAAGAATAAATTTCAATTAAATAAAGAAAAAGGAAAAAAGAAAGAGAAAGAAAAGGAAAAAGAAAAGGAGAAGGAAATACCAACATGCTTCGAGTTAAAGAAGCCGGGTCACTACAAGTTTGATTGCCCTCTCCTAAAGAAGTCAAAGAAGAAGTTAAGAAAGAAAGCAATGATAGCCACCTGGAGTGATAGTGAGGACTCCAGTTCTGAAGAAGAGCAGACAAAAATTGCAAATCTTTATCTTATGGCACATCAAGAGCAAGATGAGGTAAATTCTGATACAGAAGTAGATTTTACTTTTGATGAGTTAAGAAATGCTTTTAATGAACTTATGCATGATTACAAATTTATTTTATCTGAAAATAAAAAGTTGAAAAAGCATGCCAATAATTTTTCTCATGAAAACTATACTTTGTTAAATGAAGTTAATGAGTTGAAAACTAAATTAGATGTTTTGGAAAAGAAAAACAATGCTTTGACAATGAAGAATGAAGTTTTGAAAAGATCCAAAACTGTTATTTCAAATGGTAATCTTTTAAAGAAAAATAAAGATTTAGAATTAGAAAATGTTAAGTACAAAAATGAACTTGATAAAATGAAGCCTTTTGTTGAAAAATATACCTATAGTTCAGAAAGACTAAACCTACTTTTAAATAGCCAAAGAGCCTTTTTCAATAAAGCATGATTGGGCTATAGACCACAAAAACAATAAAAGTACTTTAAAAACTATTTTGTACCTGCATCATCTAGCATAACATGTTTTTCATTTAAAAAGCAAGGTCATAAATCTTTTCAATGCAATTTAAGAAAAATTAATTTGTTTGGAAAAGTTTGGATTCAAAAAAGAACCATTTTAAGTGCTAACCTTAAAGGACCCAAGTTGGCTTAGGTACCTAAAAACAAAGCTTGATTTTTATTGCAGGTGTGTCTTGCAACCAAGGAGAACAAAAGACTTTGGTATCTTGATAGTGGTTGCTCAAGGCACATGACGGGAGATGTGAAGCAATTCACTTCTCTTGAAGCAATGAATGGAGGGAGTATGACCTTCGGAGACAATGATAAAGGAAAAATCAATAGTATTGGTAAGGTTCACATTACTTCTTCTAGCTGTATTAATAATGTTCTTTTAGTTGATGGTTTAAAGCACAATCTTTTAAGTATTAGTCAGTTTTGTGATAAAGGTTTTCAGGTTATTTTTAAATCATCTTATTACATGATTGCTAGTTCAGATATAAATGGAATACAATTCATTGGAAAAAGGCATGGTAATGTTTATTTGGTAGATTTAGATGATATATCTTTGCCTAATGGAGAATGCATTGTTGCAATTAATTCTACTAAAGATAAGACTAGTTGGCTTTGGCATAGAAGATTAGGGCATGCTAGTATGTATCTACTTTCAAAACTTTGTAAAAGGAATTTAGTTAGAGATTTACCTGAACTTTGTTTTGAAAAGATAGAGTTTGCCAAGCATGTCAATTTGGTAAACAAGTTAAAAACTCTTTCAAACCTAAAGGTTTTGTAACTACTAGTAGGCCACTAGAACTACTTCACATAGATCTCTTTGGACCAACTAGAACATCAAGTCTAGGAGGCAAGAGATATGGATTAGTCATAGTGGATGATTTTTCGAGATTTACATGGATTTTCTTTCTAATAAAGATGAATCATTTTCCATATTTATAAAGTTTTAGCAAAAAGTTTCAAATGAAAAAGGTGTTTCAGTTGTTTGTATTCATAGTGATCATGGAACTGAATTTGAAAATCAGAATTTTGAAAGTTTTTGCAATGAAAAAGGTATTAAACACAACTTTTCTACACCTAGGACACCTCAATAGAATGGGATAGTAGAAAGAAAAATCGTACTTTAGAAGAAATGTCATGCACTATGCTTTGTGAAAATGATTTACCGAGATATTTTTGTGCTGAAGCTATTAATACTGCATGTTACATCTTGAATCGAGTTTTAATCCACCCTATTTTGAAGAAAACTCCTTACGGACTTTGGAATCAAAGAAAACAAACTTTAAAGTATTTCCAAGATTTTGGTTGTAAATGTTTTATCTTAAATAATGGAAAAGATAATCATAGAAAATTTGATGCCAAGTCTGATGAAGGTATCTTTTTAGGATACTCCACATCAAGCAGGGCATACAGAGTTTTCAACAAAAGAACCTTAGTTGTAGAGGAGTCTGTGCATATTTTTTTTGAAGAATTTACTAACAAATCCTCCAGAAAAGATGATACTTCTGATGAATGTGCAGGTGCTGACAAGCTTTAAAAGTTGATACTAAATGATCAACCCCCTCAGCCAAGTGAAGAAGATCAAGACAAAAGTGAAGAAGGTGAAGACACTCCAAAGCATCAAGATCTACCTAAGGAGTGGAGGTATGCTCATAGACATCCTAAGAAATTAATCCTAGGTGATCCATCTAAAGGGGTAAGAACTCGAGCCTCAATTATAAATGAATGTGACTATATAGCTTTTATTTCTCAAGTATAGCCTAAATGTTTTGATGAAGCTGAAAAAGATCCTAACTGGATTAATGCCATGCAAGATGAACTAATTCAGTTTGATAGAAATAATGTTTGGACATTAATAGAAAGACCATCTAATATTTTTATTATTGGCACTAAATGGGTATTTAGGAATAAATTAGATGAAAATAGAATTGTTGTTAGAAATAAAGCTAGGCTAGTTGCTAAAGTCTATAATCAGGAGGAATGAATTGATTTTGATGAAACTTTTGCTCCTGTTGCTAGACTTGAAGCAATTAAATTATTATTAGCATTTGCTTGTTTTATGAATTTTAAATTATTTCAAATGGATGTTAAGAGTGCTTTTCTAAATGGTTTTATAACAGAAAAGGTTTTTGTTGAATAACCACCTGGATTTGAAAATCACGCACATCCTGATCATGTTTTTAAATTGCACAAAGCACTTTATGGATTAAAGCAATCACCTCGAGCCTGGTATGAAAGACTCAACAAATTTTTGATTGAAAATAAATTTTCTAGAAATCATGTTGATAAAACATTATTTTTGAAGAAGAAAGATAATGATTTATTAGTAGTACAAATATATGTTGATGATATCATTTTCGATTAAATTCATGAAAATCTTTTTCATGAATTTGCTAAGCTAATAAAGGGTGAGTTCGAGATGAGCATGATGGAAGAACTCAATTTCTTTCTCGGACTCCAGATCAAGCAAACTAAGATGGAATCTTCATAACCAAGCTAAGTATATAAGAGAAATCTTAAAGAAGTTTTAGATGGAGACTACTAAATCAATAGGTACACCTATGATCCCCTCTTGTAGACTTGATAAAAATGAGCATGTTAGATCAGTAGATCGAAAGTTATACAGAGGTATGATTGACTCTTTACTATACTTAACTGCTAGTAGACCAGATATAATGTTTAGTGTATGCATGTGTGCTAGATATCAGTCTGAACCTAAAGAATCACATCTGATGGCTGTTAAGCACATAATTAGATATCTATCTGGTATAATTGATATTGGTTTATGATATTCTAGAGATTCATTTGCTAAATTAATTGGATATTCTGATGCTGATTTTGCTGGTTGTAAATTGGATAGAAAGAGTACTAGTGGTACTTGCCAATTTCTTAAAGTTAACTTAATCTCCTAGTTTAGCAAGAAACAAACTTCAGTTGCACTATCCATAGCTGAGGCTGAGTATATTACAGCAGGAAGTTGTTGTGCTCAAATCTTGTGGATTAAGCAACAACTTGAAGATTTTGGAATCAAGTTGACTAGTACACCTATAAAATATGATAATACCAATGCTATTTGCTTGACCAAAAATCCTGTTCAACATTTTAGGAGTAAACATATTGAAATTAGATATCATTTTATTAGAGATCATGTTGAAAATAATAATGTTGTGCTTGAATTTATTAGTACTGAATTTCAATTAGCTGATATTTTGACTAAGCTTCTCTTGGAAGATTGGTTTTGTAAGATTAGAAGAGAGCTTGGGATCATTAATCCTTTTGATTAAGATTTTCCTATCTTTGACTCAAAACAATCATATTTGACATCAATCATTCTCAATCATTGTTAATTGTGTTGAATTTAATGGAATTTCTAGTGATTTTGATCAACCCTTGTTTCTCTTATTTTTTGATTTTTAAGTCGATGTGTCGACACATTAATATGTCGACACCTGAATATGTTGACACATTCATGAGTCAACACATGAACGGCAGCAGACCGAGAATAAGGGCTTTTTGAAGTATTTTTTTCTCATTTCTTCTCCCCTCTCGAGCCGACACATACCCTAAGGTATTCCACACTCCTCCTTCACTCCATTTCATACTCAAAACCTCTGATTCTTTGTTTGGGATGCTTTCTAGTTTGAATTTAGCGACATTCCGCCTCCCATTTCCAATTTGAACCATAGAAACCCTAGGTTTCCCTTCCAAGGTTGTTCAAATCCTTATTCTTTGCAATGGGACCACGAAAACAAGTAGTCCATCACCCTCGGCAGTCCAATCAGGAGGAAGAATGAAGAACGAAGGCCAGAAACGATGCTAGAGCTTCAGATCCACCTGCTCGACCTCTTTTTGTAGCTTCTAGCTGGATGAGTTCGAAGACCGTCATCGGAGGATGACGTGTAGACTTCAGTTTCGTCGACTGGCAGCACTTTAAGATCGGACAGTGGATTCAAGAGGCTAGTTTGACATCATTTTGTTCTTTGAGTGAGAGATATTATCCAGGGCTTATTTGGAGTTTTATGGATCACTAGCTCATGGGACTGATGGTTGGATGGCTTAGGTGAGAGACAGGGACATTCCAGTTACCTCAGAGATATTGAGTAGAGTATGAGATATTTCGATGACTAGATCAGTAGTGGACAGCCTGATTGATAGAGTGAGTGGTCTCTAGTATATTTTCGAGTCAGACATATTTCCTGTGGGAGGCATCGTACCTGCATCCCGATTGTCTACAGAGATGAGACTATTGCACCACATTGTCGCCCGGATCCTTCTACCAAAGATTGGAGGTTCGATTACATCATTGAGTGGGAGTTGCTCGTGATGGTCTCATTGGTACAGCGCACACCCATCTACCTTCCGGTGCTCATGGTTCATCAGATGATGGAGGCTTCGATGAGTCAAAGACTCTGCCTACCCTATGGGATGGGGTTGACTTTGTTATTCAGGGAGTATGGCATCAATTTTGAGGATGAGCCCTTCCGCATGCTACTTCATATTGATTTGTATGACATCAGGTCATTACACTGGATGGGTTATCATTTGTTTTGAGGCGAGTGGAGATGCAGAGTATCTGGTCAGGCCGACGACAGAGATGATGATGATGCTGTAGAGGAAGAGCGCTTCCTTTCCGGTGAGGCAGGACCTACAGTGAGTCTGCCTGAGACAGTAGCACAGCCAGAGACTGGATCTCAGTCTGAGCCTTCAGCATAGCCTCAGCCAGTTCAGATAGATACTCTAGCAATTTCAGAGAGTTTATTGAACAGAGTCAGATGCATTGAGATAGATGTTTTGATCATTAGACAGCATCTTGACTGCTTCATTATGGAGACCAGAGAGAGCCACAGTGGACTGAGTGATGGCATCTCAGCTATTCTGACTGCACTGTTCAGACCTACAGGGAGTACTCCAGTTTCTGATACAACTCCGTCTGCTCCAGCACCAGTTGTTGATGGTGACAGTGATGATGATGGAGATGATGAGGAGACTGACTCTGATGGATTCGACTTCCTAGATTTGATTTCAGAGCCAGTGGCAGAGGTGACGGTAGACTTGCCCAGGAGTCCCACTTGTGACCCTTCAGCTCACCTACTAAGATTCCAGTCCTATCTTGTTCTCCTTCCAAATCAGATGATCATGTTCTGATTCCTATTCTTTTACCTATTATTGATTCGCCTGTTATTGATTCACCCATTATTGATACACCCATGATTGACAGTCCTGTTATTGATTCACCGATTACAGATTCACCCATTCATTCTTCAGCTGATACACCTATCGTTGATATACCTATCTTATCATCAGCTGATACGCCAGCTTTTGATACACCTACTATTGATTCGCCTACCATCCATACATCCTCTCTTATCCGAGAGCTTAGTTTTTACATAACTGGCTTTCAGTATCTTGATTCTAGTCCATCCTTTAATCATACACCACTTCTGACAGTCACAGAGACTGTCGACTCAATCTGTTCTGTTCCTGCTGAGGACATAGCTTCCACCTCTTCTACCGCAGCTAGAGGTCGGATGTTTGCTCGACGCAGAGGACGTGGTCATCGTACCCCTCTAGGACTCGCCTCCAAGATCTCAAATCGATGTGGCCTCGAGCTCACTCTTTTACTGATACTGGATCGATTGAGATTGGATCTTCTAATGATGATGAGGATGAGGATTAGGATATCTTTGTATTTTTAGATAGTTTACTTTTATGCATCTTTTGTATGTTTTATTGTTGTACAAAATTCTGAATTTATATGAAATATTATGTTGTACTTCATGTTTATGACTTCAAGTGAATGGAATGCTTTAATTGTTGTTAGTACTTCATTGTCCTCATTGACGAATGAATGAATGAATTCTTATTACACTTCAATGCTATATCTTGAATGTATTGCCTATTTGTCTTCCTACCTTTTTAATGATAACAAAAAGGGGGAGTAATAAGACTAAGTATAAATTTGTGTTTGAAAACTTTGTTGAGCTTGAATTGAAAATTTGAAAATTATTTTGAAAACATTGAACTTGAATTGAAAATTATCTACAAATTCCTTAAGTAAGGAGGTGCAATACTTTGCTTTCATTGAAAATTTTTTCTGAATTGAGTTTCATCTTAAATCCCTTCTTTAAACATTTGAAAATATATTTACAAACTTTTTTATGGATCATCAATTCAGGGGGAGCCTTGTATATTGCTAAATTTTTGTCTCTCCTAAAGCATGTTTTCTTGTAGAGTATCTTAATACATGTGTTTATGTCTCATATATCCCAAAGTTCTGATACTCTCAATCATTATAACAAGCTGTGACACTCTTAATCATTATATCACACTTGTTCTGATACATCTTGTCAATATTGCAAATTACCTTGATACACCTATTGCATTTAGCTCATGCACCTTGATAAATACTTTTAAAAGCCTTTTATGCAATTTATACTTAAAGGTTTTATCATCATCAAAAAGGGAGAGATTGTTGACTCCGTAATTGATTTTGATGATAAGTAAAATAGTTAAGTATAAGTTGAGTACTAATGATTTCTTTGAAGTATGTTTTTATAGAAAAAGGTGCTCATAAATTTGAAAAATGATTGTTTGATTAAAGAAGCCAAGTTTAGATGAAAGATCTGCTCAAAGAGGACTTGGACAGTTAAAGTTTGCTTGAATGGATATTTGAGTGAAGTATATATTT
Organism: Areca catechu; assembly: GCA_021397845.1. Classification (NCBI taxonomy): domain Eukaryota; kingdom Viridiplantae; phylum Streptophyta; class Magnoliopsida; order Arecales; family Arecaceae; genus Areca; species Areca catechu. Next base: position 102,765,218 of record CM038039.1, on the reverse strand, counting down.
GATTCAGCACAAGTTTAGGTATTTTTCTGAAGATTTCAGTGAGGTGTCGACTCAAAATGTCGACACATGATACCAAGTGTCGATACATGGAAGTGAAGTGTTGACTCAAGCCGGTACGCAAAGAATGTTTCACATGGCATGACTGAAGTGTCAACACATGGACTAGAAGTGTCAACTCAAAATGTCGACACATGGATCAGCTCATCGCATGAGATTTTCAAATCACAGAACTTGCTAAAGATGAAGAACTGTAGAAGTGTCGATACATGGATGCAAAGTGTCGACTCAAAGTGTTGACTCGTCTCAGAAAGGTCGACACATCTGAGATTTCCAAAGAACTAGATTGAAGATATTTGAATTGGGTGTCGACTCAAGAAGTTCAAGTGTCGGCCTGAAGTGTCAACTCACAGCTTGAAGTGTCGACACATGGAGTTCTGGGAACAGTAACGGCTAGTTTTTCAAATGTAGAACTTGACCTTTTGCCCTTCAATGACTAGATTTTCAAGTCTAACGGCTGGAAACCAGATTTGAGACCTTGGAAAGGTATTTATATGCTCCAAATCAAATCAAAACAGATATTATTGATGAGAATGAAATATAAATATCTAAGAGAGAAGAAAAGAGAGCATTCACTCCTATTCATTGAAGATTCAACTACTCTCAAGCAAAACCAAGCCTCCAAGCATTCAAAAGCCTTCAAGAGCATTAAAGATCATCCATTCTTAAGCAATCAAAGAGGCTTCAACATGTTCAAAAGCACCACAACATCAAGCTTCAAAGAGATACCCGCTTTTTATTAGAAAGCTTTTATTCTATTTATTTCAAACCATTATTTGTTGTAAGGGTTCTTGGTTAGCCTATTATAAAACCAAGGGAGGTTATTGGTGAGCCTTTGAAAACCAATTAGGTTCTTGGTTAGCTAGGAAAACCAAGGGAGGTTGGTGGTGAGCCTTAAAATCATTTTGGTTCTTGGCTAGCCCATAAAATCAAGTGAGGTTTTGACTTGTAAGCCTTGTGAAAACAAATTGAGTTTTTGATTAGTGAGTCTAGAAAACTAATCAACTATAATCTATGGAGATTATAGTGAATTCCCAAGGAGATCTTGGGGAGTGGATGTAGGTGCATTGGATAGCACCAAACCACTATACTTTTTTGTCTTTGTGGTTGATTGTTCTCTCTACTTGCTCTTTCATTTATTGCTCTTTATTTCTGCTGTACTTTTATTTAAGAGCATTACATTTAAATTCATAGTACCTTGATTATTTGTTGAATTGGATCACATACTATTGCATTGCATCAAGTAATTAATTTTTAGAGACCCAATTCACCCCCCCTCTTGGGTTGCTTACTAGGCAACACAACTCCCACTGGACAAGTAAGGGTAAGGTCGGTGGGGGTCCGCACATTGCTTTCCTTAGATACCAAATCAATTGACTAGGTCAGACAACGGAACCAATTAAAGAACTACCTTCCTTCAGTACTACATCATCCTTGAATCCATTTCCTTAGACACCAGTGAACTAGTTGATTCTGAGCTAGTCTGCCTCTCAGGGTCCCTTGTCCTAGTGAGCTAAAAAATCCTTAAGAGCCAACGTCTAATTGATTTTAAATTAAGACTAAGGTCAATGCAATATGTAGGGTGGTGGTTTATGGGCCAAGGAAGGGTAATGACATCCCCACCTTATGTTATTTATGAGTTTTGTTTAAGATGTTTTATAAATTATGCAATGCAAAGAAAATAGGTGTCCAGTACAAGTAGTTAGTTTTTAAGGCTTAATTAGTTTCTTTATTTTAATTACATGTTATGAGATGTCTTATTTTTTTTTAGGTTAGTTTTTTTTTAACTTTTAGATAAGTTTTTAATTTAGTTAATTAAGTATGAAAAGAAAACTAAATTAGATAAGCAGATTAAGTGGTTAGGAGAGTAATAAAAAGTAATTAACTATTTTTTTAATTATTTTTTTAAAATCATAACCATGTCTATGGTCTCTGGAAATATTGCCAAAATTTGATCGCTATCGTAGGCGGTCAAAAATAACTCAACAATTCAACTCTATAGCTAGGATAAGTCGGGATCGTATCTTCAGGGACCTTAGGGCTAAGTTACAATTTAAAAAGAAAAGAGAAGTAATTATTATTGTGTGAAAATAAAAGTGAGCAAGAAATAAACTACTCCTAAGATGAAGCAAGTGAGAGGGAATATTTTAAGAGGAAGAGTGATTGTGTAGTGCCAAATTGTATTTTTCTTTTAAGTAAAATATAATTGGCTTTAGGGATTTACCTGTCTTCCCTTGGCATGCCATGTACCCGTAATATATCACGATACATCTTCGAGAGGTATTAGGTATCAAATTCTTCTTTCCTCGGCATGCCCCATATCCATAACAGATCACAGCACATCTCCGAAAAGCAAGAATTGTCCCTAAAATCAATCTAATAAAAAAGTATAATAAAAAGCGAATAAAAGAGAACAAATAAATTCAAAAAGGAAAACATACTCTTTTATTACAGAACAAGAATTACAAAAGATTGAAGAACTAGCTCTTCCCTCCCGCACTTCAATGCTAACCCACTTTGAAGTTGATCCCCTACTGTCCCCTATGTGAAGGCTCTAAGGGACTCGAGGGAGTTGTTTTCCCAAGTAGAGGTATAGGAGCCTTTTTATAGGGTTTAATAGGAGAGATGTTCTCATGATTTTCTGATGTGGGACTAAACATGCAAATCATACGGGTGGCTAGGATTTATTATTACAATAAATTTGTGGTTTGATGGTAGAGTCCTACTCCATCTCAACATTTGACCAGCTAAGAATTGGTCACCATCGAGTCTTGATCAGAGGGCCAAAAATCACCCTCATCATGGAAATCAATAGAAACCATTGGAGTGCTTTGAGATCCATGCTCTTTGATGGGTTTTGATCGAGCTAGTTGTTGTTGCCTAGCACTGTCACCATCTTCCCCTTGGATCACAGCAGCCACCGTCGAAACTTCGCTGGCCTTGCCCACATGCTGCCACGACCAACTGTCGGAGCCTCGCTAGAGTTGTTGCCAAAGCCATCGCATGCCACTAAGAGCCACCGTTAGAGCAGAAGCCTGGTGATGCCTGTGAGATGGTTCGGTGCTGGGGAGAAAGACGGCATTGACATCGATGTCCAAATGGGGGTGGAGATAGACTGACGATGGCTAGAGATAGTGACCTGGGCGAAGATTGGTGGTGTGATAGTGGCTCGGGCGACGAATGGCTTCTCAAATCGAAGGAAGAAGAAAGTGGTGGAATAGCAAAAAGATGGCCGGATCTTTGCATAGAGGGCCATGGAGGAGGTTCTCCGATGATGAGGAAGGTGGACGGCAACTCCGATGCTGGTGGGGCAACGATTTTGGGCTGAAAACCCCTCACGGTCCATGGCTTTGCACCATGGACCAGTGGCCATGGTGGATCGTGAACTAGCAGGCATGTCGTAAACCATTCAATCAATCCATTATGGACTGGTCACTTCAATAACCGTGCAAATCTATAATAATTCTTCAAAAATCGATTATGATCTCATTTTAAATCGAATTTACTTCAAACTTATTTTGTTTGAACCCATAAATCAAGATCTTTACATTGATCATATTCTTTCCTACAAATAATATATAAAAATATCAATTTTAAATAAACAAAGATAATTTAATTATTAAATTAATTCTTTTATATACTTGTATAATGTGGTTATCAATGACTAAGTTTATCAAGATCAAATCTAAACAACCTATAGTTCAAGAAATAATCTATACTTTAATATCTATAATTTAGGTTGGGGGGCTTGAATAGATTTTTCATGGCAACCACATCTAGTGGTTACTCCAGCAATCCAAGGATCTATGTTCATAGATGCAACATATTATTATAAGCCCTATCCACATATCAACTTTCTCCAACTAACTTAACCCATTTTTTGAAGAGAAGGTTCAGTAAGCATCAACCCACCTCCTCTACAGACCAACCTAGATATTGATAGGTTAATTTTAAAAAATAATTATAGACCAACAATAATCTATCGATAAGTTAATAGATCAAACTGATCAATGATTAGTTGAACTTGATAGAGAGGAGGGAAGTTAAGTACCTAGTCAAGACAAGAGTAACCTAGAGGGACCATACCTAGCTCAAAATTTTAATGACCCTCTATCTTTTTCAGAGTAATCAACTCTGATTCCCGGGAATGAACTGATCTTATAATAACTCTACACAACCATAAAGAGTAATATAGATAATTTGACTAAGGCAAAAAAATATATAGAGAAATTAAACTTGTGAGACGAACCAATTTTATTATTACCCCACTCACCTATAGCCCCATTCTCTAGTACCCTATAATCATCCATGCCTTTTAATGGGATGGGAGAACAAAAAGATGCAATAATGGAATTAGTTAAGCCTTTCCAAGAACTACAAATGCATAATATAATGGAGGAAGCCTCCCCTAAGCTTCTCTCCTAGGATTTAGTAGATCCCTATTTGGCTCAGTTTGGGATAGACATTTGATGCGGGACTATTTATGCATGCTAGTTATTTTTCTATTGTTAGGCATTAAGTTAGGAGTTGTATCCCAAGTTTCTAGCCAAGATATTAAGTAGAGAATTCTATAGAAAATATAAAGCACAGGCATGCAGAAATAAATCCTAAAAGTGAAGAAACAGGACCGCCAAGGCTAAGAAGCCCCGGTAGGACTAGCTCTTCTGCAATACCACTACCAGAGGAGTCTAAGGGGTGTACCTGGTAGAGACTTGTAGATCGATCCGTAAAGAGTTTGCTCTACACTCTCGAATGTGGCCTAGAAAATAAAGCTATCGACCCTACGGATTCGCGGCTTTCAACTCGATGGCCCGAAAACTGGTCAGATGGAATCCTTGGATTCGTGAACTCTGAGGGACCTGCAAATCACCTATAAAGGGTTAGAAAATAAGGAAGAAAAGAGTTAGATCGCTGAAAGAAAAGAAAGGGCAAGAGGTTTGAAGAGGGCGGCCAAGGGATGAAGAAGGCTCGTGGCTTAGAGGCAGGGTGCAGGGATCACACAGAAACCATGAGGGATCACACAAATACCCTTAATCACACATAAATTCACACAAAAGTTTGAAGAAAACTCAAGAGGAATTCATTTATAATAATTCAATCATTAGTTACAAAAGGGTGGAGGGGTGGGGTATTTATAGATGTTCCCATGCCCTCTCCTAGTTAGGATAGGAATACAAAATTTGATAGGGAGAAGGATTACAAAGTTGCTTAGAACTAGGAGTACACAATTTGAGTAGAAATAAAACTTAATCTCCTAGTTAGAGTGGACTCTTCTCCTTCTTTTACTTGGTCAAGGGCTCCTTATGGGCTTGGGCTGGGATGAAATTTTCTTAGGTTGCTTTGACTTTTCCACTCCTTGCTAGGCTTGGACTTGGGCACCAACCTTGTTAGACTGGGCTTGGAGGATCCCAAAGATAAGAATAGGCCTGAAGGCATCATGGCCTGATGGAATGAGGATGCTAGGGACTTGGACATGGGCCGAGGGTGCCACTTCATGAATTATTGTGGGCTGGTATGTTGGGGCGATTCTCTTGGAGGACTTGGGCAGCATGAAGAAAGTCCAGATGCTAGGCTGGTGACTTGAGTGTGGGTCCAATGGTCGTCCTCTTGAATATGACTTGAATGAAAGTATTATAAGACTCAAATTGACACAAAACCTCAAAATGACAAACACTCATAATGAACTGACTCAAACAACTTAGCTCAACTAAACATAACATAACCCAAACTTTACTTATAAACCCTAATTATGTGAGTCGACTCTAAATACAGGACTCAAGTATAACAAGGCCTGAAAAATAAAACTCAAGTTCCAAATACAGGACTCAAATGGCTAACACAGCCAGATTATTGGACTCAAAGATAAAATTTGAATCATGGCTAGGATCTCAAACTCAGGGATCCATAGTGAACTATGGTTGACCTGATGTCCCCATCAACATTTCTAATGCATATGAGTATACCAATAAAATTCATAACTTAATTCAAATACCCTACTTCGAAACTATCCCATATTGGATTGATGAACAACAAGAACCATTACCTAGCCCACCAATAGCTCCCTTATTAGAATCACCACCTGATCTAGAACTGAAACCATTTTTTGATACACCCATTGAAACTTTCTTAGTGAAACTTACCTAAGAAGCCTAACTTAGTGGTATTTTAAAAGTACATAAAGAAGCTATTGGATGAGATATTACTGAAATGAGGATCATGATCTTGAAAATTTTATAATTAATTTTTCCATATTCGACACTAATCTTAAGGACTGCTCCTAAAATCTTTCCATGATATTAAAATGATATTTGGAGATAGATTTAATATTAATCTAAAAAAGTTCCTAGCTTTAAAATAAGAAGGGATATTAATCAAACACATCATATCCGAGAATGGGAGTAGGTAGATCAACCCATAATTATAGAAATTCCTAAACTAGCACCTCCAATCTCAGCCTAACATATACGATCCCTTCCTAATTATAGTATAAACTAGCACCTCCTAATTCGAGGTAGCACCACCTAATTCGAGGAGGCCCAACCTGATGAAATCCTTCAAAAGTTGAAGGAATCCTTCGGCACCCCGGATGATGTAGAACGGTACAAAGTGTCTTGTGCCATCTACAACTCCAAGATGCCGAATGGTGGTTCAGTCACTGATCATGTATTGTACATGATCGAGCTGATTGAAAAGTTGGGCAAACTCAGATGTCCCTTACACGAGCAGCTCGGCAAGGATGCGATCCTGAATTCTCTTCCCTCCTCCTATCTTGATTTTCTCGATCATTATAGAATGAACAAGCCTGTAGTTAACTACCATGATCTTTTGGGGTTGCTGCAGACTTTCGAGAAAGACCACCAACTGAATAAGGGGGTGGTGAATTTAGTGGGAGGTAGTAGCGGTTGTCGTCCCTTTAAGAAAAAGAAGAAGAAAATAAATAAAAAGGGAAAGAAGGTGCAGAATGCTCCTGGCCCTAGTCAGACCAGAAAGTATAAGGCTGATCAGTCTTCTACAGAATGATTCTACTGCAAGAAGAAGGGACACTGTAAGAGGAACTGTCCTCTTTATATTGCGTCCCTTGATCTGAACAGGCCGAGGAAGCAGAAGTCTGCTGAACAAGGTATTTATATGATAAAACCTTGTAATTACTCAATTGTTGATACTGCTAACTGGGTATTAGATACTGGTAGTCCAATTCACGTTTGTAATTCGTTACAGGGACTTCAAGTTAGCAGAAGATTTGAAGATGGAGAACAGTTTCTGAGCGTCGGGAATGGAAATCGTGTTCCAGTACTGGCGGTCGGAGTCTTGCATCTTGTCTTTAAGTCTTGTACTGTCGAACTAGTCGACTGTCACTATTGTCCTAGTTTCATTATGAGCATAATCTCTGTAGGCCTTTTGGCCAATTGTGGTTTTGAACTTTCTATAAAAGGAGACTTTTGCAATGTTATTTTGAATAACTCTGTGATAATGAAAGCTAGATTAAATAATGGCATATATGTACTATCAAGGCCTGTTAGTGTAATGTACACTTCTAGCTAACGCCCAAGATTAGATAATGTCAACGATTTGTATCTTTGGCACTATGGGCTAGGTCATATTAACCAAAATAGGATAAACAAGATGCGAGGAGATGGACTCCTCGAGGTCAGTGATTCTGAATCACTGCCCACTTGTGAATCATGTTTACTAGGTAAAATGACCAAGTCACCTTTTACTGGAAAAGGTGAATGAGCTACAGAATTTCTAAGTCTCATACATACTGATGTATGTGGACCGATGACAGTTAGTGCCAGAGGAGGATACAAATATTTCATTACTTTTACAGATGACTTTTCAAGGTTCGGTTATGTCTTTTTAATGAGACAAAAGTCTGAGTCATTTAAAATGTTCAAACGATACCGTAATGAAGTCGAAAAGCAAACTGGAAAAAGTATTAAAACCCTTCGATCTGATCGAGGTGGTGAATACTTATCTGGTGAATTTTTGACATATCATGAGGAGAATGGAATTCTCTCTCAATGGACTCCTCCAGGAACACCACAGTTGAATGGTGTGTCCGAAAGGAGGAATCGAACCTTGTTGGACATGGTTCGATCCATGATGGGTTTTGCAACTCTGCCGCTATCCTTTTGGAAATATGCACTTCAGACAGCCTGTTACTTATTAAATGATATTCCAAGTAAGTCTGTTGTCTCCACTCCATATGAGATGTGGACTGGACGTAAACCCTCAATCTCACACCTTCGGGTCTGGGGTTGTCCGGCTTACGTAAAGCATTTTGACTCAGACAAACTTTGTCCAAGGTCTGATCAGTGTTTATTCATTGGTTATCCTAAGGAAATCAAAGGGTATTTCTTCTACTTGGAGAATGAACAAAAGGTGTTCGTTGCTCTTAGAGCAATCTTTTTGGAAAAGGAGTTCCTTGGAGAAGGAACTATAGCTTCTAAGATTGAACTTGATGAAGTTCAGCCAATAGAAGAACCTGCACACTCTAAGGACATCGTAGAACCGGCTGTGATTTAATCACACCCAGAATCCATTAGGAGATCCGGTAGAATACCGCATCAGCCGAACAGATACTACGGTTTCTTGGTCCGGGATGGCGATCCCATTGAGCTCGATGAGAACAATGAGGATCCAATCACCTATATGGATGCACTTCAGAGATCTGACTCTGAGGCATGGCTTGGAACCATGCGATCCAAAATGGAGTCCATGGAAATCAACAATGTTTGGACATTGGTTGATTCGCTTGAAGGAATAAAACCCATTGGGTGTTAATGGATCTTCAAGAGGAAAAGGGGCGCAGATGGAAAGGTAGAGACCTATAAAGCCCGTCTGGTTGCCAAGGGGTATCGTCAGCGATATGGTATCGATTATGACAGACTTTCTCCCCTGTGGCAATGCTCAAGTCCATTCGGATCATGCTTGCTTTGGCAGCATATTTTGATTACGAGACCTAGCAGATGGATGTCCGTATCGCTTTCCTTAATGGGGAGCTGGAAGAGGAGGTGTATATGATATAGCCTGAAGGGTTCACATCCACATATGAATCAAAAGTATGCAAGTTGCAGAGGTCCATCTATGGACTCAAGCAAGCGTCTCGAAGTTGGAACTTACGGTTTGATAGGTGTATCAAATCATATGGCTTCGTTAGGAACGGAGAAGAACCGTGCATCTATAAATGGTCTGGTTATCATCTCAATTCTCTTAATTGGGAATGATGTCGCAGCATTACAAGGAATAAAGGTCTGGTTATCATCTCAATTCTCCAAGAAGAACTTGGGTGAAGCTTCTTACATACTAGGTATGAAGATCTATAGAGATAGATCTAAGAAGCTTTTGGGACTATCCCAGTCTACGCACATTGACACCGTGCTGAAACGGTTCAGCATGGAAAATTCCAAGAAAGGCTATCTCTCGATAGGTTCTGGAATTACTCTTTTCAAGAAGGATTGTGCAACAACTCCTGAGGAAAGAAAGCGCATGAGTAGAGTACCTTATGCTTCTGCAGTAGGCTCTATCATGTATGCTAGACTTGTACTAGACCAGACATGGCATACTCACTAGGAGTAGTGAGCAGATACCAGTCTGACCCAGGTGAGGCGCATTGGAAGGTGGTTAAGTACATCCTTAAGTATTTAAGAAATACTAAAGATCAATGGCTAATTTATGGAGAACCTGCCTTGAAACTTGTGGGGTACTCTGACTCCAGTTTCCAGTAGGATAGAGATGATAGAAAGAGTGTGTCAGGGTTTGTATTTACCCTAAATGGAGGAGCGATCTGCTGGAAAAGTTCCAAGCAGGCAACTATTGCAGACTCGGTATGCGAAGCAGAATACATTACAGCATCAGATGCAGCAAAGGAAGCTGTGTGGTTGCGGAAGTTTCTTGGAGAGCTAGGGGTGGCACCTTCCCTAGATGGTCCTGTTCCAGAGTATTGTGACAGCACTGGAGCCATTACTCAAGCTAAGGAGCCTAAAGCTCATCACCGCACCAAGCACATACTGCGGCGCTACCACCTCGTACGAGAAATCGTGGAACGAGGCGACATCAATCTTCTGAAGATCGATGGAAAAGAAAATCTGGCCGACCCCTTCACTAAAGCCCTTGGAATAAAAGAGTTCGACTATTGTAAATGGAAAATGGGTACTAGATACTCTTCTGATTGGCTTTAGTACAAGTGGGAGTTGTTGGAAATTGTGTCCCAAAGCCAATCGCCTGGGTTGTAGGCGGTTGAGCTAAAGTATTGTACTCTTTCTTTAAATTAATAAAATAATATTTTTGGTAGCTCATCACATATTGTATTTTCCTGAAATGAATTCTTTCCATGTGATGAAGTCCTTAGGACTACACTGATTTCGATACAGAGAGGATGTATCGAGTGGTCCTTAAACCTTGTTCACAACCAAAGGATATATTGTACTGGACGGCAATATATCAAGTATAGGTTGTTGTAGTTCACATTATTTGGTTGTCCTCTTGACCAAATGAGTGTGGTGACACTGATGTGATCTACAAGTGCGATATGTGATATCTCATTGAACGTGACTCCGTGCAGCCCCTTTCTGCCAAAGGGATACTCACGATTGGATATGGGTATATGTGTCCCTCCGACCTGAGGTCATCATGGTAGATTGAAAGCAACTCCCTGTGCTTTGATGCCGGACTACCCGAATTTTTAATCCGATGACGGAAGGTTTCTGGGTATAGGCAAGTACTTGTGGAGCAGTGATGGACCAAGATGGAATTGACCTATCCAAACAGTTTGGATTGAATGTCTCGCTGTATCTCAATTTAGCAAATCCTCTACCGGGGTAGCCCTAGTGAAGAGTCACTGGGCTTGCGAGGTTGAGACACGTAGTGGACTGACTCTATCTGGGTTGGCAGCCCAATCTCAGTCATCTTGAGAATTAGAGGTCAAAGGGATGAATTATACGGTAACCAAATGCCAGAGGTTCGATAGTTTGCTCCCGCATCTTCGACCTATCCGGACACCGGGATCATTGCTAGATGGTTTCCTGTGCTGGTATTAGAATTGTTCTAGTGCTACCGTTTAGGTTCGAACTTATGAGGTCACACTCCACAAAGGATAACTCTCTGATCCGGATACCGATTACGATTGGAAATCATCTCGATTTTATGGTCACAGTATTTTTTTAGCACTCTTTTTCCCATCTTGCCCTTGTCTGTGTCAACCAGAAATTATTCCGAGCTGACCAGTATTGCACCATGATTTTTTTGAATCAATTTTGAACTGATTCGGAGTTCGTTTTGGCCTCCAATTGGTTGTGAACCAATTGAACTAATTTTTTTGGGCTCGGACCGGTTCAATTGGATTGAACCACCGTTGGTTTATTGAACCAATGGGCTTGAACCAATTTGGTTTAAAGTTTTTTGGACCAGTTTCTTTTGAACTGGTGTGTTTTTCTCCCAGCCATTTTACACTGTATTCATGCGCTGGAGGAGTCCAATCGACCGCAGTTCTTCTTCGTGGGCGACATCCCTTCTTCTCCTCCACCGGATAATTCTAACTCCCGTTTATTTGCTAGTTTAATGGAGTTGGCAACTGCTTCCTCTTGGCCTCCCCGTCTCTCCACCTCCCTCTTCCTCTGCGTCCTATATAAACCATTGCAAGTCCCCTATTTCAAAGTGTGTGTGTTTCAGCCATGAAAACACTGTGACTTCTGCACCTGGCATACTTCTTTGAGAGGTTGAGAGATCCCCAGATTGAGAGCTTAGTCTATTCTCTTATAGGTTGGGATTTGGAGAGTGTGAGGAAGATTTTCAAGGCCTTTTTTCTTGTCCAATTGAGTGCTCAAACCCAGGACTGCAACAAGCCCAGTTGCTGCCGTTCCCTGTGGCCGAATCTTCTTCCAGCGGCTAGCACCGCGTGTGGAGAGGGATCCGAGAGCCCCGGGCACGTCTCCCCTCTAGAGGGAGTACCCTTCTACTCCTAGGAGCAAGCCACGCGAGCCAGGATCGCTCCAGCTGCTCTAAATCGAAGGCCAAAGCCTGCTGCCCAATTCTACTGTAGAAAATATGGCAGCAGATTTTGGTGAGTTTTTATATTTTTTTGGCTGACATTTTCTTGCAGCTTTCAATTGGAGATCGAAGACCACTTGTCCAAGTTGCAGCTGCTAAAACTTGGGAGCAGATGGAGGTCCGGAAGGCGATGTTCTGACGCCGTTTCTAAAGCCAAAAACAGAGCTCTTCTCAGCCCAAGGAGGAAGAAGGCTGGAATAAATTAATTCCAGGTATTCCAGCCTATTCTAGCTTTATCCCAGAGTTATTCCAGCTGGAATAAGGTATGAAAAATTATTTTTTAATCATGCATGAATAGATTTTTTAATTCAAATATTTTGCAAATATTTTATATTTTCCTACATGCCTATTTGCCACTAGAATTAGATTAGTTTCTGGATGGAGCAGATTTTCGCTGCACGGATTTTAAAAATATTTTTAAAATCCATTCTTCTCCCGTAGTTGTTTGCATGCCTAGTGTAGGATCATGTCAAACCACCTGCACCATTCTCTTTCACTAGAATCATCAGAAATTCCAGTCGACTCGAAACTGTTCGAGCTGGCTAGGCCAGAACAAGTTCAAAACTCACAAAAAATCCAGTCAACTCGGATTAGGATCCAGTCGACTCGAATAGAAAGAGTAGAGTTTTGAAAGGTTTGAACATAATTCAGAAATATTTTGAATAAAATTTCGAAGGAAATTAAATCTCAATAGAATAGAATAAATTGAGGAGGTTTTCTAGATGAAATTTTCTTAGAATTGAAGGAATTAGGTTAAAGAATCTAGAAGGGATCACAAAGTCCTAATTCACTTCTAATTAGCTCTAATCTATCTTGATTGAGTGGCTTGGTGAATATGTCAGCTAATTGATCTTCAGTAGGCATAAAGTCAAGCACAATATTACCATTTGATACATGATCTCTAATAAAATGATGTCTAATTTCAATGTGCTTGGTTCTAGAGTGTTGAATTGGATTCTTTGTCAAATTGATAGCACTCGTGTTATCACATTTAATTGGAATTTTAGATTGTGATACACCAAAGTCTTCTAGTTATTGTTTAATCCATAACACTTGAGCACAACAACTACCGGCAGCCACGTACTCAGCCTCAGCTATGGACAAGGCTACGGAGTTTTGCTTCTTACAGTGCCATGAAATTAAATTCAACCCTAGAAATTGACATGTACCACTAGTGCTTTTTCTATCTATCTTACAACCAGCATAATCAGCATCAGAGAATCCAATCAAATTCAAAGTAGAATGTTTAGAATACCAAATTCCTAAATTACTTGTTCCTTTCAAATATTTAATTATTCTCTTTACAGCAAGCATATGTGTTTCTTTTGAAGATGACTGAAATCTAGCATATACACATACACTGTATAATATGTCAGGTCTACTTGCAGTCAAATATAATAAGGATCCGATCATACCTTTATATAGCTTTTGGTCAACATTGGATCCATTCTCATCTTTATCCAGTCTGCAAGCTGGGCTCATGGGTGTGCTCATTGTTTTGCTACTCTCAATACCAAACTTTTTGATGATTTCCTTGATATATTTGGCTTGGTTGATGAAGATGTCTTCCTTTGTTTGTTTTACTTGAAGTCCAAGGAAGTAGTTCAGCTCACCCATTAAGCTCATTTCAAATTCTTCCTACATAAGCTTAGCAAATTCTTTACATAGAGATTCGTTAGTTGCACCAAAAATGATATCATCTACATATATTTGTATAACTAAGATGTCATTATTTTTCTTTTTGATAAACAAAGTTTTATCTACATTTCCTCTTGAAAAATTATTTTCAATTAAGAAAGTGCTAAGTCTATCATACCAGGCTCTAGGTTCTTGTTTCAAACCATACAAAGCTTTGTTTAATTTGAATACATGGTTTGGAAAAGCGTGATTTTCAAAACCTGGTGGTTGTTCCATAAAAACTTGTTCAAAGATAAAACCATTTAGAAATGCACTTTTTACATCCATTTGAAAGAGTTTAAAGTTCATGTAGCAAGCAAATACAAGTAATAATCTAATAGCTTCTAGTCTTGCTACGGGTGCATAAGTTTCATCAAAATCAATGCCTTCTTCTTGGTTATATCCCTTAGCCACTAATCTAGCTTTGTTCCTTATAATATTTCCTTGTTCATCTAATTTATTCCTATAGACCCATTTAGTTCCTATAATTGGGTGGTCTGTAGGTCTATCTACAAGTGTCCATACCTTTTTTCTTTCAAACTGGTTTAATTCTTCATGCATTACCATCATCCAGTTTGGGTCAGTCTCAGCCTCTTCTAAGCTATGGGGTTCTATTTGTGACACAAAGGCTAGGTAATCATGTGCATCCTTATGTGCAGCTCTAGTTCTAACACCATGTGAAGGATCTCCTATTATTAATTTTTTAGGGTGAGATGTAACGTACCTCCAGTCCCTCAGTAGATCAGTGTGATCCTTACTTACCGTTTCTTCTCCACCTTGAGTGTCTTTATCTTGAATGCTCAAGTCATCCATTCCTTTTTGCAATGTACCTGCATCATTATCTATGCACTCTTCTTGTCTAGAAGGTATAGGGTTAGGTTCAATAAATACAACATGAATTGACTCTTCAATAGTAAGAGTCCTTTTATTAAAAAGCCTATATGCTTTGCTATGTAATGAATAACCTAGGAAAATTGCATCATCAGCTTTAGAATCAAATTTTTCTAAATTATCTTTTTCATTGTTATGCACAAAGCATTTACAACCAAATACATGAAAATAAATAATGTTGGGTTTTTTGTCATTCCAAAGCTCATAGGGAGTTTTCTTTAAAATAGGATGGATCAAAATGCAGTTTAAAATATAACATACAGTGTTCATCGCTTCTGTCCAAAAGTACTTTGGAAGATTGCCTTCACACAACATTGTGCGAGCCATTTCTTCCAATGTCCTATTTTTTCTCTCTACAACACCATTTTGTTGAGGTGTTCTATGAGCGGAGAAGTTGTGATCAATGCCAAATTCAGTACAATAATCTTCGAAAAATTGATTTTCAAACTTAGTTCCATGATCACTTCTAATTGAAATCAAAGATAAGTTCTTTTGGTTTGAAACCTTTTTATGAGATTTTCAGAAAACATGAAAAGTTTCATCTTTCGATGCAATAAACAAAATCCATGTAAATCTCGAAAAATCGTCTACCATCACAAGAGCATATTTCATCCCTCCTAGGCTAGTGGTCCTAGTAGGTCCAAAAAGATCCATGTGAAGTAGTTCAAGAGGTCTTATTGTAGAAACTACATTCTTTGATTTAAAATTTGCCCTAGTTTGTTTACCCATTTGGCATGCATCACAAACATGATTTAAATCAACTTTAAACTTAGGCATGCCTCTAACAAGATCTTTAGAAATTAATTTGGCAATTGTATGCATGCTAGCATGACCTAATCGTCTATGCCATGTAAGCCTGACTCTTTGGTCTTAGCATTCATTGCAACTAGACTAGGCTACTAGACATGGCAAGATCATCAAGATATACCACATAGATATTTCCCAATCTATGTCCAATAAATTTATTGCTAGAATCTAAAGAGTTAGTTACTATGCACATAGAAAACTCAAAGACAACCTTGAAGCCTTTATCACATAATTAACTTATACTTAATAGATTATGCTTCAATTTGTCTACTAGCAAAACATTTTTAATAAAAGTGAAGGGAGTTATTTTGATCTTACAGATACCGATTATTCTCCCTTTGCCATTATCTCTAAAGGTGACCATACCTCCTTCTTTCATTTCAAGGGTGATGAATTGGTCCTTGTCACCCGTCATATGTCTTGAGCAGCCGCTGTCCAAGTACCACCTTTTCTTCAATTTTTGGGCTGCAAGACATTCCTGCAAAATAATCAATAAATTCTTTTAGATACCCAAGCTACCTTGGGTCCTTGCAGGTCAGCAGAGGTGGTTCCTTTGGGAATCCAAATCTTTTTTACCTTTTTATGGGCATTTCTAAAATTATTGCATTCAAAAGCTTTATGTCCTATTCTTTTACAAGCATAGCAGACAACTTTAGAATTTTTGTTGGAAACAGAATTTGACATTCTAAAAGTTGATGCACTTGATGTAGATTTCAAACTTTTTGGAATGTATATGTTTTTGATCAAATTCTTAGTAGCATATGATAAAGATTTTGAAGTAGAAACAACTTTTGGTGTGGCTGAAACTTTTTGAGATAAAATATTTTGAGTTGGTGTTTTGGATTTCACAAAAGTTGTTGCTGAAATTCCATTTATAAAAGAAGTGTTGAAACCAATTCCAGCTTTATTTCCAGAAATTCGTTGATCTTTCAAAATTAGCTCAAGCTTATTTGAAGATAAAGTGAGTTTCTCAACCAAAGGCTTGAGTTTTGTAACCTCCTTTTTTAATTCATTATTTTCAGCAAGTAAATCAGTGTTTTTCTTTTCATATGATAAATTCTCATTTTTCAGTTTTTCAAATTTTTCAGAAAAGTCATGCAGTTCCTTTTGTAATAAAGTGTTCTTTTCTGAAATCTCATCCTTATGTTTGAGTAAAGAATCATTCATATTTTTCAATGATTTTATCTTTACTCCAGCTTTCTTAAATTCAGAAAGTAAATCATGAAAAGCAGAATTTAATTCTTCAAAAGTAAATTCAGTGCAGTTGTTAGGGGATGTTACCTCATCTTCGAGATCTATTAAGCAAAGATTGGCAGTCTTAGTGGTCTCTTCTTCTTCCGATGATGTTGAGTCTTCATTATCGGACCATGTAGGAACCATGGCTTTCTTTTTCTTCTTCGGTCTGAAGGATTTCTTCAACATTGGACAGTCCAGTCGTATGTGCCCTAGCTTCTTGCATTCGTAGCACGTGGGGACAACCTCTTTGTCTTTCTCTCTGTCCTTTTTCTTTTCCTTTCCATAATCCTTCCTGTGAAACTTCCAGTTGTACCTTCCTTTCTTTCTTCCCATAAATTTTTTAAATCTTCTCACAACCATAGCGATGTCTTCGTCTTCTAGGTCGTCATTGGAGGAGGTGCTTTCATCTTCATATTCGTCATCATCCCTCTTTGAATCGGAAGCAGCTTTGAAGGATATTGTC
Organism: Areca catechu; assembly: GCA_021397845.1. Lineage (NCBI taxonomy): Eukaryota > Viridiplantae > Streptophyta > Magnoliopsida > Arecales > Arecaceae > Areca > Areca catechu. Next base: position 102,748,039 of record CM038039.1, on the reverse strand, counting down.
TTCATTTTCTTCTGCTCATCTTCCATTCTGTGTTGCATTGTTAGCTCATGGGTGATGAGTGATCCCAGCAGTTCATCCAGCATCAAAGTGTTGAGATCTTTAGCTTCCTGGATCACAGTTACCTTGGGATCCCATTTGTCGGGCAAAGAGTGAAGGATTTTCTGAACTAGATCTACATTAGAGTATACCCTCCCAAGACTTTTTAAACCGTTAATAATATCTGTAAATCTAGAGAACATGGCAGATATTATTTCAGAAGGTTCCATTTTGAATAATTCATAGTTATGAACTAAAAGATTTATCTTGGAGGTTTTCACTTGGGAAGTTCCCTCATGGGTCACTTCGAGTTTATCCCTGATTTCCTTTACTGATGAGCAAGTGGAAATTCGGTTGAACTCATTAGCATCCAAAGCACAATATAATAAATTCATTGCTTTGGCGTTCAATTCCCCCATCTTCATGTCATGATCATCCTAGTCCTCTTCAGGCTTAGGGATGTCCACGCCATCAACTTTAATTGTGGGAATGCGTGGCCCTTTCAAGATGACCTTCCATAATTGAAAATCTACAGCTTTTATGTAAATTTTCATTCATGCTTTCCAATATGAATAATTAGTGCCTATGAATAGTGGAGGTCTATTTGTAGATTGGCCCTCGGCCAAGGATGTACTCATGGGATGAGCCATCGATCTTAACTCAAGTAATCAGAGACACTACTCTGATACTAGCTGTTACCCAGGTGGCTTAGTCCCAAGAGGGGGGTGAATTCGGAATTACAAAATTTTTGCAAGTATGTGCACAAGTAATTCCAATTAGTGGTTAGGTGTTGTGTTAATCAGAGAAAGAAAGCAGAAGCAAAAAGATAGAACAAACACAACACAAACAAAGCATATTTATAGTGGTTCGGAGCAACCCAGCTCCTACGTCCACTATCCAAGTTCACCACTCGGGATTTCCACTATATCCCCCAAACTGGAATACAGTCGGATTGTTTTACGGGCTCACAATCCAAACCTCTACACTTTGGTTTTTGAAACCGGGCTCACCAAAGAAACCCGAGCTAGGTTTTTACAGGTTCACCTAAAACCTCTATACTTTGGTTTTTTAGCTAGGCTCACCAAAGAAACCTCTACACTCTGGTTTTAAAGGCTCATCAAAGAAACCTATTTGGTTTTTACAACAGGGCTCACCAATAACCCAAATATTCTAAATGATAGATAAAAAAAGCAACAATAAAGACAAACTCTGTTGTCTGGGTGGTTGCCAATGCTGCTCGAGTGAAGATCCACTGAATGCTCTTTAATGCACTTCAATGGCTTCCTTGCTTTCCTCAAAAAGGTGCTTCAAGCTTCTGGTAAGAGTTATTGCAGGCTTGAAGGCAAACTTTAAAGCTCTAGTGCTCTCTCACTTCACTTCAATAAGTGTTCAATAAATGCTCAATAAATCATTATTTGCTCATTAGTCTCTCCAAAGATGTTCTCATACCTTATTTATAGAGACTTCAACTACCTTCCCTTGATTTTGAACATTGTAGACCTTTGGGAGGTGAAAGGTTACTGTTGGAGCACTTTTGGAATTCAAAAACTGAGAAATGAAACTAGCCGTTGGAGGTGACCCCGCCATTCCAGTCGGCTCGGACAAACTTCGAGTCAGCTCGGATGAAGTTCGGGTCAACTGGGTTGAGTGCCAGTCGGCTAGCTTCCATAGTTGAGAAAATATCTCACTCTGGACGAGTCGACTAGGCTGAATTCAAGTCGGCTGGAATCTCAGAGGCTTCTCAGACCATTTTCAACTGAGTTCTGGATGAGTCGGCTGGATCTGATTCTAGTCGGCTTGGATTCTTGAGAATCATAGAACGTTCTCAACCTTGTTCTGGACGAGTCGGCTGGACCTTGGTGCCAGTCAGTTGGATCTGTATGCCAGAGAACTTGTCTTCAGTGCCAGTGCCAGAGTCGGCTGGGTTGTTCATCCAGTTGGCTCGAATGTGGTTCTTCAGCTAGATCAGCTTCAAACTTCTAGAACACTTGTCCCATGCTTTAAAGTCTTCTTCAAGCACATTTTACAATAAAATCAAGAAAACTTGAAGCTTGAAAGACTACTAGAAGTAATCCTTGAACTTGTTTTTAATAGAAATTTTTTGTAGGGTTCTTCTTTACAAGATTCTAAATAATTTACAACTAAACACAAATCATTAAAGATTGTAGGAATTGAAAAATGTGTCAATGTAGTTGTCCTATAAAAACTTGTCAATCATTTGAAGAGTTGTTAGATGACTAAATGTATGCTCCAATATTTTGTTATCATCAAAATCACTTTAGGGGTCAACACTTTCATGTTTTTGATTGTCGATGCTTTATTATGAATAATGGTAAAGGTAATTTACAAATTTGATATCAAGTTTGATGAAGGTATCTTCTTAGGATACTCTACATTAAGTAGGGCATACAAAGTCTTTAATAAGAGAACTTTAGTAGTAGAGGAATCTGTACATATAGTATTTGAAGAATCTACTAACAAATCCTCTAGAAAAGAGGATACTTTTGATGCATGTGTGGTGCTGAAGAACTAAAGAAGTTGACTCTGGATGATCAACCCTCTCAAGAGAATGAAGAAGATCAAGACAAGAATGAAAGAGAAAAAGTCATACAACCCACACCAAAGCATCCAGATCTATCCAAAGAGTGGAGGTATGCTCCTGGACATCCTAAGGAATTAGTCCTAGGTGATCCATCAAAAGGGGTAAGAACGAGATCTTCAATTAGAAATGAATGTGACTATATTGCTTTTATTTTTCAAATTGAACCAAAATGTACTGAAGAAGCTGAAAAAGACCCTAATTGGATAAATGCAATGCAAGATGAACTAAATCAATTTAAAAGAAATAATATTTGGATTTTAGTTGAAAGGCCATCTAATGTTTCAATTATTGGCACAAAATAAGTTTCCAGAAACAAACTTAATGAAAATGGTATTTTTACTAGAAATAAAGCTAGGTTAGTTGTCAAAGACTATAATCAAGAGGAAGGGATCGATTTTGATGAAATCTTTGCTTCTATTGCTAGACTTAAGGAAATTAGACCATTATTAGCATTTGCATGTTTCATGAACTTCAAATTATTTCAAATGGATGTCAAAAATACTTTTCTAAATTATTTTATTTCTGAAAAAGTGTTTGTCGAACAACCACCTAGCTTTGAAAATCATGCACATCCTGATCATGTTTTTAAATTATACAAAGTACTTTATGGTTTAAAGCAAGCACCCCGAGCATGATATGAAAGGCTCAGCAAGTTCTTAATTGAAAATAATTTCTCCAGAGGCCATGTTGACGCTACATTATTTCTAAAAAAGAAAAATGATGATTTATTGGTAGTCCAAATTTATGTTGATGATACTATATTCGGTGCTACTAATGAAATTCTTTGTCAAGAGTTTGCCCAGCTTATGTAGGGAGAGTTCGAAATAAGCATGATGGAAGAACTTAATTTTTTTCTCGGACTCCAAATCAAGCAAACCAAAGATGGAATCTTCATCAACCAAGCTAAGTATATAAGAAAATCTTAAAGAAGTTTGGTTTTGAGACTACCAGATCAATAGGTACACCTATGAGCCCCTCTTGTAAACTGGATACAAATGAGCATGGTAAATTTATTGATCATAAATTATATAGAGGAATGATTGGCTCTTTATTATATTTGACTGCTAGTAGACCAGTTATCATGTTTAGTATTTGTATATGTGCTAGATATCAGTCTGATCCAAAAAAATCTCATATGTTGGCTATTAAGCACATAGTTAAATATTTATCTGGTATAATTGATATTGGCTTATGGTATTCTAGAGATTCATTTATTGATTTGATTGGTTATTCAGATGCTGATTTTGTTGGGTGTAAATTAGATAGAAAAAGTACAAGTGGAACTTGCCAATTTCTTGGAGTTAACTTAATCCCTGGTTTAGCAAGAAACAAACTTCAATTGCACTATCCACAGTTGAGGCTAAGCATATTATAGTAGGAAGTTGTTATGCTCAAATCTTATGGATTAAGCAACAACTTGAAGATTTTAAAATTAATTTAACTAAGATACCCATAAGATGTGATAATACTAGTGCTATAAATTTAACTAAAAATCCTATTTAGCACTCTAGAAGTAAACACATTAAAATTAGGTATCATTTTATTAGAAATCATGTTGAAAATAATGATATTATGCTTGAATTTATTTGTTATGAAATGCAACTAGCTGACATATTGACTAAACCACTCCAAGAGAATCGGTTCAGTATGATTAGAAAAGAATTAGGGGTCATCAACTCTTTTGATTGAAATTTTCATCTCTTCACAATTTTTAACTTTTGATTGATCAAAATTGCTTGAAATTCATGTCTAATCTCTCTAATTCCTTGAAATCCCTTTCTATTTTGATTAATGGTTTGTTTTCCATTTTTTCCTGGTTTTAAGTTGAAGTGTCAACACTTGACTCTATATCGTGAGTCGACACTTGAACGATGACAGATCGAGATAAAAAATGATAAAACGAAGTGTTTTCTTCAACTTTTTCATTCCAAATTAAGCTGACTCATCCCTAAATAGTGTTCCATCATCTTCTTCCCTCCAAATTTTGGTTCCAATCGCTCGATTCTTCATTTGGGACAAGTATATTTTGGTTTTCTATTGTTCTTCATCCTGTTTCCTAGGTTTTTATCTTAGAAACCCTAGTTTCTCCATGTTCTTGCTTTCCTACCTTATTTCCTTGCAATGGTGCCTAGAAAATAAGTTGTCTGGCATCCTAGACCGGGAAGAGAGAAGAATGAAGGCCAGGCATGAGGATAGAGTAGCAGATAAGCCTGATGTTCCTGCTAGACCCCCTATTTCTACAGCAAATCGGATGGGATCGAAGACCATTATCGGAGGACGATGTGTGGACTTTGATTTCCTAGACTGGCAGCACTTCAGGATTGGCCAGTAGCTGAGGGATGCAGGTCTTGCACCATTTTGTTCACTGTTAGAGAGATTCTACCCGGGACTGATTAGAGAGTTCTACGGTTCACTTGCTCGAGGTAATGATGGCTGGATTGCATAAGTCCGTGGCAGAGATGTTCCTGTATCCACAAAGATTTTGAGCAGAGTATGGGACATCCCTATGAGAGGATCTATTATGGATGCTCTAGTGGACAGGATCAGTGGACTTCGATGCATTTTTGAGACAGACGATCTTCCTGAGTGAGCCACTGTAGTTGCATCGAGATTGTAGCCTGAGTGAGGTTACTTCACCACATCGTAGCTTGGATTCTTTTATCGAAGACCAGATGATTCGACTTCATCACAGAGCATGAGCTATTGGTCATGGTTTCTCTAGTACAGCGTACTCCAGTATGCCTCCCAATGCTTATGGTACATTAGTTGACAGAGGCATCGATCAGCCAGAGACGTGTCTGCCCTATGGGATGGAGTTGACATTACTATTTAGAGCTTTTGGAGTGATCATAAATGATGAGCTGTATAGATAGCTACTTTACACAGACATCTTTGACATCATATCACTTCATCGGATGGGTTACCAGCTTGTCAAAGGCTAGTGGAGACGACATATATTTGGTCAGGCCACTGACATAGATGATGATGCGGTGGAGGAAGAGCATATCTTTTTAGGTGAGGCAAGGCCCTCAAAGCCACACAGTGATATCCCTGAGGTCCACCCCGAGCCTTTGGCACAGCCAGATCCTACTCCTCAACCTGAGCTAGCCATTACTACATAAGCAGATATCTCCAGTGCTACAGATAGTTTAAAGGACAGGGTCGCTCACATAGAGACTGATGTCATGATTATTCATCAGCGAGTCAACAAGATGCATATGGAGATGAGGGAGAGCCATCGAGGATTGAGTGATGGCATCTCTACCATTTTAACTGCATTAGCTAGACCTTCATCAGGCAGAGCTCCTGCACCTTCAGCTCCATCTGATTCACCTCCAGCACCATCCGCTCCAGGACTTGACATGGCAGATGATTAGTATGACTCCACAGAGTTTGATGCGATAGATTTTATGATGGAGCCAGAGCCATATACTACAAATGTTCCTAGGAGCCCCATTCCCGATCCTTCTATTTAAATCATGATACTCCGATTTTATCCTCTCCTTCTAGATCTGATCCACATCCTTCTTCCATTCCTGTACCTACTCCTATCATTCCATCTTCTGGTACACCAGTCTTACATTCTTTAGCTTTGCATACATCTTCCCTTATCAAGGAACTTGGATTTTATACTCCTGATCTCCACCATCCTGATTCCGGACCCATTTTTGATCCTTTACCCCTTCCTCTTGATATAGTTGCTCCGGTCAGTTCTGTTCTTGCTAGTGATATTGCCTCCACCTCTTCTGCACCAGCTAGAGGCAGAACAAATGTCAGACGCAGAGGATGAGGCTGTCGTGTTCCATCGAGACCTACCCGGACTCGATTCTTTGATCTCCGATCGATGTGGCCATGATTTCGTACTTCTACTGATACTAGATCGATTGAGATTGGATCCTTTGATGAGGAGCACTCTTCTTAGGGTAGTTTTTATGTTAGTTAGCTTACATATTAGCATTACTTGTATACATCCATGTTTGTTTACTATCTTGTATCTCTATATGAAAGTTTGTATTAATGTATGAACTTTTGAATTCAATGAATGAAAGTTTTTATATTAATGTTTTGTCTTTGGTTATTACCTCTTGTGATTATTGCTTAAGTTCTGTAATTATCGTCTTTTCTTCTCTCTATCCTTTTTTTTAATGATGACAAAAAGGGGGAGAGATAAGTAAAAGATAAGTGAGAGATAAAGGAGAAAAGAATGAATTGTTATTGGTAAATGATAAAGAGGGAGAATTAAATAAAAAGTAGTTTAATGTGAAAGAGAAAAATAAGAGTGAGAGTAAAACAAAAGTAAAATTAGAGGAATGAGTGAGGGGGAGTGATCAGTTTGCTAAAATTTCTTGCAAAATCTTTGAAATCAATTTTTTAGTTTATGAAAATTCTTTGAAATTCAATTCTTCGAATCAGCTTTTAATGGGGAGTACCTATACTCTTCAATCTCTTATTCAAAGATTTTTCTGTTGATTACATTCATTATATTTAAATGTAGAAATTCTTATTCTTAAAGTTTGTTTTAACTTTGATACACATTTAGAGCATCATGGTTCATATAATTTTAGCTCTGATATTCTTTATAGTTCTAATTCAACTCAAATGAGCTTCCTGACTTAAACTTTTACCTTTTTCCTTCACTCTGATACAAATTGCATTAAGCTTTACACTATTGAAAATTTTTAATAGCTTATCATATGGAATATACTTAAAGATTTTGTCATCATTAAAAAGGGAAAGATTGTTGACTCCGTTATTGATTTTGATGATTAACAAAATACTTAAGTATATTTGAGTACTAACAGTTCTTTGAAGTATTTTTTTAATAGAAAAAGATACTCATCAAATCAGCTAAATTAAACTGCTTGTCAAAAGATTGAAGAAGCCCTTTCTATGGATGAAATATTAGTGATTAATGGACTTAAGTATTTAAGACTTGCTTGAAAGGAATTAATGAGTTCAGTTGAAAAAGGATTCAGCAGAGTTTCAGTCATTTTTGTAGAAGTTTCAGCAAGTGTCGACTCAAAGTATCGACTCAATATTCAAGTGTCGACTAATGATAGTACAAGTGTCAACTCAAGCCAGCACGCAGAAAGAAGTTTCAATGGGATGCTTGAAGTGTCGACTCATGCCATTCAAGTGTTAACTCAAGGTGTCGACTCAAGGACCGACTCAAAGCCTAAGATAGTTTTTTACAGAACATGCTGAAATCCAAGATTTGCCTTAATTGTCGACTCATGGATGTCAAGTGTTGACTCATGGTTGACTCACTAGATGAAGTGTCGACTCACCTGAGATTTTCAAAGAGTTTCAATGCAGAATTTTGAACTAGGTGTCGACCCATGGGACTTAAGTGTCGACCCTAAGTATCGACTCACAGCCTGAAATGTTGACACTTGGAGTTTTGAAAATAGTAATGGCTAATTTTTTTTCAAATGCAAAACTCATCCTTTTAGCTCCCAACAGCTAGTTTCTCGTGTCTAATGGTCATAAACTAACTTTTGGGCCTTGGGATGGTATTTAAGTGATTCAAATTAAAGACGAATAAAGAGAAAAAGAATAGAGAATAAGAAAAAGAAAAAAAGCAAGTACATTCACTCATACATTCATTGAGAGCTATTACTTCCAAGAAAAGAAGCCTTCAAGTATTAAAAGCAATCAAGAGCCTTCATGGTGTGGACACCAGAAATCGAAAGAAACTTCACTCCAACAAGGTTAGCCTTATCCCAATTTGGATCGAAGATAATTAGGTTACCTTGTATCCTTTAGTTCAAAAATATTTTATTTTCAAGAGCCATTTCCTTTTCAAGAGTCCTGTAATTAATCAAGAGTGTTTATTGAGTCCTGTAATTACTTTTAAAATTTTTTTTTCTATAAGTTCGTTTCAAGTTTAGGTCAGTCAAGTCAGTTCAGTTGAGTTAAGTCTATTTCAATTAATCAAGTCTTAAAGCAATGAAAGCCAGCAACAAGACTCAAATTCTGGACCCTAGAATTTGATCACATGAAGAAGAGAAGACACATCAACCAAGCAAGAGAAAAGGATCATCAACTAGGACCACTTGGTGCCACATGTCATTCCTTATCCAAGTAGAAGACCATCTCATCATGCCATGTCATCAAGCACCACCTCACTAGTCACCTCATCACTCTTTGGCGCCAACAAGGAAGATTCAAATTCAAGGTGGTTGGCCACACCCCTCCAAGTCCTCCATCAAATCCTCCAACCCCCCCCTATCCCTCCAAACTCTCCACCAAATCCTCCAACCCCCCTTGTAATCCTCCTCAATTTGGGGAGTTTTTAAATTTCAAAAGCTAGCTTTGTGAGGCTATTAAAGGCCTTGGACGCCCATTGTAAAGGGGATTGATTTTGGGAATGAATGAAAATTGAAGTTGAATTTTGGAAGTAGAAGTTGTCTTGTTTTTTTTTCCTTATATGAAAGTTTCCCATCCTCTTCCTCCATGCCAAAGCCATTCTTTTCTCCTAGCAAAGCATCTTCCAAGCTCACATGAAGGCATTGGAGTCAGCCAGATCTTCTCAAATTTCTGTTCTTAGTTCATAAATTCTCCCATCCTTTCTATATGTTCTTATCCTTCTTCCTTAACTTTGATCTTCATTGCAGGGTCCTTCAAAGTCTTTGAGTTGTGAACTGGGTTCACCTTGACAAAGAACCAACAAGCTGAAGCCCCAAATCCAGGGTTCTGATCTCTGTTATCCAGGTTCTTCAGTTTTGAGCGTTGGTAGTTTCAAGGTATGAATCAAAAGAAGGTTGGAAAGCTCATTAAGGTAAGTCCACAATCATTAGCCCCTATTGTCTAGATCTTCTTCCTTCTTAGTTTAGGATTGTGTCTAATCAAGTAAAAATTCCATTTCTTATAATCCTTAAGTCTTATTATGATGAGTACAATGCTAGTGTAATTAGGTTTCATTGCTCTACAAACCATATTCAAAACATTAATCATATGCTTGCCGCATCACTTCATGTCCAACAACTTTTGAGCATTGATTGAGGCTTCATCGAATTGAAGAAAAGCATCTTCATCGAACGTCAAAGAGATAATAGCTTTTATTAGAAAGCTTTTCTTGTATTCTTTATCTCATTTCATACTTTGTTGTAAAGGTTTTGGACGAGCCTAAGAATAAAACCAAGGAGGTTTTTAGTTAGCCTAGTTGAAAACCAAGGAGGTTTTTGGTTAGTTGAAAATCAAGGAGATTTTTGGTTAGTCTTTGAAAACCAAGAGATTTTTTTTGTGAACCATGTAAAAATCAAAAGGGGTTTTAATTAGTGAGCCCAGAAAACTAATCGACTGCAATCGTGAGTAATTATAATAAATTCTTGAGTGGATCTTGGAAAGTGGATGTAGATGCCTTGGAGAGCACCGAAGCACTATACTTGTCTTGTGTTTGTTGTTGATTGTTTCCTCTCTATTTGCTCTTATCTTTCATTGCAATTTAAATTTTCACTGCACACTCTTTAAGAGCACACTACACTTGCATCTCTCTAGCACTTATTTTGTTTATTGAATTGGTACATTTACTTGCAAATAATTTTTAGAAACCTAATTCACACCCCATATTGGGTTGCTTACTAGGAAACAATGCCATCGTCGTTCATCCTCCCCATTCCAGTCATTCTTCCTAGCTCACCATCGCTTGCAGTCTTTCTAATCTGTCGATGCCACCGCCCATCAATGCCCCTGCCAACTTGTGATGCCACCATTGCTTTAGCCACTGTAGTTGCTATCTTCCTCTTTCTGCCACCACCCAAGCCATGCCACCTTCTTCCTGCTTCCCCATCCTCCTCATCACTAGCTTTTTTCACTTCATCACCCCCAAGCAAATGTCACCATCCACCAACCATCACCACCTTCATCCTCTTGATTTGATGGCTGAAGAGACTCCCTACTTAATGAAGACATGTAGGCATGATCCAGTGGCTAAAAGGTAATAAAGATATGTTCCAATGGTGGCAGGTGATTTCAAACTTGAAAAGGGCCACCAAGTATGATCAAAAGTCCACAACAATCCAGATTAATAGATAGGATGGCTCTTGATTTATCCAACTTAATTTGGATGATCTGATGTCTAGAATAATTCCAGGAGTTCTATCAAAAGTGTAATCCCAGTCCTACATTGATTCAACTTCAACCAAGCTCTATTTAAAAGATGCCAGGCAATATAAAAAAAGTATCCTGAAGAGAGGGTACGGTATAAGATAGAGGGCATAATTTGGATTGCTGGTTGGCTTCTAAGAGTGAGGTTTCTTAGAAAAGAGTTCTGCTCCTATACCATCTTCAAGCCTATTCTATCTCCAATATCAAGATCCAAAGAGAAAGAAGTAGAGAAAGCCAATTCACTCCGAGGAGTACGAAGGAAGAAGGGAGTTCGTCGACTATCATCCTGATGAGGTTGTTAATCTACTTCCAATCTTTGTTACTATTTTTTTATCGTTTTTCTTAGTTATTAAATTATCCTTTTTAATTTCTTGTAATAGAATTCTACTTTTATTTAATATTAAAAAATATTTTCATGTACTTTTAAATTCATGTCCTTCATTTTATTTTTAAGTAGATGCTAGGATCTAAATAGTAGATCCTGGTAATCTATCATGGTACCATAGCTTTAGCTAAGGAACCAAGATCTCACTAGAAGTCTAACACATAGAGCGATGATTCTATTCATGACTACTTTATTATGGTGCAGAGAGTAAGCTCTATATACGATGTGGTAGATCCACTAGCTTAGCAAGCTTTAGCCAATAGAAGACTGAAGTACATCTTGAGAAGATGGGCTGAAGTATATGGTTGATTGGCTTTAGTACAAGTGAGATTATTAGATATATGCCCTGAAAGCTAATCTAGTAGACACATTTTCTTTCTATGATTTTGTATTTAATATTTCAAATTGAGATATTTTAATCGATACATGTTATGTCCATGTATCATCCAAGGACTTAAAAGATAATGACATATATTCTCAAGAGTTAAGAATTTGAGACATGTGTTATTATATGTTAACTTTTAAATGCTCCTGATCGTTGGATCATCACAGGGATAGTGATTGATCTGTTTAGACTGGTGCAAAGACTTCTTCCTTTTCAGGTAGATGAGTCACGAGTCTATAGTGTAGAAATACTTGAGTGAGTGCAAGTGGTTGTTAAAGAACAATGACACTGAGCATGACCAAGTACGAGAAGTCACATGGATGTCTAGTCACTAATTAGTGACTTCTCGATGCTGAGTTATGTTAGTTCCTTGACTTGTAATGCCTCAATCACTCATAATGGGTTTGATGTAGTTTGACAAGCACATAAATATGGTTCCTAACCATATGGGACCTTATGGTATATGTTGGCTGCAGTAGGTTCGTTGTAGGAGTTGGAAGTGTACCTATATAAGATTTATTAATATCGGTAGAAGAGGCATAGTCCTATGTGATTTAAGAAGCTAAGTCTAAAAATTCATGGCCATGGTAGGTGAAGGATAGAAAAGAGTTTCCATGAGTTTTACAATGGACTTAGACTAATTAATCAAGCATATGATGGATGCTTAGGGTTTGATGAGATTCCATGACCAACATTTTGTTAAGACTCTTGATAGAGAAACTTGTTCACATGGAACTATACCTAGGAGTTCACCTTTCTACTTTATTCAGTTGCCACTATATACTGCTTGGAATCACTAATGGATTATCGAAACTCATTTGGATCATTTTTAGATCAATGATCCTTGTTAGGGTTGAGATAGAATTATTCCAGTTTGTTAGAAGAGTTTCGTTGATACTATGATGGAGGTCATGGTATGTCTCACTAGCAGACAAAATGGAATCTAAGGAGTCACACACAATAGGGGCTTGACCTGATCAAGAGCTTGGATCATATTTAGTAACTGCTACTTTTGTAAGGATTACAAATTTAGCAACTGCTATTTTTGGCACCAAGGACTTAATTACAAGAGTTGCAATATAATTATACTTGATTAAATTTTGGATCAAGTCCTAATTAATCTAAATAAGATTTAATTTAATTGGACTTTGACTTAATTTAAATCTAATTGGATTTAATAATCTAACTTAGACTTGGATTACAATGTTATTTGGAATAGGATTGACAACCTTTTCGAATTGGATTCAAATCAGGCTCGAGTTGGATTTGAATTGAACCTAGATTGAATCCAATTGACTAGGACACTTTAGCCTAATAGGATTAGGTTAATCTGTCTAATTTTCTAGCATAAGAAATGAGGAGGGGTGCTAAAATCTTTTCTAGCATAAGAAATGAGGAGGGGTGCTGATTTTAGCACCCCCCTTGTGTGTGCATGCAAGAAAAGATGAGAGGCACTAGTTTGGCACCTCGCCTTTTTCCAGGGACTCTCTCACCTAATCTAGATAAAGATTATCTATTCTATATTCTTATTAGATTTAAGATTAGCCTCTACCTGAAATTAGCATGGAACTTAGATGTTTTGTGTGATAAAACCTAAGAGGGAAAAAGTCAAGATCGGCACACATGTTTCTTTTCTTAAATATTTCTCAATGCCAATTGTCTTTTGATGCCATTCCTTCCATCCTTTGAATTCTAATCAAGATAAAATGAGATCTTATCCTAATCAAGATCAATTCTAATATGGAGTTGGTGTGGGAGTGCAAAAGTTTTGTGTGACAAAACTTAAGAAGGAATTCATGGCCATGCATATTGTTTTCTTCTCAATCTCTAATTCTCAGTGGAAAACTCCTATTGTTGCCCAATTTGAAATGGTTTCTCATTAGATATTATATCTTATATTGTGGTGGCATGAAGAAATAGGCATGAGCAAGATGTTTGTGTGACAAACATTAAAAGGAGATGAAAATAGGTCAGGTGCTAATTCCTTTAGAAAAAAACACACCTTATTGCTATCTTGTTTTTCTCCACCACCCCATTTTATTTCTTCTTCCTATTCCATGCCCTAAAACCTCTGAAAGAGGATCTTGATAGAAAGTACAAGAGAGGAAAAAAGGTTATGTTCTCCCTTACGCATCTAAGAAGAAGTCCCAACATCCAGTGCAAAGGTTGCAAAGATTGCAGCCCTTCCCTTTGACTTCTTGAAGAGAGATCCAGATCTATGCCAGAGGAGAGGCCTGTAAAAGAGCTAGCACTCCAGTGGACTTGTTGAGTCGATGAGGAGTAGGCCTCATGTGGATACTAGTAGAGGCTGGGTATGTGCATAGCTCTAAAGGAACCCTAATCATTAGCTAGATCCGATCCGATCGAAGTTGAAAATGGAAAGCGCTTAAAGTAAGTGTATTTTCTTCTTATGATTTTATGATTTCGAATTTGCTATTAATCTAATTAAGCATGTTTTTATCTTAATCTAGGTATTTTTTTTAATTATGCATGCTTTAGTTATGAAAAAAGTTTTCATAGATGCAGTTTCCACTGTGCTGGGGTTTTAAATTCTGAAAATCTCAGCATGCTCACACCTATGATACCATTATCTCATTCAGAGTAAGAACCTTATTATTAGAGCTCCTCTTGTAGGTCTTCTCTTTTTGCTCATTGGAGATCAGAATACTAACAATCTCTTCATAAACAAGTGTATTTTTTCTATACACCAAGATTGTTATGAGACCATCAAAAGATTTTGGAAGATAACATAACAACAACAACACCATATCCTCTTTATTTATTGATGAGTACATTGAATATACCAATAAGAAGTATCAATTTGTAAACCAATTCATTCTAATTCTTTAAGAATTGATGTTTCTTCTTGTCTTTCATAGGAAAGATGATTGCCAATTTAAAGAGCCCGATTTGCATGTTAAAAGGACTCAAATTAGGAGCACATTAGACTCAAATTGAAGATCAAAAAGAGGTTCAAATGGGCTCCAAGATTTGGCCTGAAATCAGTCCAAAATGGATCCAAAATTAGGCCCAAAAACTATCCAAAATTGTCTAAAAAGTAATTTTAAAGTAGCCAATCCACCATCGACCGACTACTCGATCTATAGAGGGCACTGCATGGTCCATAGAATAGTGGCCGTGCAGTCTTTTATCGTGTTTCACAAAGGGCTACTCTGAAGTAGGCTAGGTTTGGCACTATCCAATAGTTTGGGCAATGTCTAAGAGTGATCCAATGGTTTAATAGCCAACCCAGTGGGTAAGCAACCAATACAGACATGATTTAAGTGCCATTTGATGGCCCAAATCAACTTCATGCTCGATCCAATGTCTAGCGCTCAATCCAACCTTAATTGGGACATGACTATGGCAGATCTTGGCATGATTTCAAACCATTTGATCAGGATTCGATGATCCATAGCTTCCATACATTCATACATTATTTCAAAAAGGATTCTATGATCGAATTGGACTAGGATTTAGCTTGTTTTGAGCCCTATTTAAGGGGACAATCGATACTAAGTCAGAAGCAAGCAGACAACCAATAGTTGTTTTATTTTCTTTTTCTTTCAATCATGTAAAGGGATTCAAGAGAGAGATTGGCAGGAGTTTTTCTTCTTTCTCATCTTCTTTCCGAGAAGATGAAGCTTGCAAAGAACACCATGCACTGCTAATCTCTAAGTCTCTAGTGGAGTATAGGAGATTCTTTTAATAATTATATTTTAGTTTTTTTCATGTAATTAGATCTTAATTGTTAGGATCCATTTCTTCCTAAATAAAGTTTTGTTGTCATTACTTCAAGTATCGTGATTATTATTTGGACTATAATTTAGAGTTTTAAATAGTGTATGACTGCATAGAGATGAGTCATGATCTAAGGATATGATTCATGCTCAATGAAATAGATTATGCTCAAAATCTAATTATAAGAAATTTTAATTATTTCTATGATTTGAGTCTTTGAAAAACCAATGACTATGTAGGGATTGATCAAGGTACTATGATCTGTACCTAACAGGATACGTTATGCTTGGGAATCAATCATACTTTTAATAATTACATAATAAACAACTAATTTATATTTTATTAAAATTCAAATCAAAATCTTGAGATATCTATCTTATGTTATTTAATCTCCTTCTTGTTAATTTAATTAGAATTCTTATTTTTATTGATTTTTAGTTTTAATCACATTCATACACTTTCTTATTTTTAATTTTTATAATTTAATTAGAACTCTAAATAAAAACTCTAATTAAAAGTGAACATAACCCTATTGACCCCTATGTATACGATCTTGACTCACCCTATCTATATAGTTTGAGTTGGCTATTATTTTTGATCACCTATGATAGAAATCAAATTTTGGTACCATTGCCATAAATTATAGGTATAATTAGTTCATAAAAAAATTAATTAATTAATTAAAATTTTAGCATAAATTATTAGAATTTTTTAGAGACTTAAAACATCAAATTAACTTGTTTTGACATCTTGCTTGCATTGCATTGCATCTTCATAAATCATCATAAGGGCAAAACCCTAAATAATATGAGGTGGAGATTTGATCATCCTTCCTTGGCCTACAAATCATCACCCTGCATATTGTACTAACTTAGACCTCTAATTTAAAGTTAAATGTTGACCCCTAAGAATTTTGAAGCTCACCAGGACAAGGGACTCTAAGAGTTGGATCAGGTTAGGGTTTATCAGTTAATTGGTGTCTAGGTAAATGGTTCAAAGATAAGATTCTGAATGAAGGTGGTTCTCTAATTAGTTTCATATATTGACTTGGCCAATTTAATTGGTGTCTAAGAAAAGTAATGGAGGGACTTCCACTGACCTTACACTTACCTGGCTAGTTGGTTGGTTAGTCTTTGACTTGAAGGGCTTAACAGCAACCTTGGCAATTAGGAGCTATCAAGATTTAGGTTAATCCTAGGACAGAAAGTCCACTTTGTGCTAACTTCATTATAATTAACATCAAATCCTAACTAAATTTTTCTCTCTTAGCTCTAAGACTCTTTAGTCTCTCATCTTTAAAACTCTTCTCTCTCTCTTTCTTCTTTTTCTATTTTCCCTCTCCCCTTAAAAAAAAATAATATTAGAAGAGGAATGATCTAATCTAGACCCTTGATTGCATTCTCAAATAATCAGAATAATACGATAAAATAGAGTTGTGCTAGGAACATGGATCTCAATAGTAAATTGGATGAGTTGTCATATAAATTAGATCACCTACTAGCTATCAAATACTTCCTCTCCATCTTTTCTTCTTACATAATAAATTTGCTCAATATGTTTGAGCCCCACTCACTTTGTGAGTGAATGCCCAATTGTGTAACAATTTCTGAGTTTATATATGGGAAAGTCTTTCAAGATCAAACCCAAATAGCATACAGATTAGGAAATAACCCATACTTTCATGCCTACAGTTTAGGCTGGAGGGCTCAACCAGAATTTTTGTGGAAACCACATCCAGTGGTTACCCTGGTAATGAAAGAATCCACATTCTTAGACCTATTGGATTATGCTATGCCCTATCCACAATATCAACCTTCAAGTACCTATAGCCCATCATTTCAAAAGAAGGTTCTACAAGCACTAGATAGGATAAAATGCACTATCAGATTCTTCACTCCTCTACACAATCGCTAATCGAACTAGTGATTCCACTTGATTAACTAGTAATTGCATGTGTAGGGAGGAAGACGAAGAGCTGCCTAGTCAACTCGAAAGTAACTATAGAGTCGATACCTAGTTAAAAGTTCTTATATCCTTATAATCTTTCTTGAACAATTGATTATAACTCTTATGAATGAACTGGTCATAAAGCAACCTTGCATAACCAAAAAGATCAATATAGATAATTTGACTAAGATAAAAATATATAGAAAAAAAACTAGACTATTAAGTGAGCCACTTCTATCATTAGCTTACTTACCTATGGCTCCATTTTCAAGCGCCCTAGAATCACCTACTCCTTTTAATAGGAAGGAAGGACAAATAGATTAAATGATGGAATTAGTTGACACATTCTAAAAACCACAAATGAACAATACAACAGAGGAAGCTACACCTTCAATTTAGCCCCATACTTCATTAGATTCCTATCTGGCTCCTTTTGGGCTAGATGATTTTAATATAGATGGGTATAGCACGAAAGTTCATGTCCTAGTAATAATGCCCTACTTTAAAATCACCCCATTATTAATTGAAAAACATGAGCCATTACCGAGCCCCCCAATAGCTCTTGTGTTAGAGTCATCACCCGATCTAGAATCGAAGCACTTCTTGATGCACCCACTAATACCCTACAAGTAATTCTTAACCTAGAAGCCTAACTTGTCGGTGTTCTAAAAATGTATAAGAAAGCTATCAGGTGGGATATCTTTGATATTAGGGATAAAAGTTTTAAGATTTTTATGACTGATCTATATATATTTGGTACTACTTTTGAGGATTATCTTCAAAATCTTTCTATGATATTAAAATGATATATGGAGATAGATTTAATATTAATTTGAAAATAGTACCATGCTAAAGATCAAGAAGGGATGCTATCAAGACACATCTACCTGAGAAAGAAATTGGGGTAGATTAAGCTATAGTTGAAGAAATTTCTAAACTACAATCCCCAATCTCGATCCAACAAATACAATCGCTTCCTGATCATCTTAAAAACTATAATAATATTTGTCGATCCTCAAATAACATGCTTACCTAGTATACTCTATTGGTCGGGCTAATCATCATAGAATACTTTATAGACATTTTTCTACCATGATGATATGGCCTCCTGATTGGCCTTGTCCTTTTGAAACCTAAGGGATGCAATCAAGTTTGATATAAGTAGGACCCCCTTATAGCATCCGGTTCAAGATGTTAAACTTAGTACTTGTTGGAAGGCACCCAATTTCTTAGGAATAGTCTTAATAATCATTTGGTTGAAGATGTAAAACTTAGAACTTGTTGGGAGGCAACCTAATTTCCTTATTTCCTTTTCTTTTTATTTTTTAGGTCTTACAGACAATGCTACTCCACCTTGAAGATTTGGAATAATATTTTCAAGCCACCTTCATCCTTGATTATTTTCAACTCTAGAGCAGACTGATCCTAGGTGACATCTCTCTTTTCCACCTTTTATTTTATTTTTCTTTATCCATTAAGGATAATGTTGATTAAGTTGGGGGAAGAATAAATAAATTTTTAAAAAATCAAAATCCTTGAATAAGTGAGTATTTAGTATTTAGGCACCTTATTATACTTAAGAATCAAGTAGAACTAAGTAATTTTTTAAAAAATAAATTAATACTCAGATAAGAGAGTTTATGAGATACTAAGAGATCAAGTATTAAGAAAATCCAATAAAATGTTGAGTCTAGAACATAAAATATTTTTTTGAGCATGTCTAAGTTCTTCTACCAGCATCAAAGAAGAGTTTATCTCTTACGGGCTAGCATAGGATAACTATATATTTTTTCATAAAAGAAAGTTTTCAAGTACTTCTCACTAAGTAACCAGCTTCTTTGCCTTAGGAAGCATTCACGTCAAAAGGTAAGGAGGGCAAAGAAGCTCGTTGTAAGACTAGTCCTAACTCATAGCCTATTTGGCTTGAAAAAGTGAGCTTGAGGGGTATTCTTTATCTAGTACCCTAAAATCATCTGATTTGGGAGTCATTAATTGAAAACTCGCTACATGGATCAAACAGAAAGTTTAAGGGTTTAAGACACTCAACAACAGTACAATATTTTGAAAAGAATATCTAAATATTATTTTCCCATCAAGTAATCAAGCCTCATTACCTTATGAAGCAATAATGTTTGCATTAAAAAGTGGACAATATGAAGATGCTTCTATAATAGATGAAGGATGGAAGTGACAATATATTAGAGCATGTGATGGTTAATGATTTAGAGACAAAGATAGGGATAATTTAGAAAAAGTTCATAAAAGGTTTAATGATCTTTACTTAATTCTCATATTAGATAAGTATTAACAATCTAATTATATGCCTCACTCTCACTCTGTTGAACATCAATGGCCCTTGAAAGAAAATTATTGGGTGAATCTTGAAGGCTAAAAGGTATCTAATTGTAAATCATTTCTTTATTCAAGGATGAGCAAAATTTAAGTTAGGGGATATAATGAGTACATTAAAGATACCAATAAGAAGCATCAATTTTTAGACCAATTCATCCTAATTCTTTAAGAATTGATACTTCTTCTTGTCTTTCATAGGAAAAATGATCACCAATATAAAGAGCTCTATTTGTAGGTTAAAATGACTCAAATTAGGAACAAATTGGGTTCAAATTGAAGATCAAAAAGAGTTTTAAATGAGTTCCAAGATCTTGCCTAAAATCAGCCCAAAATGGATCCAAAATTAGGTCCAAAAACTATCAAAAATGGCTTGAAAGCTAATTTTAAAGCACCCAATCCACCATGGACCGGTTCCTTGGTCTATAAAGGGCATTGCATGGTCCATAAAATAGTGGCTATGCAATCTTTTACCATGGCTCACCAAGGGCTACTCTGAAGCGTGCTGTGTTTGGTGCTATCCAATGATCTCGACAGTGTCAGAGAGTGATCCAATGGTTCAGCAGCCAACCCAATGGAAAAGCAACCAATCCAGGCTTCACTTAAGAGCCATCTAATGGCCCAAATCAACTTCATGCTTGATCTAATGGCCAACGCTCAATCCGACCTCAATTGGGACATGATCATGGTAGGTCTTGGCATGATTTTAAGCAATTTGATCAGGATCCGATGGTCCACAGCTTCCATACATTCAATCATTAATTCAAAATTGATTCTATGACCAAATTGGATTGGGATTTAGCTTGTTTTGAGCATTACTTAAGGGGACTATCAATATAAGGCCAGAAGTAAGCAGGTAGCCAATAGTTGTTTTATTTCTTTTCTTTTAGTTGTGTAAAGGGCTTCAAGGGGAGAGAGCTCGGAAGGGATTTTTCTTCTTTCCCATCTTTCTACCATGAACATGAAGCTTGCAAAGACTACCATGCATAGCTAATCTCTAAGTCTCTAGGGGAGTAGAGGAGGTTCTTTCAATAATTATATTTTAGTTTGTTTTTATGTAATTAGATCTTGATTGTAATAATCTATTTCTTCCTAAATAAATTTTCTTTATCATTATTTTAA
This sequence comes from Areca catechu, assembly GCA_021397845.1. Classification (NCBI taxonomy): domain Eukaryota; kingdom Viridiplantae; phylum Streptophyta; class Magnoliopsida; order Arecales; family Arecaceae; genus Areca; species Areca catechu. Next base: position 102,727,363 of record CM038039.1, on the reverse strand, counting down.
GTATTATCATTATTGTTTGGACGACAACTTAGATTTTGAATAGTCTTTGACTACATAGAGATGAGTCATGATTTAAGAATACGATTCATGCTTAACAAGATGGATTATGCTCAAAATCTAATTATAGAATATTTTAATTTTTTTATGATTTGAATCCTTAAATATCTTATGAGTACGTAGGGGTAGATCATGGTACTACGATCTATACCTAGTAGGATAGATAATACTTGGAAATCAATCATACTTTTAATAATTATATAATAAAGAACTAATTTATATTTTATTAAAAATTGAATTGAAATCTTAAGGCATATATCTTATGCTATTTAATTTCTTGTTAGTTAATTTAATTAGAATTTCTTTTTTTTTTGATATTTAGTTTTAAGCACATTCATACTCTTTCCTATTTCTAACTTTTGTAATTTAATTAAAATTCTAAATAAAAATGCTAATTAAAAGTGAACATAATCCTATTGATCCTTGTGGATACGATCTCAATTCATCCTATCTATATATTTTGAGTTGGTTATTATTTTTGATAGCCTATGATAGTGATCATCAATTTTCATATCAAGGCTCATCACATCTGAACAAACCTGACTAAACTTCTGAATATGACTAATGAGATCTCTTTTTTTAGGCATCTTTAAGCTATACAACTACTTCTACCACAGTTTGTTTATCATGTTTTTACCTATGTAAGTCTTCTCTAACTTCTTAGAAAGCCCTTTTGCTGTGGTCTCATTACATATCTCAGGTAGTTAAAGCCCTTTTGTTATGGTCTTATTACATATCTCAAGTAGAACTTAGTTGGCCAAGCACATCCTAATTGTACTGAATGCTATTTTCTCTAACTCCTCCCAATCTTCAACATTAATCTTTGCAGGCCCCTGCTTCACCAAGACTTTATAAGTTCTATGTTGCACCAACAAATCCTTCACATTTGCTATCATAAGGTGAAGTTTGCCTTGCCATCATACTTGCTGAAATCCATTTTAATACTACTTGATGCCATTGCATACAACCACCAAGCAAATGATAGCTAAAATAAAAAAATTCTACAATCAATACCAAAATAGAAAATTATTTTTGCACCATACCGAGATCAAATCTAATTATGATCTTTCTTCCAAGCAACCAACTATTAGGGAACCTCTTCTCTTAACTCCAACCTTGTGTAAAAGCCCTTACCTAGGTTTGGAGATCATCATGAAGAAGATAGGAAGAGATTTGGTGCAAAGAAGTTGCTACAAAAAATCTCTAGATGTGCAGATTTAATCTTTCCCTTGCGTTTGATATCTCTTTCACTTCCCACATGTCACCAGGCTCTGATACCAATTGTAGGGACTTGAGTATTGTTTCATGGACTCTTGGAAGCAACAATAATGGGTGGATAACAGGAGAGGGTGGCAGTAAGGAGGAATCATAGATGGACTAGGATCCATCAGGCGGCAATAATTCCCAAATGCTATTTCTTGTTAGCACTAAATCCCTAGCACTCCAATTCCAAGTAGGATGAGGAATCCTTTACTTTGGGGTGTCTTAGATGCTCCCCCTTTTTTGGAATTTGTGATGGCCAAAGAAGGCATGAAGACATGAATTAGAGAGAGTCCCAGGGGCTTGGGACTCCCTAGTGCCAGGAGGAACTATGCATGAGAAAGAGGGAGAGATTGGGGCACACAGTTCCTTGGGATGTGAAGACACCTTAGGTGGCATGAAAAAGAGAAGGAGAAATTTAGGATTGAGAGAGAAAATAGTTTCAATTGATTTCTTCATTAGGGCAACATAGTATGCTTATTTGTATATAAAAGGCTCTCTTAATTCAAATAGGAATAGGAAACATGATTCCAAATCTAACTCAAACAACTCCTAATGCTAATCCAATTATGATTTCACTAACCCAAGTTGATGTACACCCATAACTTGTATGCACTCACCCTCCTTGGACCCAACCTAGTCTAAACATGGATTAGCCCCTTGACACCCCAATGTCCTACGGCTCAAGAACATGGAGGGCTGAATGCCTCCAACCTAGGACTTAACTAGCCATAATCTAAGGACCCAATTGGTCCTAGCCTCATAGAGCCAATGCCTTGGCCCCTCACCTGGTCTCCTAAGGCTTGGGAGCACCACACCTAAGCTTACACCTTTTGCTACCCAAACAAGGAGTTCTTCAAGAGGTAGAGCTTCAATGTCCACATCTCAGATGCCTTCGACTCAGTTCTTCAAGCAAGAAAGTGTTGAATTCTTTACCTTGGACAAATTTTCTTATCTATTTTTTGTTTAAGTCAAATTCTATTTCTTTTTAGCAGAATCATCACCTCAATTATCTTATTAAGGCCTTGAAGAAAATGAAAGGCCCCACTAATGAGGCTGAGAAGAAGGTGAAGGTAGCTAAGGAGAAGGTGAAGGTGATCGAGGAAAAACTCACAGATACCAAGGACAAGACGAAGGTGGTTCTTATTTAGGCTATTGATGATGGCCCTTTAATGAATGGCACCCCTCTAGCTGGTGTGTAGGCATTTGTGGCCTTTTATTTTAATCCTTTTGTACTTTGTACTTAATTGGTTTGTCTAAGCTTATTTTGTATTCAAGAAGGCCAATTCTTGTAAATATTTTTCTAATCAATGAAAGAATTTCCTTCAACTCTTTATGCTTGGATTTTTCTTGTTTGCTATTTTCATTTTTTGCTTGTCACTTTCTTAAGCTCATGGTTCATCTTTTAGTTTGTCTAGGCATGAACTAACCCTAACTTTAGTTGGGCCTTTTCACTGACATAGGGGTTGGTTCATGGAGGTCTCTCCCTAGGTTGTCTTCACTTTGAGTGACTGAAGTTTAGCTTTAGTTTTCATCTTTTATCAAGTGAGCTTGGTTATTGAAGGTCCAATATTTTTAATTGAGGTGTCTCTATGGATGCAATTAATTTTTCCAAGTAATTAAGGTTTGGGTCCCGGCAGCTTCTAGGTTGTCCCCTTTTTGTTGTAGATTGGTGATTCACAAACTGAAATATTTGGTAGTTTATACTAAATGCCACCATGAAATACTTGGATAAAAGAATAGAAGATAAATTTATTGAATGTAATTTCTAGGATACAAATTATATCATCAGTAATGGGCTCATAGATTTTTCAAATTTTAAGTTTATAGAACCGAGGTACCATCTAAATGCTATAGTCTATATATTCTAGGTTGTATGATCTTATCAATCTGATAAGGTCATTTCTAATTTGGTGATAGCTTCCATTATTCTCTAGGCTAGGCCACTTTGGCATTTCGCAGGACAAGGTCACTAGCTAGAAAGATCTTTTCCTTGATGCAAGAATTTTAGTACCAAGTCATCTTTTGTTGATATGCTACCATCCACATTCGAGCTCTCTTCCTTGTTTCTTCAAGTAGTTCCAAATTAGCTTGGTGATGCTTAAAGCCATCTGCTCATTGAGGCTTTCAATCCAAAGTGAAGGAAGGCTGTTCTCAAGAGAAATAATAGCTTCCATTTCAAATGCAATGTTTAAGGATGTCTCCTTAGTAGGAATCTATTGCATAGTTTGGTATGACCAGAGCATATTGTAAAGATTCTTCATTCATAATTCTTTAACTTGATCCAATCTTGTCTTCAAATCTTGTAGAAGAGTTTAGTTGGTGACCTCGACTTCTCCACTAGCTTGTGGATGGACTATCAAGATGAGGTGATGTGCGATGCTGAGCTTGCTTTAGAATTTCTTGAACCAAGCATTATCAAACCATGGACTATTATTGGTGATGATGATCTGAGATAATTCAAATTGGTAGATAATGCCTTTTAGCTGAAGTTGTAGTCCTTTGCCTCGATAATCTGAGCTAGCGAGTTAGCCTCAATGCACTTTGTGAAGTGATCAATGATGACAAGGAGAAACTTCGCAGCCTCAATGCTAAGGAAAATGGTCATAGGATTTATCCATCCCCATTCCATGAAAGGCCATGGAGCATTGATCGGGGTTAGAGGTGATGTAGATCGATGTTGTATGTTCATGTTGTGTTGGCACTAGCCATATTTTTTAATGAGATTAGCAACATCCTACTGTAAGGTTGGCCAATAGTATCCCTTCCTAAGCATCTTATAAGCCAAATAACTAGTTCCCATGATGATTGCCACAAATACTTTTGTGCACTACCGAAAGTGCATAATTGGCTTTAGTTAGGTGCAAGCATTTAAGGAGATGCAAAAGGAAGGGTCTTTTGTATAGTTTGCCATCATAATGGATATGGTGAAGAACTTGGGTGCATTAGCTTCTAAGCTTCACTTCAATCGATAAGGTCCATTCCACTTCAGAGATTCTCGATCAAAGGATCCATCCAGCACGGTTCAGGTCCATATGCATCACCAGCATTGGCTCCTTGATGCTCGACTTATCAAGAGCCTTGAAGTATGAGCTCATTTTGAGATTGATCACTCTTAAGGTGATGAGCTTTGATAGTAGGTTAGCTTTGATGTTCTTTAATCAAGGCTTCTTCAGGTATCTCCTCTTTAAGCTTGGCTTTGAGCTTGTTTTCTTCAAGGATGGAACACTTCGAGATGAAATAGGTAAGGACCTACACATTCATGACCAACCAAGGTTGGTACTTCAGGTCCAACTTCTTAAGCTCAATTGACCACCTGGTAAGCTGATATAAAGTGTCAGGTCTTTGGATAATAGTCTTCATTAGCTAGTCAGTTAGTACAACAATTGAGTGGCCTTGAAAATAAGGGTGTAGCTTCTTTGTTGAGATCACAAGGGCATACACCATCTTCTCCAACTTTGAATATCTTGTCTCTGTATCATGAAGGACCTTGTTGATGAAATAGATTGGCTTGTATAATTTTCCATATTCTTAGAATAGTATTGAGTTTATTACTATAAATGAGATCACCAAATAAAAGTAGAGGTGGTTCTATCTTGCCAAGAAGTGGAGGTAAACTAATGTTCTTCTTTAGCCATTAAAGGCTACTTGGAAATCCTTAGTCCACTAGAAGTCTTTGGCTCAATTTGAGGATTTAAAGAATGAAAGACACCTTTTAACCATCTTGAAAAATGGATCTATTGAGTGTAGTGACTCACCTCATTAGATGTTGCACCTCCTTTCTAGACTTTGGAGTCATCTCATGTACAACTTGGATTTTCTTTGAGTTTACCTCAATTTCTTGCTGCAAGACCATGAAGTTAACGAATTTACCAAATATGACCCCAAAGGCATTTATTCTTGTGTTGTACTTCATCCAGTATTTTTGAAGAGTCGCAAAGGCTTCATTGAGGTTGGCAATGTGATGTTTAGTATCGTGATTCTACTTAAGACCTACTAATGGTGCTGGATGTGGCTACTTTATCAGACTACTCCAGATTTCCCTCCATCATATGCAAGCATTCCAAAACCTAGAAAAATAGGGAAGACATGGATGTCCGGTGATGATGGGGGGGTTTTTCGATGGTGGACCCTTTGATTCCTAAGTTAGTCTTCTATGAAAGCAAATAAAAGAGAGGAGTCTGTAGCTTATGAATGGATAGTGCAGTGATGGTGAGGTGGAGTGCAAGTGGGTGTAGGAGAGTGTAAGCGAGGCATAGGAGAGAGTGAGCAAGGCATAGGAGAGAGTGAGAGAGGTTCAGGGGAGAGTGAGAGAGGCTTTGGGGAGTGTGAGTGAGGCTTAGATGAGGTATTGTGGCTCCGGCCTTCACTTGGGTAGTGATATAAAGCTCCGAGTTGCTCTGGGTGAATTATTGAGACTCCAAGAGGGCTTTATCTATCAAAAAGAATTTGTAGATGGACTTTTTGAAAGGGAGCTTTTGGAGAGCTTCGAAGAGCTTACCTGGAGGGTCCTGGAAAATAGTTTTATAGATTAGGTATGTGGAATACATATCATCTAAGGGACATTCTATGATGTAGGGAGTGGTGGCTAGCATCTCTCTATAGACTGCATACCCTTGGAGGAGTGGCTGGGATAACACGAAGCTCGCCCTTATAGTAGACATCTTCCGTAGTGTTCCTGCATCTATGGAAGTGGCTGGTGTCAGAGAGCTGATGTTGGGTTATCTACTCTCTTATGGAAGAAGGGTGTGCTAGGCTCCTAGTATGGCTTCTGATGACCACATGTCTAGATCTGAGGAATCAGCCTTTGGTGTTGAGCTAGTGAGTGATGTGGCGAGCCACGTGGGAGTCCATAAAGGTCTGACCATTTCAAGCTATATCAGTTGCCCACTACTTTTTAGGATGAGGCATCTCTTTTGCCTTGGGTGTAGGAAGTAGAGATTAAATGTCACAAGGCTCGATACCAAATTTATGCTTGCTAAAGTCAAGAGCTTTGAAAGTTCACCTTGACTCCTAGCAGGTCGAGAGCCAGGGATGCTTCACCATGCACTAGGTGAGGCACCAAATGATGGTGGTGAAGGCTGTATTGACTCAAGATAAAATCTAAACATCACATCCATCCTAATCATGTGCACTAACTACATTTTTGAGGTGCATGAGATGATTCGAGGAAATCATGAAGGCATGATGGTGGTTCATAGGTCAAGATGGCTGGCGATTTGAGCAATGTGGCATGTCCAATGGAAGATGGGTATGCATCCGCTAGTGAACCATCGCCAATTGTCTTGGCACTCAGGCTACCATCTTTGGTTGGAGGCTATAAATAGAAATGGAGTGGGGCATCCATCTTTTCAAATCTACCATCTGCTATAGGGAGACTCTAGTGTCTTTGCTTCCAAGGAAGTCCATTACTATTTTAGGAGCTATTGCAACAAGAGTGGTGGATCTAATTCTTCTTCTTCTTTCTTTTTGCTTTGCTTTGTCTTTTTGGTGCCTTTTGGTAATCTTGAGATGGGATCAATGGTGGCCGAGGATACTTCCCAAGAATTCAAGTCTTCCATTTTGGATGAGGACCTGGAGAAGATCTAGGATGAGTTCAAGGTCTCGATGTTGATTAGACTCAAGTTTCCAAGCCCCTCCAAAAGAGTGACCTCAGGATCGGTGAGCTTAGTGGCTCTATTTGAAGAGGTGTTCAAGGTTATGCTAAGGCTTCCTCTTCTCACCATCATCGCTGAGCTCCTTCAGTGGTTCCAAGTGTGCCCACCTAGTTGGTTCCCAATACGTGGCGGTTGATCATGGGGTACTTTTGAAAAGTGCCAACTAATTTTCTCATTACTTGAAAATGATTTTGTTAGAGGTAATGTAGATACTGATGCAGAACGAAAGCTCTGATACTAAAAATGATGCAGAATGAATATGTGGAATGCGGAAGCAAATTAAAATTAATGTATATTTTTATTTTTATATTTTCAGAAGTCGGTTTTGACTCAAATGAAAGTTAAACTAAATTGAAAGAAACTATATAATAATTGAAAGCACAATTCAAAGAAACTAGATTATCAAAGTAGTTCAGAAGTAAAGGATCGTCGGGGGTTGAGAAACTCCCAGATCTAGGGTTTCGCTCTGAACTTTCAACATGACAGAACTAAAGAGAAGAGAAGGGTTATGTACCAGGCAGTGATCTTCACAGAGTTTGGTGGAAGGACTCTCTCGAGCAGATTATTGGATCCTCGGATTGGATATCTTCGTAATGGATCCTCCAATACTGGTCCTTTGGCAGAGTTGGCTTCTCCTGAACTCAGGATCTGGTAAAGAAGAAGAACAAGTTAAGGAACCAGATACTCAAAGAAAGGATTTACCAGATAAGAAGAACTTGAAAAATTGATGTTGCTGAAATCATGATTCTCCTGGATGCTGATCTGACTTCCTCTGGGATTTGCTCTATATTCGAAGTAGCAGATCTGGACCTGGATGCTGGTGGTCGGCCTCTACTTGGAAGAGAGGGGCCGGAGATGATGAGGTAGATTAGGGTTTGGATGATTGGTGGAATGAAGAAGATGATGGCAGCTAGGGTTTGGAATTGAAGTGGCTAACCTACGGTTTTGGTAGGATTTTGGGGTTGGAGATCTCACACCTCCTCAAGGTTCCTAGGGAACCCGGATTTACTCCCTCACGGAGCTCAACACCTGAATACAAGTACGGAAGAGAGAAACACAAAGTTGCTCACACAGAAATTGATTTCATTCATCATTATTCAAGAGTTACATAGAGTTGAATATATAGACATAACAAAGAAATAAAATTTTATACACTTCCCATGTGGGACTAATAGGACTAACCCACACTTTAGGCATCAAATTCTCTTCCCAAGACTCCTTCAATGAGTGGGCAGCCCAAAAAATCCAAGAAAACTTGAAAATCGGCTCCAAATGGCAGGTTATGGGGGTGTCTCCTAGTATCTCTCCATGAATCAAGGATTTTCCCTTCATGGTTTGGCTCTTTTGGACACCTCCTAGTCTTGCTCCACAAGTTTAGGCTTCTTCCTTTCATGGCTTTGGAACTTTAGGAAACTTTTGGGTGCCTCCTTGATTTTCTCCCCAAGACATGCTCTCTTCCCTTTTATAACTTGGATATTTATGGAACATTGTGGGGCACCTCCTTGATCCTCTCTTCAAGAAAAATTCTTGCCATCTTGGCTTGGGTTTATCTGGAAAGAAGTTGGCTCCTCCTTGGATTGAGGTATCTTGATGGATTTCTCCCCCAAGTGGCGCATGAAAGAAGGGACCTGCTTTCTTGTGGTGTGGGGACCAAGGCACACTAGATGGAGATGTGGCACCTCCTAGACTCTGGCGTGTGGCTGGGAGTATGGCGCCCACATGCTTGGGCCTGGGAGAAAAAATTGGGCACCCTGGACCTTGACTTGATTTAATAAAAATGGCACCAACCTGGAGAAGACCTAGACCACTACTAGGACTTGTACTGAGTCAACATGACTCAACAAAATTTAAATTGTAGGGAAATACAGACTCAAGACTAAAATTGAGTTGACCAAGTCAACTCTAATTACAAAACCAGAAAACCCTAATTCTTCGAGCAAGGTCAACCAGACATCTAGATGGAGCCCTGAAGTCTTCTTCTGAGTCTGGTGCCCGCACCAGATACAACTTTGTTTATCAAAAAGAAAGAGAATGATATATTAGTTGTACATATTTATGTAGATGACATTATTTTTGATGCAACTAATGAGAATCTTTGTAGAGAATTTGCTGAGTTAATGCAGGGTGAATTTGAGATGAGCTTGATGGGTGAACTGACCTACTTCCTTGGACTCCAAATTAAGCAAACAAAGGAAGGAATTTTTATCAACCAAGCAAAGTACATCAAGAAAATTATTAAAATATTTGGTATAGAGTCATCCAAAGAAATGAGCACACCCATGAGCCCTACATGCAGATTAGACAAAGATGAAGATGGCAACAACATTGATCAAAAGCTTTATCGAGGTATGATTGGATCACTATTGTACTTAACTGCTAGTAGGCCTGATATATTGTTTAGTGTATGCATATGTGCTAGATTACAATCTAATCCTAAAAAATCACATTTGATTACTGTTAAAAGAATTATAAAATATTTTAAAGGAATAAGTAATCTTGGTCCATTGTATTCTAAGCAATCTTCATTAAATTTAATTGGTTTTTCTGATACTGATTATGGTGGATGTAAAATTGATAAAAAGAGCACTAGTGGTACTTGCCAGTTTCTAGGATTGAACTTAATTTCATGGCACTGTAAGAAACAAAACTCCGAAGCACTATCTACTACTGAGGCAAAGTATGTAGCTAGAGGGAGTTGTCGAGCACAAGTATTATGGATTAAGCAACAACTAGAAGACTTTGGTGTTACACAGGCTAAAATTCCTATCAAATGTGATAACACATGTGCTATCAATCTTACAAAAAATCCTATTTTAGCATTCAAGAACAAAGCATGTTGAAATTAGACATCACTTCATTAGAGATTATGTACAAAATGGAGATATTGAGCTTGAATTCATTCCAACTAGAAACCAACTAGCCGACATCTTTACTAAGCTACTAAATGAAGAAAGATTTGAAATGATTAGAAGTGAATTAGGGTTGTGTGATCCTTTTTAGATTTTCTGACCAAATTTCTTCTAAAATTAAGAAAAATTATCTAGAAGACCTCTAACATCAATTTAAGCACAATGACTACCTTATCTAGAGTGCTAATAACCTTAGGATTCTTTTTGGTAGGTTTTTAGAGCCTTTTCGAGCATGTTTGCTCGAGCCGACTCGAGTAGACATGACTTTGGCCGAGTTGACTCAATTATGGGGTTAGGGCTTTTAATATAAAACTCGTAAAATCGATTTAAGGCTTATTTTCGCTATTGAATCCTAGCCAAACCACCAAAACCCTTTCAAAAGCTTTGGGACCACTCTCCCTTCACATTTTCCTTGAATATCTACATCTTTCCCTCTTTGTTTTTCGTATGGCTCCAAAATGGGCAGTAAAGAAGCATCCTCGGGCCATCGACTCTAGTGCTCAAAGTAAAAGATGAAGTAAGAGAAGAGAAGAAGAAGAGTCAACTCGAAGGCAGCAAGAAGAGGAAGTGGAAAATGAGTCACCTTCACTCCCATGGTAGGTAATTTCGATAGTCAACAGACCTGTCACTAGTGGTAGAAGGATTGTATTCTCATTTTTGGATAAATTAGGAGTAAGGATAGGGGAATGGATTGAAAACCAGGGATGGACATTTTTCTATTCTTTAAACACCCCTACTTATCCAAATTTGGTGAAAGCTTTCTTTGAAAATCTTACCCTTGGGGAATACCACATTGAATCTACGGTAAAAGGGATAAGACTGATTATAGATGAAGAAAAATTGAGCAACATTTTACAAATGCTGAATAAGGGTGTAAATCACTTGGTTCTGAAAAACAAGCAAAGGGCTTTGAGATTAATATTTGAAAGATCAAATGTGGACACAATCAAAAATGTGCAGGCAAATATGCTCTCATTGGAAATGAGACTTCTGCATAATAATATCAGTCAGATTTTCCTGCCTAGGACTGGTTGCTTTGACTGGATAAGTGAACAGGACCTAGTATTCATGAGACATTTGATTGAGGGGGAGGCCCTCAATCTACGTTATATCATGCTTGTGCAAATGAGAGAGGCAGTAACAAAGGTAAAGGCTTGCTTGCCCTACGGAATGGTCTTCACACTGCTATTTTAGGAGGCTAGACTGGACCTGATAGGAGAGGATGGTAGACCGTTATACCACACGATACCTATTCAGCAAAATCCCTTCAAATGATGGGTTACCATCTGGTAGAAGCTGTTTGCTCGAAAAGGATATCTGGGTAGAGGGTTGCTACCTCTTTTAATGATGACGAGGATGAGGATGATCAGCCAGGGCATCCAGCTGATGATGCTGAGACAACTGCAGCCAGAGGAGATGATGGTACACAAGAAGACACTAATGAGCATGGTCGGACACAGAGAGAGCTTGACAGTCATAGGACACCCCAGGCACCTTCTTTTGAACATGCTCTTGGACCTTCTACTTCAGCACCATCAGCTTCACAGGCTTTCATGGCCCAGCAGATCAGACTTCTTTCTAAGACCCTGATGAGCTCATTTGCTTTGATGTTTGGTGACCTTCGTCAGATAGTCGGCATTGGTATACAGGAGATCAGGGCATACCTGGTATAGTTGACTACCAGGGTAGAGGCAGTGGAGAGCAGACTGCATCCGCAGGAGGACATTCAATCTGTTCTTAAAGAGCTGCATGCAGACTTTGGCAGATTTAGAGGAGCTGCTGATACTTTCAGTGCACAGCAGGTAGCTGAGATGCAGTGCATTCAGAAGGGAGTACCAGAGCTGAAGACTAAGCTGAGGATAGTTTGGGTCTTCTTATCTAGTTTCGAAGCAACTTCCTCCAGGCAGCCACCAGCACACTCACCTTCTCCACCACCAGCTCAGGCACCACCTTTTGTACCACCTGGGTTATTTGATCCCATACCTATCTCTTCACAGCCTACTTTACCAGCTCCAGTAGAACCTTGTATGCCACCTTCTGACATTAAAGTAGAGCCCACACCCACTAGAGCCAAACCTAAAGCTAGGGCTAAAGCAAAACCTCAAGCTTCTAAGACCCCTACTAGGACTAGACATAGGGATCTTAGATTTAAACCTATGAAAACCAAAACCTCATCTGTTATTTTAGACATTAGATCTTCTCCTAGTGTGGAAGAAGACTAGTTTTTATCTTGTGTTGTTTCTTTTTGATGTATCTTTTGGATCTATTGTACTTTCCTTCAAAGTAATGAAATTCTATCATTTGTAAATCATTGTGTTGATGATGTGCCTTCTTATTGTTCTATCTTATTGCTTCTTTGAATGATCTCAATGCTTAATCTCTTTAACCAAATGATGGGGAGAAACACCGCATCAGAGTGTTAATGAAGAATTTAAATTGAAAATATTCTATGAGAAAGTGAAATTATGTTATCAATATTCTCATTCTATTTAAAAAGTTAAAGTAATTTGTTTCTAACCACCTTTTTGACAAATGACAAAAAGGGGGAGTACTTGTATGTGCATGAAAAACTTGAAAAATCTTTTAGCAAAATCTATTAAAACTGTGCTTGGTTTGATTGAAACAAGGGGAGTCATCCCTGTTGTTCACAATTTGGTTTAATAACAGCTCTGATATAATCCTATTATAATAGCTTTGACATTTTTTTGATAACCAAGCTCTGATGCATTTTGTTTATCTTGATAATTTTTGCCTAAGCTCTGAAACATTATGCTCTGATACATTGTGTCTTGATTTTTCTAAACTCTGATACATTGTGTCTTGATATTTTTTAAGCTCTGATACATTCTTGACTTCAACTTATTTTAGGCAAAATCAACTTTTGATAAATATTAACTCTAATACTCATTAGATATATTTCAAGAGATTTGATACTCTGTTGATAAACCCTGATACCGTCAATACTTTCATGATACTTATTGATACACATGAATATATCTCAATTTGAAAGTCATACACAAGTTTTTTTATATACATAAAGTTTTTCCATGTCCAATGTTTTGTCATCATCAAAAAGTGGGAGATTGTTGATCTGTGGAATGATTTTGATGATAACCAAACTTTGGAGCATGCATTAAATTACTGACTATCTTTCAAGTATTCTCAAAGTTTTTGTAGGATGTTTTCATTAAACAACCTTGCTTCCTACAACATTATAGAATGTCAAGTTAATTTTTGTTGAAATACAATGTAAAGAAGAGCCCAAAAAATAATCAATCATGTTTTCATAAAAAGGGCCACTTCTATGTAATTTTCTAGTTTAATCTTCTCAAGAACAATATTTGAAGAAGTTGGGAAGTCTTTAAGCTATTTTGAAGTCACTGGAAGAAGCTTGAAGAAATTTGAACATTTGAGAAACTAAGTCTCAAGAGCGAACTCAAGACTGGCAAGTCGACTCGAAGTTTGGCATGGCAAGAAGTTTTCTGGCACGCAGACATTCGAGCCGACTCGAGTCAGAAGAGCCAACTCAAGCAGAGTTCAATTCTAAAGTTCTGAGAATTTGTGCCGACTCTTGGGTATCTGAGATGACTCGACTAGAGTGAAGATTTCCTTAGACTGACAACTGAGCCGACTCGAGTATTGATGAGCCGACTCTTCCAGAGTGCAAAAAATCTCAGTTTTGAAGAACCAGCCAAGCGAGTCGACACGAAGCAGAAGAGCCGACTCGACCATAGTGTCATTTTAACCTAAATGAGAATCTGAGCCGACTTAAAGCAGAAGAGCCGACTCGACCAGAGTAAAGTTTTGACCTCTCTGAGGATCCGAGCTGACTCGAGCTATCCATGCCGACTCGAGTGACAGTTTTAAGTTAGTAACAGCTAGTTCTAGAATTTTTATTTTGAATCCAAAATGGTCTCCAACGGTCATATTTCGAATCCCAATGGTCTACAACGGCTAAAACCATTTGAATTTAGTTGGAGGAAGTATTTATAAGTGATATCAACCACTTTTGGAGAAGTTAATAAGGAAGGAATGAGAAATTAAAGAGCTTTCACTGAACATTCAAAAGAACACACTAGAGAGCATTCAAAGCAAGCACTCAAGACTTCACCAACTCTTATCAGAATCTTGAGGCATTCATTGAAGAAGTTAAGAAGCGTTAAAGAGCATTCAAAGTGCAATCAAGAAGGCTTCTCAAGTGCTGTAACTGCAACCATCCGAAAACTTCGGTTTATCATATTGTTGCTTTATTCTTTTAACTCTTCATTTGAGTTGTACCAAGTATAACAAGGGGCTATAACTTGGTGTTTGATAAGTTATTGGTGAGCCTTAAAAATCAAGTGTAGTGGATTGTTAGTGATCCCGTTCAAAACTAACTTTGTATTATGTTTTTGGTTAGCCCGGGATAAAACCAAGTTTGGGTTCTGGATTGTGAGCCCATGAAAATAATCCAGCTGTATTTCGAGGATGAATATAGTGAAAATTTTAAGTGGTATCTTGGATAGTGGATGTAAGAGCGAGGTCGCTCTGAACCACTATAAAATTTGCTATGTTTGTGATTGTGTTACCGTTCATACTTACTTCCGCAGTAGTTAACTTAATTCACAGCACATACCACACTAAGAACTTAAAAAGGAGCACATACTTGCAATAATTTTATAAGTACCCAATTCACCCCCCATCTTGGGTAAGCCACTTGGGCAACAACTGGTATCAGAGCAGTGTCTCTGAATTTTAATTGGAGTAAAGATCTTTTAGCAAATTTCATGAGTACCGCTTTGGCCAAAGGCCAATCCACAAATAGACCTCCACTATTCACAAGCACTAACTATACTTATTGGAATGCTCGAATGAAAATATATATTCAGGCTGTAGACTTTCAATTATGGAAGGTCATTCTTAAGGGACCTCAAGTATCCATGATAAAAGTTGATGGCATGGATGTCCCAAAACCTAAAGAGGAATGGGATGAACACGACATGAAAATGGGTGAGCTGAATGCCAAAGCCATGAACTTGTTATATTGTGCTTTGGACACCAATGAGTTTAATCGAATTTCTACTTGCACATCAATAAATGAAATTTGGGATAAACTTGAGGGAACCCACGAAGGAACTTCCCAAGTGAAAACCTCAAAAATTAATCTTCTTGTACATAATTATGAATTATTCAAGAAGGAACCTAATGAGACTATTTCTGCCATGTTCTCATATTTTATAGATATTATTAATGGTTTAAAGAGTCTTGGCAGGACTTACTCTAATGCAGATCTTGTCCAAAAGATGTTAAGATCACTTCCAAATAAGTGAGACCCAAAAGTAACTGCTATCCAGGAAGCAAAGGATTTAAATACTCTACCATTGGATGAGCTATTAGGATTCTTGATTACACATGAGCTAGCTATGTAACATAGAAGTGAAGATGACCTGAGAAAGAAAAAGTCAATTGCCTTCAAAGTTATTGCAGAGATGAAGAAACAAGAAGAAGAAACTGATGATGAAAGCCCCTCCTCCAAAGATGATCTTGAAGATGAAGACATTGCATTTGTAGTGAGGAGATTGAAAAAGTTTATGGGCAAGAAAAATGGAAGATATTAAAGAAAATTTCATAAAAAAGGAGAATACAGCAAGGACAAAGAAAAAGGAAAAGAAAAGGATAAAAAGCAATAGCCCATTTGCTATGAATGCAAGAAACCTGGGCATTTTAGATCAGATTGTCAAAATTTGAAGAAAACTTTCAAAAAGAAGAAGAAAGCTATGGTTGCGACTTGGAGCGATAGTGAGGAGTCTACTTCAAATGAAGAAGAGACCACAAAAACTGTGAATATATGCCTAATGGGTCTTGAAGATGAGGTAATGTCCCCTGATCCTCATGAAGAATTTACTTTTGAAGAGCTAAATAATGCATTTCATGAATTGTTGACTGAATATAAAAAGGCCTGTTTGAAAATAAAATCTTTGAAAAATAGTAATGATATTTTGATGAAAGAAAAAGAATAGATTTCAGAAAAGAATGAGATCTTACAAAAAGAATTGAACACCTTTTCTGAAAAATATATTGCTTTGGAAATTGAGAAGAATGATTTTCTTGAAAAAAACAAGGTTTTGCGTAAAGAAAATGTTGGCTTGCAAAAAGAAGTTGAAAAACTTAAACCATTAGTTGAAAAGTTGACATTGAGTTCAAATAAACTTGAATTGATTTTGAAAGATCAAAGAGACTTAAGTAATAAAGCTGGAATTGGTTATAATTCTTTGCAAACAAATAGAATTTTAGCTACAAAGTTTATACCTTCAAAAGCTTATGTTCCTAAGTTTTCAAATCAAAGGTCATTTTTTTCAAATGCTTCTACATTTGCATCTAGAGCTTCAACTTTTATATCTTTGCAAAATTTAAGAATTATTTGTTATGCATGCAATGGGGTTGGTCACAAGTCATTTCAATGCAATTTCAAAAGAAATGTTAAAATTAAGATTAGAAAAATCTGGGTTCTTAAAGGAACCACTTCTACTGACCTGCAAGGATCAAAAAAAGCTTGGGTACCTAAAAGAACTCCATGACTATTTTGCAGGAATGTCTTGCAGCCCAGAATACAAAGAAAAGATGGTATCTGGACAGCGGCTATTCAAGACATATGATGGGTGACAAAGATCAATTCATCACCCTAGAGATGAAGGATGGAGGAATTGTCACTTTTGGTGACAATGGTAAGGGAAAAATAATTCGCATCGGTAAGATCAGAATAACCCCTTCTACATTTATTGAAAATGCATTGCTAGTTGACAAATTGAAGCATAATTTGCAAGTATTAGTCAATTAGGTAATAGAGGCTTTAAGGTTGTCTTTGGATCATCTATGTGTATTGTAACTAACTCACTTGATTCTAGGACCAAGCTCATTGTCATAGACTTGGTAACATATATGTGGTAGATTTGAATGATTTAGTCATGTCTAGTAGTACAAGTCTTATTTCAATGAATGCTAAAACCAAGGAGTCTTGCTTACTTTGGCATAGAAGATTAGGTCATGCTAGCATGCATATAATTGCTAAATTAATTTTCAAATATCTAGTTAGAGGTTTACATAAATTCAAAGTTGATTTTGAATATGTTTGCGATGCTTGTCAACTAGGGAGAGTTTTAAATCAAAAAATATGGTTTCAACTTCTAGACCACTTGAGCTACTACACATGGACCTATTTGGACCAACTAGGACTACAAGCCTAGGTGGTATGAAATATGGACTCGGGATAGTAGATGATTTTTCGAGATTTACTTGGGTTTTATTCATTACACACAAAGATGAAGCATTTAAAGTTTTTCAAAAATTTTACAAGAAAGTTTCAAATCAAAAAAATCTTTCAGTTATTTCAATAAGAAGTGACCACAGCACAAAATTTGAAAATCAATATTTTGTTGATTATTGCACTGAGCATGGCATTGATCACATCTTCTCTGCTCCTAGAATACCATAGCAAAATGGTGTTGTAGAGAGAAAAAATAGAACTTTGAAATAGATGGCCCGATCAATGTTATATGAAGGCAATCTTCCAAGGTGCTTTTGGGCAGAAGTGATGAACACTACTTGCTACATTTTAAATCGTGTTCTATGAACTTTGGAATGAGAAAAAGCCTAATATTCATTACTTTCATGTTTTTGGTTGTAAATTCCTTGTGTTAAACAATGGAAAGGATAACCTAGGAAAGTTTGATGCTAAATCTGATGAAGCTATCTTTCTTGGTTATTCAATCAATAGCAAAGCTTATAAAGTTTTTAATAAAAAAACATTGACAGTAGAAGAATCTGTTTATGTTATCTTTGATGAATCTAACCCCTCACCTTCTAGAAAAGAAAAGTGTATATACAATGATGCAGGTACACTTGATAAAGAAATGAAAGATATGAGCTTGAAGGACAAACCAACTCAAGAAGGAGAAGAAATGGTAAGTAAAGATCAGGGTGATCTACTGAAGGAATGAAGGTACATAACTTCACATCCTAGAGATTTAATTATTGGCCATCCTTCACAAGGTGTTAGGACTAGGTCTTCACTTAGAGATGCACATGACTATCTAGCTTTTGTCTCACAAGTAGAGCCACATAGTATAGAAGAGGCTGAAAATGATCTCAATTGAATGATGGCCATGCATGATGAACTTAATCAATTTGAAAGAAATAATGTATGAACCTTAGTAAATAGACCCTCAGACCATCTAATAATAGGAACCAAATGGGTTTATAGAAATAAGCAAGATGAACAAGGAAAAGTAATTAGAAATAAAGCAAGATTAGTGGCAAAAGGTTATAATCAGGAAGAATAAATAGATTTTGATGAGACCTATGAACCCATAGCAAGACTAGAAGCCATTAGATTATTACTTGCATTTGCTTGCTACATGAATTTCAAATTATTTCACATAGATGTAAAGAGTGTATTTTTTAATGATTTTATATCTAAAGAAGTTTTTGTTGAACAACCACCAGGTTTTGAAAGTTTACTTTTCCAAATCATGTTTTCAAACTTAATAAAGCATTGTATAGATTGAAACAAGCACCTAGAGCCTGTTATGATAAATAAGCAAGTTCTCACTTGAAAATGATTTTTTTAGAGGTAATGTAGATATAACTTTGTTTTTCAAAAAGAAAGAGAATGATATGTTAGTTATACAGATTTATGTAGAAGACATTATTTTTGGTGTAACTAATAAGAATCTTTGTAGAGAATTTACTGAGTTAATGCAGGGTGAATTTGAGATGCGCTTGATGGGTGAACAGACCTACTTCCTTGGACTCCAAATTAAGCAAAAAAAGGAAGGAATTTTTATCAACCAAGCAAAGTACATCAAGAAAATTATTAAGAAGTTTGGTATGGAGTCGTCCAAAGAAATGAGCACACCCATGAGCCCTACATGCACAATAGACAAAGATGAAGATGGCAACAACATTGATCAAAAGCTTTATTGAGGTATGATTGGATCATTGTTGTACTTAACTGCTAATAGGCCAGATATCTTGTTCAGTGTATGCATATGTGCTAGATTACAATCTAATCCTAAACAATCACATTTAAGTACTGTTAAAAGAATCATAAAATATCTTAAAAAAATAAGTAATCTTGGTCTATGGTATTCTAAGCAATCTTCCATAAATTTAATTGGCTTTTTTGATGCTGATTATGGTGCATATAAAATTGATAGAAAGAGCACTAGTGGTACTTGCCAGTTTCTAGGGTTGAACTTAATTTCATGCACTGTAAGAAACAAAACTCCAAAGCACTATCTACTACTGAGACAGAGTATGTAGCTGCAGGGAGTTGTTGTGCATAAGTATTATGGATTAAGCAACAACTAGAAGACTTTGGTGTTACACAGACTAAAATTTTTATCAAATGTGATAACACAAGTGCTATCAATCTTACAAAAAATCTTATTCAGCATTCAAGAACAAAGCATATTGAAATTATACATCATTTCATTAGAGATCATATACAAAATTGAGATATTGAGCTTGAATTCATTCCAATGAAAACCAACTTGCTAACATCTTTACTAAGCAACAAAATGAAGAAAGATTTGAAATGATTAGAAGTGAATTAGGGTTGTGTGATCCTTTTTAGATTTTCTGACCTAATTTCTTCTAAAATTAAGAAAAATTATCTAGAAGACCTCCAACATCAATTTAAGCACAATGACCACCATATCTAGAGTGCTACTAACCTTAGGATTCTTTTTGGTAGGTTTTTAGAGCCTTTTCGAGTATTTTTGCTTGAGCCGACTCGAGCAGACATGCCTCTGGCCGAGTCGACTAAATTGTCAGGTTAGGGCATTTTATATAAAACCTGCAAGATCGATTTAAGGATTATTTTCACTATTGAATCCTAGCCAAACCACCAAAAACCCTTCCAAAAGCTTTGGGACCACTCTCCCTTCCCATTTTCCTTGAATTCCTACATCTTTCCCTCTTTGTTTCCCAAATGGCTCCAAAATGGGCAGTAAGGAAGCATCCTCGGGTCATCGAATTTTGTGCTCAAAGTGAAAGAAAAGGTAAGAGAAGAGAAGAAGAAGAGTCAGCTCGAAGGCAGCAAGAAGAGGAAGTGGAAAATGAGTCACCTTCACC
Organism: Areca catechu; assembly: GCA_021397845.1. Taxonomy (NCBI): domain Eukaryota; kingdom Viridiplantae; phylum Streptophyta; class Magnoliopsida; order Arecales; family Arecaceae; genus Areca; species Areca catechu. The sequence continues at coordinate 102,707,367 of CM038039.1, read as the reverse complement.
CCCACGGTAGGTACTTTCGATGGCCAACGGACTTGTCACTAGTGGTAGAAGGATTGTATTCTCATTTTTGGATGAATTAGGAGTAAGGTTAGGGGAATGGATTGAAAACCAGGGATGGACATTTTTCTGTTTGTTAGACACCCTTACTTACCCAAATTTGGTGAAAGCTTTATTTGAAAATCTTACCATTGGGGAATACCACATTGAATCTATAGTAAAAGGGATAAGACTGATCATAGATGAAGAAAAACTGAGCAACATTTTATAAATGCCGAATGAGGGTGTAAATTACTTGGTTCTGAAAAACAATCAAAGGGCTTTAAGATTAATATTTGAAAGATCAGATGTGGACACAATCAAGAATGTGCAGGAAAATATGCTCTCATTGAAAATGAGACTGCAGCATAATATTATCAATCGGATTTTCTTACCTAGGACCAGTCGCTTTGACCAGGTAAGCAAACGAGACCTAGTATTCATGAGACATTTGATTGAGGGGGAGGCCCTCAATCTACCTTACATCATGCTTGTGCAGATGAGAGAGGTAACAAGAAAGGTAAAGGCTTGCTTGCCCTATGCAATGGTCTTCACACTGCTATTTCAGGAGGCTGGACTGGACTTGACAGGAGAGGATGGCAAACCGTTACACCACATGGATACCTATTCGGAAAAATCCCTTCAAAGGATGGGTTACCATTTGGTAGAAGGTATTTGTTTGAAAAGGATATCTGGGCAGAGGGTTGCTGCCTCCTCTGATGATGACGAGGATGAGGATGATTAGCCAGGGCATCCAGCTGATGGTACTGAGACCACTGCAGCCATAGGAGATGATGGTAAACAGGCTAACACTGATGAGCATGGTCAGACATAGAGAGAGCCTGACAGTCCCAGGACACCCCTAGCACCTTCTACTGGACATGCTCCAAGACCTTCTACTTCAGCACCATCAGCTTCATAGGCTTTCATAGCCCAGCAGATTAGACTTCTTTCTGAGACCTTGATAAGCTCATTTGCTTCGATGTTTGGTGACCTTCGTCAGATAGTTGACACTGGTTTACAAGAGATCAGGGCATAATTGGCAGAGTTGACTACCAAGATAGAGGCAGTGGAGAGCAGACCGCGTATGTAGGATGACATTCATTCTATTATCAGAGAGCTCCATGTAGACTTTGGCAAATTGAGAGGAGCTGTTGATACTTTCAGTGTATAGCAGGTAGTTGAGATGCAGTGCATTCAGAAGGGAGTAGAAGAGCTGAAGACTGAGCTGAGGACGTTTGGGTCTTCTTATCTTGTTTCGAAGCATCTTCCTCTAAGAAGCCACCAGCACACTCACCTTCTCCACCACCAGCTTAGGCACCACCTTTTATACCACCTGGGTTATTGATCCCACACCTAGCTCTTCACAACCTGCTTTACCAGCTCGAGTATAACCTTGTATGCCAGCTTCTGACATTAAAGTAGAGCCCACACCCACTAGAGCCAAACCTAAAGCTAGGGCTAAAGCAAAACCTAAAGCTTCTAAGACCCCTACTAGGACTAGACATAGGGATCTTAGATTTAAAACTATGAAAACCAAAACCTCATCTATCGTTTTAGACATTGGATCTTCCTCTGGTGAGGAAGAAGACTAGCTTGTATCTTGTGTTATTTTTTTTTGATGTATTTTTTGGATCTATTGTACTTTCCTTCAAAGTAATGAAATGCTATCTTTTGTAAATCATTGTGTTGATGATGTGCCTTCTTATTATTCTATCTTATTGCTTCTTTGAATGATCTCAATGCTTAATCTCTTTAACCTAATGATGGGGAGAAACACCTCATTAGAGTGTTAATGAAGAATTTAAATTGAAAATATTCTATAAGAAAGTGAAATTATGTTATCAATGTTCTCATTCTATTTAAAAAGATAAAGTAATTTGTTTCTAACCACCTTTTTGACTAATGACAAAAAGGGGGAGTACTTGTATGTGCATGTAAAACTTGAAAAATCTTTTGGCAAAATCTATTGAAATTATGCTTGGTTTGAGTGAAATAGGGGGAGTCATCTCTGTTGTTCACAATTTGCTTTAATAATAGCTCTGATATAATCCTATTATAATAGCTCTGACATTTTTTTGATAACCAAGTTCTAATGCATTTTGTTTGTCTTGATAATTTTTGCCTAAGCTCTGAAACATTGTGCTTTGATACATTATGTCTTGATTTTTTTAAATGCTGATACATTGTGTCTTGATATTTTTTAAGCTCTGATACATTCTTGACTTCAACTTATTTTAGGCAAAAGCAGCTTTTGATATATATTATCTCTGATACTCATTAGATCTAATTCAAAAGATTTGATACTCTATTGATAAATCCTAAAATTGTCAATACTTTCATGATACTTATTGATACACATGAATATATATTAATTTGAAAGTCAAACACAAGTTTTTTTTTATATACATAAAGTTTTTCCATGCTCAATATTTTATCATCATCAAAAAGAGGGATATTATTGACCTTGGAATGATTTTGATGATAACCAAATATTAGAGCATGTATTTAATTACTGACTATCTTTCAAGTATTCTCAAAGTTTTTGTAGGATGTTTTCATTGAACAACCTTGCTTCCTACAACATTGTAGAATGTCAAGTTAATTTTTGTTGAAATACAATGTAAAGAAGAGCCCAAAGAAAAATCAATCATGTTTTCATAGAAAGGGCCACTTCTATGTAATTTTCTAGTTTAATTTTTTCAAGATCAGTATTTGAAGAAGTTGGAAAGTCTTTGAGTTATTTTGAAGTCACTAGAAAAGTCTGAAGAAATTTGAACATTTGAGGAACTAAGTCTCAAGAGCCGACTCAAGACTGGCGAGCCAACTCGAAGTTTGGCACAGCAAGAAGTTTTTTGGCACGCAGACATTCGAGCTGACTCAAGTCAGAAGAGCCGACTCAGGCATAGTTCAATTCTGAAGTTCTAAGAATTTGAGCCGACTCTAGGGTATCTGAGCCGACTTGACCAGGGTGAAGATTTTCTTTGACTGACAATCGAGCCGACTCGAGTATTGAAGAGCCGAATCTTCTAGAGTGCTGAAAATCTCAGTTATGAAGAACCAGCTAGGCGAGCCGACTCGAAGTAGAAGAGCTAACTCGATCAGAGTGTCATTTTAACCTAACTGAGATCCGAGCTGACTCAAAGCAAAAGAGTTGACTCAACCAAAGTAAAGTTTTGACCTACTTGAGGATCCAAGCCGACTCGAGCTATCCAAGCCGACTCGAGTGATAGTTTTAGGTTAGTAATGGCTAGTTCTAGAACTCTTATTTTGAATCCAAAATGGTCTCCAATGGTCATATTTCGAATCCCAAAGGTTTACAATAGCTAAAACTACTTGAAATTAGTTGGAGGGAGTATTTATAAGTGATATGAACCACTTTTGAAGAAGTTAATGAGAAAGGAATGAGAAATTAAAGAGCTTTCACTAAACATTCAAAAGAACACACTAGAGAGCATTCAAAGCAAGCACTCAAGACTTCACCAACTCTTATCAGAATCTTGAGGCATTCATTAAAGAAGTTAAGAAGCCTTGAAGAGCATTCAAAGTGCAATCAAGAAGGTTTCTCAAGTGCTACAACTATAACCATCCAACAACTTCGGTTTGTCATATTATTGCTTTATTCTTTTAACTCTTCATTTGAGTTGTACCAAATATAACAAGGGGCTATAACTTTGTGTTTGATAAGTTATTGTTGAGCCTTAAAAACCAAGGGTTGTGGGTTGTTAGTGATTCCATTCAAAACTAACTTTGTATTGGGTTTTTGGTTAGCCCAAGATAAAATCAAGTTTGGATTTTAGATTGTGAGTCTGTGAAAACAATCCGGCTATATTTCAAGGATGAATATAGTAGAAATCCCAAGTGGTATCTTGGTAGTGGACGTAGGAGTGAGGTTGCTCCAAACCACTATAAAATTTGTTATGTTTGTGATTGTGTTTCCTGTTCTTACTTGCTTCCATAGTAGTTAACTTAATTCACAGCACATACCACACTAAGAACTTAAAAAGGAGCAAATATTTGCAATAATTTTTTAAATACCCAATTCACCCCCCCTTGGGTAAGCCACCTGGGCAACAGTAGTTCATCCTAGTAGTTTGACTTCTACTTATGTATTTCTGCCTTAGTCAAATTATCTTTTTGGTTATGCATAGTTATGCTTTGACTATTTCATTTCTGAGAGTTATAATTGATTGTTCAGAAAAAATTAGAGGGCCTGTAAAACTTTTAGCTTGGTATGGTCCCTCTAGGTTACTCTCAAGTTGACTAGGTAGCTCTCCTTCCTTCTCCTTACTAAATACAAATGCTGGTTGATCGATTTGGATTTTTGGTTCTATTAGGATTTGGGTAAAGGCTTGAATGTTTACTATCCTGTCTAATACTTGCACAACCTTCTCTTCAAATAATGGGCTATAAATAGTTGGAGAAGGTTGATATTATGGATAGTAGAGCTGTCAATGGATCGGGTCCAGACCCAAGACCCATGGGTATTTATCCAACGGGTTCGAATCTGGTATTAAATTTGGACCCATTTATCCGGACCCGGACTCAGACCCGTTTAGCTATAATTAAATGGATCCGAGTCTGGATATTAAAACCCAGGCCCACCAAACCTGAGACCTAATTATATAAAATAATATTTTATTTATTTATTTATATTAATATTATTATGAACCATTAGATCTTTGATCTAACGGTTAAAAACTAATAGTAATTTTAATATAAAAGGCCTTCAATCCCTAATCCTCCTTTGGTGGCTCGATCCCGTGAACCCGTCTCTCCCCCTCGATGGTCGACCATGGATCGCCAGTCACCGTCGATGCCGGACTGCCGTCACCGTTGATGCCGAACCGCCCATCATTTCCAATGCCGAACCGCCCGTCACCACTAATGCCTCCCCTCTCTACCTCGATCCTATCCCTCCCCCTCGATGGCCGACTATAGACCTTCGACGCCACCCCCCCTCTACACCTCAGTCCCGTCCCTCCCACTCGATGACTGATCATGGACCACCGATGCCACCCCTCCTCTCCACCTCAGTCCTATCCCACCCCCTCGACGGCTGACCGTGGAACGCCGACACCTCTCCCCCTCTTCACCTCAGTCTCGTCCCTACCCCTCGATGGCCGACCGTGGACCATCAATGCCTCCCCCCTCTCCATCTTGATCATGTCCCTTCTCTTCAACGGTTGATCATGGACTGCCAACTCCTCCCCCTTCGGCTCTCCATTTGTCAGATCCGAGCCCCATCAGCCACCAACATCGTCTCCCACTAACCACCAACATCGTCCACCATTGTCTGCCACTACTCCGATGCTGTCTTATGGCTATCTTCCTCAGATCCAAGCCCCTGCTACAAAATAGGTTAGATATTTGTTGATTTTATTCTTGTTTCATGCTCTAGGTTAGATACTATAAGTAATCATTTCATAGTATTCATCTGCTCTTCAAGAATATCTGACACTGAAATAGTGTTAGCTAAAGAGAGTTTGTCTTGCAAAATGTAAGTGCATTTATCAGCTTCCAATTCCATTCAATAAATTAGTTATTTGAACACCTGAAAGCATGACCTTAGTCTTGGCATTACGGTAGTCAATACCTGGTGTTCGGAATGGTAGTTGGGAAGTCCTATGTGAGCAACATGCTCATTGTGTTGCATTCTACAACTGATTTATTAGTCGGCTATTAGGTCACTGCCTTTCCCTTATATGCTTATATGCTTGTGACACCATGATGAGATAAGGGTCTAGGTCCGAGTCTGGGTCCAGATATCTGGGATCCATTCGATTACGGATCTGGTATTTCATAACTAGTTCTATCAGGTATTCGGGTCTGGATCTAGGTCTAATAGCTAAGATCAGGTCCAGGTCTGGATATCTGGGTTCCAACCTAAACCTGAACCATTGATAGATCTAATGGATAGGGTTGATCATAATAGGGAGCATCTTGTGTTACTAGGGTAACCACTAGCTATGGTTACCATGAGAAATATGGTTGAGTCTCCCAGACTAAATTGTAGGCATTAAAGTATGGGTTCTTTCTAGTCTATAGGCTATGTGGGTTTGATCTTGGTAAACTTGATCATACCTAGATTCAAAAAATTGGTATGTAGCTAAACATTTACTCATAAAGTGAGCGGGGCTCAAATATATTGAATAGATTTGTTAGCAGAAAGAAAAAATAGAGAGGAAGAGTATCTCATATAGCTAGTAGGCGATCTAATCAGTCATCCAATTTACTTTATGGGGCAACCATTCAATCAACTATTGAGATCCATATTCCTTGCACTACTTTATTTATTGGATTGTTCTGATTGTTTGAATATGCAATCAATAGCCCTAGTCAGAGCAATCCTATTATATTTTTTTTTATATTTTTTTATTAAGAGAAGAAGGGAAACAAAGAAAGAAGAAAGAGAGAGAAGAGTTCTAAAGAAGAGGGCCTAAGGAGTCCTAGAGCTAAGAGAGATAGTGAAGAATTTGGTTAAAGTTGTTGTTAATTACAATTAAGTTAGTGTACTATAGACTTTCTATCATAGGATTAACCTAGATCTAGATAGCTCCTAACTACCAAGATTGTCTTTGAGCCTTTTAAGTTAGAAGCTAACTAGCCAACTAGCCAGGTTGGTGTAAGGTTAGTGGGGGTCCCACGTTGCTTTCCTTAAATACCAAACAAATTAGCCGGGTAAGTCAATGAAACCAATTAAGTAACCACCTTCCTTTGGGATTTTATCCTTGAAACACTTTTCTAGATAGCAGTCAATTGATCAACCCTAACTTGGTCTAACTCTTAGGGTCCCTTGTCTTAATGAGCTCGAACATCCTTAGGGGTCAATATCTAATTAATTTTAAATTAAAGGTTTGGGTTAATGCAATATGTAAAGTTCTGGTTAGTGGGCCAAGGAAGGGTGATCAAATCCCCTCACATTATTTAGGATTTAGTACCCTTAAGATAATTTATGAGATGCAACGTAATGCAAATAGATATCCAAACAAGTTAGTTTAACATTTTAAGTCTTTAAAAAAATTATAATATATTATAAAATTTAATTAATTAATTAATTTTTTATTTAATTTAAAATTTTATTATATTTTATTTTTTGTGAACAAATTATGATAATAATCCCTGGTAACGATGCCAAAATTTGATTGCTATATAGGCAGTCAAAAATAATTCATCAACTTAAACTATAGTTAGGATGAGTTCGGGATTATATCCTCAGGAGTTAGTTGAGATTGTATTCATATTTTAATTAGGATTTTGTTAGAGTTTTAATTGCAATAATTTAAAAAAAAGAGTAGGAATATGATTATAATTAGAAATAAAAATCAAATTAAATTAGAATTAACAAGCAAAATATTTATTAGAATATGAAAGATGTCTTGGATTTTGATTCAATTTTTAGTATAATTTTAAATAATTCTTTAACATATAATTATTTGAATTATGATTGATCCCCGAGCATAACCTATCTTATAGGATATGGAGCCTAAATCCATCTCTACATAATCATAGGCTTTTCAAAGGCTCGAATCATAAAAAAAAAATTTCTATAAATAGATTCTAAGCATAGCCTATCTTACTGAGAATAAATCATAATCTTAGATCATGACTCATCTTTACATAGTCATAGGATATTCTAAAATCTAATTATAGTCTAGACATAAAGAATAAAACTTGAAGTAATGAAAAATAATTTTATTTATAAAAAGAAAATCATTACAATCAAGCACAAATTATATAAAGAAAAATTATAAACTATAAATATTAAAACCTCATCTACTCTCCAAAGACAAAGCTCTTTAGCCATGCATGATCTTCCCTTCCTCTCCCTCTATGTAAGGCTTTAAAGGTATTCCAAGGGTTGATGCTCAAGGTGGAGGTATGAGAGCCTTTTTATAGGTGTTAGGAAAGGAGAGACTTTTGTGATTTTTTGATACGAGACTAAAAGAAAAGAATCACGATGTTGATAGGATCGCGATGTTATCATTCGGATACCATGATTATCAGTTTAATTATCTGACTTCTAATTAATTAAAATTGTATAGAATAAAATGAGTCGGGTCGAATCCATGGGAAGGTAGTGCTTATGATAATCTGAAATCTTTAATTTTTTTAAAAAGAAAAATAGTTTGAAGTCGAGAAAATAAAAATTAAAAGTATAAAAGAAAATTAAATCTCGGGTACATTCGATCTACTAATTAGATCTTAGCATCTACTTGCAAGAAAAGTAAATGACATAAATTTAAATTACTTGGAAATAAACTTTGTATAAACTGAAACAAAAATCTAATTACAAAGTATTAAAAATAATAATTAAATAATCTACGAAAGTAGTAATAAAGTATTTGAAGTTGATTGGCATAGCCTCATCATGAAGTTAGTTGATGTTAGGTCGCCTTCTTCCATCATACTCCATTTAGCAAACTGGACTTCCTCTTTTTCATCCTCTTTAGATCTTGTCTGAAGATTGGTGCAGACGAAAAGATAGCATAGAAGACAGAGCTTCTTCTCTAAAAAACCTTACTCTTAGAGGCCAACTTGCAATCCAAAGCTAAGCCTTCTATCTTGTACCATACTTCTCTTTCTAAGATGATTTCTTCTGTAGCTTGGGATCTTGTAAATAGAGGGAATTAGATAGACTCCTGCACTCATAGCCATCAGATGGTTTGAAATCATGATGGATCATATTTCAGCAAGTCGTAATAGGTTGGAGTCTTCTTTAACTATCTGATTGGCTACTTTGGATGGATAGGAATTTTTGGTGTTCATGGGCATGAATCATACTTGGGACTCCCAGGCTCCTTCTCTATTTGGGGCTCATTTGAACTCTGATTCATGTGCCATTTGATTCGTTGGATTCTAAAAATCAAGCTTTTCATATTGGCAAGCTTTTTAATCAATAATCCAACCAATTTTCTTAGGTTTTGAAGCTTCAAAAATTTTTATCAATCTTAATGTACCTGCCAAAGAGAAAGAATATGAATAAAATTTTTTATTAAATATTTTAATGGATGTGTGGTGGTTCAACTCGACATCTACTTTTCATAATTATACTCTAATTTTATTTTTTAAAGATATTTTAAAAATAGTTAATTTTGCAAGGAGATCTAGTTTAATTATAAAATTAGGAGATTTAGAAGATGTTAGCACCTATAATTACTTATAATACATGTTGCCCAATTAGCAAGCCCAATAGCGGGGTGAATTGGGTGTTTTAAAAATTTTAAGCAAATATGTGCAGTTTAAACACTTAGTTGTGTATGTGCTAGTAGTGTGGAATACAAAGTGGAAGAAATAAAGTAAAGGGATCAGAGGAAAAAGATAAGCACACTCAAACACCATAATTTATAGTGGTTCGGAGCAACCCTCGGCTTCTACATCCACCATCCAAGGTTTACACTTGGGATTTCCACTATATTCACCAATGAATATAACTGGTTTGTTTTACACCGGGCTCACAAACCAAAACCCAATACAACATTTGTTTTAATGGGCTCACAAACAATCCAAATTTGGTTTTCAAGGCTCACTAAAAACCTACAAACAATTCATAAGTTACAGCCCCTGCTGTACTTGGAACAACTCAAAAATAGAGTTTAAAAATGAAGCAACACAATAACAAACCCAAGGTTGTTGGATGGTTGCAGTTGAAGCTCTAATTAAAGCCTTCTTCAATGCTTTTTTAATGCTCTTCAAGGCTCTCACACTTCTTCAATGATTGACTCAAGCAAATGATTGGGAGTTGTTGAAGACTTGAGTTCTTTTCTTTTGAAAACACTTAGGATATTCAATGCTCTTCTCTCTTCTTCATCAATCCTCTTTTTCTTGACTTTAATCTTTCATTTATAGCTTCCTTAATTGTTCCTAGTTGAATATAACCATTAGAGTGCCTCGGGAGATAAGAACTAGCCATTGGAATGCATAAAGGATTCAAAAACAAGATTCTAGAACTAGCCATTGAATTTTGAAAAATTGGGGTTCGAGTCGGCTTGGATGACCTCGAGTCAACACGCATGCTCAAATAGGTAAAAATATAGTTCTATCTAAGTCAGCTCTTTTCAGTTGAATCGGCTTGGATGACTGGTTTCTCAGAACTGAGTTTTTCTTCACTCTGGAGGAGTTAGCTCGAGTTCTCAAGTCTTCTGGTCAAGTCGACTCTAGCAGCTCTCTATGACAAGGTTCAGTTTTGTGGCGTGCCATGCCATCCCATGTATCAGCTCGAACCAATAGAGCCAACTCAAGTTGACACACTTCAAAAAGTTCCAAAAACTCTTCAAACAACTTCTAAACTAATTCTAAACCTAATTTAACATGTTTTTCTTACAGAATATATCAAATTTCACTATTTTGCCCTTTTTACATAAATATTATAAAATATCAATCATTAGGGCTTTCAAATGATAAGAGTGATACAATGAACTCGTTTTTGATAAATGAAGGTGTGCCAATGGTCTTAATAGAGTATAATTGTCAAACTTCCATTTGGAACAACCTACAAAAACTTTAAAGCACTTTGAAGATCATTAGTATTAGAATCATGCATCAATGTTTTGTTATCATCAAAATCATTTCAGGGGTCAACAATCTCCCCCTTTTAAACGATGACAAAACACTGGGCATGGAAAAGAAACTTTACAATTTTGTATATGTATTATATGAACACTTGAAGTATTAAAGTGACTTGTATATAGTTTAAATTGAGGTGTATCAAAAAGTATCAACATGTATCAGTTATGTATCAGAGCCAATATTATCAACATGTCTCAGAGCCAATATTTATCATCAAAAACTTCCTTTGCTTTAGAGTTTTCAATTAATTTCTATTAAGTTCCATACATAAATAACTTCTTCCCCTATCTTATTTTCTTGCATATTTTCATGCATACATAAAATATTTTCTATTTTCCATGCATGGTACTCCCCCTTTTTGTCATCAACAAACCAAGGTAAGACAAAATGAATAAGAGATATAATAGAAGTACACATTGAGCTGAAAAGATATGTATCATTACTTCCAAAAAGATTCATTACATATATATCTAAGAAATTACAGACTTTAATGTCAAAGCATAAGTCATACAAGAAAAGATACATCACAATGTGTCTAAAAGATATCATGGTTGCTCTCACTGCTAGAATCTAAATCTAGGGTTTCAGTAGCATATACTCTAGAAGATCTAATAGGAGGTGAAGGTTCTCTAGAGTTACGGTTCCTAGATGCTAGTCCAGTTCTAAGAGGTGGTCTGGAGTGTGAGGGTGACTATCTAGGCCTAGGTGTAGACTAAGGTGGTGGCCTAGGTGTCTGTCTAAAGGAAGAAGCTTCGAAGCTGGGTCTCACTCTAGTGAAGCCAAGTAGAACTGCACCAAGCTCCATCTCTATCCTCTGCATGCCCTGCTGAATGCCATGTAGAAATAGTGCCTGATGTGTAGCAAAGGAATCAGCGGCTCCATGTAGTCTGCCAAAGTCTGAATGCAAGATCTCTAAGGTTGGTTTGATAATCCTCCTACATCCTCTAGCCATGCTCAACTATCTCCACTCTCAAATTGAGCTCTCTCATATCATTACAAGACTCCTGAAGACCAATCTCTACTATTTGATGAAGATCGCCAAACATGAGTTGAATCTGGCAGTCAGGGTATCCTCAAACTGAGTGAGCTACTCCATAGTCACTGTAGTTTGAGTAGAAGCAGCAGCTGAAGTGGAAGGTGCTGAAGGATCTATAGATGGGCCAGGTGGAGTCCTCGGACTACCAGCCTATCCACCCATCTCAGCAGGTGATGGAGCAACATCATCAGCCTCCTCTTCAGTGAAGTCACCATCACTATCTAAACTGTTACTGGACTCTGAGTCTAAATCTTCATCTGAGTCCTCCTATCTAGCAGCAATAGCAATAGTAGTCTCAATCTTATCATCATCAAAAGAAGAAGGATGTACTATCCTTTATCCTGAAGTCTTCTTCACCCATTATCCTTCAATCTTATGATAACCCATTCGGTGAAGAGACTTATCAGAGTATTTGTCGGTGTGTAGCAAAGGTCTAGCATCCTCATCTATCGAATCAACTCCAAAATCTCTGAATATCAGGGTAAAAGCCATGCCATATGGTAGGCATGCTCTAGCCTTCTTGGCAGCATCCTTCATTTGTGTCAACATAATAAATGGTAGATTTATTTGCTCCCCCTCAATGAGATAACTCATAAAAACCATGTCCCTCTCACATACCCAATCGAATCTACCAGTTCTAGGCAAGTAAATCCTGCTGATAAAGTTATGCAATAGCCTCATTTCTAAAGAGAATTGGTTTGCTTGCAGATTTACAATCCCACTTATATTCTTCCTCTCTAAAACTATTCTCAAAGCAGCCTGTTTATTCTTCAAAGTTAAGTATCACTTTCCTCTAGTGGGAAGATATAGTACTCTGCTCAGAACTTGTTCATCCACAATGATATTTACTCCTTTAACAGTTGAAGTAATTTGGTCTACTCCCAAGGTTAGGTTTTTGAAGAAAGATCTTACTAGAGTGGGATATGTGGGTAAATCTAAAGAACTGAAATACTACCACCCTTGAAATGAGATCCAATCCTCAATCAAGAAATTTTCTCGCTCAAAAATTTGAAGGTTACCTTTCTTTCGGAGGTGACCAGTTGATTTCCCATTAAAATAATTTATCTTGGAGGTGAAATGGGTAGATCTCTCTGAGTCGGCTCCTCATGGCGAGCCTTGGCTCTTCTTTCCACTGTACTAGAGCTTGAAGCCTTCCATTTTCCATGTTGAGCTAGAGCCTTCTTCGGAGCCATATAGATTATGAATCTAAGGGAATATGGAAGAAGGTGTGGTCCCTAAGGCTTGGAAAGGAATTTTCTATTATTCAGCTAGGGTTCAACAGGAAAGAAATGTGACCTAGGTTTGGGGCCTACGGGTTTTAAAAAGCATGTGTCCGACAGCCAAGTTGGCTTAGCCAGAACACTTCTTTGCTCGAGTCGGCTCGAGCAAAGATCAAGCAAAAGGGTCCAAAATATCAGTAAAAATGTTCCTATACTTTGAAATATACTAGATAAGGTGGTTATCTACCTTAGATTGATGATGGAGGATTTCTAGATAATTTTTCCTTAATTTTAAAGAAATTAGGTCAAAAATCTAAAAAGGATCATATAGGCCTAATTCTCCTCTAATCAACTGAAATCTATCCTCATTAAGTGGCTTAGTGAAGATGCCAGCTAATTATATTTCAGTAGGAATAAATTCAAGTTCAATATCACCATTCTAAATATGATCCCTAATGAAGTGATGTCTAATTTCTACGTGTTTAGTTCTAGAGTGTTGAATTGGGTTTTTTGTTAAATTAATAGCACTTGTGTATCACATTTGATAGGAATTTTAGTTTGAATTACACCAAAATATTCTAGTTGTTGCTTAATCCATAATACTTGAGTGCAACAACTCCTTGCAGCCACATACTCTACCTCACAGTAGATAGTGCTATGGAGTTTTGCTTTCTACTGTGCCAAGAGATTAAGTTCAATCCTAGAAATTGATATGTACCATTAATGTATTTTTTAACAATTCTACATCCAGCATAATCAGCATCAGAATAACCAATTAAATTTAAGGATGATTATTTAAAATACCATAGACCAAGATTACTTGTTCCTTTTAGATATCTTATTATTCTTTTAAGAGCAAGTATATGTGATTCTTTTACATTAGATTGAAATTAGCACATATACGAACACTGAATAAGATATCAGGTCTACTAGTAGTTAAATACAATAATGATCCAATCATACCTCGATGATCAATGTTGTTTCCATCTTCATCTTTGTTAAGTCTACAGGTAGGGCTTATGGGTATGCCAATTTCTTTGACTGACTCCATACCAAACTTTTTTTGAATCTCCTTGATGTACTTAGCTTGGTTGATAAGTATTCCTTCTTTTATTTGCTTAATTTGAAGTCCAAGGAAGTAGGTAAACTCATCCATTAAGCTCATTTCAAATTTGCCCTACATAAGCTCAGCAAATTCTCTACACAAATCTTCATTAGTTGTACCAAAAATTATATCATCTACATAAATTTGTACAACTAACATATCATCTTCTTTTTTTTAATAAATAAATTTGTGTCTACACTACCTCTAGTAAATTATTTTCAAGTAAGAATTTACTCAATCCATTATACCATGCTCTAGGTGCTTATTTTAAACCATATAATGCTTTATTGAGTTTGAAAACATAATTAGGTAAAGCATAGTTTTCAAATCCGGTGGTTGTTCTATAAAATCTTCTTGAGAAATATAGCCATTTAAAAATGCATTTTTCACATCCATATGAAATAATTTGAAATCAATGTAGCAAGCAAATACAAGTAATAGTCTAATAGATTCTAGTCTTGCTACAGGTGCATAAGTCTCATCAAAATCTATTCTTTCTTCCTGGTTATACCTTTTGGCAACTAATCTAGCTTTATTTCTAATTACATTATCTTTTTCATCTAATTTATTTCTGTATACACATTTAATACCTATAATAGGATGTTCAGATAGCAATCCTTCTCCAAAGTCCACTAGATCTTCAAGATTTGTTTCTAATGTGAAACCACTCTTATTGGGACCTCAAACCAAAGAGGAATGAGGCATAAAAGCTTCTTGATCAAACTCTAAAAGGGTGGAACAAGGGGCAGCTCCAAATTTGATTGTGCTAGGGATTCCTAGTTTGACTAGGAATCCTAGCACCAAGGATTTTATTTCTCCTTGTACTTGGACATAAAGGCTGAAAGAATTATGCTTTGAAAGCCAATCATAGTTATTGTATCAGTGATATTTTTGTATTCTCCCAACTCAAGGTTGATATTAATAAAGGTAATTTTCAATTCATTATATGCTATGTCTTATGTTTTAATTATAAGATTATGATGAACCGCATAGGTTAGGGCAATAGAATTAGAGTTATGATAGAGAACATAATGGTGAGATCAAAGTTCCTATAAATCTTAATCTAAAATATTCCTAGTCATTGGATCATCGATTCGGGGATCGATGAATCTGGAAAGACTAGCATATCTTATGTATGCTCGATGTAGAGGGTGGTGGTCTCTCAATCACTTGTGTAGAGATACTAATACAAGGATGTGGGTGCTCATTAGGCTATGAGTTCACTAAACATATCCGATAAGAGAACATCAAATAGAAGTCTTACTTGTCGAAAGGAATGTTCTCTTAGTGGGAGTTGTGCATGCAGTCCTTAGACCTGAGACTGCCATAGTATCTTCCATACATGAATCCATGATTTGGTGCATGCTCATTCTTGATAATTAAGTCATGTATGGGGTACTTCTAGATATGGTGGATTATGTATGAAGGTAATGAGTATGTCAACAAGGAATCGATCAGTCTTAGTAAGGGGAGAAGTTATCCCGTGTGATCTCTTCAAATGATGACTCAGGAAGTCTTTGATCAAAGCATGATGAGATTAGATAGTATTCTAATCTTTCATCGATCGAGTCTTCATTATCGAATTGAGATTCGAAAGGATTAAGTGCTAGGGTTTGAAATTTATCCATGCCCATAACTTAATCGAGATAAAGGGAGATCGAAGGATTGAATTACACGGTGTTGCTATGCCTTCCCCTAGACCGGGCTCGGTCAGCTATGCTGGAGAGCTCCTTTGCCAGTCGACCTGCACAAAGTCCCCTGAGCACCGAAGATGCTCCAGCGGGGGACACTCTGATGCTTAAGTTAGCAGGGGATTTGGAGAAACATAATGGAGAAGACTGAAAAAGAATCACACATGGGAAAGGAAGAGGATACTTAGCCTTGAGCGGAGGTCCCCCGAGCATCTTTAATAGGCATGGAATGTTGCCAAATTCTATTAGGAGATAGGCTGAAAAGCCCTGATTTGTCCCTAGGAGGATCAGAGTGATGGCCAGGTGGCATGGAGTCATGGTCACGTCATGGAGTTTGTTACAACAGAATTTTTGTACCAGCTGGAAAGGGGCTTCTAGAGCCTTCAAGCAGTTTAGCGGGAGGGAGTCATCCGGCCGACGGGGAGTCCACCAGGAGCTTCGAGGAAGCCAAATGATGTGCTAACAGGAAGAGGCCTCTGAAGACTCCAAGAGATCCTCAAAGGGGATCAGCAGTGAAGGGCAGGAGAGGGTTGTTCGGGGTCAACCCTAGGGGGTCGACCTCCAAGTGGGTCGGCCTTCGAGAGAAGAAATCAGCCAGGATCTCTGCGAGAGCCGATCGGGCGGACCTCGAAGGAAGGGGTTACTCAGACCTCTCCTCCCACGGGTCAGCCGGTCGGGCCTCTGGGCCGGTCCGACCCAGGATTAGCCGGATGGGTACAACAGTTGCCTCCCCTGCTTCTAGGCTTTGAGGGGGCACGTGGCTTCAAAGGGCAGGAGCACTATTTTTGTATAGGTCACGCCCGTCCGAGCTTGATCCGGAATCATTGTGCTGGATTGCTTCGAATCTCCCATGATCGGCTTCCCGGATAGATGTCAGCCCCGTATTGGGTTGCAGGAGTTGTAGTTAATGTGGAGAGGTTGCCATGATGAAGCGCCAGGCTGGCTCGCATAATGACTATAATGGAGGGACGTGTTGCACCACGTGGCAGCATCCGAGCAACCGACGTTGCTTCCCAGGCAGTCCTTGCATCGCTGATCCGGCATTCATGCGGATCGTCGCCTACCTGTTGCGATTAACCCATTGCTTTGGTCTCTAAGGCATGGATGGTCGTGTCTTCCGATGGGACGGTTGGAGCACCCACGAAGCGAGTGCTTAGCACCCCTCGGGAGACCTATATAAGGAGGGGCAAGGCGCTTTGGGAGGATTTTCCGTCGTGCCTGCTCTGCGAGAGAAAGCCTCTCCTTCTTCCACAAAACCAGGCTTCTAGGAGTTCAACCACAGGTCAGTCTCCCAGTCCTCCTCCTCCTTTAGCTTTGATGGCATCCAGTAGTCGAGGGCCAATCCGTAGACCTAGGGAGCCAGGGTCGAGTGAGATCCCGTCGGTCATGATCCGTGAACGGGCCGAGTACCTTAGGGCTATATACGGCATACCCTCCACCTTGCACCTCATGCTCCCAGGCTGAGTGGGGAGAGAAAACAATCCATTGGGACTGGGAACTCTCCCGATGTACGAAGCCCACATTAAGGCCGGTTTGAGGTTTCCCCTGCACCCTTTCTTTGTCAAGGTTTTTAACTTCTATAGGATAACCCTGGTGTAGCTGACCCCGAACAGTATTCGAGCAATATGCTGCTTCATCGTGTTATGCCGTAGAGCCGAGATTGACCCTAGGTTATCCCTCTTTGGCAATTTTTTTCTTTTGAATAAAGACTTTAGGAGCCGAGAGTGGTGGATGTTCTGTCCCCATCCTGGCCGAAAGATCCTGAAATGCCTTCCGTCGGCCATCCACAGGTGGAAGGCCCGGTTTTTCCTTTTGAGCAGCTTCCAACCCTGGGAGTTCGAGCCTTTGTGGAGGGAGCCATGGTCGAGGCTCCGTGAGGGAAGGTCGATCTTGATAGCCGACCAGGCCAAGTTTAATGAGATCAGCGAGGCCGGTATAACCATGACATACGAACTGTTAGGGGAGCATGTCCTTCACCAGGCGGGGATCAGCCCACAAAGATTTTTAGGCAAGGGCCGACCTCTTCTCTCATAGCTTGTTTCCTTGAATCTATCGCTTCTTCTCCTTTTACTCACTTTGGTAGTCCCTTGCAACAGGAGGGAGGATGAAGAAGATTGACAAGGCCAGGGTCATCCAACGGGCGGTGCGGAAGAGGGCCATCCTAGAGCCGACCCCAACACCGGCCGCAGAGAGATAAAAGAAAATGCGAGAGGAGGAATGGCCCGTGCCCGTAGTAGACATGGATTTTGGTGAAGACGACACCCCCCTTATGGAGGTGTTGTCAAGGAAGACACTGGGGTCTTCGGTTCCTTTCGGGGGTTGGCTGCCCGACCGGGGCAGGAACAACCGGAACAATCTAGCATGGTGGCAGCGTCAACCCCCTCACTCGTCGGCCTGGAGCAGACGGTTCCCCTGGCATACAAGGGAAAGGGGACAGCCGCAGGAGAGGCAGCCGAAGGCGAGGCGGCCGAGGGGGAATCTGACGAAGAAATCTATCTGGAGGTGTTCTAGCACTGGCACACCTTGGACAACCCCAGGAGAGCATGGAGTTTGCTTAGGGGAGCTATGACAGACGTTGACTGGGAGTTGTCAATTCAGAGAAATCTGATTGATGTAACCATAGAGTCCTACCGCGACCTCATGAGGGTAAGACACCTATCTTTCTCCCTTACATTTTTTTTTCTTTCTTTCAACGGTCTTGCATAGCACTAACTTGGTCTTGTGTCTGCAGCTTCTTCATGGCATCTCCCTAATGGATGATGGCATCGGTTGGGTGCTATACACGGCCAAGACCTCTGCCAAGAAGGTGCAAGAGCTGGAGGTGGCTCAAGCGACCACGAAGGCATCCTTAAAATCTTCAGAGGAAAGGCTATCGGCTATCTAGGTGGAGACCGAGTCATCGAAGGAGGTGATGAAAGAGGCAGAGAGCCAGCTAGCCGATTGGGAGGCTAGATTGAAAAAGAGGAAGGCAAAAGTAAACTTCCTTACTCGCCGACTACAAGAGGAGGAGAAATGTTTCTCGGAGGCTGACAAGAGGGCCCAGGCCGAGCGAGTGGCGGCAGCACAATTGACAACTCAACTTGAGGAAGCCAAGGAGCTGGCAGTGGTAAAGATCCGGGATGTTGTGGCAACATACAAGGCCTCCTCCAACTTTACTGAAGAAGTAGAGGATGCGGCATCGGGCTTCTACAGGGAAGGCTACAATGACTGCTTAAAGAGGGTGGCCGAACTTTTCGCAGAGCTTGACCTATCGGGCGCTGAACTGAAAGAACCAGTGGAGGAAAGGGAACCCCAAGCGGAAGGTGAAGTAGAAGAAGTCAGGGCCGAAGCCCCAGCACAAGCCGATGTAGGGATGATGGACATCCTAGTCGAACCTTCATTTATAACGGTCCCAGTTGAACCTTCAGTTGTAATGGATGGGGCCAAGGATGAGGCCCCTGTCGCACCTTCCATGGGTCTGACCTAAAGAGTTTGTAAAGGTCCGACCCTCCTTTCTTGTAAATGTCTACTTTTGATGTTAATAGAAGGGCCTTTCTGTTACCTTCTATGTATTTGGGCATGAGACAAAATACCTCCTTTTCAAAATTCTTCTAAGTATTTTGATCAGCCCTTCGGGATCGTAAGCTTTTTGAAGTGGCCGCCAGGCACTAGCCCAATCAAAATTTGGACATTTTAGAAAAATTTCCAAGTGCTTTTGGTCAGCTCATCTGAGTTCGAAGCTGGTAGAATGGCTGGGGGGAGGTAGCTCAGTCCAGACCCATGTACTTAGAAATCTGCTCCAAGTCTTGGTTCGTCTGCTAGCCCAAATTTGTAGCCTATTCTTCACGCGGCTCCGTGTGGGTTGTTTTGAAGTGGTTGCCGATCAGGGTCGGACTTTCAAAGTGGGCTGCCCTAGAGCTTTTGCCGACCGAGGTCGAACTTTCGTAGTGGGCTGCCCTAGAGTCTTTGCCGACCGGGTTCGGGCTTTCGGAGTGGGCTACCCTAGAGACATTGTCGACCGGGGTCGGACTTTCGGAGTGGGCTGCCACAGAGCCTTTGCCAATCGGGATCAAACTTTCGAAGTGGGCTGCCCTAGATCCTTTACCGACCGGGGTCGGACTTTCGGAGTGGGCTGCCCTAGAGCCTTTGCCGACCAGGGTCGGACTTTCGGAGTGGGCTATCCTAGAGCCTTGCCGACCGGGGTCAGACTTTTGGAGTGGGCTACCCTAGAGCCTTTGCCGACTGGGGTCGGACTTTCGGAGTGGGCTGCCCTAGAGCCTTTACCGACCGGGGTCGGACTTTCAGAGTGGGCTGTCCTAGAGCCTTTGCCGAATATGGTTGAACTTTCGGAGTGGGCTGCCCTAGTCTTCATGGAAGAAGTTATAGACTTTATTGATAGTATCTACGAAGGTTGTCTACATTCCACGGGCGTACTATCTATCATCTGTCCAAATATTCTAGTCGGTAGGTTCCGGCCCGAATCACTTCAATGACTCAATAGGGGCCTTCCCAATTGGGAAAAAGTTTCCCATGCTTGGTCGGCCTCGAAATCTCCGTCCTTCACAAAACCAGATCTCCGACTGGAAGGTTTGCACCTTGATCCACGAATTGTAATATATAGCCATCTTCCAAAGGTAAGTCGCCATCTTCAAGCTTGTTCGAAGCCTGGTTTCTTCTAGTAAATCCAAGTCAGCCCTCCGTTGCTCCGAGTTGGTCGGCTCAGTGAAATGATGAATCCACAGGGATTGCAAAGAGATTTCCACGAGGATGACCGCCTCGCTCCCATAGGTCAGGTTGAATGGAGTCTCTCCGATCACTGCTCAGGCAATCATCCGATATGCCCATAGCACCGAGTGAAGCTCTTCCGCCCAAAGCCCTTTGACTTCGTTCAGCCTGGTCTTCAGTCCATGCAGGATCGTTCGATTAGTGACTTCAGCCTCTCCATTGGATTGAGGGTGGCCGACCGAAGTAAGCCAATGGGAAATGTGGTATTGCTGGCAAAAATCCCGGAACTTAGAGTTGTCAAACTGTCTTCCATTATCAGTAATGATTATCCGTGGAATGCCGAACTGAAAGATAATGTAGTTCCGAATGAAGTTCTCCACTTTGGCTTCCTGTTGAACCCTAAAGTGATTTTGATGATAACAAAACATTGGAGCATATATTTGGTTATCTAACAACTCTTCAAATGAGTGACAAGTTTTTGTAGGATGACTACTTTGACATATTTTTTAAACCCTACAACCTTTATTTCTTTGTGTTGAGTTGTAAGTAATTAGAATCTTGTAAAGAAGAACCCAACAAAAAAATTTCTATTTGAATCAAAGATAAAGGGTTGCTTCTACTAGTTTTCAAGCTTTGATTTCTCTTGATATTGTTGTAAGGAGAGCTTAAAGAAGTCTTCAAAGCATGGGATGTGAGTTTTAAAGAATAGGAATTAGTTTGGCTGAAGAACCAATCTCGAGCCGACTGGATAAAGGAACCAGCCGACTCTAGCATTGGCACAAGAAAGGAAATCTCTGGCATGCAGACCCAGCTGACGGGCACCAAGTCCCAGCCGACTCAACCAGAACTTGGTTGAGAATGTGCTTAGATCCTCAGGGATCCGAGCCGACTGGATTTCAGCCTAGCCGACTCGTCCAGAGTGATCTATTTTTTCGACTGTGGAACCTAGCAGACTGGATTTCAGCCTAGCCAACTCATCTAGAGTGAACTATTTTCTTGACTGTGGAACCTAGCCGACTGGTATTCAACCCAGCCGACCCGAACCTGATCCGAGCTGACTGGAAGATGTCCGAGCCGACTGGAATGACGGGATCTCCTCCCAATGGCTACTTCCAGATTTCTGAGTTTGAATTCCAAAAGTGCTCCAGCGATAACCTGTCACTTCCCAACGGTCTACAACGTTCAAAATTAAGGGAAGGCAGTTGAAGTCCCTATAAATGAGGTATGAGAACATCCTTAGAGAGACTAATGAGTTATTGAACATTTATTAAACAATTATTGAAGTAAGAAGAGAGAGCACTTGAGCTTTGAAGTCAGCCTTCAAGCCTTCACCAACTCTTATCAGAAGCTTGAAGCATCTTTTGAGGAAAGCAAGGAAGCCATTGAAGTGCATTGAAGAGCATTCAATTGAGCTTCACTCGAGCTGCATTAGCAACCACCAGACAACTTAGTTTGTCATTTCTGTTGCTTTTCTTTCTACTCTTAGAATACTTGGGTTAGTGGTGAGCCCGGTTGTAAAAACCAAATAGGTTTCTTTGGTGAGCCTACTGAAAATCAAAGTGTAGAGGTTCTAGGTGAGCCTGTGAAAACATAGTGTGGGTTTCTTTGGTAAGCCCGGTTTAAAAACCAAAGTGTAGAGATTGGGATTGTGAGCCTGTAAAATAATCCGACTGTATTCTGGTTTGTGGGATATAGTGGAAATCCCAAGTGGTGAACTTGGGTAGTGGACGTAGGAGCTGGGTTGCTCTGAACAACTCTAAACTTGCTTTGTTTGTGTTGTGCTTTACTTACTTTTCAGCTTCTGCACTTATTCTCTGATTAACACAACACTCAACCACTAAAAGGAATTACTTGTGCACATATTTGCAAGAAATTTTGTAATTCCCAATTCACCCCCCTCTTGGAAAAAGCCACCTGGGCAACAGCTGGTATCAGAGCAGTGTCTCTGATTACTTGAGTAAAGATTGATGGCTCATCCTATGAGTACATCCTTGGCCGAAGGCCAGTCAACAAATAGACCTCCACTATTCACAAGCACTAATACTCTTATTGGAAAGCACGAATGAAAATTTATATTCAAGCTGTTGATTTTCAATTATGGAAGGTCATCTTAAAAGGGCCACACATTCCCACGATCAAAGTTGATGGCATGGACATCCCTAAGCCTGAAGAGGACTGGGATGATCATGACATGAAAATGGGGGAATTGAATGCCAAAGCAATGAACTTACTATACTATGCTCTGGATGCAAATGAGTTCAATCGAATTTTCACTAGCTCTTTAGCAAAGAAAATCTGGGACAAACTCGAAGTGACCCATGAGGGAACTTCCCAAGTGAAAATCTCAAAGATAAATCTTTTAGTTCACAACTATGAATTGTTTAAAATGGAACCTTCTGAAATAATTTCTGCCATGTTCTCTAGATTTACAGATATTATTAATGGTTTGAAGAGTCTTGGCAGGGTATACTCAAATGCTGATCTAGTTTAGAAGATACCCCGATCTTTACCTGACAAGTGGGATCCCAAAGTGACAGCAATCCAGGAGGCCAAAGATCTCAACACATTACTACTGGATGAACTACTAGGATCACTCATCACCCACGAGCTGACTATGCAGCACAGAACTGAAGACGAACAAAAGAAAAAGAAAACTATAGCCTTCAGAGCTGCTACTGAATCAAAGAGGGATGATGAAGAGTCTGAAGAAGAAAGCACCTCCTCCAATGATGACCTAGAAGATGATGATATCGCAATGGTTGTGAGGAGATTTAGAAAGTTCATCGGAAGGAAGAAAGGAAGATTCAACCAAAAATTCCATAGGAAGGATTATGGAAAAGAAAAAGAAAAGTACAGAGAGAAAGATAAAGAAGTAGTCCCCACATGTTATGAATGCAAAAAGCCGGGGCACATTTGTCTAGACTGTCCTCTATTAAAGAAATCCTTCAGACAGAAAAAGAAGAAGAAAGCCATGGTTGCCACATGGTCCGACAATGAAGAATCATCTTCGTCTGAAGAAGAAGAGACCACCAAGGCTACAAATCTATGTTTAATGGGTCTCGAAGATGAGGTAACATCCCCTAGCAATTACACTGAATTTATATTTGATGAATTAAATTCTGTATTTTATGATCTATTATCTGAATTTAAGAAAGCTGGAGTAAAGAAAAATCATTAAAAAATATGAATGACTCTTTACTCAAACAGAAAAATGAAATTTCAGAAAAGAACCTTTTATTGCAAAAAGAACTACATGACTTTTCTGAAAGAATTGAAAAGCTGAAAAATAAAAATCTCTTATGTGAAAGGAAAAATAATGATTTATTAACTGAAAATATTGAACTGAAAAAGGAGGTTACAAAACTCAAGCCATTAGTTGAAAAACTTACTTTGTCTTCAAATAAGCTTGAGTTAATTTTAAAGGAACAACAAATTTTAGGAAATAAAGCTGGAATTGGTTTTAAAACTTCTATTATGAATGGAATTTCAGCAACTACTTTTATGAAATCTAAAGTACCTATTCAAAACGTTTTATCACAAAAAGCTTTGGCTGCACCAAAAACTATTTCGACTTCAAAATCTTTATTGTATGTTACTAAGAACTTGAGCAAAAATGCTTATATTTCAAAAGGTTCAAAATCTGCATCAATTGCATCAACTTTTAGAACTTCTAATTATGCTTTTACTAAAAATTCTAAAGTTGTATAACATGTTTGCAAAAGAATAGTACATAAAGCTTTTGACTGCAATAATTCTAAAAATGTCCATAAGAATGTAAGAAAAATCTGGGTTCCCAAAGGAACCACCTCTGCTGACCTGCAAGGATCCAAGGTAGCTTGGGTACCTAAAAGAATTCATTGATTATTTTGCAAGAATGTCTTGCAGCCCAAAAATTGAAAAAAAGGTGGTACTTAGACAGTGGCTGCTCTGACATATGACGGGTGACAAGGACCAGTTTATCACCCTTGAAATGAAAGGAGGCATGGTCACCTTTGGAGACAATGGCAAAGGGAGAATAATCAGTATTGGTAAGATCAAAATAACTCCCTTCACTTTTATTGAAAATGTTTTGCTAGTAGACAAGTTGAAGCATAATCTCTTAAGCATAAGTCAATTATGTGATAAAGGCTTCAAGGTTGTCTTTGAGTCTTCTATGTATATAGTAACTAACTCTTTAGATTCTAGCAATAAGTTCATTGGACATAGACTTGGGAATATTTATATGGTAGATCTTAATGATCTTGCCATGTCAAGTAGCCCCAGTCTAGTTGCAATGAATGCTAAGACCAAAGAGTCATGTTTACTATGGCATAGATGACTAGGTCATGCTAGCATGCATTCTATTGCCAAATTGATTTCTAAAGATCTTGTTAGAGGCATGCCTAAGTTTAAAGTTGATTTTGATCATGTTTGTGATGCATGCCAAATGGGTAAACAAACCAGGGGGAGTTTTAAATCAAAGAATATAGTTTCTACAACAAGACCACTTGAACTACTTCACATGGACATTTTTGGACCTACTAGGACCACAAGCCTATGAGGTATGAAATATGCTCTTGTGATAGTAGATGATTTTTCAAGATTTACATAGATTTTGTTTGTTGCTTCAAAAGATGAAACCTTTCATATTTTCAGAAAATTCCATAAAAAAGTTTCAAATCAAAAGAACTTATCTTTAATTTCAATTAGAAGTGATCATGGAACTGAATTTGAAAATCAATTTTTTGAAGATTATTGTACTGAATTTGGCATTGATCACAACTTCTCCGCTCCTAGAACACCTCAACAAAATGGTGTTGTAGAGAGGAAAAATAGGACATTGGAGGAAATGGCTCGCACAATGTTGTGCGAAAGCAATCTTTCAAAGTACTTTTGGGCAGAAGCGGTGAACACTGCATGCTATATTTTAAACTGCATTTTGATCCATCCTATTTTAAAGAAAATCCCCTATGAGCTTTGGAATGATAGAAAACCCAATATCAGTTATTTTCATGTGTTTGGATGCAAATACTTTGTGCATAATAATGAAAAAGATAATTTAGGAAATTTTGATTCTAAAGCTGATGATGCAATTTTCCTAGGTTATTCACTGCATAGCAAAGCATATTGGGTTTTTAATAAAAAGAGTCTTACTATTGAAGAGTCAATACATGTTGTATTTATTGAAACTAACCCTACACCTTCTAGACAAGAAGAGTGCATAGATAATGATGCAGGTACATTGCAAAAAGGAATGGAGAACTTGAGCATTCAAGATAAAGACACTCATGACAAAGAAGAAACGGTAAGTAAGGATCACACCAATCTACCGAGGGACTGGAGGTATGTTATATCTCATCCTAAAGAATTAATCATAGGAGATCCTTCACATGGTGTTAGGACTAGGTCTGCATATAAGGATGCAAATGATTACCTAGCCTTTGTATCACAAATAGAATCCTATAGCCTAGAAGAAGCTGAGACTGACCCAAACTGGATAATGGCAATGCATGAAGAATTAAACCAGTTTGAAAGGAATAGGGTATGGACACTTGTAGATAAACCTACTGACCATCCAATAATAGGAACCAAATGGGTCTACAAGAATAAATTAGATGAATAAGGAAACATAATAAGAAACAAAGCTAGACTAGTGGATAAGGGATATAACCAAGTATAAGGTATTGATTTTGATGAAACTTATGCACCTGTAGCAAGACTAAAAGCCATTAGATTACTACTTACATTTGCTTGCTACATGAATTTTAAACTTTTTCAAATGGATGTAAAGAGTGCATTTCTTAATGGTTTTATCTCTGAACATGTTTTTGTGGAACAACCACCAGGTTTTGAAAATTACACTTTTCCAAACCACGTATTTAAATTAAACAAAGCATTGTATGGTTTGAAACAAGCACCTAGAGCCTGGTATGATAGACTTAGCACTTTCTTAATTGAAAATGATTTTTCAAGAGAAAATGTAGACAAAACCTTATTTATCAAAAAGAAAAATAATGACATCTTAGTTGTACAAATATATGTTGATGATATCATTTTTGGTGCAACTAACGAATCTCTATGTAAAGAATTTGCTAAGCTTATGCAGGGAGATTTGAAATGAGCTTAATGGGTGAACTAAACTACTTCCTTGGACTTCAAGTAAATCAAACAAAGGAAGGCATCTTCATCAAACAAGCCAAATATATCAAAGAAATCATCAAAAATTTTGGTATGGAGAGTAGCAAATCAATGAGCACACCCATGAGCCCAGCTTGCAGATTGGACAAAGATGAAAATGGATCCAATGTTGACCAAAAGCTATATAGAGGTATGATCGGATCCTTATTATATTTGACTGCAAGTAGACCGGACATATTATATAGTGCATGTGTATGTGCTAGATTTCAGTCATCACCAAAAGAAATACATATGCTTGCTGTTAAGAGAATAATTAAATACTTGAAAGGAACAAGTAATTTTGGAATTTGGTATTCTAAACATTCTACCCTGAATTTGATTGGATTCTCTAATGCTGACTATGCTGGTTGTAAAATAGATAGAAAAAGTACTAGTGGTACATGCCAATTTCTAGGATTGAATTTAATCTCATGGCACTGTAAGAAGCAAAACTTCATAGCCTTGTCCATTGCTAAGGCAGAGTACGTGGCTGTTGGTAGTTGCTGTGCTCAAGTGTTATGGATTAAACAACAACTAGAAGATTTGGTGTATCACAATCTAAAATTTCAATTAAATGTGATAACACAAGTGCTATCAATTTGACAAAGAATCCAATTCAACACTCTAGAACCAAGCACATTGAAATTAGACATCATTTTATTAGAGATCATGTTTCAAATGGTAATATAATGCTTGATTTTGTTCCTACTGAAGATCAATTAGCTGATATATTTACTAAGCTACTTAATCAAGACAGGTTTGAACTAATTAAAAGTGAATTAGGACTTTGTGATCCTTTCTAATTCTCTAATCTAATTCCTTCAAATTTATGGAAACATCATCTAGAGAACCTCCTGATTTCATTCTCTATCATAGAGCCTAAATTTCCTTTGAAATTTTCTCCAAAATCTCTCAAAATTGTGATCGAAATCTCCAAAACCCTGATTTCTCTATTTGAGTCGACTGCTCCCTAAACCGAGTCGACTGGATTTTTTGTGTATTTTGGGCGAGTTCTGGCCTAGCCGGCTCGAGCCTCTCTAGGGCTTTTTCGAGTCGACTAGATTATCGTGCCTGAGTTTTTTTTTTTGGGGCGTAGACCCCATTCCGAGCCTTCTAACCTCCATTTCAATTTTCTAACCGTTCTTTTCTCTCCTAAACATATTCCAAATACTCCTCTCTCCCTACTAAGCTCTCCATTCTCTCATCTCTTCCTCTTACCTAGCAATGGCTCTAAAACGTGCTACCGGGAAATGCACCTTGTGAGCTACTCCATCCATGGAAAGGGAAAGAAGGACTAAGAGACGTCAAGAAGAGCCGACTGCCACTGCTCATCATTAAGAACTTGTGGAAGAACCTGCAAGGGCTGCTCCAACTGCTCCAAGTCAAATCCCTTCAATGTCCACAAGACCGGTAACCTCTGGCCGTCGTATCAACTTTGAATTTATTAAGGAGATGGGGTTGAAGATTGGTAACTTGATTGAGGATCAAGGTTGGAGAAGATTTTGCTCCCTAAATGAAAAAACCTACCCTTCTCTTGTTAAGACATTTTATGAAAATTTGAGATTGGGTACAAATCATGTAGAATCTATAATTAAAGGAAGAAGAGTCATTGTCAATGAAGATGTTCTACACAACCTATTGGATTTACCTATTGATGGGGTGAAATTCTTAGTAATTGAGGATAGAGAAAAGGCCTTGAGAACTATTCAAAATAGGGAAGATGTCAGTGGGATTGTAATTGTCTTTGCAAACACCTTATCACTTGAAATGAGGTTGTTACATAATTTCATCAGTAGAATACTTTTGCAAAGAACTGGAAGGTTTGATTGGGTAAGTGAGAAAGACCTATGCCTTATAGAACATATCATGGAAAAGACTCGTGTAAATCTGTCTCACATTATCATTATGCAAATGAAGGAGACTATCAGAAAGGCTAAGTCTTGCTTACCTTATGGAATGATGTTAACTCTGCTATTCAAGTCTCAAAGAGTGAATTTGGAAGGTGAAGATGGAGTTGAACTGCACCATACTGATGTCTACACTTCCAAGTCACTAGAAAGAATGGGTTACATTCAAGTTGAAGGTGTTTGGAGAAAGAAATGAACTAATGTCAGGGCAATTGGTAGTTCAAGCGGTGAAGAAGAAAAAGAAAAGAATGAAGAAACAGCTAGAACCTTTACTGCACCTGCACCTGAACCAAAGTCTCTCTTTCCTGAACCTGCTGCCACTTTTGAAGAGACTGATGTACCTTTTCCTGATTTTGATATGCCTACACTAGAATTTGATTTTCCTACAGCTGATATACCTTTACCACACTTCACTCCTGCAGCTTCACATCCTCCAAACATCCAAAGTAAAATTGAAGATCAGATGAAGGCTTTGACTGATTCACTGACAGGGACTATCACTTCATATTTTGGTGATCTAAAACAGTCAGTGGATAGTAGATTGTCTCAACTTGAAGAACATGTTACAAGTTTTCAAGGAAAAGTTGAAGTAATAGAAACATCAAGATCTGCACCTCAAGTGGAACTTCAACGTATCCTAGACCTTATTTCTTCTATTTCTGAAGGCATAAAGAATTCAGTTGATGCAACATTAAATGAGTATAGAACTGAGTTGAATGAAGCCAAATACACTTTGGGAACAATTGCAGAGACAAGACAAATGGCAGATGACTACACACGAGGCATTGGGATTATCAGATCAGAACTTGGAAGACTTAGAGGATCTGCTGAAGCTTTTGCTAATGTCCAAGCTTCTGAACTTATGTCAATGCAAAAGGAAATTGGTGAAATGAAAGAGGCTGTGAACAAGGTACCTACAAGCCTCAAGGACATGGAACAGCAACTTGGTGCAATCTGGATGGAGATGGTTTCAATCTGTGGCACTGTTAGATCCTTGGAGATCACTGCTATGACTAGACCTCTATAAGATCCTTCTCCTATTTCCTCTAGGGGTCCTACCACTTCTCACCATCCTAGAGCACCTCCACCTCATGCATCTTCTAGTAGACCTCCTAGACCTGCTTCTTGGCAAGGTGTTAATGTACCTAAGGAAGAATCTGATAGTGAGTATGTCTTTAGTAATTTCTGTACTTTTTGGAAACTTTTTGAAGTTTGTGTAATGTTTATTGTACTAAATCTTTTAATGAAAATACAATGAATATCTTTTTGGACACATGTGTGTACTTCTTTTATCTTGTTAATACTCTCTAATATTTTTTAATAGGATTCTCTCTCTAATTTGAGAAAGTAAAATTATATCAAACAAATCTTAATACAATCTCAATCTGCTTAAAATATGAGCTTAATTGTATAACCTTTTTGATTTGATGACAAAAAGGGGAAGAACTATTATACAATAAAGTGCATGAAAGAAGAAACTTAATATAATTGGAATAGAACTGCTAAAGTTAATTAGACAGGGGGAGCTTAATGAATATTGCATACCTTTTCTGCTGAAGTGTTCAAATAAATGATAAAGGGGAAGAAATTTTACATTGATTAGAAATTTTATAAAAAGGGGGAGAAATACATGTTTAATTTGCTTCAATGATTAATATTCTGCTCTCTACTAATTATATCTAACTGTCAATGCTTAATGTTGCTTAATACACACAAGCACTTATTCTCTGACACTTACATTTTATAAAATTGGCTTTGTGTATAACTGTATAGCATACATTGATACTCATTTGAGAATACAGTTAATATTGTGATACGTCAAACAAGTGTAAATGCTTACTATGATATTCATCTATACTTGTGAATAGAATAGATTTTTTCATGCCCAGTATTTTGTCATCATCAAAAAGGGAGAGATTGTTGAACCCTGAAGTGATTTTGATGATAACAAAACATTGGAGCATATATTTGGTTATCTAACAACTCTTCAAATGGTTGACAAGTTTTTGTAGGACGACTACTTTGACATATTTTTTAAACCCTACAACCTTTATTTCCTTGTGTTGAGTTGTAAGTAATTAGAATCTTGTAAAGAAGAACCCAACAAAAAATTTCTTATTTGAATCAAAGATAAAGGGTTGCTTCTAAAAGTTTTCAAGATTTGATTTCTCTTGATATTGTTGTAAGAAGAGCTTAAGGAAGTCTTCAAAGCTTGGGATGTGAGTTCTGGAGAATAGGAATTGGTCTGGCTGAAGAACCAATCTTGAGTCGACTGGATAAAGGAACCAGCCGACTCTGGCACTAGCATAAGAAAGAAAATCTCTGGCACGCAGACCCAACCGACTAGCACCAAGTCCAAGCCGACTCGATCAGAACATGGTTGAGAATGTTCTGAGAACCTCAGGGATCCGAGCTGACTGGATTTCAGCCTAGCTAACTCATCCAGAGTGATCTATTTTCTCGACTGTGGAACCTAGCCAACTGGATTTCTGCCTAGCCGACTCATCTAGAGTGAACTATTTTCTTGACTGTGGAACCTAACCGACTGGTATTCAACCCAGCCAACCCGAACCTGATCCGAGCTAACTGGAAATGTCCGAGCTGACTAGAATGACGGGGTCTCCTCCCAATGGCTAGTTCCAGATTTCTGAGTTTGAATTCCAAAAGTGCTCCAATGGTAACCTGTCACTTCCCAACGGTCTACAATGTTCAAAATCAAGGGAAGGTAGTTGAAGTCTCTATAAATGAGGTATGAGAACATCCTTAAAGAGACTAATGAGTTGTTGAACATTTGTTGAATATTTATTGAAGTAAGAAGAGAGAGCACTTGAGCTTTGACGTCAGCCTTCAAGCCTTCACCAACTCTTATTAGAAGCTTGAAGCATCTTTTGAGGAAAGCAAGGAAGCCATTGAAGTGCATTGAAGAGCATTCAATTGAGCTTCACTCGAGCTGCATCGGCAACCACCAGACAACTTAGTTTGTCATTTCTGTTGCTTTTCTTTCTGCTCTTAGAATATTGGGTTATTGGTGAGCCCAGTTGTAAAAACCAAATAGGTTTCTTTGGTGAGCCTACTACTGAAAACCAAAGTATAGAGGTTCTAGGTGAGCCTGTGAAAACCTAGTGTGGGTTTCTATGGTGAGCCCAATTTGAAAATCAAAGTATAGAGGTTGGGATTGTGAGCCTGTAAAACAATCCGACTGAATTTTGGTTTGGGGAATATAGTGAAAATCCCGAGTGGTGAACTTGGATAGTGGACATAGGAGCTGGGTTTCTTCGAACCACTCTAAACTTGCTTTGTTTGTGTTGTGCTTTACTTACTTTTCAGCTTCTGCACTTATTCTCTGATTAACACAACACTCAACCACTAAAAAGAATTACTTGTGCATATATTTGCAAGAAATTTTGTAATTCCCAATTCACCCCCCTCTTGGGAAAAGCCACCTGGGCAACACTTCCATTATTTGTGCCAATGCTTTGGCTTCTACCCATTTGGTGAAGTAATCAATGGCCACAAGAAGGAATTTTCATTGGCCAGATGCTAGGGGAAAGGGTCCCAGGATGTCAATGACCCATTGTGCAAATGGCCAAGGTGTCGTAAGCGGGGTCAGCTAGCTGGCGGGCCAACTCTGGATATTAGAGTACCTTTGACACGCATCGCACTTTCGTATAAAGTCCGATGTGTCCTGAATTGTAGGCCAATAATATCCCTGCCGGATAATTTTATAAGCCAGGGATCTCCCTCCAAGGTGGTTGCCGCAGATGCCCTCATGTACCTCCCTGAGTGCATAATCTGTGTCAGTCGGCCCCAAATACTTCAGTAGCGGTTTTGAGAATGATCGCTTGTAGAGGGCTCCATCTAGGATGACATACTTAGAAGCTGTCGAGCGTATATGCTTAGCTTCGGCCGGATCATCTGGAAGAGTTCCCTGAACCATGAAAATACGGATTGGGTCTATCCATGAAGCATCCTGCTCGACTTAGTGAACTGCAGTCGGCTCTTCGATAATGCTTGGGTGCTGTAGATGCTCTACAAAGGTCCGGTCGGAGGTACCGACTGTGATAGTGGCTAATCATGATAGAGCATCTGCCCGGGAGTTCTACAGTCGAGGTATATGGAGAATCTCGAAGAATTTAAGCTGAGATGTAAAGCCTCATACCTTATCCAAGTACTTAGTTAAAGCAGGGTCCCTTGCTTCGAACTCGCCCTTCACTTGATTGACTACCAATTGGGAGTTGGAGAAGGCCCGGATTCTGCCAATGCCTAACTCACTGGCTATCCTCAATCCTGCAAGTAAGGCTTCATACTCTGCCTGATTGTTTGATACCTGAAATGCAAAATGTAGGGCATACTCCAAACATTGCCCATCGGGGTCAGCTAAGATCAGGCCTGCCCCACACCCCGTGAGGTTGGAAGCTCCATCCACATGAAGGGTCCAAGCAAGTTCGATCCCTTCCACGAGATCAGCTATAGGCACTTCAACTACTGACGAGGTTGCCTCCGACCCCCAGGTACACTCTGTAATAAAATCAGCGATTACCTGAGCCTTCAAGGCTGATCGGGACTGGAAAGAGATGTCGAACTCGTCCAGCCTGACAGCCCACTTGGCGAGCCATCTAAAGGTGTCAGGGCTTCGAAGGATTTCCTTGAAGGGCTGGTCAGTCAATACAATGATCGGGTATGCCTGGAAATAGGGTCAGAGGCATTTTGCCGCTATGACCAATGAGTAGATCAGCTTCTGTTCTTTAGGGTACCTTGTCTTAGCGTCATGGAGGACTTTACTGATGTAGTAGATAGGTTTCTGGTGGCCGCCTTCCCCCACCCATATGAGGATGGCACTGACGACCTCGTCAGAGGCTAACAAGTATAGGTACAACACTTCTCCCTCTATTAGTTTGGCCAACAGTGGAGGGTTCTTCAGATAATCCTTCAGGGCTTCAAAGGCCAATCAACATTCATCGATCCACTAGAAACGGTCTGTCCAGTGAAAGGTCTTGAAGAATGGAAGAGACCTCTCAACCAACCAGGAGATAAAATGGCCGAGAGAAGCGATGTGGCCCATGAGTTCTTGCACCTGCTTTTTACTGGTTGGATGTGTCATGTCAATGATAGCTTTAATTTTCTCGAGGTTGACCTCAATATCCCTTTGAGTGACCAGGAAACCAAGAAACTTCTCGGAGGTCACCCCAAATATGCACTTGGCAGGATTTAGCCTCATCCGATGGTGTCTCAGCACGTCGAAGGATTCCTGCAAGTCCCTAATGTGGTCGGCTTTATGGAGGCTCTTGACAATCATATCATCGACATACGCCTCCATATTCCTTTCCAATTGCCCTTCAAAGACTCGGTTGATCAGCCTTTGGAATGTGGCACCCGCATTCTTCAAGCTGAAAGGCATCATCCTATAACAATACAGCCCTCTGTCTGTGACAAAGGCCATCTTCTCTTCATCTTCAAGGTGCATCCTGATCTAATGGTACCCCAAGAAGGCATCCATGAAACTTAAGAGTTGGTGGCCAGCCGTTGATCCACCAGTTGATCGATTTTTGGCAGGGGGAAGCTATCCTTTAGACAAGCCTTGTTGAGATCAGTGTAATCCATACAAATCCTCCACTTCCCACTAGCCTTTCTCACCATGACGACATTGGCTAGCCACTCGGGGTAATGGGCCTCTCTAATGAAGCCAGTATCAGATAGCTTCTTCACTTCTTCTTTGATGGCCCTCTGCCTTTCGACAACGAAGCTCCTCTTTTTCTGTCAGACAGGTCTATAAGTTGGGTCCACCTTAAGCTGGTGAGTGATGACGTCCGACGGGATGCCTGGTATGTCCGATGTTGACTAAGCGAAGACATTAGCATTACCCCTCAAGAAGTTAATCAGCTCCTGCCTGGCCTCTTCATCCAGTGTGCTCCCGATTTGGAGGACCCTTGTGGGGTCATCCTCCCTAAGGGGAACGAACACGATCTTCTCAACAGGCTGGCCACAGTTGTCGGCTTCATCTCGGGGGTCAAGTTGTTCAAGTGTGGGGCGCCCATCTAACTGTTTGTTATGAATAGCTAGGCATTGTCTAGCCATTCTACGGTCTCCCCTCATTTCTCCTTCCCCATTACGAGTCGAAAACTTTGCTAGCAAATGGTAAGTGGATACGATGGCCTGAAACCTGTTGAAGACCGGTCGGCCTAAAATGGTGTTGTATGCCGAGGTCGTACGAACAACCATGAAGTTGATGGGGAAAGTTTGCTGGTAAGGCTCTGCCCCGATGGTCACAGGCAAAGTTATTTCTCCTTCAACCCCAATAGAGTTTCCCCCAAAGCTAGTCAGTGGCATCAGGGATTCCTGCAGCCTCGATCTGGACAAGTTCATTCAGATAAAGGCATCATATAGCAAAACTTCTGCACAGCTTCCATTATCAATGAGGATACACTTTACATCATAATTGGCGATG
Organism: Areca catechu; assembly: GCA_021397845.1. Classification (NCBI taxonomy): domain Eukaryota; kingdom Viridiplantae; phylum Streptophyta; class Magnoliopsida; order Arecales; family Arecaceae; genus Areca; species Areca catechu. Next base: position 102,672,498 of record CM038039.1, on the reverse strand, counting down.
ATTGCCGACACAACTACAGGATCATCTCCTGGGAGATGAGGCTCCAAGAGGTCTTCGTCAGAGAAACTGATTACATTGGAACCCCTGGGCATCTTTACAATGTCTTGGTCCCCTTCGTGTCCCCAGTCGGACTGCTGATGCAGCATGCCAACGCCCCCATCTGTCGAGCGCTGGTTAGGGAGCTCCGCCTCCTCTGGAGGGTCTCTAGCAGTTGAGGCTTCGGCCTGATCCCGACGGGGTTGGACATATTTGCTCAGGTACCCTCTCCTAATGAGGTCTTCAATGGCATCCTTCAGCTGGAGGCACTATTGGTGTTGTGCTAATGGTCCCTATGGAACCGGCAGTACTTGTTTTTATTTTTGGTGGCAGGAGGGCCCCTCATCAGTCTAGGCCTTTGGAAGAAGGCCTCATTCTTGATCTCCATGAGGATTTTCTCTCTCAGAAGGGAGAGGGGTGCATAGGTCTCATACCTCTTGAAAAAGTCCCTTGACTTTGGGCTTCGGCGTTGGGTGGATCGGCCGTCATCGCCAGGAGGTTGGACCGTAGGGGCTTTATCGCTCCACTTCTTAGGGGCTGACCTCCCTTTGGCCTGGCATTGACTCGCTGATTGCTCCTCTGCCAGGGCATACTTCTACGCCCTGGCTAATAGCTTAGTGTAGCTCGTTGGGAACTTCTTGTTCAAGGAGAATGTGAGTCTGGACGAGCAGAGCCCTCTCTTGAAGGCTGACATTGCTACCACCTCATTCAAATCCGGGACTTCCATGGCCACTGAGTTAAAATGGGCCATGTAGTCCTGGAGGGTCTCCCCCTCCTTCTGTAGCATGAGGAAGAGGTAGTCAGTGTTCTTCGAGGTCTGACTGCATGTCCAGAAATGAGAAAGAAAAAGGTTCTCAAGATGAGAAAAAGAGTGGATCATACCTGGTCGGATGGTAGTGAACCACATCCGAGTGGCCTTCTTCAGGGTTGCTAGGAAGGCGATGCAGTGAAGGGCATCAGAGCTGCCCTATACCATCATGTGGGCCTTGTAGGTGCCCAGATGGTCCAGCGGGTTGGTAGTGCCATCATAGGGGTCCACCTAAGAAATTTTAAAGTGACAGGGGATGGGCTTCCCTAAGATCTCAGCAGAAAAAGGTGGATGGGTGTCGTATACCTGCCCCCCCTCGACTTTCTGTCATTCGATAATTTCAGCAATGCGCTCTTCCATGTGCATGATTTTGCTGCTGTAGTCATGCAGATCTTCGGCAGGGCACCGACCGTCAAGGGGGGTGGAGTCAGCGAAAGAGGTGGAAGCCGACCTCGCCCTCTTCCCATCAGGGCAAGTCTCCAGGACCTTCGGGACTGCAGAATGGCGTGGGATGGAGGCGGGGGCACCTCTGGTTGCTGACTTGCCCCAGCGACCAGCTGATGATTGATGCAAGACACCGTAGGCGGCTGCTACTGATTATCGACCGCTTCTTGGAAATGCTGGACCGTCGTGCTGAGCATTTTGACGTGGTTCACCAGCATCTAGAATTGCTGCAATCCCAGAGTAATGGTGGGCTCAGCAGCAGCAGCGGTGTCATCCTCCCTGTGAAGTGCTTCAGACCTGTGGTGAGAATGTCCTCTCCTAGTGGAGGTACCTCGAGTTCTTCCCCTCACCATTGCCATATTTTCTCAGTCAATCTCTCCTTTTCGAGTAGAGAGCAAAATGAAGGTTCAGCCCCTTCCTTTAGCACCAATCTGCTGTCGTGCCTTCCCTTAAATCGGGCTCAGTTGGCTATACTGGAGAGCTCCTTTGCCGGTCGACCTGCACAAAGTCTCCTGAGTGTCGAAGGTGCTCCAGTAGGGGACACTCCGATGCTTAAGTTAGCAGGGGATTTGGAGCAATAGAATGGAGAAGACTGAAAAAGAATCGCACACGGGAAAGGAAGAGGATACTTAGCCTTGAGCTGAGGTCCCCCGGGCACCTTTAATAGGCATGGAATGCTGCCAAATTCTGTTAGGAGATAAGCTGAAAAGCCCTGATTTGTTCCTTGGAGGATCAGAGTGATGGCCAGGTGGCACGGAGTCATGGCCACATCGTGGAGTTTGTTACAACAAAATTATGGTACTAGCTGGAAAGGAGCTTCTAGAGCCTTCGAGCGGTTTAGCGGGAGGGAGTTGTCCGGCCGACGGGGAGTCCACCAGGAGCTCCGAGGAATCCAAATGATGTGCTGGCGGGAATAGGCCTCTGAAGACTCCAAGAGACCCTCAGAGAGGATCAACCGTGCCTTGGCGGGAGAGGGTTGTTCGGGACTCAACCTTGGGGGGTTGGCCTCCAAGTGGGTTGGCCTCCGGGAGAAGAAATCAGCCAGGATCTCTGTGAGAGCCGATCGGGCAGACCTTGAAGGAAGGGGGTGCTCGGACCTCTCCTCTCACAGGTCAGCCGGTTGGGCCTCTAGGCCGGTCCTACCTAGGATCAGCCGGATGGGTACAACTCACGGTAACTTTTCACTGAAGGATATTTTGATAATTTTTATCAATTTTCTCATCTTTCAAGTAGGCATGACACGTTGCTAGATGTCAATCATGTGTTGTAGATATTCATGAATCAATTGATTGGATTCATGAGTCAATTCAGAAGTTGGTTCGAATTGATAACTTAGGTCAGCTTGATTTGACCTAATTAGGTCAATTAGGTTTGATTGGATCGAATCAGCTTGGACCTAGACCTACTGCTAGCTAGATGTTGAACCCAAAGGGTCACACACATTAGAGAATTGGCCAAGGAAGTCAATTAAATTTTTATTAGGGTCATGAGATTCTAATTAGCTAGATAATTGACATACTAGCATATGTTGGCTAGCCGAACTCCTAACCCAATTGGATTAGGTCAGCTTGCTTGCTATTTGGGCTAACCAATTTAAGTGATACTAAAATTGGGTAGAGTCCTAAGTAGGGTAGCCTAATTCAGTATTTATCTAGACTTTATTAGGCTTTATCTTGGATTTATGGAAGAGTCCCGCATAGCATGGACTATTGGTGCCAAGTTATGGTGTGCACCAAGAATAAATGTTCGCAGGACCAAGAGTCCTTCTACCAATCAAACACAAATCCTAGATAAAGCCCAAATGCCTCTTCCTTATCTCCATGCCATTTGGTTTAGGGTTGATCAATCAAATAAGTGGATTGGCATGAAAACAAAGGTACCGCACAATGAAGGGTGGCATCCCTTCATTAATTATTGGCGCTAATTTGAAACTAGGAGTCCTTCTATTTGAAGGCTCCTATATTTCTCCGATGCCTCCTTTCAAATTTCTGCCCATTAGCTTTCATATAACCGGTTAATGCCATGTGGCAGGTGGAGAAGAAGTCTAGAAAAATGAAAAGACATTAATATGTCTCTTGGCGCATGATAGGTTGTATCGTCTTCTCATCCAAAAGACTCCTTCTGCTTGAAGAGTCTTATCAAGGGGCTGAGAATGAGACATATTAGGCACCTCATCACTCTCTATATAAAGGCATCATGTTTTGATGCCAAAGCATTCAATTCCCATTTGAATAATACTACCTGCTATTTTCTCTTCCTCATTAAGACAAGGTTTGTCTTTTTAAGACAAAGCTTGTTCTTTTAAAACAAGAGCCTAGGGAGAAAAATTGAAAGGATATTTGAAATCTGAGAGATAAATCAGAGAGGTCTCTTAGTACCTTACAGGAGGGTAGGGGTTCTAGCAAAGGAAGAAGTCCAAAAGGCTACCAAAAGAGTCCCAATCAAACAAGCAACCTTCATAAGAGTGCTTTCTTGGTCCAGTTCCTATGTGGATCACCTCTAGAGGGATACACTCATGTGCCTCATGAAAATAAAGGATTATAGCACTCCAGCTATTCTTCTATAACCCTAAAGTTAAGATTTATTGGCTGTCATGATCAAGTGGTCCTAGTGTTTAGGATTTTGGCCGGTTAGGGTATCAAAAATGAAAAATTTTGAAATCCAATCTTCTACTACACCCAGCCTGAGGAACATATGTTATATCCTACTATGTTATGAATCTATGCATGATTAGTTTATATTATATATGTGATATGTTATATCCTAGTCACTACTTCGGATTGGGTTAGTCACCATGACTATCTAGTCAGAGCCAAGTAGGGTTTAAAGGCCCTCTTTTCTCATTCAATGGGATCTTTTATGGCATGTAGGGATGTCGTTGTGGCCTTATCCCATGAACAAGTGTGGTGAATGGATTGTTGTTATAATCATGTTTATGTTATGCATATTAGGGTTGATATGCTTGCTAGCTAGAATGTATGTCACATTGACATAGTTAATTAGGATTATTCGAGACCATCAAAGCCCTCATAAAAATTATATTTAGTTGTAGTGTATGTTAATCATGAAGCAAATCTGATTAGGGTTTGATCAGCCAATTGGTGCTTAGGCAAGTGGTTCTAGGAAGGTAAAGGAAATGAGATTTTTAATTAGTTTCGTTGTCTGACCTGGCTAATTCAATTGGTGTCTAAGGAAAGCAACAGGTGGAACCCCTCATCTCTTCCACTTACTTGGCCAATTTGGTCACATATAAACCTTAAACTAGAAATGCTAATTGATTAAGCATAGTACAATATGCCTTTCTTCATGCTAAGCCGAGTTTGTATCAAAACTATAGTAGGCTTGTTGAGCAAAATCAAGGCTTACTATTAAGGTTTGATATAAAGTTTGACTTGGTGCATTTTATACTTTATAGTATGCTTGATAATGTTACTTTGTTGAGCAAACTAAAGAGAGACATTATTCAATCATGACTATATAAAATGAAGGGTTCGACTAAACTAAGATATTATAGTTTGTTGTACAAATATAAGGCTGTAAGTATCTTAGAAGCAAGTGTTATGTTGAGAATCACAGGGGATGCAATTGGAAAGGAATTTTCTACCCTTGAACTTATAAGTGTTTGTTATGCAAACACAAGGCATTTATAAGGAATTGGGATATCAACCCCACTAAAGAAATTGAATATTGGTTTCTCGTCTACCATAGTTGAGGGTTATGATATTCGAAGAAAATAATTGGAGATATAATTAGACTTAAAGTCCTTATCTAATTGTGATTATCATCTTGAGTGGTCTGCTTATGTATAGTTCTTGTTTGTTCACATATTTAAATTAAATGGCTTCATCATTATCACTATAGGGCATCTTGGATGCCAATAAACTAACTGGACCAAACTATGTGGACTGGTTGAGGAACCTGAGAATAGTACTTGCTCATGAAAAAGTATCCTTCATCCTTGATTCTCCGAACCCAGATTTGATCGGAGATGATGCTACAAAGGAGGAAAAGATTACTTATAGAATGTGATAGAATGATAGCTTGACTGTCAAGTGTATCATGTTAGCCTCGATGAGCAATGAATTACAAAGGCAACATGAAGATCTGGAACCTCAATCCATACTGCTCAATCTCAAAGAGCTGTATGGAGAGCATAGTAGGTCAATTACGCTTTGTCATGGACGGGGAGCTTAATCAAGATTTGATCCTACAATCACTCTCAGATTTCTTCTCTCAATTTGTCATGAACTACCACATAAACAAACTAAACTTTTCATTACCAGAGCTACTTAACATGCTTAAGATAGCTGAGAGCCATTTCAAAAAAGATAAGGCTCATCATCTTCTTTTAGATGATGAGAAGAAGAAAAGGATAATGAAGAAGGGTTCAAAAAGTAAGTTAAACCCAAAGAAGAGCATCAAATAAGAGGAAAAAGGCAAGGAGGCCTTTAAATGATGGATCCTGTTTCTTCTATGGCAAGAAGGGACATTGGAAGAAGAACTGAAAGACATACCTTGCAGGTCTGAAGCAAGATGCTAATAGAGTATCAAGAGGTTTATTTATGATACAAACAAACTTATCATTGAGTTCTTCAACTTTTGATTCATGAAAATTGGATACCGCATGTGGATCTCATATTTGCAAGTCATTGTAGGGGTTACAGAGATCTAGAAGTTTGAAAAAAGGTAACTTCAAGCTTTATGAAATGAATAGAGAGGCCTTTCATGCTGAAGCTATTGGAACCTACTTGTTATTATTGCCTTCGGACAAGATATTGGAATTAAAAGATTATTATTACATTCCAAGTGTTGTTAGAAATATTATTTCTATACCTTTGTTATTAAGACAAGGTTAAAAAATAAATGTTGAGAGAAATGGGGGTTCCATTTTTCATTTTAATGACTTCTTTGGAATGGGTAAATTTGTGAATGGTATTTTAATTCTATCACTTAGAGATGAAGTATTGCTTGTTGAAAACAAAAGGAGAAAGAGAGATGATGCCAATGAAACATTCCTTTGGCATTGCCAAATAGGTCATATAAGTGAGTCAAGGATTAACAAGTTATACGAAGATGATTTCTTTAACCCTTATGATTATAAATCATTAGGAACTTGTGAATCTTGCCACATGGAAAAATGACCAAGTCTCCATTCACTAGACATAGAGAAAGGGCAACTGAGTTGTTAGGGTTAATACATTCAGATGATGTGGACCTAGTCAACTCAGGCTAGAGGAAGATACTTCTATTTCATCACATTCATTGATGATTTATCTAGGTTTGGATATGTATATTTCATGAAACATAAATTTGAAGCATTTGATAAATTTAAAGAGTATCAAAGTATGGTTGAAAAACAAACTAGAAAAGTATTAAAGTTCTTCGATCTGATCAAGGAGAATACTTATCTAGTGAATTTCTTAATCATCTTAAGAAAAATGGTATTCACTTTGAATAGACCCCTCCATATATACCACAATTAAATGGTATAGCATAAAGGAGAAATCATACCTTGTTTGACATGGTAAGGTCCATGATGTACTTCACAAAACTTTCAATATCTTTCTGGGGATATGCCCTTGAAACTGCTGCATATATATTAAATAGGGTACCATCAAAATCAGACCTAGCACTCCATATGAATTATGGAATGGCAAGAAATCAAGTCTTAAACATCCTGAGATTTGGGGTTGTCTAGCTTATGTTAAAAAGGAATTTGGATATAAGCTAAGTGTTAAGGTTAAGAAATGTAGGTTTATTGGTTACTCCCAAGAAGATATTGGATACCTATTCTATCATCTTACTAAATAAAATGTTTTTGTTAGTAGGCATGCCATATTCTTGGAAAAAGAATTTATCCAAGAAGAAGGTAATGGGAGAGTAATTGAATTGAGTGAAGTTCAAAATGAACAAACTCAAGTTTCTCAACCAGAAGTACCAGTTAATCTGGTACAACCACAAGGCTAGGTTAGTGGCAAAAGGTTTCAAGCAAAAGCATGGTATTGACTATGATGAAACCTTTTTACCATTTGCCATGCTCAAGTCCATTAGGATTATGCTTGCCCTTGCTGCATACTACGACTATAAGATCTGGCAGATGGATGTTAAGACTACATTCCTCAATGAAAATCTTGAGGAAAAAGTCTATATGTCACAACCAGAGGGTTTTGTCTCAAGTGGGAGACCAAACTAAGTATGCAAGCTTAGAAAATCCATTTATGGATTGAAGCAATCATCAAGGGATGGAACATTCATTTTGATGAAACTATTAAAGAATTTGGTTTCATCAAGAATACGGATGAGCCATGTGTGTATAAGAAGACAAGTGGAAGTGCAATTATCTTCTTGATCTTGTATGTCGATGATATACTTATCATTGGAAATGATATTCCAATGATGCAGTTAGTTAAAACATTGCTATCAAAATAACTTTCCATGAATGATTTGGAAGAAGCATTCTATATTCTAGGAATAAAGATCTATAGAGATAAATCTAAAAGGATGTTAGGTTTATCCCAATCCAGGTACATAGACTTAATATTGAAGAGATTCAATATAGAGGAAAGTAAGAAGGGTTACCTGTTCATGAGCCAAGGCATACACCTATCTAAAAGGATGTCACCTAAGACTCCAGAAGAAAGAGATAGGATGAATAGGATTTCTTATGCTTTAGTAGTGGGATCAATAATGTATGCAATGCTATGTACCAGGCCTGATGTTGCTTATGCTTTAGGCATAGTAAGCAGGTTCCAAGCTGATCCAAGGAAGGATCATTAAAAAGCTATGAAAAATATTCTTAATTACCTGAGAATGACTAAAGATGTTTTTTTAATATATGATGAATCAGAGTTCTTAAGTACCTAAGAAGGACTAAAGATGTTTTTCTAATATATGATGGATCAGAGTTGAAACTAGTAGGCCATATAGATTCCAGTTTCCAATCTGATCCAGATGATAGCAAATCCATATCAGGGTATGTCTTTACTCTGAATGGAGGAGTAGTGAGTTAAAAGAGTACGAAGCAACCAACTATAGCTAACTCAGTTATTGAGACAGAATACATAGTTGCTAGTGAAGCTACTAAGAAAGTAGTATGTATGAAGAAATTCATCACGAAATTGGACATGATTCCTATAATACAACAACCAGTACCATTGTATTGGGATAACAGTGGAGCGGTTGCATAAGTAAAGAAATTAAGGTCTCATCATAAGTCCAAGCACATCCTGAGATGATTCCACCTCATTCGAGAAATCATTGAAAGAAATGATATGGTAGTAGAATGAGTAGATACAAAGAACAACATAGTAGAACATTCACTAAGGCCCTTCCACTATAGCAGTTAGATCGCCATCTAGATTTTATGGGTATTAAATACAAGGGCAATTGGCTTTAGTGCAAGTGGGAGATTTAAAGAATTATGCCCTAAAAGCCAATCGAAGTTATTATATTAGAGGCATTTTTGTATTCTTCCAACTCAAGATTAATATTAATAAAGGCAATTTTTGATTCATCATATGCTGTATCTTATGTTTTAATTATAATATTATGATGAACCCCATAGGTTAAGGTAATGGAATTAGGTTATGATGAAGATCATAACGGTGAGCCTAAGTTCCTATAAACCCTAATCTAAAATGTTCCTAGTCATTGGATCATCGATTCGGGGATTGATGAATCTGGAAAGACTAACACATCTTATATATACTCGATGAAAAGGGTGGTTGGTCTCTCAGTCACTTATATAAAGATACTATTATAAGGATGTGGGTGCTCATTAGGCTATGAGTTCACTAAACTGATCCGACAAGAGAACATCAAATAGAAGTCTTACTTACTTGTCAAAAGAAATATTTTTTTAATGAGAGTTGTGCATGTAGTCCTTAAATCTAAGACTACCATAATATCTTATGTACATGAACCCATATTTTGATGCATGCTCATTCATGATAATTAATTCATGCATGGGGTGCTTCTAGATACGGTAGATTATGTATGAAGGTAATGAGTAGTCAACAAGGAATCGATCACTCGTAGTAAAGGGAGAAGTTATCCTATGTGATCTCTTCGAATGATGACTCAGGAATTCTTCGATCAAAGCATAATGAGATTAGATAGTATTTCTAATCTTTCATCGATCAAGTCTTCATTACCGAATTAAGATTTGAAAAGATTAAGTGCTAGGGTTTGACATTTATCCATGCCCATCACTTAATTGAGACAAAGAGAGATCGAAGGATTGAATTATACGATAACTTTCCACTGAAGGATATTTTGATAATTTTTATCAAATTCTCCATCTTCTAGGTAGGCATAATATGTTGCTAGACATCAATCATATCTTGTATATGTTCATAAATCAAATTGATTCGATTCATGAGTTAATTCGGAAGCTGATTTAAATTGGCAACTTAGGTCAGCTCGATTTGACCTAATTAGGTCAATTGGATTTGATTGGATCAAATCGGCTTGGACCTAGACCTACTGTTGGCTAGATGTGGAACCCTAAGGGTCACACACATTATAGAATTGTCCAAGGAAGTCAATTGAATTTTTATTAGGGTCATGGAATTCTAATTGGCTAGCTAATTGACATACTAGCATATGTTGGCTAGCCCAACTCCTAACCCAATTGGATTGGGTCAGCTTGCTTGCTATTTGGGCTAACCAATTTAAGTGGGACCAAAATTGGGCAGAGTCCTAAGTGGGATAGCCTAATTCAATATTTATCTAGATTTTATTAGGCTTTATCTTGGATTTATGGAAGAGTCCTACATAGCATGGACTCTTGGCACCAAGTTACGGTGTGCACCAAGAATAAATATGCATAGAAGGACCAAGAGTTTTTCTGCCAATCAAACACAAATTCTAGATAAAGCCCAAATGCCTCTTCCTTATCTCCATGCCATTTGGTTTAGGGTTAACTGGTCAAATAAGTGGATTGGCATGAAAACAATGGTAGCGCACAATGAAGGGTGGCGTCCCTTGATATTGGCACTAATTTGAAGCCAAGAGTCCTTCTGTTTGAAGGCTCCTGTATTTCTTCAATGCCTCCTTTCAGATTTCATGCCCATTAGCTTTCATATAACCGGTTAATGCCATATGGCAGGTGGAAAAGAAGGCTAGAAAAATGAAGAGACATTAATATGTCTCTTGGCGCATGATAGGTTGTATCATGATATGTCTTCTCATCCAAAAGACTCTGCTTGAAGTGTCTTATCAAGGGGCTAAGAAAGAGACATATTAGGCACCTCATCCCTCTCTATATAAAGGCATCATATTTTGATACCAAAGCATTCAATTCCCATTCGAATAATACTACTTGATATTTTCTCTTCCTCCTCCTTAAGACAAGGTTTATCTTTTTAAGACAAAGCTTGTTCTTTTAAAACAAGGCTAGTCTATTTAAGATAAGAGCCTAGGAAAAAAATAGAAGGGATATTCAAAATCTGAGAGAAGAATCAGAGAGGTCTCTGAGTGCCCAACAGGAAGGTAGGGGTTCCAGCAAACGAAAAAAGTCTGAAAGGCTAACAAAAGAGTCCCAGTCAAACAAGCAACCTTCGTAGGAGTGCTTCCTTGGTCCAGTTCCTATATGGATCATCTCTGAGAGGCATACACTTGTGTGCCTCATAGAAATAAAAGATTATAGCACTCCAGGTATTCTTTTGTAACCCTAAAGTTAAGATTTATTGGTTGTCATGATCAAGTGGTTCTAGGGTTTAGGATTCTAGCCGGTTAGGATTTCGAAAATAAAAAAAATTGAAATCTAATCTTCCATTGCACTAGGCCCAAGGAAACCAACAAAGGCTAAAGCTTTTTTTCCTAATAGGGGGCAGCAACTAAAGAGGGAGAGAGAGGAGAAGGAGAGGATATGAGGGAGAAAAGGATCTTCTATTATGTCTGGTTCAAAATAGCCCCATATATATATAATGTATATATACTTGGTTACTTTGACCTAACCCTAAAAAACTCTCCTGGTCTAACTTGATATATAATTAAGTTTTCCTAGCCCAAGTATATCCTTGACTCAATCCAATCACACATACCTAAGATTCATTACCATTCCAATACAAGTTAGCCCTTAAGGCTCAAGTCCCTTGAACCTCAAGATCTAAAAGGTTGACAGCCTTTCATCGTAGGGCCCAAACTAGTCCTAGAAATCCCATGATAACCTTATGAACACTGGTCCTTGGTCTTAACCTTGGTCCCCCAAGCCATGGGACCACCATATGAGCCCAACAAATAAATAGTAGGTGGATACAATGGCATGAAGGGCATTCAAGCCTTTCCTCCCTATGATAAAATTATAGGCTTAGGGAACCTTCGCCATTAGGAAGTTTGATCGTTGTTGTAGGTGGTCAAAAATAAAATCTACTCGCTATTATATCTAGTGATGAGTCAAGATCATACCTCGAGGATCAAGGATAATTATTTCATAGGAAAGCAAAAATTATTTGTAGATATTAGATTGAAAGAAATAGTTATTAAAAGATAACAACTGATTAATTAATTAAATCAAGTCAGCAAGAAAAATAATCTAGGAATCTGAATGCACCATGCAATTAGGTTTTATCTTCTTTTCATTATGTTGCAATATCAATAATATTTGCAAATTTGAGGCTAGAGTAATTAATTTTTTATTTGGCAGGGGCCATATCCGGAGATCACAACATGTCCACTATAGTATAAACTATCTAGTTGATTTGTAAGTTTAGGGATCTAATCTATCATACTATGATCTATCTGGTATGGATACTAGGGCCAGAAAATATCGATAGGTTGAACCCACATCCCTGTGGATCATCTATAAATAAAGTCCTGAACCCAACCTCTTTTACCATGTAAATATTTTATTTTAAATTCTATTATTTTGGACCCTATAATTAGAGTTTGTTTATTTTGCCTTTTGGGATAAACCCTTTTTTACCAATTAGGGATTTTACATAAACCCAAATTATCTGGTTGTGTCAAATCCTATTGGGCCAACCCTATTTACCAAATCTATTCTTTTTGTTGCATGAGTTATGCCTTTTGATCAATTTGATCAAGTGAGGCTTAGTTATTTGGTTGGTTTAATTTTGAGTCTTGTAATAATTAGTATTGAGTCCCGTAATACAAGAAGGGACCCAAGTCAATATTCCATGTGCACCCAATTGAAGACCTATGTGACTTCATGTGCATTCAAATCAAGACCAATATGCACCTAAATCAAGACAAGCCATGTGACTCCATGTGACCCCATGTGCTAGCTCAAGACAAGCCATGTGACTCCATGTGTTAGCCCAAGTCACTAGTCATGTGCTAGCCTAACCAAGTCTTGGTGCCACCTTTCCAAGATTTTGGACATCATCACATGATATGCCACTTATGTTTTGGACATCACTTGCCACATCGTCGGGACATCATCACATGCCATGTCATTTATCTTGGTTGGCCAATTTTATGTCAAAAAAATGGTTGTCTTTATTTTTTTATCGAGACATTAAGACATCTAGATATCCAGACATCCAGACATCCGGACATTTCGATAACATGCAAGCTTATCCAAGGAGGGCGCCTTATTTAAGTTTTTTAAGAGAAGTAAAGCAGAAAGACTACATTTCATTTAGCACCTCCCCTCATCTTCATTTTGTTGCCCATATGAAGAGGCGCCTCATCCATTCAAAGTTCAAAGCCTTATCTCATCCAAGTCCAAATGAAGGATTATCTTATCTACCTTTCAAATTTAAGAAAATCAAAGAGTCCAAGATAAAGACATTTTTCATCCACTTTCAAGTTTGAAATGCAAGAAGAATGGGAAGGAGTCCAAGCCATATGCCGCCCATCCCTCTTCTCATTATTTGTCGCCCATGTGAAATCCATCGCCACATTTTATGATGAGTAAAAGAGGACTCTATATCTTTGATGCACATCCTCTTCTTATTTTGTCGCCCACATTTGAAAGGAGTCCAGATCAGCCCAAGCAAGAGTCCAGGCCACTTAGACCAAAATTCCATGAGTTATAGTCCAAGGGAGAAAAAGACTACTGTTTGAATCTCTTACACCACTGGTTGTAGGTCTATAAATACCCCTCAACCCCTTGTAATTTTATTCATTCATTCATCAATAAAGAAAGTTATTCTACTGAAATTTCTTCCTTTGTTGTGTGCATCGCGGAGTGTGAGGCTCTTTTCCTTTGTTCTTCGAAATATCGCGGGGTGCGAGGCCCTAGTTATCCTACCTATTCAGCTGACAAGAAAATCCAACCATCGCTTCTTACCCTTCCCTTTCTTTCTTTTTGTTTTCTTTGCTGATTCCTAATTTAAATTTTCTTTATTGAGTGTTTGCAGGTGATCAAAAATTAAAGTCAAGTATTCTTGCCTCGAAACCGGCATCGCGTGGAAGATCGGTGCCCGGGAACGAGTTATTGAAACCCGACCATGAGAGTCCTGCCATATTTACTTCAGAGGGATGATTCGGCGTTGGTAAACTTTAAACCTCTTCCCTCCTCTTTAATTTCTGAAGAGTTGATAAGTAGACCCTAGTTTCGGTGGTTTCTCAACCACCAAGTCCTGCTTTCTAGTTACTTTGTAGGTTTACTTGTGCGGGTAATTAACTAGAACTAGTATTCTTAATTGCATATTTTGAGTCTTCCTTAAAAATTTGAAAAAAAAATTAAAAAATTATTCTCTACTATTCTTTGATAATTAGGCTTTAATTATTTATCCTGCATCAATAATTAGGCCTTAATTAATTATCCCGTATTAGTTTTGGTATCAGAGCAAGTTAAACTAGGGTTTAGTCACTCTTGTGCTAAAATTTTGCTTACCAGGTTAAGACTTAGTTTCTCTTTAAGTACTCGAATCAGGTGCTTCACCATGGTCGTCCGATCATAAAAAAATGTAGGGCTGCAAGAACCTCATATCCCATTCAAAAGAGATTTTCTATGGCATGTAGGGGTGCCGCTGTGATTGACCCTTGAAGAAGAAAACAAAGAAATATGTATCTTTAGGATTAATTTTCTGCATCACATCTATTCTAGTATATGGTCTATTATTTTAATAGTTTCTATATGTAGGAAACTCAGAATCACCTGATTCTTATTTTGCTAGATCCATCATAATTTGTAGTGTTTTTCAAAATTTTCTCATGATTTTTTTCGATCTACATATTTTTTGCTCACTGGAATACTACCTGAGAATAGTTCTACCCTGAATTTTAGTAATTCTAGTTTACGGTTCTTTTTGCATAAATGTTACATATTTTAATTTACTGCATCTTAGGTATTTTTTTGCAAACTATATCTTTGCTGAAAACAAAAGAATAAAATACAAAAAAAATAATTAATTTTATTTTTTTGTTATTTTTATTATTTTAGTTTGATTGCATTTAGGGTTTTATCTTGTGTGTGCATCATCAAGTAACCTAATCTTAAGGGCACTTGAGCATCTCAGATTAGGGCAGGAGCTCATCACCTATCCTGGGCCCACAACAACCTTCTTTGCATCCGAGCCTAACCCTAATTAAAATCAATTAGACTTAATTGCTCTAGTGAGCTAGGGACACCAACAGGTCGGGTTCCAAGTATTGTGTGTAAGCTAGTGCACCTAATCCTGTGATTATCATTTGAATCTGGTGTCTAAGGCTAAAGGTCCAAAGGCAAACACCCTAAGTGGTTTCATAGTTTTTAATTAGGACCCTGCAATAGCAGGGGGACCTCCCATGACCCCGCCTCTTACCTGGCCAGTGGACGGGTAATTATTGAATTGGCTGTAATTTGAGTTGACCCATTCTACTTGAGCTCTAGTGGTGGGGACACCGGAGGCACCAGAATAAGACAGAGGCTTTTCAACCCTCTGTGAATTGATCAATAATTTATGAGTCCATCTGTAATAAGGGATTAGCCCATCTGAGTCCATTTTAGTTATTATTTGAGTCTTTTAAGTTTCAGTTCTGTACTAGTCAGCTCATGTTGAGCTAGTTCAGTCCAGTGTTAGTCAGCTCATGTCGAGCTAGTTTTATTTTTTTGAGTCATGTTCAACAATATTGAAGACTCAAGACCACATCATACAAGTAAAGACCAAGTCCAACTAGATTGAAGACATGGAAGTATAGCCCAAGTCCAACCCAGCTTGAAGATTTGAAGACCCCAGGAGGAAAATTCAGAAAACCCTGATTCCTTGCAGATGCCCTCCAGATGCCCAGATTCCCTTCCAGATGCCAAAATATATTCATATACCAAGGCATCCATGATTATAGAGGTCCATCTGCATCCTAGCCCAAAGAAATCAAGCCCAGGCACCAAGCCCAAGCCCTTAAGAAGCAAGATACCAAGGAATATTCCTGCTACCTGGCTACCAGGCCACCCCAGCTTCCAGAGGCCCAAACCCATGCACCCGAGCCCCTTTGGGCCGGCCTCTTGCTGCTCCTAGAAGCCCAACACGCCCCCCTAGGCATCCTTGGAGTGTTGACAAAGTCAAGAAAATTTTTAGGGATTTTTTCTACCTAATGTTTCCTTATTTTCTAGCTAGGGTTTGAGAGGGAAAAGGATTCTTATGTAAAGACTTATGTGCCCTTACTTGGAGCCCAAGGTTAAGGGTCTATTTAAAGGACCCTAGCCTCTTGTATGAAGAAGATTTTTGATATGAAATAAACCTTGAGTTCTTCTATTGCTTTGAGTGATTACCCTGCTGTGTGCAAAAAGGGGTTTGAGAGTTCTTCATCCTGGTGTTTGCAATCATCTTCCTGCTGCCATCCATCCTTCCAGCCCCCTCCAAAACTTTCTTCTCTTTGCTATTTTTCTTTGTTTTCTTGACTTCCTTTGAGTTTTCTAGCCCCTGATAGGTCGTTTGCAGGTCCCTGAGTTCCTACGAATCCAACGACTCCAGCCAAGCCTCAATCGGACCACTGAGCAGAAAGCCGGGTATCCACGGATCTTTGGCTCGGTTTTCTAGGCCGCATCCATCAAGAAACAAGAGATCCTTTCGCTACGATCTTCATCGAGCACTTCAGACATTGTCAGGTACACCCCCTCTACCTCCAGTCTTTATATTGTAGGAGAACTTGTCTTAACCGAGGCTTCTCAACCCCGGCGATCCTTCTTTAGTACTTTTCTAGGTTCTAATCTGCATGCTTGGCTTCAAAAATTCATATAAAATTTCCTACAACTAATTTTGATCCAAAATTTGGGAATTAATCACCTAACCCCACATATAAAACATACAAAAAGAATTGCATGCATATTAGTCCTGCATCATCTAGGTCTAGGAAATCCTAGTCCAAGTCGAGTTCTGTGTGTCTGCATTGCATAACCAATAGATTAGGACTCTGAGCCAACTAGTAGTCTCACCCCAACCTATTGTGAGCCTGAAGTACAACCTTGAAACCTTTATGAGGTTCATGAATGATCAGCTTGCCCTAATGAACAATAAATGTGATCGAATAGATAATCAATTTGAAAATCTAGAGAGAATCCATAAGATTCGTTCTAACCCTGGTTCACCTAGACCAACTCTCCTTAGCCCTTTAACCCATCGACCCAAACCCACTAGGATCAGTACACCTAGTTAGAACCTCGAAATCAGTCCACCTTTCCTTAATCGACCCACCTCTACTATCCCATTGGTTCACCAAGCTACCATTGTAGTGGAAGTTTATGAAGCTGATGAGAGCTTAATAGATGAGTATGTAGATGAGGAGATACAAAAGGTAGACCTAGAGTTAGATAATCCTGACCATACCCAAACTAAGGCCAACCAAGAATTAGTTGACCCTGATTATACCCTGATTGAAACTATACTAGTAGGACCCTTTAAAAAAGAGATCCAAGAGGAACCTAACCCTACTGCTGAGACTTTACCTGAGGAAACACAAGAAGAGACTCATGTCATAGAGCCTATTATGGACATGATTTCTTTAGTCTGGTACCCTCAGGCTGAAGTCACCCCTTTGACTCCAATTAAAGATCTCTTCCATGAGATTATTGACCCATTCTTCTTTAGGGTAGACCCTGTAGCTATATCTCAAACCCTTAAGGTCAACTCCATTAGTCTAGGACTATTCCTTGAAAATCCTTCTTATTTCCAGTCTAACCCTAGATCCACTTCTTATTTTCTACCCTTTCCTAAAGCTTCCTATGTTTCTCTAACCATTAGATCACACTTTGTAGAGGTTAACATGTTGCATAAGCCTATTGAGCATGTTAGGTTTACAACCTATTTCTGGCAGACATGTGGCATCTATTAGGAGTGCATGTTAAATTTTCATCTATATGTCACCCATCGACCAAGGGTCAAGCATATAATTAAAATTAAGGACTTAAAAAGACAAAAATAATAATAAAAATAATAATCAAATAAATAAATTTCCTTCACTAGTAATGCATAATGAGTCTATTAGACATTTGCAGAGTCATATGCACAATACATTAAAGAATTATATAAAATCACATGGCTAATTCTAAACGAAGACTCAAGAAATACAATGAAGGATACTTTGTTATGGTTAAACTGCGACCTAAACGATTCCCACCTGGAACCATGAAAATGTTACATGCCTGTAGTAGTGGACCATACAAAGTGATTAAGAAAATTGGATCTAATTTCTATGTGCTCGAGATACCACCTGAACTAGGCATTAGTTCTACTTTCAACATTTTAGACCTTATTGAGTATAGGGAGCCAACGTTGATTCCTTGTGAGCCATTTAGGCCTAATCTAGTCCTTGAGAGTGAACCAACCCAAGTGTGTCCACCTGCCATACCACTAGCTCGGAGAGACAAGATTGAGCGGATCTTAGATGAGAAGATCATTGCTACCCGGAGCAAAGATTACCAGTGATATCTGGTTTGTTGGCAAGGACGACCTGAAACTGATGATTTTTGGATCACTAGAGAGGACTTGCAAAGAGTTAACCCAGACTTACTAGAGTTCTATCATAGCGACGTTGATCCATACTCGACAAGGTCGAGTTTCTCCCACCCGGGGAGAATTGGTGTGGACACCAGGGCCAGAAAATATCGACAGGTTGAACCCACATCCCTGTGGATCACCTATGAATAAAGCCCTGAACCCAATCCCTTTTACCATGTATATATTTTATTTTAAATTTTGTTATTTTGGCTTAGTTAGGGTTAGCCCTTTTTACCAACTGTAATTAGGATTTTGTTTATTTAGTCTTTTGGACTAAACCCTTTCTTACCAATTTGAGTTTTTGCATAAACCCAAATTATCAGGTTGTGTCAAATCTTATTGGGCCAAACCCTATTTACCAAATCTATTCTTTTTGTTGCATGAGTTATGCCTTTTGATCAATTTGATCAAGTGGGGCTTAGTTATTTGGTTAGTTTAATTTTGAGTCTTGTAATAATTAGTATCGAGTCCTGTAATACAAAAAGGGACCCAAGTCAACATCCCACGTGCACCCAATTGAAGACCCATGTGACATCATGTGCATTCAAATCAAGACCCATATGCACCTAAATCAAGACAAGCCATGTGACTCCATGTGACCCCATGTGCTAGCTCAAGACAAGCCATGTGACTCCATGTGTTAGCCCAAGTCACTTGTCATATGCTAGCCAAACCAAGTCTTGGCACTACCTTTTCAAGATTTTTGACATTATCACATGACATGTCACTTATGTTTTAGACATCACTTGCCACATCATCGGGACATCATCACATGCCATGTCATTTAACTTGGTTGGCCAATTTTATGTCAAAACAATGGTTGTCTTTATTTTTTTATCGAGATAATAAGACATCCGGATATCCAGACATCTGGACATTTAGATAACATGCAAGCAAGGAGGGCGCCTTATTTAAACTTTTTAAGAAAAGTAAAGCAGAAGGACTACATTTCATTTAGGGCCTCCTCTCATCTTAATTTTGTCGCCCATATGAAGAGGCGTCTCATCCATTCAAAGTTCAAAGCCTTATCTCATCCAAGTCCAAATGAAGGATTATCTTATCTATTGAGAATTAGATCCAACTTGAATCAGTTTATTGAATCAAATACTCAAGAACAGCCTTGTACCGATCAAGAACAAATGCCCTGATCTACAAAGCAATCGTGAAAGCGTATCTCCAGGTTGTGGATGACCCTCTGCCAGCGACCTCTATCAAGATCATGGTAGGATACAGATCATTGAAAATCAAGCAATCAAGATCCAGATTCAAGAATGGAAGAAGAGAAGAATAAGGAGAAATTCTTGGGAGAAAGGGGTTATCTCCAATTCCGTCAACGAGAAGTTCGTTACACCACCACCTATCTTCAGAAGTTACAATATATATATACCTCGGTTGCACGTGATCGAGAATCCCAAGACTCCCTCCAGCTGGCACCATTCAAAAAATAGCCCATCTGTCATTCAAGCCAACTCTAGTCACTAAAGTCGACTAGACCCTAGAACCAATTCTACTCTAATCATCAGAGCCGGCTCTTCCAGACCACAGGATTTCCGGACTGTATCATCTAGCCGACTCGAATCCCATTGAGCCGACTCATCCATACCACAGGGTTACAAACTATCCAATCTAGCTGACTTGAATCCCACCAAGCCGACTCGACCAGAATAAACTTTCCTATTCTGAGACATGCCAACTAACAGAGCCGACTCTTATCCCAAAAGAGTCGACTCTAAGACCCAGACTGACCAAAACTGACCCTAAACACCTAGGACTCATACCGGACTTGACCCTAGTCCTAGATACATTATGGAAAACCATGATAAACCAGATCAATACATGTACATCGACCCAACTAGCCATGAATGCACCACCCAAGACTCAACAATCTCCACCTTGATGCTTCATGGCTATATATGCCAGACTCTTCAAATCCATTAACCACATACAAGAGTAGAAGCTATCCCTTGGTAGAGCCTTTGTAAGTGCATCCACCTGGTTCTCCGTTATATGAACCTTCACCAGCACCACTTCTCCTTCCTCCACCAGCCCCCTGATTCTGTGGTATCTCACATCTATATGCTTGGTCCTAGCATGATAGACTGGGTTCTGTGTCAAGTGTATGGCACTCTGGCTGTCACTATGTAGGACCACCATACACTGTTTCATCCCCATTTCAGCCACTAGCCTTCTTAGCCATAGTGCTTCCTTTGCAGCCTCTGTAATCCCTATATACTCTGCTTCTATTATAAACAAAGCCATAATAGGTTAAAGGGTTGATCTCTAAGAAACCGGTCCACCAAATATGCAGAAGAGATAACCTGTTATAGACCTCCTTGTATCAAGATCATCTGCATAGCTTACATCAACAAATCCTTCCAAAGGACCTGAATCCTCACATGATTCTATGGAGTTCCATCCATGTCCTTTAGGTGCCCACCAAACACTAGTCCATGTTTTTGAGTTCCTTGCAAATATCTCAAAATCCACTTTAATGCCTCCAGTGTTCGTTCCCAGGATTAGCCATGTACCTGCTCACCTGGCTTATAGCATATGCTATATCCGGCCTGCAACAAATCATAGCATACATCAAATTGCCCACTGCATTGGCATATAGAACTCTTTCCATGTACTCTCTCTCATCCTCTGACTGGGGGCACTATTTTTTCAATAGAGAAATATGCCCTGGTAATGGTGTTTCCACAGGTTTGGCCTTATCCATTCCAAACCTCTCGAATACCCTTTTAATGTACCCACCTTATAACAAATAGAGTATTCCCTTGCATCTATCCCTGCAAATCTCCATTCCAAGGATTTTTTGAGCTAATCCCAAGTCTTTCATCTCAAATTCCTAAGATAATGCTCTCTTCAGTCCTTTCACAACTGTCATACTTCTGCTAGCTATCAATATATCATCCACATACAGAAATAAATATAAAGCATCCATAGTATCCACATCCTTCCATAAACACAATGATCATGTTCACATCTGAGAAACCCAAGGCTCATGATAAATGTATCAAATATTTGATACCACTGATGAGGTGATTGTTTTAACCCATACAATGACCTCGGAAGTAGACATACTTTGTTCTCCTGTCCAATCTCAATGAAGCCATCAGGTTGCTTCATATAGATTCTCTTCCAGTCTTCCATGTAGAAAGGTTGTCTTCACATCCATTTGCTCCAATTCCAAATTATGTTTTGCTACCAAAGACAACAACACCTGAATTGAAGTATGACGTACCACAGGAGAAAACACTTCTGTATAGTCAACTCCTTCCCTCTGCAAGTATCCCTTTGCTACCAATCTTGCCTTGTATCTCAATCCACCTTGCTTTAAAGGTAATGATTTCCTAATGAACACCCATTTGGATTCAATTGCATGAGCATCTTCAGGTAGATCCACCAGCTGCCATGTCTCATTCCTCCTGAAAGATTTCATCTCTTCCATCATGCCTTGCATTCATGACTCTTTATCAGGACTTTCAATGGCTTATACGAAACTTTCTAAATCTCCATTCATAGATATAAGAGCATATGAAATTGCTTCATCCATGCCATATCTTACCGGCTTCCGGATTGTGTGTTGAGGCTTATATAATGCCACTTTCCTTGCATTGTCCTGCAAGTCTACTATTTGTGGCTCGTCCTGCACCTCCCTTTAAACAGATGATTCTTCATGCCTCTCTTTCACTCCTGGAGAATCTTTCCTGTCCAACTCCACCTCAATTAAAACTCCATTTCCAGTTGATATTGAAGGCCTATCCTCCACCTGTGATGGGCTCTCACTGCTGTTCACCTTATTGACTGCATTTCCAGTTATAGTCCTCAATTTCTCCAAGATGCTCCTCTCATCAAAGATGACATTCCTACTTATCACTGCCTTTTGAGACTATGGATCCCACGGTAGGTAACCTTTGATTCCTTGTGGATACCCTATGAAGATCATCTTCTTCCACGTAAGATCCAGCTTGCTTCTTTCAGTTACCTCCATATGTACATAAGTTGGGCAACCAAAAACTTTCAAGTAGCCAAGCTCCACCTTTTACCCACTCCAAGCTTCTTTTGGAAGCCCTCCATCCAACTTGAAGTGAGGGGACCAATTTATAAAAAAATATGCCAGAGTAATAGCATCACCCCAAAAAGTTTTCAACAGTGATGACTGCAGTCTCATACTCCTTGCCCTCTCTAATAGTATTCGATTCATCCTTTCCGTGACACCATTCTACTGTGGGGTCATCCTTACTGTGTAATGGCATTTGATACCATTTTTCTCACGGTAATTCCTAAACTCTGTACTAGAGTACTCCCCACCATTATCAGTTAGAAGGAACTTTACATGTCTTTCTGTCTCCTTCTCTACCTCAGCTCTCCAAGATTTAAACCGAGCAAATACATCTGATTTTTTTTCTCATCAGATACACCCACAGTTTCCTAGAGAAGTCATCAATAAAGATAACAAAATACTTTGCTCCACCTCTCGATAACAAAGGTGCTAGTCCCCATATATCCGAGTGCACCAAATCCAGCACTCCTTCACTTGGCTTGGTACAAACAGCAAATTTCACTCTATGC
The DNA here is from genome assembly GCA_021397845.1 of Areca catechu. Lineage (NCBI taxonomy): Eukaryota > Viridiplantae > Streptophyta > Magnoliopsida > Arecales > Arecaceae > Areca > Areca catechu. The sequence continues at coordinate 102,649,746 of CM038039.1, read as the reverse complement.
TGTTTACCAAATATACATGGCTCACACAGGTCATTTCCATCCTTTTTCAAAGCTGGGATGTTCCCTCTTCTACTTAACTCTGTGAGCCCTCGGTCACTCATATGACCCATTTAATAGTGCCACAGCTTATATTTCAACTATTCTTCTGTGCCGCTGCAAGCACCTCAGCACTATCACTCACCCTGAGCCTTCCATCCTGTATAGATTGTTGCACAGTCTTCTTCCTCTGATTACCACCAAGGCTCCCTTGGTAATCCTCAAACATCCACTACCAGATTGGTAACTAAAAACATATCCTTGCTCTTCCAAGTAGCTCAAAGAAATCAAATTCTTTTTCAATTCTAGTACATGTTTGACATTCGATAGAGTCCTTATCACTCCATCATACATCCTCACCCTAATAGTGCCTACTCTAGCTTCCATACAAGGGTGATCATCACCAAGGCTTGCACTACCTCCATCTGACCTGTCATAGGTGTAAAACCAATCCCGATGTGAGGTATAGTGGTATGAGCATGCAAAATCCAAAATCCAGGTATTCTCCCAATCAACTAATCCATCCAATACAATCAGTACTTCTCCTCCATTGCTTTCTAAAGTATTAGCACCACTAGTGTTGGCTCTCCCCTTTTCTATCTTCCAAAGAGGACAATTCTTCCTGATATGCCCAAGCTGACGACACTTGTAGCGTTTCACACTCTTATGATTCCGAGACTGAGATCTGCCCTTGGACTTTCCCTTAGCTCTTTCCTTGGGTCTTCCTTGCCTCTCATTTATTGCAAGAACCTCTGAGTTAGGATTATCTTTGCAGATCTTTGTCCTTTGCTCATTAGATCTGAGCACACCAACAATCTCTTCATAGTTCAGGATTTCCTTCCCATAAACTAAGATTGTTATGAGACCATCATACGATCCAAGGAGTGAACACAGTAGCAACAATGCCCGATCCTCCTCGTCTATCTTCACATCGAGACTCATCACCACAGAATATACATGATCTAACCTCTGAGTGTGAGCAACTAGGTCTCCTCCTTCAGGCATCCTCAAGCTATACAGTTGCTTCTTCAGCCATAGCTTGTTTGTCATGTTCTTTTTCATGTATGTATTATCTAGTCTTCTCCAAAGACCTTTTGCGGTAGTCTCTGAACACACCTCAGGTAAAACTTGATCAGCCAAACATCTTGATGGTGCTGAATGCAATCTCTTCAACTCTTCCCATTCTTCAACACTAATCTTTTCTTGTCTTTCTTTAACCAAGACCTTGTAGATTCTTTATTGAACCAGCAAATCTTTAACTCTTTGCTACCATAGGATGAAATTCCCCTTGCCATCATACTTTTCAAAATCTACTTTGAACCCACTTGATGCCATTTCCACAATCAAGAAAACAAGAGATCTAAAAATGTACCTGCAAGAAACTTTGCTTCAAACCCTTTGATCTTGAGATCTTCCTTCCACAAACCTTGCTCTGATACCAAATGTTGAGAATTAGATCCAACTTGAATCAATTCATTGAATCAAATACTCAAAAACAGCCTTGTACCAATCAAGTACAAATGCCCTAATCTACAAAGCAATCGTGGAAAAGTATCTCTAGCTTATGGATGACCCTCTGCCAGTGACCTCCATCAAGATCACGGTAGGATACAGATCGATGAAGATCAAGCAATCAAGATCCAGATTCAAGAATGGAAGAAGAGAATAATAAGGAGAAATTCTTGGAAGAAAGGGGTTATCTCCAATTCCATCAACGAGAAGTTCGTTACACCACCACCCATCTTTAGAAGTTACAATATATATATACCTCGGTTGCACGTGATCGAGAACCCCAAGACTCCCTCCAACTAGCACCGTTCAAAAAATAGCCCATCCATCATTCGAGTCAGCTCTAGTCACTGGAGGCGACTAGAACTTGGAACCTAGTCGACTCTAATCATCAGAGCCGGCTCTTCCAGACCACAGGATTTCTGGACTGCATCATCTAGTCGACTCGAATCCCATTGAGCTGACTCGTCCAAACCACGGGGTTACCAACTGTCCAATCTAGCCAACTCAAATCCCACCGAGCCGACTCGACCAGAACAAACTTCCCTGTTCTGAGACGTGCCAACTAATAGAGCCGACTCTTATCCCAGAAGAGCCGACTCTAAGACCCAGACTGACCAAAACTGAGCCTAAACACCTAGGACTCATACCGAACTCGGCCCTAGCCCTAGATACATCATGAAAAAACATGATAAACTAGATCAATACATGTACATTGACCCAACTAAACATGAATGCACCACCCGAGACTCAACATTATCTACCTTTCAAATTTAAGAAAATCAAAGAGTCAAAGATAAAGACATTTTTCATCCACTTTTCAAGTTTGAAATGCTTGAAGAATAGGAAGGAGTCCAAGCCAAATGTCGCCCATCCCTCTTCTCATTATTTGCCGCCCATGTGAAATCCATCACCACTTTTTATGATGAGTAAAAGAGGACTCTATATCTTATTTTGATGCTCATCCTCTTCTTATTTTGTCACCCACTTTTGAAAGGAGTCCAGATCAGCCCAACAAGCATGAGTCCAGGCCACTTAGACCAAAATTCTAGGAGTTGTAGTTCAAGAGAGAAAAAGACTACTGTTTGAATCCCTTACACCACTATTTGTGGGTCTATAAATATCCCTCAATCCCTTGTAATTTTATTCATTCATTCATCAATAAAGAAAGTTATTCTACCAAAATTTCTTCCTTTGTTGTGTGCATCGCGGGGTGTGAGGCCCTTTTCTTTTATTCTTCGAAACATTGCGGGGTGCGAGGCCCTAGTCATCCTACCTATCCAGTTGACAAGAAAATTCAACCATCACTTCTAACCCTTCCCTTTCCTTCTTTCCCTTTTCTTTGATGATTCCTAATTTAAATTTTCTTTGTTGAGTGTTTGTAGGTGATCAGGAATCGAAGTCAAGTATTCTTGCCTCGAAATTGGCATCACACGGAAGATCGAAGCCCAGAAATAAGTTCTTGAAACCCTGCCATGACAATCTTGAGAGTCCTACCATATTTAATTCAAATGGATGATTCGGTGTTGGTAAACTTTAAACATCTTCCCTCCTCTTTAATTTCTGAAGAGTTAATAAGTAGACCCTAGTTTCAGTGGTTTCTCAACCACCAAGTCTTGCTTTCTAGTTACTTTATAGGTGTACTTGTATAGATAATTAACTAGAACTAGTTTCCTTAATTGCATATTTTGAGTCTTCCTTAAAAATCTAAAAAAATCTAAAAAATTATTCTCTACTATTCTCTGATAATTAAGCTCTAATTATTTATCCCACATCAATAATTAGGCTTTAATTAATTATCCCGCATCACTATCTCTCTTAGGTATGTACCATATCCAAAGATCATGACACGTCGATAGACGGTGTAGGCCATGTATGCTAGATTAGATCATTGATCAGAAAAATAAGTCAAAAGGTAGAGGAAAGAATAACAAAATATTTTATTGCATAGAAATCAAGTACAAAAAGAGAGATTGAACATGGTTATAGGCTTCATCTTCATCCCGGTTGAAGCAGACTAGGCATGCAATGCTACCACCAGCATCCCCTCCATGGTGCGGGCACCAGACTCAGAAGAAGACTTCAGAGCTCCATTTGGATCTCTGATTGACATTGCCCGAGAAATTAGGGTTTGTAATAAAGGTTGACCTGGTCAACCAGTTTATTTATTTCTTGAGTCACCATTTAAATTTTGTTGAGTCATGTTGACTCGATGCAAGTCCCGATGTGGTTTCAATTTGGTCCAAAATGGTGCCACATTTGTCTTCCAATCAAATCAAGGTTCAAGCAAGTGGAGGCCACACTCCAAGCCACACACCCAGCCACACTCCGAGCACACGCCAGAGTCCAGGAGGTGCCACAGAGGCATCCCAGTGTCATGGTCCCCACATCCAAAGAAGAAAAAAATCAAATTGGAGGCTACTTTAAAGGAGGCGCCCATACCTGCCTATTTTACCTAAGCAAAGAAGGAAGAAGACTTCTCTTGGAGAAGAAATCAAAGAAGGACATCCAACCTACTCCTAATTGAAGTTCAAATCAAAATCAAAGAGCTTAACTTGGAGTGGAAGAAAAGAAGAAATGCCATAAGAAGAAGAGGACTCCAAATCCAAATCCAACTCCAAAGGAGGCGCCATAAAAATTTCAAAAAAATTCCTTTATGGCCGTCCCAATTTTTTTTTGAACTCTTGGTCGGCCAAGAGAGAAGGTTTTCTACCTAATCTAGGGGTTGGAGGAGTTTAGTCCCACATGGGAATTTGTACAAGCTTGGAGAAAATTTTAGGTCTATATAATAGACCTCTCTTTGTAACTTTGAAAAATCAATGAAGAAAATTATTTTTTTGCTACTCTCTTGTGTTGAGTGACCTAGGTTTCTCTTCTTCCGCACTATTCTAAGTGTTGAGCTCCGTGAGGGGGTAATCCGGGTTCCATTGGAGCCTTGAGGAGGTGAGAGATCTCCATCTTTATCCAAAACCCTAGGTTAGCCACTTGAAATTCCAAAACCCTAGCCACCCTTCATTATTTTCAATCCATCAAACCCTAGATCCATCCATCTCCCACGGCCTCTCTCTCTCTACAAGTCCAGGCCATCCACCTTCATCCAAATCCAGTCCGGCTACTTCAGATCCAGAGCAAGTTCCAAGGAAAATCACATCAACATCCAGGAGAATCTAGTTTTCAGCAATTTCAATCTTCAAGTTCATCAACCTGGTAAATCTTTCCCTTGACTCTCTGATTCCATCAATTATTTTTCTTCTCTTCCAGATCTTGAGTTCAGGAGAAGCCAACCCGCCAAAGGACCAGTATTGGAGGATCCATTACGAAGGTATCTGAATCCGAGGATCCAACAATCTGCTCGGGAGAGTTCTTCCACCAAAATCTGTGAAGATCATTGTCTGGTTAGATAAACCATCTCTTCTCTTTATTTCTGTTCTGTTGAAAGTTCGGAGCGAAACCCTAGGTCTGGGAGTTTCTCAACCCCCAGCGATCCGTTGCTTCTGAACTACTCTGATAATTTGTTTCCCTAAAATTGTGCTTTCAATTATCATATTAGTATCTTTCAATGTTAGGTTAACTTTTCTTTGATTTGAAGCCAACTTCTACAAACATATAAAAACAACAAAAAAATTAGTTAATCTTAATTTGCTTCCGCATCGCATCCCTTTATTTGTTCTGCATCATTTTTGGTATCAGAGCCCAGTCTAGGGTTTCTGATTTGCTTGCTTGCTTTGATTGTTCTCTTTTTATTTTGTCTGCTCGAAGTAGACTCCCCAGGATGTCCGGTCCTAGGAACTAAGCGAGGCGCAAGCCTCCTCTTCCCATTCCATGGGGTGTTCCTAGGGCGTGTAGGGGATCCATTGGGTTATAACTTCGTAGCAGGGATTATAAACGAGGAAGACAATCTAGTTGCAGCCCGTAATTTCCCTGTTGTCTGAATTATTTCTCCCTGTATAAAACTCTGAATTGCATGATTTTTGCTTCGTTGAAACCAGTATAATTGAACCTATTTTTCATAATTTTTCTGTGATTTATTGGTTTCGATAATAATTCTGAGCATTAAAATACAGCAACTCTGTTTTTTGTGTTCTGCAATTCAATTCTTTTTGGAGTGATCATCTCATAATTTACTTAAGGGCAATTGAGCATCTAAGATAAGGAGAGGAGTTGATTACCTCTCCTTAGCCCAAAACCACCATCCAATCATTCGAACCTAGACCTAATTTAAAATCAGTTAGACCTAATTTGCCCTAGTGGGCTAGGGACACCAATTGGTCGGGTCTAGGCTAGTGTTGAGTCAGTTTGCCGAGTTATTCTGTGTGTGCTTAGCACTCAGTGTCTAGAACGGTGGTTCAGGGATCCATTCCCGAAGGGCTTGTGTGCTGGTCCGCCTACCTGGCCAATCACTGATTGGTGTCTAGGATTGGCAATCAGGGACCTAACACTCCCCTTACACCTGCCTGGCTGAGTCCTGAGTTACTACAGGCTAGCTTGCCACTCTGATTGGGCATCTAGTTTGGACTCTAGGTCTAGTGATCCAGTAGTCGATTTAGTCTAGTCTCATTTTGTGTGCTTGCTTGAATCATCATGTCTACCAGAAACGGAGTGCCATATCAACCTGGTCAAACCCAACCTGATTTAGAGGCCATGATCAGAACTCTTACTGAAAGTATGGCTAAAATGAATCAGGATATGACAAACACTGTGGCCCAGTTTAGCGCACAAATTCATGAGGATCTTACCCAACTTAGGGACCGAGTCCAAGTACTTGAAGAACCTAGACATCGGAATTGGACTCCTGACCCCGATTTTAATGTGCCTCAACCTCACCCATATCAGGAGCCTAGAAGGCCTTTATATAGAGATCCTGAACCTAATCATAGGAGGCCTGACCCAGAGCCTGAAGATAGAGATGATAGGTTCATCAGGAACATCAAATTAGATGCACCCACTTTTGAGGGTAGTCTGGACCCTAAGGTGTATTCTGATTAGGAGGGTGAGATGGATCAATACTTTGAGTGGTATGCTATGTCTGAGGAGAGGAATACAAGTTTGCCAAGATGAAATTAGTGCGTCAAGCTAGGTTATACTGGGGGAACATTGAGCTAACCACTAGGAGACGGAATGTTGAGCCCATAACCACTTGGCAGGGTATGAAAAAAAAACTGAGAGATAAATACCTACCCATTTCATACCAGCAAAACCTGTTAGACCAATGGCAAAACCTGAAACAAGGAAACCGATCTGTCTCAGACTACATAGCTACTTTTGATGAATACCTAATGAGATGTGATGTGAGTGAAGCCCACGAAGTCACTTTGTCTAGATTTAGGGCTGGACTGAGAAGATATCAAGAGAGAACTATTTCTGAGAGAGGTTACTGATCTAGACCAAGCCTACCAGATTGCACTGAACACTGAGAAATTTCAGAGAGGACCTATACCTTCTAGGGTTAGTGCCCCAATCCCAAGGAATGGACCTAGCCAAGTTATCCCTAGTAAACCTTTTCAGGGTACTTCTACCCCTAGGCCCATGGACAAAGGTAAGGCACCTGACACCCAGAGAACCCCTAGTTCAAATATCACTGTTTTAAGTGTCAGAAACCAGGTCACATTTCCAGTAGTGTACTGCCATAGCCTGTTTCAAGTGTCATAAGGTAGGTCATGTTGCTAGCCAGTGCCCACGGAGATCCCTTTACATAGAAGAGGGAGAGAATGATAATTCCGAGCCCAGTGAGGAATTTGAAGAAGAAGTTTATGAGGCCGGAATGAATTTGGTTGAGGAGTATGAAGGAGAGGAGGAACCCAATGAATCTGACCAATTAGGAGTTGTAAGATGCATCCTATCCCAGAATCTAGTTCAAGAGGACTGGCGTAGGACTAACATCCTACAGACTTTTCTTAAATTAGGGGATAAGGTATGTAAGATCATCATAGATAGTGGGAGTTGTGTAAATGCCATCTCTACTAGCACTGTCAAGATGTTAGGCTTAATCCCAGTTCCCCATCCCAACCCCTATAAGGTTTCTTGGGTAGATTCTACCTCCATACCCATCCAGTCTAGATGTCAAGTCCAAATCCAAATGCAATCTTATCACGAAAAGATTTGGTGCGATGTTTTACCCATGGGGGTGAGCAGTATAATTCTCGGAAGACCTTGGTTGTATGATCATGATGCCACCCTCTTAGGAAAATCCAATACCTGTCTTTAGTTTCAATGGGAAGAAGATTACGATCCATTCCGTTCCCCCTAAGGACAAGGTAACTAAAGGAGCCGGTAAGGTTAAGGAGATGAAAACTGGAGTGAACCTAATCAGTGCTAAGGATCTAGAACAAGAAATTCATAGTGGTTCACCCATCTGGATGTTGACTGCTAAGGAACTTAGAACTTCGGAACCCTCAGAGCCTCCTCAAGAAGTTAAACCTGTGTTAAAAGAATTTGAGGATGTCTTTCCCGAGGATTTGCCAGACCACCTTCCACCTCTTAGGGATATCCAGCATGCCATAGATCTAATCCCAGGAGCGACTTTGCCCAACTTGCCCCATTACAGGATGAATCTATCTGAGCATGAAGAACTGCAAAAGCAGGTTGGAGAATTATTGAGGAAGGGGTTCATTAGAGAAAGTCTTAGCCCTTGTGCAGTCCCAGCCTTACTGACCCCAAAGAAAGATGGCACGTGGAGGATGTGTGTTGACAGTCGTGCCATCAATAAAATTACAATCAAATATAGGTTTCCCATCCCTAGACTAGATGACATGCTTGATATGATGGCTGGTGCAATGGTTTTTTCTAAGATTGATCTCAAAAGCGGCTATCATCAGGTTAGGATTAGACCCGGGGATGAATGGAAAATTGCTTTCAAAACTACGGATGGTCTTTATGAATGGGTTGTTATGCCTTTTGGGTTGTCCAATGCCCCTAGTACCTTCATGAGAATTATGACCCAGGTACTTAGAGCTTTCATAGGAAAATTTGTGGTGGTCTATTTTGATGACATCCTGATCTATAGTAAGACCCCAGCAGATCACCTAGGCCACCTTAGAGCAGTCTGCCAAGTTTTGAGGAATGAGAGACTCTACGGTAATCTTAAGAAGTGTGAATTCATGACTAGTAGAGTTATCTTTCTTGGTTTTGTAGTAACCCCTGACGGCGTGGCGGCCGATCCTGAGAAAATTAGGTCCATAGTAGACTGGCCAGAGCCAACCAATGTGCATGAAGTTAGAAGTTTCCATGGCTTGGCTACCTTCTATAGGCGATTCATCAAGGGGTTTAGTACTTTAGCTGCTCCTATCACTGATTGTATTAGGAAGGGAGAATTTCATTGGACTAAGTCAGCCCATAAAGCCTTCCTAGATCTTAAGGATAAAATGACCCAGGCACCCATTCTGAGATTACCCGATTTTTCTAAAGTATTTGAGGTTGCCTGTGATGCTTCAGGTGTAGGAATAGGTGGAGTCCTAAGCCAAGAGAATCATCCCATAGCATTCTTTAGTGAAAAACTTAATGATGCTAAGCTTAGGTATTCTACCTATGATAAGGAATTTTATGCGGTGGTGCAAGCTTTGCGTTACTGGAGACATTATTTGCTACCGCAGGAATTTGTACTATTTTCGGACCATGAGGCTCTTAGATTTCTGAACTCTCAAAAGAAGCTTAACCCTAGGCATGCTAAGTGGGTAGAATATATCCAGTCCTATACTTTTGTCCTGAAACATAAGGCTGGAGTTGAGAATAAGGTAGCTGATGCCCTTAGTCGCCGATCTTTGTTATTAACTTCTGTTAGAACTGAGGTCATAGGGTTTGAGCAAATCAAAGAGGAATATGAGTCTTGTCCGGATTTCACAACTGTGTATCAGGATCTAGTTCAAGGACCATCTAGTAATCACCAGGATTATACCCTTGTAGATGGTTTTTTGTTCTTCAAAAATAGGCTTTGCATCCCTAGAACTTCTCTTAGGGAATTTTTGATTTGGGAAATCCATGCTGGAGGTTTAGCCGGCCATTTTGGAAAAGACAAGACCATTCTAGCTATTGAAGACCACTTTTTCTGGCCTAGCTTGAAAAGGGATGTAGCTAATATTGTAGCTAGATGTCGAACCTGCGCTGTTGCCAAACTGCGAAAACAAAACACTGGCCTTTATACCCCACTCCCTGTCCCAGATCGTCCTTGGCAAGATGTGAGTATGGATTTTGTGTTAGGTTTACCTAAGACCCAGAGGAGACATGATTCTATATGTGTCGTAGTCGACCGATTCTCTAAAATGGCCCACTTCTTGCCTTGTTCCCAAACCTTTGATGCGTCTAAGGTAGCCACACTTTTCTTCAATGAGATAGTTAGACTCCATGGCCTACCTAAGACAATCGTTTCAGATAGGGATGTCCGGTTCACCAGTTACTTTTGGAAGACCCTTTGGCATAAGTTAGGGACAAAACTTAAGTTTTCAACTGCCTATCATCCCCAAACTGATGGCCAAACTGAAGTAGTGAACCATAGCCTAGGAAATCTGCTGAGATGTCTTGTTGGTGAAAACACCAGAAATTGGGATTTATACCTACCAAGGGCAGAATTTGCATACAATGACTCGGTCAATAGGTCTACGGGTAAGAGTCCATTTGAAATTGTACATGGGTACAAACCTCACACACCTCTTGACCTAGTCCCTTTACCTGTCCACACTCGAGTCTCCGAATCTGCTGAGAATTTTGCACAGCATGTAAAAGACTTGCATAAAGAAATTCATGCCAAAATAAATTTAAGTAATGAAACTTATAAGAAGTTGGCTGATACTCAAAGGCGAGTCAAATCTTTTGTTGAGGGAGACTATGTGATGATTAGGTTAAGGCCTGAACGGTTTCCTCCAGGAACCGTTAGAAAGTTACATGCTAGGGGAGCTGGACCATTTAGAGTGGTAAAGAGAGTAGGATCCAATGCCTATGTGCTCGAGTTTCCTCCAGAACTAGGCATTAGCTCTACTTTCAACATTACAGACTTAGTAGAGTACAGGGAGCCAGCTGTGATTCCTAGTGAGCCTTTTGAGCCTAACCCTATCATTGAGAGTGATCCCGACCCTGTATGTCCACCAACAAACTGGTCTGTGAGGAAAGAGCAGATTGAAAAGATCCTGGATGATCAGGTTATCTCTACTCGTAATCGAGGATACCAAAGGTACCTGGTCCGCTGGCAAGGAAGGCCAGATTCTGATGACTCTTGGATCTCCCGAGAAGAATTACAAGAATTGGACCCAGACCTCTTGGAGAGATACCAGAGCCAACTTGAGCCTTACTCGACAGGGTCGAGTTCCTACCACCCTGGGAGAATTGGTGCGGGCACCAGACTCAGAAGAAGACTTCAGAGCTCCATTTGGATCTCTGATTGACATTGCCCGAGAAATTAGGGTTTGTAATAAAGGTTGACCTGGTCAACCAGTTTATTTATTTCTTGAGTCACCATTTAAATTTTGTTGAGTCATGTTGACTCGATGCAAGTCCCGATGTGGTTTCAATTTGGTCCAAAATGGTGCCACATTTGTCTTCCAATCAAATCAAGGTTCAAGCAAGTGGAGGCCACACTCCAAGCCACACGCCCAGCCACACTCTGAGCACATGCCAGAGTCCAGGAGGTGCCACAGAGGCATCCCAGTGTCATGGTCCCCACATCCAAAGAAGAAAAAAATCAAATTGGAGGCTACTTTAAAGGAGGCGCCCATACCTGCCTATTTTACCTAAGCAAAGAAGGAAGAAGACTTCTCTTGGAGAAGAAATCAAAGAAGGACATCCAACCTACTCCTAATTGAAGTTCAAATCAAATCAAAGAGCTTAACTTGGAGTGGAAGAAAAGAAGAAATGCCATAAGAAGAAGAGGACTCCAAATCCAAATCCAACTCCAAAGGAGGCGCCATAAAAATTCCAAAAAAATTCCTTTATGGCCGTCCCAATTTTTTTTGAACTCTTGGTCGGCCAAGAGAGAAGATTTTCTACCTAATCTAGGGGTTGGAGGAGTTTAGTCCCACATGAGAATTTGTACAAGCTTGGAGAAAATTTTAGGTCTATATAATAGACCTCTCTTTGTAACTTTGAAAAATCAATGAAGAAAATTATTTTTTTGCTACTCTCTTGTGTTGAGTGACCTAGGTTTCTCTTCTTCCGCACTATTCTAAGTGTTGAGCTCCGTGAGGGGGTAATCCGGGTTCCATTGGAGCCTTGAGGAGGTGAGAGATCTCCATCTTTATCCAAAACCCTAGGTTAGCCACTTGAAATTCAAAAACCCTAGCCACCCTTCATTATTTTCAATCCATCAAACCCTAGATCCATCCATCTCCCATGGCCTCTCTCTCTCTACAAGTCCAGGCCGTCCACCTTCATCCAAATCCAGTCCGGCTACTTCAGATCCAGAGCAAGTTCCAAGGAAAATCACATCAACATCCAGGAGAATCCAGTTTTCAGCAATTTCAATCTTCAAGTTCATCAACCTGGTAAATCTTTCCCTTGACTCTCTGATTCCATCAATTGTTTTTCTTCTCTTCCAGATCTTGAGTTCAGGAGAAGCCAACCCGCCAAAGGACCAGTATTGGAGGATCCATTACGAAGGTATCTGAATCCGAGGATCCAACAATCTGCTCGGGAGAGTTCTTCCACCAAAATCTGTGAAGATCATTGTCTGGTTAGATAAACCATCTCTTCTCTTTATTTCTGTTCTGTTGAAAGTTCGGAGCGAAACCCTAGGTCTGGGAGTTTCTCAACCCCCAGCGATCCGTTGCTTCTGAACTACTCTGATAATTTAGTTTCCCTAAAATTGTGCTTTCAATTATCATATTAGTATCTTTCAATGTTAGGTTAACTTTTCTTTGATTTGAAGCCAACTTCTACAAACATATAAAAACAACAAAAAAATTAGTTAATCTTAATTTGCTTCCGCATCGCATCCCTTTATTTGTTCTGCATCACTCCATAATTCTTCTCTTTTCTAAGCCTAAACTGCAATGATCTAAACAAGAAAAATAAAATAAATTAGTAAAAAATTTGCTAAAGAAATTGATGCCTAGACTACTACCTGTGGTCCTTCTTTTATAGAGCTCATATAGGACTTCCTCTCATCAAATTTAGAATCAATCGGGCTCAAGATCAGCTAGATATTGCATAGAGAATTCTCAGCTATCCATTTTGTATCATAGACCTTGGATCATGCCAGAATTCATTCTTTCTTCCTTCATGAGCGAATAAACTATGATCCGAACTCCGTAATTGATCTCCTTCTCCAAATCGGACTCCACTGCTAGCCTCCCCCAATCGACGGTGACATGGATCGGCTAGTGCCAGGCAATAGCATGAGGCATCGATGGTGGTTAGGCAATGGTTGACAGCGATGTGAAGCAGTGGTGTGAGGAAAAAGAAGGTCATGATATCGGAGAGAATGTATCTTGCGAATGGCCAGATCATGGCTATTCTAGTCAGTGTACGTTCTCAGTGGCTGGATGGTCATCGGCCAGTAAGAACCGATGGGTGGCGGTAGACGGGAAGAAGAAGAAATGATGAAGATGGTGGCCAGCCCAAAAACAATGTCTTCCGATGGGGGACAGCTTTTCAATGATTCCTCCAGCAACGGGTGGTGAGGGGAAGGACTCCAGTGGCTGGAAGGCTTGAAATGAAACTTGTGGTCCACGGGCAGGGGTTATGGACCGTAGGGCATTTATAGACCAGGCAATCGGTCCATGATGGACTGAATGCTCTAAAAATCATGTAATTGCTTATTAAACTTTAAAATTTAATTCTAGGCTCATCAAACTCTGATTTGAGTGCCATCTATGCTGTTGAACTTTAAAAATTGAGCTCTTTCAATCTTTAGGCTCCATTTCTACAAAACATTCATAAAAAATTTTAATTCTTAATAAATATTAATTAATTAATATTTATTTTAATAGTTAAATTTGAATAATTAATAAATTTATCATACCTCCCAACTTAATCATTGCTAGTCTCTTAGCAATGTAATTAAAATACAATCATGTGTTACTAAGATTCTCCTTCATAAAATTAGATCTAGGTTAAAGGTTGAAAGAAGCTAGCTAGTATCACTAACCAAGTATTGAGTTTCTGAAGTAAATTTCACAGTCCGAACTATTAAAAACTTTCTTAGAGTTCATCCAAAGATCTACATCATTTATATTTGTAATGGCTAACTTAGCATTTCGGTACTAGCTTGTAAAGAACAATTGCATCTTCGCTTATCACCTACTTTGATCAATTTTCTATACTCCCTCAAATTAAGCACATGAGCTGAGGTAGCTTTTACATTGCCTAATTTTTTTTCTTAGCGATATCTTCACACTGCCCACTTTTTGATACGAACAACATTCTTACTTAGGCAAAGGTGCTCGATTACTTGGTGAAAAACCAATGTTTAAAACTTATCCTTTTTCTTTCTTTTTTCTTTTTTTTCTTTTTTATTTTTTTTATCAGGCAAGTAGCTCTTTTCTCAAATTCAAGTTTCTTTCAATGGGATATATATCAATTACTAATTTTCAATAATAATTGAATCTCTAATTAACTTTACAACTAATACCTAGTTTATCTTATTAGTGTGCCTGTGCGATGGAAGTGCTAATAGCATTTAGATGATCTAAGTAGGTGGCTAAAAGTCTTACCAGCTAGTCTACTCCTTAGCTCGTTATAGTAATTAGTCAATACTTTCTAACTCGATTACCTTTTCCTAGTCTATTTTGCTCATGAATTTCTTTCATGGCATATTTTTCAAAATTTTTCAAAGATTGCGAAGGTGTTTTCAAAATATTTTTCAAAAAAATTTTCCCTTACCCCCTAACTTTATTTCTATTATCCTTAATGGAGTAAGGAAGAATAAAACTAGAAAAGATACCACCTGGATGAGATATGTCTCTTGTAATGCTAGGAGTGACCGAGTATAGTAGTCTCTTATTCCTAGAAATATAAAAATCACTAAAACAAAAATCAATAAAAAGATTAGGTTGCCTCCCAACAAGAACAAAGATTAACATCTTCAGTCAGACCTCTCAAGATTCTTATCCTATTCCTGCTCGAATCTTGACATGGGTTTGTAATTTCCTACGTGATTCGGGTTCAGCTTCAAAATAGTTCCTTCATAGGACCACTAAGTAGCTTGTTCCCCTAATAGTTAACAATTCTTATTGTATAATTAGATCCAGGTATAACTTAAGTAGCAGTCAGGGTTCTAATGGACCTATATCTATGTATTCAATGTCCTCGATGTATGAAGGGAGTGTTTCAGGATCCCTATTTGATGCCCCTTCCTTATTGACAAGGGTACAACCAGAGACATGAGAGGTTCAGCTAATAATTTTGATCTCAGCACAAGCCTCCTAATCTATAACTTGGCACTTTTTCTAAATCAGTATCATCTCTATCTCCATATATTGTTTTAACACTATAGATAAATTTTGAAAGCAGTTCTCAAAAGTGGTGCCAAATATAGATAAATCAATTATAAAAGTTTTAACTTCATTATGCCCCATATGTGCAATATCCCACCCAATAGCTTCCTTATATACTTTTAGAATACCTACAATCTGGGCTTCCTGATTACATATTATAGGTAGGATATCCGTGGATACGACAGGAAGTGGCTTCAATTTTGGATCAGGTGGTGATTCTAACAAGGGAGCTATTGGGGATTTAGGTGATGGCTCATATTTCTTGATTCAAAGTGGAGTGGTGTTGGGATAGGATATTTCTACTAGATCATTCATGTCTGGGGTATATCCCTCTATATCAAGCTCATCCACCTCCAAGTGAGCCAAACTAGGGTTTAACGAATCATAGGAAGCACTTTCATGCCTGGCTTCTTCTATTACATTATGCATTAGTGATCCTTGGGAAGTCTTAATTGATTCCATCATTGCACCTATTTGTTCTTCCTTCCTGTTGAAAGTAATGGATGTTTCTAGGATTTTTGGGATTGGGACCATAGGTAAGTTGGGTGATGATGGAAGTGGTTCATCCCTCCTTTTTGATTTCTCTTCATATATTTTTATCTTAGTCAAATTATCTAGGTTGGTCTCTTTGGTTGTATAGGATTGCTCTATGACCAATTCATTCCCGAGCATTTAATTAGGCAGCTCTTCTTCACTTATAGCCATGGCCAATTGACTTAATTACATCTCCAAATGGGCAATAGCCTTGGAGTTGGAGGTTATCTATTAGCCTGTGGTCTGCATAAAGTTATTTAGGATAACATGAAGATTAGCTTGGGCTTTAAGCAAAATTTCTAGACTCTTTTCTCTTGTGTTGAGTCCTTCCTTAAGATCTAAACCTAGTTGATGATTAGGTGCTTGACTAGGCCTAGGGTAGGGTTTATCAAAATTAAGGGCTCCTAATATTGCATCTTGTGACCACACAGAATTGGGATGATGATCCCACCCTAGGTTATAGGTTGGGGCATAAGGGTCGGTTATATATCTATTATTGGCTATGGTCCCCTACGTAAACCTATTTTGGGTTGGATACATCAAGTAAGGACATTCCTCTATAATATGGTTTATTGCATCACATGCCATGCACATAGGTGCTGGAACATGGTGAAATTGGATATATTCTTTACGTTCTAAGACTTTCTCAATACTATGGATCATAGATGCCATGTTAGTGTTGGAGCAAAATGCTCCATGGAATGCCCAAGATCCTTCTTGATACCACCATGACGAAAAGGAAATGCATCAAAAGGGAAGGGATGGGGCGCACCGTCTGCTCCCATCACGAAGGCGTGCCCCCACGAGGGTGCACGCAAGAGAGAGAACCAAGGAGAGGAAAGTAGAAGGGAGGCTTGGGTTTTTCTTATAGGAGGAGAAAAGGGATCTGTCTTCTTATTTCCGGCATTCCAATACAAGACAAAAGACTCATATATATATCCTATGTCACAACCGACCTAGCCCTATAAAACTTCCCCTCTGAGTCACATGAAAAAACACTCAAACCCGAGCCCATGTACACCCATGTCTCACATGTTCTCTCTACCCTGGATCAAGCCCCTGGCCCAATATGTCGTGATCCAAAATGACTCAGAGCCTCCTGGCACAACTCCAGGATATCTGGAACACCTCCAAAAATTGCTTGGCATGCCTCCCAGCTCCCAGGGATCGCCTCGAACATCCCTGCCATGGCCTTCCAAGTCTCTCCATGTTAGATCCTATAGGTTTCCTTGGATGATTGTATGCATCTTCGAATCTCATGAATTTAAGATGCATATCAATCAGTTATGGTCGATACATAGAATTGTTAGCTTGGGCTCTCATTCTAAACAATCAGTTAAAGTCAACTTATACCAATACTCTTGTAAGGTTTAAGATCATTCAATAGGATCTGGGTAGCAATATTTCATTAAGCTCTTTGTTCATCCAATAGAATTCATGACCTTTTAATTTTATATGATTTTGATTGTATCTGACCAATCATATTCTTGTCTTTCCAAAAAAAATTTGATTTTAATATATTTTTTTCTTAAGAGGATGGAAGAAAGGAAGAAAGCAAGAGAGGGGTTCTAAAGGTGAGAAACCCTAAGGATCCTTAATCTAGAGATGATAGAGGTGGGTGGTTTAATTAGGTAAAAAATTTTATTAGTAAACAAGTTATCAAACATAGACACTCTATCCTAGGGTTACCCTATATCTAGATAGCTCCTACTACTAAGGTTTCCTTCGAGTCATCGAAGTCAGACACTAACTAGCCACTGGCCAAGTAAGGGTAAGGTCGGTGGGGCTCACCCATTGCTTTTCTTAGATACCAAATAAATTGGCTAAATCAGACAATGGAACCAATTAAAGAACCACCTTCCTTCAGGCTACATCATCCTTGAACCCCTTTCCTAGACACTAGTTAACTAGTTAATTCTGAGCTAGTCCAACTCTCAGGGTCCCTTACCCTAATGAGCTTGAAAATCCTTAGGGACCAATGTCTAATTGATTTTAAGTTAAGGCTTGGATCAATGCAATATGTAGGTGGTGGTTTGTGGTCCAAGAAAGGGTAGTGAAATCCTTACCTTATGTTGTTTAGGGATTGTGCCCTTAAAGTATTTTATTGAAATACAAAGCAAGTTAAGCAAGATGTCCAAACAAGTTAGGAAGTTTTTAAAGTTTATTATTTATTTTTTAAAATTAATTAAATTTTATGAAAAGTGTCTTAGGGTTTTCTTTTGGGTTCTTTAAGGTAAATTATTTAAAATAAAAAGTTAATTAGGTTAGAAGTGGATTTATAAAAAGAAGGAAAAAAAAATTATGTTAAGAAGAAAATAAGGAAGTCTAATAATTAAGGCAACTAAAAAAAAGGTAATGCCCTAGAGAGAGCAATAAATATATACAAAAAGAAATTTTTTATTTTTTTACATTTTTTTGTGAAACAATTATGCATGGATCCCTGACAACGGTACCAAAATTTGAACGTTGTCATAAGCTGTCAAACATAAAACCTACTCATTACTATAGCTAGTGATGAATCGAGATTGTATCCTCAAAGATCCAGAATAATTATTTCACGAGAAAGAAAAAAAATTATTTATAGTGATTAGATTTAGAAAAATAGTTATTAAAAGATAATAATTAATTAATTAAATCAAGTCAGCATGAGAAATAACCTAGGAATCTGAATCTACCATGCAATTAGATTTTATCTTCTTTTTTTTATATTGCAATATCAATAATTCTTACAAATTCAAGGTTAGAATAATTTATCTCTTATTGGGCATGGACCGTATCCGGAGATCACAACATGTTTGCTAGAGTATAACTATATAGTTGATTTGCAAGATTAGGAATCTAATCTATCATACTATGATCTACCTCTCTTAGGTACATACCATATCTAGAGATCATGGCACGTCAATAGAGGGTGTAGGCTATGTATGATAGACCAAATTATTGTTTAAAAAAATAACTTAAATGGTACAAGAAAGAAGAACATGAGTTTTATTGCATAGAAATCAAGTACAAAAAGAGAGATAGAACCCGGTTACATGTTTCATCTTCATCCCAAGTTGAAGGAGTCTAGCTGTGCATCGCTACCGCCAACATCCCCTCCATAATTCTCCTCTTTTCTAAGCCAAAACTACAATGATCTAAACAAGAAAAAGAAAATGAATTAATAAAAAACCTGCTAAAGAAATTGATGCCTGGACTGCTGCCTGGGGTCCTTCTTTTATAGAGCTCGTCTAGGGCTTCCCCTGGATAAATTTTGAGTCAATCGGACTCAAGATTGGCCAGATATTATGCAGGAAATTCTCAACCATCCTGTTACCCAGGTGGCTTCCCAAGAGGGGGATGAATTTGGATTATAAAAACTTTAGCAAGTATGTGCAATTTAAAAATTCTTTTAGTGTTGTGGTGCAATATGCAATGCGGAAGCAATTAAATAAGTGTAATAAAGTAAAGTAAGCGCAATCACAAACACAAGAAATTTAGAGTGGTTCGAAGCAACCGGCTCCTACGTCCAATACCTAAGCACCACTTGGGATTTCCACTATATCCCCTAACTAGAATACAGTCGGATTGTTTTAACAGGCTCACAATCCAAACCTATACACTTTGATTTTACCGAGATCACCAAAGAAAACCCTACACCCTTTGATTTTAAATAGGATCACCAAAGAAACCCTAATCTTGGTTTTATACCGAGAACACCAAAAACCCAAATTAGGTTTTCAAAAGGCTCACCTAAAAAACCTTAACCCTCTCTTAAGACACAGCCCCTTGTTATTCTTAGAGAGAAAACAAAGATATATCAAAATATAAACCAACTATATAACAAACCGAGTTTGTTTAAGTATTGCCGATGAAGATCAAAGTGAAGCCTAGCCTTGAATGCTCTTTAATGCTCTTCAAGCTGCTTCTTTACTTCTTTAAAGGTTGGATTCAATGATGAAGAATAGTTGGTGGAGCTTTGAATCCTATCTTGAATGTTCTTGAAGTGAGTTGGTGAAAGACTTGAAGACTTTTCAAGTTCCAAAGAATAATCAATGATTAATCCTCAAAAATTCCTTTAAATATTCATAAATACACTCTTTTATAGTCTTCCATCAAAAATAGCCATTATAGGGCCTAGGGAATTGAAAAAAAGCTGTTGGAGGGCTTTTGAGTTCAAAAATAGCATTCTGCAACTAGCCGTTAGACTGTAAAAAACCATCACTCGAGTTGGCTTGAGGTCTACGAGTCGGCTCGAAGTCTCAGACAGTCCAAACAAAAATTCTGTGCAAGTCGGCTCTTCAGGCTGAGTCGGCTCGAACTCTTAATCAGCATAAATTCAAATTTTCCTTGAGTCACCTCTTCAAGGCTGAGTGAGCTCGAAGTCACAGTCACCAACAACCTAACTCTGGACGAGTCAGCTCTTCTGGATTTGAGTCAGCTCGAGGTCTCAGTCTTCAGAAACATTGATTCTTCATTGAGTCGGCTTAAGGTACTAAAATTCTAAAATATTTTGTGCCATGCCAGAAGGAGTTGGCTCTTGATCCATGAGTCGGCTCTTACAAAAACTTCATTTAAAGCTTCAAACTTCTCCAAAGTTCTTCAAAACATGATTCTAACAAGAACTAATCTACTCACTCTTATTTTTATAATTTTATAGCTTTTTTACAAGATTACATAGATAAAAAATTAGAGCTTTCACAATTTGAAGTACAAAAGAGTCTATACAATGTTGGAATACCTTTCAACCAATTAGAAAACCAACTAAGGTAAAGATAAACATTTTCCTGTGAAACTTTTAGAGTAATTGAAAGAATCAGTGAAGCATACATGCTCCAATATTTTGTGATCATCAAAATTATTTCAGGGGTCAACAATCTTTCCCTTTTTGATGATGACAAAACACTAGGCATGAGCAGGATTTAAAACACTTTACAATTACTATGTATCATATTCACATGTATTAAAGAATATTTAATGTAGTGTGTATCAAACTAGATCAAGTATCAAATTGTTAAACTGAAGAGTATCAACATAATGTATCATCTGTCTCATCCATGCACTAAGTATCAAAACTTCATAAAATTAACTTGTATCGGAAGTGAATTTAGTAAAGGCTTAACACAAGCTCCCCCTTACTAATATAATAATTTTTTCTTTATATTTTCATACTTAACTCATTTTCATATTCACAAGCTCACATTCATATTTGTCCAAGGTCATATTTTCATTCACACTCTTCTCTCCTTTCTCCCCCTTTTTGTCATCAGCACAAAAGTATATAACAGGGAGAACATTCATTGACAAAATAAATTATTCACAACATGTATCAGATGGAACATGAAAAAGATATATATATATATATGAAAAGAGTGTCAATACAAGAGTGATACAATACAAAAGTGCCACAACACATCAAAAGTAGTATCACAAACAACAGAACATGCTAAACATAAAGTCCTAAAAATCAAAATGATGGACTAGGGTCATCATCACTAAGCTCTTCCTCACTAGAAGAAGAACCGACCTCTAAGATACCAGGAGCATGTTTGAGTTTAGGTAACCTAGGACTAAGGTCCCTAAGTCTAGTCCAAACAGGGGTTGTAGTCTTAGAAGATCTAGTTTTAGCTTTAGCTGGAGGCTCAGAAGAAATCATGATAGGAGTAGGTCATGTAGATGGAGGATCAACAGATAAGGTAAGGGTGCTGGTAGTCGACAAAATCTCTGTCGTCGGAGTATCTCCAACATCAGTACTCGCATCCTCAGTACCAGTGCCAAACTCAACAGGAGTAGTAGCTGTAGGAATGTCAGTAGAGTGTACTGCCTCTCGCTATCCATAATCTGTGTCAATATCTGGTCCTGCTGAAGAAGGAGGAGGTGCAGAGTGACTGGATGCACTGATCTGCTGAAAAATAGATAGAATCTCCTGAAAATCATGATGCATCTCTATCTGAAGTGTCGGTATCCTGACATCTGTCTCCGATCTCCCTCTCTTAAGACTAGAGATCTCGTCCAATATCAGGTGCAGTCTACCATCATCACCTGATCCAACGGCAGTAGATCTTTTGACAGGTGATCGAGGTGTAGAAGGAGCTGGCTCGAAGGTCCAGCCTCATCAGCATGTGGATCAGCCTCGGCATCCTGTCCCTATCCTGCCTGATCATCATCTCCTGAATCCTCATCAAAATGTGTCACTGGAAGTCCTGAACTCTTCCTAATCCAGTGACCCTTTACCTTTAAGAATCCTTTCCTGGTCAAAGATTTAATGTTGTATTTGTCTGTATGAAATAATGGTCTACTATCCTCTCTAGACATCAACCTGAGCATCCTGAAACAGTAAGGTAAAAACTATGCCATATGGAAGACATGCTCGTGCCCTACGAGCAGCTTCCCTCTTCTGGGATAACATGATAAAGGTAAGTTGAGGGCCTTCCCCTCAACTAAACATCTCATAAAGACTAGGTCCCTCTTGCTCACCCAGTCAAATCTCCCAGTCTGGGGTAGAAAAATGTGACTAACGATGTTATGTAACAACCTCATCTCCAATGAGAGTTGGTTAGCTCTGACATATATCACACCAGTCACATTAGTCCTCTCAAGAATGATCCTCAATGTTTTCTGCTTTTCCTTTAGAACCAAAAATCTTTCTCCCTCTTTAGGTATTTGGAGAATATCAAATAATTTCTGTTCACTTACTTCAATGTGCTTCCCCTTCACAATAGATTCTATATGAAAAGCACCAAGAGACATATTCTGAAAAGACTGTCGGACTAGATTAGGAAATGTAGGTAGATTTAGCATACAAAATTCCTTCCATACTTCTTCAAATTTTCCTGTTCTAAAAAGTGAAATCAATGCAACGGCCTAAGGTTACTTGCCTATTGCCCATCAAAACTACCTGCCTTGGAGCTTTCGGTTCTTCTTCTTGCTCTTCCTATGGCTCTACTATGGTGGCTCTACTACAAGATTTGAGGTGTCAAGCCTCCTCTTGGTCCTCCTTTCCTCTGCCATGGATCGTACAACCCTTCTAGGCTTCTTTGCTATGGCTTTCCTTGGTGCCATCTAGATTAGATTAGGGTTTTGGAAGGGTTTAGAGGTGTTCTAAGAGTTTTTCTTATGTTAGGAATAGGAAATGGCTAAGGAAAAATAGGAAGGCTGGAAAAAAATTACAATTTGAAACCTATGATGCACTATTTAAAAAGCGTCAGCCCGACTCTCGAGTCAGCTCGCCAGAATAGCAGGTGCTCGGGTCGGCTCGAGCACAAATCTAGGTTAAAGCTCAGAAAATAGCAAAATAAAATTATAAAAGTTTCTTAATACTAGAGAAGGTGGTCATAAGCCCTAAAAAGAATTTTGAAATATCTAGATATTTTTTCTTTATTTTTTGAAAAATTAGGTCAAAACATTCAATATGGGTCACATAGACCTAACTCGTCTCTAATCTTTTCAAATCTATCTTGGCTAAATGGTTTGGTGAAAATGTTAGCAAGTTGATCTTATATAGGCACAAATTCTAATTCTACAATATTATTCAAAACATGATCTCGAATGAAATGATGTCTAATTTCTATATGCTTCGTTCGAGAATGCTGAATTGGATTTCTAGATAAATTAATAGCACTAGTGTTATCACATTTAATAGGAATTTTAGATTGGATAACACCATAATCTTCTAGCTATTGCTTGATCCAAAATACTTGTGCACAACAGCTCCCCACAGCCACATATTCTACTTCAGCAGTAGATAGTGCTACAGAGTTCTATTTATGACAGTGCCATGAAATCAAGTTGACACCTAGAAATTGATAAGTGCCACTTGTACCTTTTCTATCAATTTTATAGCCTCCATAATCAGCATCATAATAACTAATTAATTTTAAGGATGAATGCTTAGAACACAATAATCCTAGATTGCATGTGCCTTTAAGATACTTGATGATTTTTTTAACAGCAATGATGTGTGATTCTTTTGGATTAGATTGAAAATGTACACACATACAAATACTAAATAAAATATCAGGTCTACTGGTAGTTAAATAAAGTAAAGAATCGATCATACCTTTATATAATTTTTGATCAACATTTGTGCCATTTTCATCTTTATCAAGTCTACATGCTAGATTCATGGATATTCCAATTTCTTTGCTTGATTCCATGCCAAACTTTTTGATAATCTCTTTAATATCTTTGGCTTGGTTTATCAGAATTCCTTCCTTTGATTGTTTGATCTGAAGCCCGAGGAAGTAACTTAGCTCACCCATCAAACTCATTTTGAATTCACCCTGCATTAACTTAGCAAAGTCTTAACACAAAGATTTATCAGTAGATCCAAATATTATATCATTAACATAAATTTGAACAACTAAACTATCTTTATTTTTTCTTTGAATAAATAGTGTAGTATCAACACTACCTTTTATAAAATCATTTCCAATTAAAAACTTACTTAATCTATCATACCAGGCTCTGGGTGTCTGTTTAAGACCATATAAAGATTTATTTAATTTAAAAACATGATTTGGAAATGTGTGATCGATAAAACCCAGTGGTTGTTAGACAAAAACATTTTCAGATAAAAATCCATTTAGAAATGCACTCTTTACGTCCATTTGAAATAATTTAAAATTCATAAAACATGCATATGCCAAGAGTAATCTAATACCTCTAGCCTAGCTACTGGTGCATAGGTCTCATCAAAATCTATTCCTTATTCTTGATTATCTCCTTGAGCTACCAGTCTGGCCTTATTCCTAATTACATTACCTTTCTCATCAAGTTTATTTCTATAAACCCATCTAGTACCTATAACAGGGTAGTCATTTGGTCTTTCTACAAGTGCCCAAACATTATTTCTCCTAAATTGGTTTAACTCATCAAGCATAGCTAACATCCAATTAAGGGTCAGTTTTAGTTTCTTCTATAGTGTGTGGTTCTACATGAGATACAAAAGCAATCAAATCATGTGCATCCCTATGCGTAGCTCTAGTTCTAACACCTTAAGATGGATCTCCTATAATAAGTTTTTTAGGATGTGAGTGTATATACCTCCATTCTTTAGGTATATCATCATGATTTTTGCTTACCACTTCTTTATGTTATTCACTTGTTTGTTTATCTTTGAGAGTCAAATCCTTCAGTCCATGTTCAAGTGCACCTACTTCATCATCAGCATGATCTTCTTTTCTAGAAGATGTAATATCAGATTCATTGAAAACTATATATATTGATTCTTCCACAGTCAAAGTTCTTTTATTGAAAACTCGATAGGCTTTACTATTTGAAGAATAACCAAAAAAGGTAGCCTCATCAAATTTTGCATCAAACTTACCAAGATTGTCTTTACTATTATTAAGAATAAAATATTTACAGTCAAAAACATGAAAGTAATTGAAATTAGGCTTTCTATTGTTCCACAGTTCATAGAGGATTTTTCTAATGATAGGTCTAATTAAAACTCTATTCAAAATATAGCAAGCGGTATTTACAGCTTCTGACCAAAAGTATTTTGGAAGATTTCCTTTACAAAGCATTGTTCTAGGCATCTCTTCCAAAGTTCGATTTTTTCTTTCTACAACATCATTCTGCTATGGTGTTCTAGGAGTTGAGAAGTTATGATCAATACCGTGCTTTGTACAAAAGTGATTAAAATGTTGAATTTCAAATTCCGTACCATGATCACTATGAATAGAAATACAGAAAGATTTTTCAAATTTGAAAATCTTTTATAAATATTTTTGAATACTTTAAAAGTCTCATCTTTTTGTGCAATGAATAAAATCCAAGTGTATCTTGAAAAGTCATTTACATTCACAAGGCCATACTTCATACCACCTAGGTTTGTTATCCTAGTAGGTCCAAATGGGTCCATGTGAAGTAGCTCTAAGGGTCTAGTAGTAGAAACAAAGTTTTTGGATTTAAAACTCCCCCTCACTTGATTTTCTAATTAGCATGCATCACAGACATAATCAAAATTTACTTTGAACTTTTGCAAACCTTTAACTAAATCTTTTGAAATAAGTTTTGCAATAGTATCCATACTAGCATGTCCAAGTTGCCTATGCCATAGTAAACTTGATTCCTTGCTCTTATCATTCATTACTACAAGACTTGTATTGCTAGACATAGCTAGATCATTGAGATCTACTACATAAATATTACCAAGTCTATGTCCAATGAACTTTGTACTCGAGTCAAGTGGATCAACTACTATACACATTGAAGACTTGAAGAAAACATTAAAATTAATATCACAAAGTTGACTAATATTCAAAAGATTATGCTTTAACTTTTCTATAAGTAACACATTCTCAATAAATGTAGAAGGAGCAATTTTTATTTTACTAATACAGATTATCCTTCCTTTACGATTATCACCAAAGGTTACCATGCCACCATCTTTTTGTTTTAGGATGAAGAATTGATCAATATCACCCGTCATGTATCTTGAACAGTCGCTATCTAGGTACCATCTTTTCTTTACATTTGTGGCTGCAAGACATCCCTGCAAAATAATCAGGTAATAGACTTAGGTACCCAAGCTTTCTTGGATCCTTGCAAGTTGTAGAATTGGTTCCTTTTGGAACCCAAATTTTCTTGATTTTCTTCTTTCCATCATATTTCAAATGATACTCAAATGCTTTATGACCAACATTATTACAAGCATAGCATACAATTTTTGACTTTAAATAAAAAGTATATGATGATGCAAATTTAGGTCTATATTATTTTGATGTAATGAACTTTGGAGCATATGATGTGGATGCAGAAAATTTATTTGAATTTGAACCTTTATAACCAATTCCAAACTTGTTATTTGTATCTCTTTGATCTTTCAAAATCAGTTCAAGTTTGTTAGAACTTAAGGTTAATTTTTCAACCAATGGTTTAAGCTTTTGGACTTCCTTTTTCAAATCAGTATTTTCATTTTGCAAAGTTTTATTTTTCTCAAGAAGTTCTTCCTTTTCAAATTGAGTAGTTTTAAGTCTTTCACAAATCAAACTTAACTCTCTTTGTAAAATTTTATTTCTTTCACAAGTTTCATTTTTATCCTTTTCAATCATATCACAATTGTTTTTCAAATTCTTCATTTTCAAACCAGCACTTTTGTATTCTACCAGTAATTCACAAAAAGCATTATGAAGCTCATCATAAGTAAATTCTAGATTAGGTTTAGAAGTAGTTACCTCATCTTCCAAGCCCATAAGGCAGTTCTGAGCAGTCTTTGTTGTATCTTCATCTTCTTCAATTGATCTAGATTCACTATCACTCCATACTACAAGCATTGCCTTCTTTTTCTTTATTTTAATCATCTTTTTCTTAATCTCTGGACAATCAGGATATATATGACCCGATTTTTTGCACTCATAGCAGATTGAAATTTTATCTTTGTCCTTGTCCTTATCCTTTTCTTTATCCTTTTCTCTTTCTTTTCTAAAATCTCCTCTTCTAAATTGCTTTCTCCATTTATTTGTTCTTCTTTTACCTATAAACCTTTTAAGTTTTCTCATTACTAGGGCTATCTCATCATTTTCAAGATCATCATCATCAGATGAATCTAAATCTTCATCTTTGTCTTCTTCAGTAGCCTTAAATGCTATAACTTTCTTCCTTTTTGAATCTTCATCAGTTCTTTGTTTCATGGCTGCTCATAAGTAATTAATGAACCTAGCAACTCATCCAATGGTAGGGTGTTCAGGTCTTTTGCCTCTTTTATTACTGTCACTTTAGCTTCCCATTTATCTGGCAAAGATCTCAAAACCTTTTGGACTATATCAGTATTAGAATAAGTCCTACTAAGACTTTTAAGACTATTGATAATATCAGTAAAACATCTATACATAGCATATATAGTTTCACTAGGATCCATTTTGAATAATTCATAATTATGCACAAGAAGATTGATTTTTGAAGTTTTAATTTATGATGTGCCTTCATGTGTGATGTCAAGCTTATCCTAAATTTCTTTAGCAGAATTGCAAGTGGAAATTCTGTTAAACTCATTTGGATCCAAAGCACAATAAAGTAAATTCATAGCTTTGGCATTCAGCTCAGCTAATTTCATATCATTATCATCCCATTCCTCTTCAGGTTTGGGAACCTCAATATCATTAATTCTAATAGTGGGTGTGTGAGGTCCTTTTAGAATAATTTTCCATAAATAAAAGTCTACAGCTTGAATGTATATTTTCATCCTAGCCTTCCAGTATGTATAATTGGTTCCAGTGAAAAGTGGAGGTCGATTTATGGATTGGCCTTTGACCAAAGAAGTGCTCATTGGATGTGCCATCAATCTTTACTCTAAGTAATTTTCAGAGACTCTGCTCTGATACCACTTGTTGCCCAGGTGGCTTCCCAAGTAGGGGGTGAATTAGGATTATGAAAACTTTAGCAAGAATGTGCAATTTAAATTTTTGTTTGGTGTTGTGGTGCAATATGCACTGCGGAAGCAATAAAATAAGTCCAATAAAGTAAAGTAAGCACAATCACAAACATAAGGAATTTAGCATGGTTCAGAGCAACCGGCTCCTACGTCCACTACCCAAGAACCACTTGGAATTTCCACTATATCTCCCAACCGGAATACAGTCGGATTGTTTTAATAGGATTATAATCCAAACCTATACACTTTGGTTTTACCGAGATCATCAAAGAAAACCCTACACCCTTTAGTTTTAAACAGGATCACCAAAGAAACTCTAATCTTGGTTTTATACCAGGATCACCAAGAATCCAAATTAGGTTTTCAATAGGCTCACCTAAAAACCTTTAACCCTCTTTTAAGACATAGCCCCTTGCTGTTCTTAGAGAGAAAATAAAGATATATCATAATATAAAGCAACTATACAATAAACTGAGTTTGTTTAAGTGTTGCCGATGAAGATCAAAGTGAAGCCTAGCCTTGAATGCTCTTTAATGCTCTTCAAGCTACTTCTTTACTTCTTCAAAGGTTGGATTCAATGATGAAGAATAGTTGGTGGAGCTTTAAATCCTATCTTGAATGTTCTTGAAGTGAGTTGGAGAAAGACTTGAAGACTTTTCAAGTTCCAAATAATAATCAATGTATAATCCTCAAAAATTCTCTTAAATCTTCATAAATACTCCCCTTTATAATCTTTCATCAAAAATAGCCATTATAGGGCCTAGGGAATTGAAAAAGAGCTGTTGGAGGGCTTTTTGAGTTCAAAAATAACATTCTGCAACTAGTTGTTAGACTGCAGAAAATCATCACTCGAGAGATCCTTTTTGGTCTTCTTAGTCATCATCCCGGACTAGTGAATGATATCTTAATTCTTTATTTCCATCAAGATCTATCTCTAGAAATCATTTAGAGCATCATGGCAATGGTGCGGTCTCCTAGAATGGCATAAGGCCTAGCTTCCTTGCCTTTTCTTTTGGTTGAGGAGGAGGGAGAGAGCGACTCTCTTGAGGGTACTTACACTCTCCTCTTTCCTTTCTCTTCTCCACCGTGCCTTACTCCGTGTTGATGTATTTCTTGAAGTGAGCCATAAGCTCTTGATGGTCTTGAGGGAACCTGTTGGAGAGGGAGTAATAAAAGCCTCCTGCTCTAAGCCCCCTCAAAAGGGGTGACATTGTGACTACTGGCTCTAGGCTGCAAACTTCTCACATGGTTGCCCTGAAGTGACCCATAAAGCTCTAGAGGGACCCTTCCTCCTGTTGGATGGAAATGAGGAAGTTGGAGTTCTTTCTGGGCCTTCGACTACTCTGAAAATGAGTGATGAACTTTTGGCTAAATTCCTTAAAAGAGCTATTGGAGTCTGATGGGAACCTAGTATATCAAGCTCGGGCTGCATCTCTGAAGGCAGCAAGAAAGAACTTGTACATCAAAACATCAAACACCTCTTGCAGTATCATAAGAGACTTAAAGCTTAGAGGTGGTCACAGGGATTAATGGAACCATTGAAAGCCTCCATGGATAGCAGCTTGAAGTGACCAAGGATGGACTCCTCCATAATCACTTGGGAGATGGGCGATTGCATAGTGAAAAGTGACTCACCCAGTAGCATTTCTTGCTACCATTGGAGGGCTTCCAAATAACCGTCCACCTCATGGAGCTTTCAATGCAGCTCATTCCATTGTTGGGTGTGCCTTTTTAAATGTTGGCACGATAGTCTGTCCATGGAAAAATCCTACAAAGAAGAACATGAAGAAAGTGAAATAAAAGAATCGCAACCATGATTCCTACCTTGTAAGCTCATCTGATAATGGGCATGACATGCAGGTGATGCCCATCATCGATCTGATGGGCAATGATAGGGAATTCGCTTGGGGCTATCGACCAGTTGGGAGGCTATCAGGAGCACTTCTACTTCCACGAGGTAGGGTAAGCTGCTTAGGCCTATGATAGGCAGAGTCAGAGATTGCTACAAGCCCTACACAATGGCAACTAGAGATTGCACTTGAAGTTGGAGTTGGTGAAACTATTCAGGTGTGATAGAAGGAACAGATGAGGGCTTGTCGGGGTCTTGTTTGGGAGAACCTAGAGCTAGTTTGCTAGGGCATCCAGCTCCACTATAGGAGGAGTGATAGATTCTACCACCACCTTCTTTCTCACCATAGCTACACAAGAGAAAAGGAAGCTATAGGTTCTCTCAATAATTATTTACCCAACAACCTTTCCTTTGGTGATAGTCTATTGCAGTTCCACTTGAGACCTACTAAAGAGAATGGATGTGGTTTTTATATTGGACGGCTCCAAGTTTTCCTCCATTATGGGTGGGCATTCCAAAACCTAAAAAAATAATGAAGACATTGAAGTATGGCCACGATAGAAAATTTTTCGATGGTGGACCCTCCGATGCCTAAGTTAATCTCCTACAAAAGCAAATAGAAGAGAGGAGTATGTAGCTTATAAATAGATAGTGCAGTGATGGTGAGGTGGAGTGGAAGTGGGTATGGCAGAGCATGAGTGAGGCACAAGAGAGAGTAAGTGAGGTATAAAAGAGAGTGAGCAAGACTACACGAGGTAGTGTGGCTCTGGCCTTTACTTAGGTAGTGATCTAAAGCTTTGGGTAGCTCTGGGTGAACTGTTGAGACTCTCAGAGGGCTTGATCTCCTAGAAAGAACTTGTAAATAGACCTTTTGAAAGTGAGATTTTATAGAGCTTTGGAGAGCCTACTTGGAGGGTCCCAAAAAATGGTTTTATAGGTGGGGTATATGGAATATCTATTATTTAAGAAACATTATGTGATGCAAGAAATTGTGGCTGACATGTCTCTTAAAAGTGCATGCCCTTGGAGGAGTGGCTTGATTGGCTAGGGATGGTGCAAACCTTATCCTCATGGAAGGCATGTTTCTATAGTGCACAAATATCTATGGAAGTGGTTGATATCGGAGAGCCGGTGTTGGGTTACCTACTCCCTTATAGAAGAAAGATGTGCCAGGCTTCCCGATATGATTTCTGATGGCCACGCATCTAGATTTGAGGAATTAGCTTCTGGTGCTGAGCTAGTGGGTGATGTGGCGAGCCATGTGGGAGTCCAGATAGGTCTGACCATTTTTAGATGTATCATTTAGCTTCTTGTCTTTTGACCAGTATTTTATTAGTCTAGACTTCATGTTACTCCTGTTATACTCCTTTAAAGTTTTATTTACAAGCCTCTGATAGGTCGCTCTTGTATTTATCAATCCAAAGGGCATGATCCTATAATAAAAAAAATCCTTATCAGTAGTAAAGATTGTCTTCTCCTCATCTTTAGATACCATCCAAATTTTATTGTAGCTTGAGAAGGCATACATGAAGGTAAGGAGATAGTGACTCTATGTGATATTGTTGGCTTTATCCCTTGATTTTGATGACTAACAAAATGTTGAGTATATGTTTTATACTAATATTTCAATTATAGTTATGAGTTTCAGGATACATGCACCTCAAATTTTCAATATAAAAGTATCAAAGGAACTCATTTGAAGCTAAGCAATTTTCAGTGTATAAGAAGTCTTCTCATCTTGAAAAGCCTTAAAATAAATCAATATGGGCTTTATGAAGAAGATATTGAAGTTTTATTAAAGAACACCTTGAATTTTGAAGGTTGGCTCAAGGTTTTTTTTTTGAGTGGTAGAATCAAGTGTCGACTAATGGCACGCAAGGTGTTGACACTTCAGAAGGACTGGCATGCAGAAATCTCTTTGGCATGCCTTGAGTCAACTCATAGAAGTCAAGTGTCCATAAAGAAGTCAGGTGTCGACTCACAGAAACCAAGTGTCGACTCATGGCTTGATAAAAATGAAGATACAGAACTATGCTATTTTGAGATGTTTTTTTGTCAAATGTCAACTCAAAAGACTCAAGTGTCGACTCAC
Organism: Areca catechu; assembly: GCA_021397845.1. Taxonomy (NCBI): domain Eukaryota; kingdom Viridiplantae; phylum Streptophyta; class Magnoliopsida; order Arecales; family Arecaceae; genus Areca; species Areca catechu. The sequence continues at coordinate 102,617,950 of CM038039.1, read as the reverse complement.
ATGATTCAAGTGTCAACTCACATGATTCAAGTATCGACTCATAGTTTGAGAACAAAAAAAATAGAACCCTGATTTTTTAAAAGTTTATAACTTGAGTCGACTCATGCTGATCCAAGTGTCGACTCATGGAGACTCAAGTGTCGACTCATGAACAAACTCAAGTATCGACTCACGAGTTCTGACAGCAATAATGGCTATAATTTCTGAGAGTCAGATTTGAACTCTACAAGCTCCAAATAGCTAGTTTTACTCCACCAACAGTTTTAAACCAATTTTTGAAAGCTTTTGAAGTATTTAAGTCTCACCAAACTTATTCAAGAATAACTAACTCACAAGAGATAAGACATACCTTTGAGAACTTCACTTCAAAATCAAAAAAGAGAGAAAAAGAGAAGATTTCCACTAAAAAAGCTTCCAAGACTTCAAATCAGCATTCCAAAAGTGGTCTTTGAAGTGATTCTAAGAAGAAGACAAGTCAAGCAATCATCAAAAGTCTCAAAGTTTTTACTTTCTACTCTATAAGAGAGTTTGCTTGTGCTTTATTCTTGTATCTCTTATTTTATTTATTATGATAGTTTTAAAGGTATTTGAAATTAGGTATTAGGCCCTTCCAAGTCATGAATTAGAATCCAAGCCTAGGTTGGCTTGAGTAAAGGTTGTTGATGAGCCTAAGTGAGAAAATCAACTTTGGGTTTGACTTGTGAGCCCTTGAAAATAAGTTGGATGTAATCTAGGTTGATTATAGTAAAATTTTCAAGGGATAACTTAGAAAGTGGATGTAGGTGCTTGGTGTGCACCGAACCACTATAAATCTTTATGTTTATGTGTGTGTTCTTTGATCTCTTGCATTTGTTACTTATATTCATTGCATTGCATCTTATTCATTGTGTGCTCATTTGCATTGCTTTACAAACACTTTAAAGTGTAGCATATATTTGCTTTAATTTTTTAAAGAAACCTAGTTTACCCCCCCTCTTGGGTTGCTATGCTGGGCAACAAGTGGTATCAAAGCTTGGTACTCACTGTATAGGTCTAATGATCTTGAGTCAAAGATCTAAATGGAAGCCCAAATTGATGTTGGAATTGTTTAGGGACAAGCCTCAAACAGTCACCCCTTGTTTAATGACACGAAATATACATATTGAAAAATATGCATGCGCATTTACATTCAAGCCATTGATTATAACATTTGGAGGACTATTGTTAAAGGTCCTTATTAGCCTACCACCTTGGTTAATGGCATTCTCACTCCCAAATTTCAAGATGACTAGGATGAGAATGACATTAAGCAAGTCGAGCTTAATGCTAAGGCTATGAATTTATTGTTTTGTATTTTAAACCCAAGTAAATTCAATAGAATTTTAAATTGTCTCTCCACTAAGGAAATATGGGATACACTTGAAGTTACCCATTAGAATGCACATCAAGTAAAACTACCAAAGTTAACATGCTCATTCATACCTATAAAATATTTAGAATGGAACCATCTGAATCTATTAGTGAAATGTACACTCAATTTACTAACATTGTGAACAGCATGAGAAGCTTGAGTAAAGTTATTTCTAATGCTGAATTAGTGAATAAAATTCTTAGGTCACTTCCTTCATCATGGGATCCAAAGGTGAAAGTCATTGAAGAAGCTAAGGATGTCAACACACTACCTCTTGAGTAGCTAGGATCTCTCATGACATATGAGCTGCCACTAAAATAAAAGGTTGCGGACAATGACAAAAGAAGAAGACCATAGCATTTAAGTCCACAACCAAGGATGATTCAAAAGATGATTTCGATGAGAAAGATGATGAAGATGAAATGGCTCTTGTCTCAAGGAAGTTCAAGAGGTTCATGAGAAAGAAGAAGTATAATTTCAAGAAGAAGCCTCAAAAGAGAGAGTCTAGTAAAGAAAAAGAAAAAGAGAAGGAAAGGGAGCAACCCATTTGCTTCGAGTGCAAGAAACCCGGCCACTTCAAAATGGACTATCCCTTGTTGAAGAAGAGTAGAAAGAAATTAAGAAAGAAAGCAATGATGGCAACCTGGAGCGAGAGTGAGGACTCGAGTTTCAATGAAGAACATCAAGAGATCACAAATTTTTGCTTGATGGCTAACAATAATGAGGTAAAATCTGAACTTAAAAATGAATTTACTTTTGATGAATTGCATGATATTTTTTATGAATTAGTAGTTGAGTATCAAAAACTTAAAATGAAAAACAAAGAGCTAAGAAAGCAAAATTTGGATTTGATTAAAACAAATGATAACTCTTTGAATGAAAATGATTGTTTACTTCAAGAAAACAAAAAGTTAACTGATAAAATTAACTCTTTGGAAAAAGAAAAGGAAGATTTGAAAAAGAATAAATCTTTTGCAACAACTGAAAAACTTGCTAAACAAAATAAAGAGCTTTTGCAAGAAAACAAGAAGTACAAAGATGAACTTGAAAAAATAAAACCTTTTATTGAAAAATTTACTTATAGTTCTGAAAAACTCAACATGCTTTTAAATAATCAAAGAGTTATTTTCAATAAAGCTGGATTAGGTTTTAGACCATAAAAATAGCAAAAATATTTCAAAAATTTTATTGTGCCTGCTTCTTCTGCTATTACTTGTTACTCTTGTGGCAAAGTAGGACAAAAATCATATTTGTGTGATAAAAGGAGATTGAATAAAGTTAGAAAAGTCTGGATTCCAAAAGAAACCATATTCACTAATCCTTAAGGATCCAAAATGACTTGGGTACCTAAAGTCTCCACCTGATTTGTTATTGTAGGTGTGTCTTGCAACCAACAAAAGAAGATTGTGATACCTCGACAGTGGTTGCTTAAGGCACATGACTAGAGATATGGAGCAATTATCATCTCTTGAGTATCAAAATAGTGGAAATGTAACCTTTGGTGATAATGGAAAAAACAAAATCGTTTGTATCGATAAAGTCTATATCACCCCCTCCACTTATATAGACAATGTTCTTCTTATTGATGGATTAAAGCATAATTTACTTAGTATTAGCTAGTTTTGTGACAAAGATTTTAAAGTTATTTTTTAATCTTCCATGTACATTATATCTAGTCTTGATGACATTGGCATCAAGTTTATTGGTCATAGGTATGGCAACATTTACATGGTTGATCTTGATGATCTACCAGTACAAAATGGTCAATGCCTAGTGGTAATGGAAGCCAGGATCAATGAAACTAGTTAGCTTTAGCATCATAGATTAGGACATGCAAGTATGCATTTGCTTTCAAAACTTAACAAAAAGAATCTCATTAAAGATTTGCCAAAACCTAGTTTTGAAAAGGACAAAATTTGTAGTGCTTGCCAACTTGGAAAATAAACTAAATCTTCTTTCAAACCTAAGAGAGTTGTCTCTATATCTAGACCCCTGGAATTACTTTATATGGACCTCTTTGGACCTACTAGAATAACTAGTTTGGGAGGTAAGAAGTATGGTCTAGTTATTGTGGATGACTTCTTACATTTTACATGGGTCATGTTTTTAGCTCACAAAGATGAAATTTTTTTCTGTATTCATGAAATTTCATAAAAGAGTCTCAAATAAAAAAGGTATTTCAATTGTTTCTTTAAGAAGTGATCATGGTACAGAATTGAAAAATCATGATTTTGAAAAGTTTTGTAATGAAAATGGCATTCATCACAACTTTTCTACACCTAGGACACATCAACAAAATGGGATGGTAGAAAGAAAAAATAGAACTCTTGAAGAAATGGCATGCACCATGCTTTGTAAAAATGATTTGCTAAGATATATTTTAGATGGAAGCCATAAATACTGCTTGCTATGTTTTAAATCATGTTTTAATCCGGTCTATTTTAAAGAAAATACCTTATGAGCTTTGGAAAGGTAGGAAACTTTCAATTAAGTATTTTCATGTTTTCAGATGCTGTTGTTTCATTTTAAACAATGGCAAGGATAATCTAAGCAAATTTGATGCCAAGTTAGATAAGGATATCTTTTTTGATTACTCTACATCTAGTAAGCCATACATGGTCTTTAACAGAATAACACTTCTTATTGAAGAATCCATCCATGTTGTGTTTGATGAGATTGATCAAAAATCTTCTAGAAAAGAAGATATTCTTGATGATGAACCAGGTATTCAAAGAACTGAAAAAGTGAACATCAATGAAGAGCCTTCCAAGGAGCAAGATGATAATCAAAATAATGAAGGAGAACAAGTACAAGGAGTTGGTGACTCATCTACACCTAAGCCATTACCTAAAGAATAGAGGTATGCTCATGGACACCCCAAAGAACTTATAATGGTGATCCATCAAAAGGGATAAGTACTCGTTCCTCATTAAGAAATGTATGTGATTATTTAGCTTTTATTTTTCAAATAGAACCAAAATCTATTGAAGAAGCTGAAAATGATTGTAATTGGATAAATGCTATGCAAGATGAACTAAATCAATTTAAAGAAAATAATATTTGGACTTTAGTTGAAAGACCTACTAATGTTTCAATAATTGGTATAAAATGGGTTTTCAGAAATAAGCTTGATAAAAATGGAATAGTTACTAGGAATAAAGCTAGGCTAGTTTTCAAAGGGTACAATCAGGAGGAAGGGATTGATTTTGATGAAACCTTCGCTCCCGTTGCTAAACTTAAGGCAATTAGACTATTATTATCATTTGCATGTTTTATGAATTTTAATCTATTTCAAATGGATGTCAAAAGTTCTTTTCTAAATGGATTTATTGAAGAAGTTTATGTAGATCAGCCCCCTGGTTTTGAAAATCATGAATTTTCTAATCATGTTTTTAAACTTCATAAAGCTTTGTATGGTTTGAAACAAGCTCCAAGAGCTTGGTATGATAAATTAAGTTTATTTCTACTTAAAAATAGTTTTTCTAGAGGAAATGTAGACACTACATTATTTTTGAAAAAGGAGAATAATGATCTCTTAGTAGTACAAGTTTATGTCGATGACATTATTTTCAGTGCTACTAATGAACGTCTTTGTCAAGAGTTTGCAAAGTTAATACAGGAAGAGTTCGAGATGGGAGAGCATAATTTCTTTCTCGGACTCCAAGTTAAGCAAATAAAAGAAGGGATCTTCATCAACCAAGCTAAGTATACAAGAAAAATCTTTAAAAAGTTTGGAATGAAGAATACCAGACCATTAGGTATGTCTATGAGCTCCTCATGTAAACTTGACAAAGATGAATCAGGTAAGAATGTTGATCAAAATTATATAAAGGTATCATTGGTTCATTATTATATTTGACTACAAGTAAGCCAGATATAATGTTCAGTGTATGTATGTGTGCAAGATGTCAATCTGCTCCTAAAGAGTCTCATTTATTGGTTGTTAAATGCATACTTAGATACTTGTCTGGCACTATAGATATTGGACTTTGGTACTCTAGAGATTCATCATTTGAATTAATTGCATATTCAAATGCTGATTTTGCTGGGTGCAAACTTAATAGAAAAAGTGCAAGTGGAACTTGTCAATTTCTTGGAGTTAATTTGATTTCATGGAATAGCAAAAAATAGAATTCAGTTACTCTATCTATTTTGAAAGCCGAATATATAGTAGCTGGAAGCTGTTGTACTCAAATCCTATGGATCAAACAATAACTCAAGAATTTTGGTATCAAATTAACTAAGACACCCATAAGATATGATAATACTAGTGCAATTAATTTAACCAAAAATCCTGTTCAACACTTAAGAAGTAAATATATTGAAATAAGACATCACTTCATAAGAGATCATGTACAAAACTCTAATGTGATGTTTGAATTTGTATGTACTGATAGTCAATTAGCTGATATTTTTACAAAACCCTGAGCGAAAAAAAATTTTGCATGATTAGGAGAGAGTTAGGTATCATCGATCCCTTTATGTAGAACTCTTTCAAATCTTGTTCTTACTTAAATTCTTGTGCTTAAAATCATCTCATTTATGTCTTAAACCCATCTCTAGAAATCTTATGATTTTTGGAAATTTTATTGAAATATTTATATTTTTTTTTGGGTTTTCTAGCCAGGTGTCGACACTTGGTTTTTGGCCAAGTGTCGACTCAAGAACGAAAGCCTGAGGTTTTTAGGTCATCAACTGTTCATTCCGTGGCCATCTGTCCTTTGATTTTTCTCTACCCTAGTGGTCCCCCGACCCCACCTTAGTCCCAAAACAGTGATCTTCCATTATTGTCCCTTAATTTTTTGGTAATTTCTTCATTTTTCTCATCTTGCTTTGACCGATTTCTCACTATTTTTCCATGATTTCTGTGGGATTTGGCCGAATCTTTCATGCTCTTTTCTTTCCTTCGATCCTTTCTCGATCTTTGGCCGTTTCCTTCTTGGATTCACTTTTCCTCCCCTTCGATTTTCCCTTCTTGGTCTGTTTCCCTTTTCTTGGCCCACTCCTCACCCGATCCCTCATCTTTTCTTTTGGCCTTCTCTGGTTCACCCGTTCCTTTCTTGGTCTTTCTCTTTGTTGGTGTTATGGGACCCCACAAACAAGTTGTCTCAAAGAAGAGGTTGAGCCAAGGTTCTACAGAGAAGAGAACCAAGGCATGGCATGACCCAGCCAGGGCTCAACAGCATGAGCAGGAGCATGTGCCTCCACCTCGGTCCCCCACTATAGAGAGAGTGTCGGGGAAGATCATTGCAACTGGATGCTGGATTGATTTGGATTTCTTCGACCGAGAGGGGTTTGGCATTAGTCAGTTGCTTGGAGCTACAGGTTTGACCTCCTTCTGCACTATGAAGGAGAAGTACTGTCCCCATCTCATCAAGGAATTCTATAAGAGTCTGGCTACAGTGGACTGATGTGGAGTGCTGTAGTCAGAGGTGTGGAGATTCCAGTATCTGAGAGCACATTGAGTAGAGTTTGGGACATTCCTCTGCATGGAATTGCTGCTATATGTGTTGGTGATAGATGCTGCATTTTAATGCATTCTGGAGCGAGATGATGTACGCGGTGTATATACTATCACCGCGAATCAGTTGTCCATCGAGATGTGCCTGCTTCATCACATTATTAGCTACGGATTTTTGATCACTAGTGATGGCAAGAAGCCATCACTAACAATTTATTTTTTTTGGAAATAATTATTAGCAATGCAAATTTTGTATTAGTGATAGTATTTGTCTGTTGCTAGTACAAAAAATGATGTATTACTGGTGACATACTTTATTGTCACCAATGCCATCAATAATATATTTTCCCATATAAAAACCCCCGCCCAATCATAGTTCCAAAAATTCCTGCCCCCTCCCACCTCCCCTTCTCGATGTTCCCCCTCCCTTGCCAATACTCATCCCTGTTGGCTGCCACACCCCCCCCCACCCCATTCCTTAGTGCTCCCCCTATCGACCTTGACACACCCCCACCCTCCTAGTCACATAAGAAAATTTTGTATTAGTGACGGATAATCAGCCTTTGCTAATAATAATTTTTACCCACAATAAAAAGATAAAAAATTTTGTCTCCAATACTATTAGCGATGAAAAACCAACTTTTAGTGATGGCTTATGTAGTCTGTAAGATTTTATTTACTTTTTTAATTCTTAAAAAAATTATTAGCTACAAATTTTTAAGTTTAAGCAATAACAATTGATGTCATTAAAACTTCAAATTTTTATTTCTTTAAAAAAAATTATTATTAGCAATGTAATTTTATATTAGCAATGCTATTTATTTGTCACTAATACAAAAATTAATATATTAGCAATGGTAAAATCTACCATCTCTAATACTATTAATAATACTCCACACATTTAAGAACCCACAATATCAAATGCCTAAAAATTTCATTCCCCCCCTCCCTTCTCCCCATTGTTGGCCTCCTTTGCTTGTGCTTTCTCACCGGTGCTCACCCTTCCCTTACTAATACTCCCTCTCCCTTGTCAGTGCTACCCCTTACTACCACCACACTCCCCTACCCTTACCCCCAACTCCAGTGCTCCCTCCCCACTGGCAACCACACTAAGGTGTCCCCCTCTTTCACTTGTGCTCCCCCTCCCTCAACAATGCTCCCCCTCCCTTGCTCATGCTCCCCGTACCGGCTACCACACTCCCCCTAGCCCCTCAATGCTCTCCCCTGTCGACTGCACCCCCACCCCCTCCCATTGTGCTCCCCTTAATGGCTGCCACACTTGCCCACCCCCCATCGGGTGCTTCTACCTACTGATATTGCATTTGTTATGATGGTAGGAGTGTGGTACTACTACATGACTGATTGGTGTAAAGAAGGAGCATGTGGTCGAGGGTGAGGTTGCACCATGGCTTGCTAATGACATAGTGTCATGGACTCAGGTAGGTTGTAGGTTGGATGTGTGACCTGGTGATCCTATATATGGGTTTTGGAGCATGCTAGGTGCCTTCTCATGCCAGGCTACTGGACCCAAGTCCTGCACATGCGGGATGCAGGTCCTGGCCCCCAAAAATTTATAATGCTGCTTGATACCTTGGAACCCTCAGGGTGGAGTTTAGGTGGATGCCTTATTAGGTATTGAGGGGGAGTAATAGTTGCCATGTTTTGACTTATACTTGGCTTGAAATCTCGGGGCTCATGAAGCTTGATGTTTGACATGGTTATGGTTCTCCAAGACATGTTTTGAGGCTCGAGGAATCCTATTAGTTTTGAGGAGGGATGCAAGGCTTTAGACATATTCTCAACTCCACTAGGCCCATAGGGTATGGGTCTGCCATGACACCATTATGGGGCAAGGCGGTGCCACACTCGGATGGTTTCGCATGGAGGTGTTTGGGACAATGCTAGTCAGTCAAGCTGGCCATATTATATGGGATGGGGATTTCCAAGAAGTCTAGCCTTGAGGAATTATCTAGGCTACTTTATGCATTTTTGATCTCTGTGGTGGAGTGAAGAGGTGATAGAGGATAGGTTGGGCAAGGGTTTGGCCTATCCCAAATAGGCAAGTCTCATGAACATTGCGAGGTGATGTCTTATAGGGATTTATTGGAGCTGGTCAGCCATGGAGTTCAAGTGTGGCTTATAGAAATTCAATCGGGGCATATGCCTTGGAGCTGGGCCAAGGATCAATGATGACTAAGAGGTTCATGCCAAGGAGAGGATAGCGAGATGCAAGGATTAGCTAGTTAAAGATATTTACTTGATGGGAAGATTTGGATTCCAATATCATGATAGTGCATAGGGTGTCGGTAAGCCATTGACATAGAGTGTTGGGCGGTATGGCCATGGACCTTCAAAACCATGGCAGTGTATAGTGATGTGCAAGCAAGCTGTAAACATTGTCTAGCTGTATGGCCATTGATAGGAAGGCAAGCTAAGGATACAAGACTAGGATCATGGCACAAGGGCTTGTAAGAGAGCTTAGATAGTGGAACTCGAGAGAGCTTTGGACATGCCCGATCAACCATTGTTTTGTGAAGCTACAGGGCATGTTGGCTTGGCAGGTTGACTAGGTGACACTAGAAATGATTTGCTTGGGCCTCATGTAGAGTGGAAGCATTGCATAGTCATGTCATGTGAGTTTGGTTTGTGTATTCCTACAGAATAGCAAGATGGCTTGCATATCAGTGGCATAATGGTTATGTCATTGCATAAAATTACTCGAAGGTTAGAGACAACTTGGGTGAGTAGTACTTGGCTGAGAGGCAAAGCTATCGGATTGGTACAAAGGTGCCGAGCTATGAAGCACTCTTGGAAAGAGTCTAATATTATGGTACAGAGGTGCACATTAGCGGTGCAGTTGACCTGAGGGTTCAGGTTGCTTGCGGGCACTTCAAAGTATCACATGTATTCAGTTCAATAGTGTTGCTAGGCAGGGGCATGGAGGTACATACTTGGCTATCTAGCTAGATTACTGCATGTTTATATGTATGTCCGAGGGAAGGACTTAAGAGGGCTAGCCTTGGTTATGGCATGCCAGGGCACCGCATGGGTGTTTGAGTCAGAAAACACTCACCCCATGACAATAAGGCAATGTTGGTAAGGAGGTGATGATGCCTCACACCTAGGTGAGCAAACTTGTTTGTCACTTTCATGTGGTGGAAGAAAAAGAGACGGCTTGAGAGGCAATTTGTGATAGAATCATTTTTCTTTCCGAGTTTGGTAATGGATAGTTGGGAGGGTTTGGGAAGAGGGAAGAGAGACTCTGGGTAGTAGAAGAGGTGGGGTGTTTTCCCTTTCTGGAATCACAAGAGTTCATCACTTTAGCTATCTTTGAGGGAAGCTCGAAAGTTTAAGAAGAGAGAGATCAATCAGTCTTCCAAGCCATCTCCAAAACCTTAACTCCTGGTAAATGTAGGTATGAATCCTATCAACCCCAGCTTATTTAATGATTTCTAGACTCTTTTTCACCCCCAGAATACTTGGTGATTTCTAGACTTTTTCTACATCCATGAGTTGTTTCTATGTTTTGAACTTGTGGCCTCTAAGTCACAACAAAACAATCTTACCATTGCACTAAGGTTCACCCTCTTTTACACACACTAAAAAATGTATTTCCAAAGTTTTCTTCTACTATTATGTTGTGAGGCCTAGCCCACCATCAAACCCAAAAAGTCCAAAGGCCTATTTCGCTTCCCCCCTGCCTGATTTGGAAATAGGGGATTCCCCTGTTTCTCATGTGATGGAGGAGTCCTATAAATCATTGAAGGAGGCTAGAAACACTAGCCTCTATCCTTATTTAAAGTCTCCAAAACCATCATTCTCCCCACCAAAGATCACCACTTAAACCATCCTCTCTCTTCCCCTTTTCTCCTTTTGATACTGGTGGGTCAGGCTCATTATGGCTACCAAAATAAGCCAGCTTCAACCAAGCTCTACCATCTTCTCCATCTTTGGTAAGTACCTGATAAGTGCATAAATATTAGCCATAAAAGCATTAATTTTTAAATCAAATTATCTTTATTTTTTAAAAATTTAATTTTTTTATATAGTATTTGAAGGAATGAACCCTGCCAATGCAAAGAATCTGATTTTTGGGATCTAATGGTACAAATGGTGCTCAAATCAGACTTCAATTAAGATGGGAAGTGAATTTTAAAGGAATTAGTAACAAATTGCATAGCTTTTAAATTGCTGGTCCACCAAGGACCGGCTGAATGGTTCACAGAATCAAGGGTGGTCCACGGCTACTTTTGTTGTTTGTCCACGACCCCTACCTATGGATCATAGACCTTTCCAAGCCAAGATCATGTCAGGGAAGCTTCTCACCACCGTCCTGTCGCCACCAGCACCCCCCTCACCGGTTGGTAAACCCTCTCATGCCAGAAAATCCCAGGAATCACCGTATTACTCTAGATCCATCACCCTCTTCCTCCCATGGTTATTCAAGCTTCCAAACAACCGTGTCACCATCGTCCATCCCTGGAGTCTACCCATTAGCTGGAGTTGCCGCCTCATCACCGCTCCAGGTTCCCTTTTATGCCAAGATCTGGCCATCCACTCCGAGTCACCGTGAGTCGCCACTTCTCATCGAATCAAGCCACTATTCATCCCTCTATTGTCTACTACTCTTCGCCGTCTTCCCATCATCGACGTCAACAATTCGACTCAGTGTCACCATCTCCCTGGCCCGAGTTGCTCTCTAGATCCAGACCATTGCAGGCCATCATCCTCATTTCTTCTCAATCTAATGCCACAATGTCTCTACCCAGCATTGCTACTCGTTCCCCTCTATAAGGTCTTCACCCATGGCTTCTCCTCTTCCGGATTACTACTGCATCACCACCCTCTCTTGGCGGTCCAAAAGCCTATTGTCAAGAGATGGACTGAAATGATGTCCAAAAGAGAGGAAGATTTGTTTGATGAAGGGAGTTTAAACTTTTTCTCGATGAAATGGTATGGATAAGCGAAGTTTAATTTTTGATAAAGGATAAATTGGTTGTGGTGGTTAGGCGGGTGTGGAGATGAGGATAAGAAACTGAAGATGTTGAGGTGGATCATGATGAGAAACCAACACGGTTCCCATACGGACCCAACGTGTTTCCTTCTGCTTATATAAGAACAACATCTACCATGGAATTCTACATTCCACTCCTAGCCCATGTTCTGTTGCCATTTTTTTTCTTCTCCCCCTCCAATCTCTACTTCCCACTTTCTTCCACCCTTCAAATATATGAAAAGTTCTAATATACGAGAAAGAGAGTAAGCTAAGGAGAGAGACTCTGTCAGGTTTTTATTTTTTTTACTATTTAACTCCAAGCCCTGTTAATGTCTTAGGAGTTAAATCTTTTATAATTAAATTAGTTTCCTTGAAATAAAAAAAATATGTTTCTTATTTAAATTTTTCTTACAAACTTTTATTTTCAGCATTAGGATAGTTTAATTTTTTGTAATTTAAATTCTTGCAGTTTACATTTCTATAATTAGGTTAGTTTATTTTTGCACATTTAAATTTTACAATTTACATTTTAGCAAGTAGTTAGATTGATTTTATTTTTTTAATAATTTTAAAAATTTTTAATTTAAATCATATAAAGCTAAGCAAATCCTCTAGGATTGGCAATGAAGCTAGACCATGATTAGAAGCCTTTTCTATGATTTATTCTTGGTTTTAATTTTTAAGATCATTCTTTCTATTTAAACTTCTTGCCAAGAGACTTGATGAGCTATTGTTGGGTTTCATTCACTTCATAGTTCATACTTGATTCGGTGCAAGGAGGGCAATTGATAGAAGACTTTCAATAGTATTTTTAAATTTTTTTCTCTTCTTTCTATGTAAAATCTTGATGGATTATAATTGGATTAAATTCTCCTCATAATCCATACTTGGTTAATACAAAGAAATAAGTTAGAAGGATGTTATAGGAGAGATTATTAGAAAGGTATGTAAATTATTGATCTAGTGGATTCAAAAGTCTTAGATCTATAAATTATTTATCTTATCTATTTAATTAACTTTTGCTTATCTTTATTGAAGCTCACTTAAGCAAGGGTTTGAACATAGTTCAAACACAAATTTCTCGTGAGATCGATCCGTACTCACTGGATGTACTACTCTACACACCGTGCGCTTGCGGTTTTAACTTAAAGTTCACATCAAGTTTTTGGAGCCATTGCTAGGGAATTGGTATGTTTTAAAATTCTTGCTTTAGCTTTAATCTGATCTGTCTAATATTTTTATTTTTTAAGTTGGTGAGTGTTAAAAGCCAGGTATACAAAATTATTATTTTTTTTTCTTTCAGCATATTATCTTGATCTTAGTTTAGTTTAATTTTTAATTTAAACTTGTTTGTTCTTTTTATTTATGCATAAGCAATTTTAAATTACTTTAAAGGCACTAACCTAAACAAGATAAGGTGTCAAGTTGATCACCCTTCCTTAGCCCACAAACAAGACTCCTTCATTTGTATTAACCCAAGCCTTTAAATAAAATTAATTAGATCATGACTATAGGGACATCCAAGCTTATTAGGACAAGGATACCTAAGAGTTATACCAAGCTAGTTTCGATCATTAAATTGGTGTCTGGAAAGTGGTTCAGGGATCTTAGCCCCAAAGAAAGGCATTTCTTTAATTGGTTCCATTCACTGACCTGGTCAATCTAATTGGTGTCTAAGGAAAGTAATGGGGGGACACCCACTAATCTTACACTTACCTGGCCAATTTGGTGAATTGATTAGAACTTGGAGTGCTTAAAGGTTGACTTGGAATAGTTAGGAGCTATCTAGTTCTAGGTTAACACTAGGATAAGATTAATTTTGTGTGAATCTTGTTTGAAAATTTAAAAAAATTAATTAAAAATTTAAAAAATCTTAGTTATTTTTTTTTTCAATCTTGACTACCCTGACATAAGGTTGCCCTGACATAACTAGAAGTTATATTGCATGGTTGTCCTATGGTATGAAAATGTTGAATTAATTTTGAAATTTTTTTTGAAGAAAAGCTTCTAAAAGAATAAAAAACTAAAAACTAAATATATATATATATAATTAAAAAAATAGATGATATAGTAAATATAGTAAATTCTCCATCTCCTGTGTGGAGAAGAATATCTGGTCGACTAGTTAGAATTGAATTAATTCCTATTTCAGATCTTACAACCTCTACAATGGATTTAATAAATCAAACCCAAACCCTTAAGGATTTATGTTATCCAGTTGGTTCCATCTAACCTTCTTACATAAAGTTTTCCCAATTCACTGCAAATAATTTTGAAATCAAATCTCAGATAATTAATATGCTTCCAAAATTTATGGGAATAGAGGATGCGTATATATTTATTAGACAATTTGAGGAGGTTTGTGCAACCATGAGGCTGCAACAATTATCAAAGGACGAAATCAAGCTAAGATTGATTAATTTTACCCTTAAAGATAATGCCAAAAAGTAGCTTTATAATCTTCCAAATCAATCTGTTACGACCTAGGAGGGCTTTATAAGAGTGCTCTTGAAAAAATACTTTTTCCATCATAAAATAGCTAAAATTAGAAATGAAATAAACCAATTCTATCAATTAGTTGGTGAATCATTTTGAAAATACTTTGACCGCTTCAAGAAGCTCTAGACCCAATGCCCATACCATGGAATAGAAACTTGGAGGCTATGCCAAATAATTTATGAGGATTTAGATTTCAATTCAAGAACCATGCTAGAGTCTATATGCCAAGATCAATTTATACATAAATAACCCAATGAAGCATGGCAGTTTTTAGAAGACCTAGCTAAAAAGAACTTATAATGGAAAATAACTAGGCAACCAGAAAGATCCACATCTCCGAGAGGTGGAATATACCAAATTCAGACTTCTCTAGCTACAAAAACCAAAATTGCAACCTTGACACGTAGGTTAGAGGTCTCGGAATGTCAGAGACCATCTAGTGTGAACCAAGTATCTGCGCCCATGTGTAATGGATGCAATGCACCAGACTATGTCCTTGAAGAATGTCCCCTTCAGATGAACCCAATAGAGAATGGATGTGCACAAGTGAATGCTACATATTAGAGACCAATGAACAATCTCTATGCATCCACAAATAATCCAGGATGGAGGAATCATCCAAATTTCTCATGGTCACAGAATCCAAATGTAGGTGGTCCTAGTTTTAATCAACAAAACCTAAGGACTAACCCTATAATGAACAACCCATTACCACTAGGCATCAATAATAATAATAATAAGAAACTTAGATCTTTAGAGAAAAGCCTGGAAGCCCTAGCCAAATCCAGTACTGATACCAATGATACATTAAATAATTTTATGCAAACCACGGGCCAACTCCTAAATTCAAATTCTCAGGCCATAGCCCGCTTAGAAATGCAGGTGGGTCAGCTAGCATCTATCATTAATGAAAGAGAACGAGGTAGGCTACCTAGCCAACCTGAGCCTAATCCAAGAAACCAAAATGGTCGACCATCCCGAGGAAATCAAGTTAATCAAGTAAATGCTATTCATTCTTTAAGATCAAGAAAATAATTGGATAATAAGGTAGATATATCTGACACTAGAGAGGACTTAACTGTTGAGCCTGCTGAGTCGGTTGAGCAACCCAATGAACAACCTACCTTACAAACTCAAGATTCTAAAACTAATAGTCCATTGAACCAGGTGCCTAAAATTTCTAAAGCTCCTTTTCCAAATCGATTAAGGTCTAATAAATAATCAAAATATTTAGATAAAATGTTAGAGGTGTTTAAGCAAGTTCAAGTAAATATTCCTCTACTATACATGATCCAACATGTTCCGACTTATGCTAAATTCTTATAAGATCTTTGTACCAAGATAAGGACCACCAATTTACCAAAGAGAGCTTTCTTAGCAGCAAGTGTGAGTTCATACTTGTTGAGTCACATGCCCATAAAATATAAGGATCAAGGGTCTCCAATAGTTTAATGTGTTATAGGATAAACCCACATTGAAAAGGCATTACTTGATTTAGGGGCTAGTGTAAATATTCTACCCTATTCAGTTTTTGAGCAATTGGGATTGGAAAAACTTCAGCCAACTAGGATCATATTATAATTAGCAGACCGATCTTTTAGGATCCCTAAAAGAATGGTAGAGGATGTCCTAATTATTGTTGGCAATTTTATCTTTCATATAGATTTTGTCATTTTGGAGATTGAACCAATATCAAATCCTAAGGGTCATATTCCAGTTATTTTAAGAAGACCATTCTTAGCTACTGCTAATGCTGAAATTAATTATCAGAATAGACTTATAAAGCTATCATTTGGAAACATGACTATTGAGTTAAATATATAAATTTGGATAGGAATCCACCAAGCATGCTAATGTAAATATAATCCAAGATAAAATTTATGAATCCATGGACATTAGCGATGAAGAAGTCAATCTTGAGTCTAGTATCTAGCCAACCCATGAATATAAGAATATTGATAAAATACTTGGAGATAATACAAATAGCCAGAGATGGGAGCCTCCTGCTGAAACACTCATGGAAATGGCTAAACCATCAATCAAGCCATCAATAGACGAAGCACCCGAATTAGAATTAAAATCCCTCTCCAAGCACCTTAAGTATGCATATTTAGGTCCAGAGGAAACCTTGCCTGTAATTATTGCCTCAAACATAAATCCTAAACAAGAGGAGTTATTAATTATTTTGAGAGAAAATCGAGAAGCAATAGGCTAGACCATGGTAGACATTAAGGGAATAAACCCTTCCATGGTTCAACATAGGATACACCTAGAGAAAGAGGCTAAACCAACTAGACAAGCCCAAAGAAGATTAAACCTAGCAATGAAAGAAATAGTCAAGAAGAGATTTTGAAGTTACTTGATAATGGAGTTATTTATCTCATTTTTAATAGTTCATGGATAAGTCCTGTACAAGCGGTATCCAAAAAGTCTAGAATAATAATGATTCAGAATGAAGCCAATGAACTTACCCCAATTAGGATTCAAAAGAGATGGAGGGTCTGTATAGACTATAGAAAATTGAATGCAGCAACAAGGAAAGATCACTTTCCTTTGCCATTTATTGATCAGATGTAAGGAAAATTTGCTGGACAAGAGTTTTATTATTTTCTTGATGGATACTCTAGCTATAATCAAAATCCCCATAGCTCTTGAAGATCAGGAAAAAACCATATTCACCTGCCCATTTGGAACCTTTGCTTATAGGCACATGCCCTTTGGGTTATAAATGCACCAGCAACCTTCCAAAGATGTATGATCATCATTTTTTCTAATATGGTTGATTGATTTTTAAAAATTTTTATAGATGACTTTTCTATGTTTGGTCCTACCTTCTCCAAATGTTTAAACCATCTGAGACTTGTTCTAGAAAGATATAAGGAGAAGCATTTAGTTCTTAATTGGAAAAAATGTTAATTCATGGTTAGAGAAGGTATAGTTCTTGGCCATGTAATTTCAAAAAAGGGAATTGAAGTTGACAAGGCCAAAGTTGACCTAATTGCAAGTCTTCTACCATCTAAGTTTGTTAAAGAAACTCGTTCATTTTTAGGACATGCTAGATTTTATAGAAGGTTCATACCTAATTTTAGCAAAGTGGCTTGCCCATTGACAAATTTGTTAGCAAAGAAAGTAAAATTTGAGTTTACTCCTGAATGCTTAGAGTCTTTTGAATTTCTTAAAAAGGCACTCATTTCTGCTCAGATCATTCATCCACCTATATGGAGTGAACTCTTTGAACTCATGTGTGATGCATCCGATCATGCTATAGGTGCAATTTTAGATCAAAGGATTAATAAGTTTCCTAGAGTTAGTTATTATGAAAGTAAAATCTTAAATGATGCATAACTTAATTATATAACTACTGAAAAGGAGTTCCTAGCCATTGTCTTTGCCTTAAAGTAATTTAGGTCTTACTTCGTTGGGTCGGACACTATTATTTATAATGTCACTCAGCCATTAGATATCCCCTAGTAAAGAAAGATACTAAGGCACGCTTAATAAGATGGATTCTACTCCTTCAAGAATTTGATCTAGAAATTAAGGACAAGAAAGGAACAGAGAATGCAATAGCTGATCACTTGTCTCGAATCATAATCACACTATCTAGTGAACCACCTGTCAATGAATTCTTTCCTGATGAACAATTCATGTCCATGTCCACTGAACCATGGTATGCTGATATTGTAAATTATTTAGCCATTGGTAAAGTCCCTTCTCATTGGACTACTCAGGATAAACATAAATTCTTTTTTCATATGAAGTACTTCATCTAGGATGATCCATACCTATTTAAATAGTGTCCTGATCAGATCATTAGGAGGTGTGTCCCGAATAATGAGGTTAGAAATATTCTGTCATTTTGTCATGACCAAGCATGTGGTGGTCACTTCGTATTTAAGAAGATAGCTACCAAAGTACTCCAATGTAAATGTTATTGGCCTAATTTATTTAAGGATGCACATGCGTATTGTAAAAGTTGTGCTCGATGCCAACAAATGGGTCAGATCACCAAGAGAGATATGATACCACTCAATCCAATCTTGGTGGTTGAAATTTTTGATATCTGGGGGATCGATTTTATGAGACCATTTTCAAACTCCTTTGGAAATGAATATATTTTAGTGGCTATTGATTATGTGTCTAAGTGGATAGAAGCTATTCCATGTAGATCCACTGATAGCAAAGTGGTCATTAAATTTCTTAAAAAAAATATTCTCTCCCATTTTGGTACTCCTAGGACAATCATTAGTGGTCGAGGGACACACTTTTGCAACCGATCCTTTGCCACCTTAATGAAAAAATATAATGTTACCCACAAGTTGGCCACACCATATCATCCTCAAACTAGTGGGCAAGTAGAAGTATCCAATAGACAAATCAAACAAATGTTGGAGAAAACTGTTAATGCTAATAGAAAGGATTGGCCTTTGAAATTAGTTGATGCACTCTAGGCATATCGCACTGCCTACAAGACCAACCTAGGAATGTCTCCTTATAGGATTGTGTTTGGAAAATCATGTCATTTGCTTGTTGAATTAGAACACAAAGCTATGTGGATAATAAAAAAATTAAACATGGACTTGGACTTAGCCGAAAATTATAGGAAGCTTCAGATTAATGAATTAGAAGAACTTAGAAATGAAGCTTATAAGAATGTCAAGATGTACAAGGAAAGAACAAAAGTATTTTATGATCAAGCAATTCATAGAAAGTCTTTTACTCCTGGATAGAAAGTTATATTATATAATTTGAGGTTATATCTTTTTCTTGGAAAGCTTAGGTCTAGATGGACATGACCTTTCTTAGTTAAAGAAGTCTTTCCGTATGGAGCTGTAAAAATAAGAACCCTTGTAATGGTGTTGTTTTCAAAGTTAACGATCAATGATTAAAATCATTCTTGGAACTATCCACAGAATCAACAGAGGAAGCCATGGTTCTTTATGAATCGATATATCTTGATTAGCTTACTGTCAAGTCTGGCTGAAGACTTTAAACTTAGCGCTCCTATGAGGCAACCCAGCTCCTTTCTTTTTAATTATTTTTCTTTAATATTATTAGGATTTTCAGATCCTGACTCAAATGAGCTCCATTAGCTAAGTTGGGGGGGAGAGCTCCACAAAATTTTTCTCAAGTGTCTTCATTTTTCTTTTATAACATATCATGCTTACATTTAGAATTTTTTTTGTTCATGGGGGATAAAAAACAGAATAAGTATATTTAGAGCTACCTTCACCTTAATATTCTTACACTTGTCAATCTTGGACTTAGGGTAAATCATACACTTTTGATAAGTAATTGATTGAACAGTCTAGATAATTTTTGAAATACTAGGGTTAACATATTGATAGACTCAAGTAAAAATGGTAAGTAAGAATGCAATCAATATCTAGATAATTCTAACCCTCCTATTCGCATCGAAGAAGAATCTATTCCTAGGGTGTGTGTGGGTGTTGATAAAGCAAAGTTTCCCTTATTAGTTATAAAAAAAAGAAAAGAAAAAAGAATTAGATAATAAAAGTAAGTTCTAAACATTATTTCATCGAGTAACCAGGCTTCTTCGTCTAAGTAAATGATTGAGTCTCACATCAAAAAGTGGAGATGTGAAAAAAATTTGTTATATAGCCAGTTTTGATCTGTAGCCTTTCTGACTCAAGCCAGTAAGCTCGAGGGTGTTCTACACCTAGTACCCTAAGGCCAACTGGTCTGGGAGACATTGGTCAAAACTTGTTATAAGAGTCAGATAGAAAGCTTAAGAGATTAAGATATTGTACGGTTTGTATTGAAAAAAAATGATTAAAAAAAGAAGGAAAAAAAGTATAGCAATAAGAGGAACATACTTATACTAAAACAATATCTCACTACTCCAAGGGGTAGAATATTTAGAAATAACAATAGAAGTTGGTCAAGAATTATCTAGAAAACTGAAAAATTTGTACTTAACCAATTTACTAGAAGCTATTAATATCCCAATGACTTGTTTTATCTACTATCTAATCGGAAATCTTCTACTTATAAAAAGGTATGAGAACAACCTTTGGTTTGAGTAAACTTGTGTAGGGTATTAAGTTTCTGGTAGCTTCCTCAATTATTTTTTAATTTGTAATTAATGAACTATCTTTATCTTTTATTTTTACTCGAGGATGAGTAAAATTTAAGTTGGGGGGAGTGATATAAGTGCATAAATATTAGCCATAAAAGCATTAATTTTTAGATAAAATTATCTTTATTTTTTAAAATTTAATATTTTTATGCAATGTTTTAAGAAAAGAACCTCGCCAATGCGAAGAGTCTGATTTTTGGGATCTAATGATGCAAACGATGCTCAAATTGAACTTCAATTGAGATGGAAAGTAAATTTTAAAGAAATTAGTAACAAATTGCACTACTTTTAAAGCATCGATCCACCATGGACTGGTTGAATGGCTCACAGAATCCAGGATGGTCCATGGCTGCCATTGTTGTTGGTCCATGACCCCTGCTCGTGGACCACAGACCTTTCCAAGCCAAGATCTTGTACGGGCAGCTTCTCACCGCTGTCCCATCGCCACCAGCACCCCTCTCGCCGACTGGTCAACCCTCTCATGCCAAAAAATCCTAGAAATCACCATACTTCTCTAGATCCGTTGCCCTCTTCCTCCCTGGGCATTCAAGCTTCCAAATAACAACATCACCGTTGTCCATCCCTGCAGTCTGCCTGTCAACCGAAGTCATCGCCTCATTGCCGCTCCAAGTTCCCTTTTATGCCAAGATCTAGCCATGCACTCTGAGTCACCGTGAGTCACCGCTTCTCACTGGATCAAGCTGCTGTTCATCCCTCCACCATCTGCTGCTCTTCACCGTCTCCCCATCACCGACACTGACCATTTGACTCACTATCACCATCTCCCCGGCCCGAGTTGCTCTCGAGATCCAGACCATTGTAGGCCATCATCCTCATTTCTTCTTAGTCTAATGCCATGGTGTCTTTGCCCAGCATTGCTACTCGTTCCCCTCCATAAGGTCTTCAACCATGGCTTCTCCTCTTCCGGATTACTGCTGCATCACCACCCTCTCTCGGTGGTCCAAAAGCTTGTTGTCGGGAGATGGACTGAAACGATGTCTGAAAGAGAGGAAGATTTGTTCAATGAAGGGAGTTTAAACTTTTCTCGATGAAATGGTATGGATAAGCGGAGTTTAATTTTCAATAAAGGATAAAACGGTTACAATGGTTAGGCGGGTGTGGAGATGAGGATAAGAAATTGAAGCTGTTGAGGTGGATCACGATAAGAAACAAGCATGGTTCACACACGGACCTAACGCATTCCCCTCCGCCTACATAAGAACAATATCTACCATAAAATTATGCATTCTACTCCTAGCTCGTGTTTCTCTACCATTTTTTTCTTCTCCCCATCCAATCTCTACTTCTCCCTTTCTTCCACCCTTCTAATATACGAGAAGGAGAGTAAGCTAGAGAGAGACTCTGTCAAATTTTTATTTTTTACTATTTAACTCCAAGCCCTGTTAATGGCTTAGAAGTTAAATCTTTTGTAATTAAAATTAGTTTCTTGCAATAACAAAATTATTTTTCTTATTTAAATTTTTTTTATAAATTTTTATTTTCAGCATTAGGATAGTTTAATTTTTTGTAATTTAAATTCTTGCAGTTTACATTTCTGCAATTAGGTTAGTTTATTTTTGTACATTTAAATTCTGCAATTTATAATTCAGCAAGTAGTTAGATTGATTTTATTTTTTAATATTTTTAAAGTTATTAATTTAAATCATGTCTGCCTAAGCGAATTCTTTAGGGTTAGCGATGAAGCTAGACCATGATTAGAAGTCTTTTCTATGATCTATTCTTGGGTTTTAATTTTTAAGATCTTTCTTTTTGTTTAAACTTCTTGCCAAGAGACTTGGTTAGCTATTATTGGGTTTCAATCCATTCATAGTTCATACTTTATTTGGTGCAAGGAGGGCAATAGATAGAAGGCTCTCAACAATATTTTTAAATTCTTTTCTCTTCTTTCCTTGTAAAATCTTGATGGATTATAGTTGGATTAAATTCTCTTCATAATCTATACATGGTTAATACAAAGAAAAAAGTTGGAAGGATGTTATAGGGGAGATTATTAGAAATGTTTGTAAATCATTGGTCTAGTGAATTCAAAAGTCCTAGATCTTTAAATTATTTATATTCTCTATTTAATTAATTTTGCTTATCTTTATTGAAGCTCACTTAAGTAAGGGTTTGAACATAGTTCAAATACAAATTCCTCGTGGAATCGACCCGTACTCGCTGGACGTGCTACTCTGCACATCGTGCGCTTGTGATTTCAACATAAAGTTCACATCAGTCCCCCTTCTTGTTTCTTTCCTACTATAGGAGCAGCCACAAGCAGGTAGGGGTGGTGCCCATTTCCTTCTTCTCTCCCTTGTTTCAGCTAGGCTACCACCACCTATCATGGCCATCATAGGCCATGCCATCCTCAACTGGTCACCTTGGTCACATCACTGCCGAACTCCCCTGTTCCCCCATCCTTTCGGTCACTCTTTGAAACTATGGAAGGAATCCCCCCTATGTCGATTTGGGGAAAAAGAGAGAGAGAGAGTGAGGGGGAAAGAAAAGATACTAAAAGAAAATAACTGAAAAGAAAAGAAAAGAAAAAGAATGTAAAAGAGAGATAGAAGAGAAATCCAACCTTATGAAGCTACCTCATTGAGGATATCCAATCTAGTTGGATTTAGATCGATGCAAACCATTTAGATCTGACTCATGATTTGACCTACACTATGACCTAGATAGGGATTCTCTCTCTATTTTAAACTATTTCTTGATCATAGGCCAATAACAGTATTAAATTATTTTATCAAATCCTTTAATGTTAGAGAAGCATTAGATCTAGAGGTTGACTCGTGCATCAAAAAATATGATCTTTGGATCTGATTAGCTATAAATTCCCTTTTATCTCTAAATTTTTAGTGCATATTTATGTATTTAAAAGTTAGATTTTATACATAAAAAATATTAAATATTTAAAAATTATAAAAGTTTGAAAGTATATATTTATGCATGAAAAGTAATTAAAAATATTTGATCAAGCATAGTGAAACCTTAGCATGATTACAAAATTTGAAATGATATGATTTCTCTTTTTAATATTGCATAATATTTGGAAACAAGATTACTCATGTTTAACCTTGCATGAATTTT
This sequence comes from Areca catechu, assembly GCA_021397845.1. Lineage (NCBI taxonomy): Eukaryota > Viridiplantae > Streptophyta > Magnoliopsida > Arecales > Arecaceae > Areca > Areca catechu. The sequence continues at coordinate 102,594,411 of CM038039.1, read as the reverse complement.
AAATAAAAATTATCCTCATTTTTTTTGTTCCTGGATATGAAAAATTTGATTGATAATATTATGAAAATAAGTGATTATTTAGTTATGGTAAAAATTAGAAAACTATCTAGTTAGACTATGATTCGAGTCAAGCCAATGGGACTGATTATTGAATACATGTCAGAAACATATTTCTTTCAAGCCTCACCAATTAGGACTGATTGCTGGCAGAGCAAGTTCTTTCGGGTCTAGCCAATTAAAGCTAATGTTAGCACACATTGATGCATCATGTGTATATATTTTAGAACTAATTAATCTCTTTATCTTGTCAGGGGCTAATCATGACTATGTAAATTAGAGTTAGTATCTTTCAAGCCTATCTAGTTGGGGCTGATTGTTGATATATATTGATGCATCATGTGTTTATTTTTAGGATTAGACTCTTTCAAGCCTTGTAATGGGACTAATTATGACCATAGTCACCAAAGACTAAAGAAAATTTTGAATTTTACTATTATATATGGCATATTTAAAATAAGTTATGTTGTTATATATTACTGTTATATTGCTACATCAAAAAGAATTAATTATGTTTGATTCTTCAAAGATATTGGTAACTTATTGTGCCCGTATAGCTCACTCCCTAGTTTTTATTTTTTTCAAATCCAGAAAAACCTTTGGGACTTGGGATTGAGCAGTGAGAATCATATGACTTTAGAAGCCTTTTATATAGTTTTAGCTTAAATAAAATTTGATTTGGACCTTTTATTATTTATTTGTATTAGTCTTGATGAACTATCTTTTTATTGAATAAATATTTTAAAAAAATTACTTTATTACCACTGCTTGAGAATTGATGTAAATGTATAAAAGTAAAAATGGAGGCCTTACATATCCTACAGTGCGGCCATCTATCACATGCTCAGCTCAGGCCGATGGGTCGGGGCGTCTTCACTTTGTATTACTTCTCAACCTACAATCTAACTGTTACTACTTAGCACATTTCAATGAAACTTTTTTCAAAGAGAGTTTAATATTTTTTTGTTTACAATAGATTCCAAAATTACTTCCTCTCCTCGTAATTAAACATTTATATCCTTTCCTGTGGAAGCACAAAATGTGCATTCTTCCCATATGGACTAAGTTCGATATAATTTCATCTGTTGACTTAAACCCTATATGATTTGATGAAGAATCAATTGTCATAAGAGGATTTTTTTTTCCTACTTTATCTAAGAAATGAGCGATCATTCAACTGAGCAATTAGTGATCATCTATAGAACCAGATAATATTTACCAAAAGATATCTCTCTGGAAATTCATAATCTTGCTGTCATCCTTCAACAATTCCACCTGTTCTTTCAGTTGTCCAGGGGTATAATATAAATACTTCCAACACCTTGGAAGTTTTCTGGGTTAAAATGTTCCACCAATTTCCATTTCTTTTATACTTGCTTTTGATCAAATGAAACATAGATTGTTTGGCTTGTAAAAGATTTTGACCGTTAGTTTGTTCACAAACGCAGTCATCATGCTAATTAGCTAATAGATGCCAAACAACCCTTTTCTTTGAATGATGACATGAAAACAAGAAGAGGAATAGAGATAAACACTACTCACGGTATACAATCAAAACAAAATCCCTGAAAAATTCAAACCGCCAAAAGAACAGAGCCACAGCCCTTGTATAAAAATCAATCCAGGCATTATTTTGGTTAAAACAACCAATCTCTCTGGCAAGCATACTTGCTATTCTCTCAGCAATTCATTGTAAATAAAGTAATTCTTATTTCTCACAGAATGTGAGGTCGTAAGGCATTTTCTAGGTTGACCGACTGCTGGTAGACCCAGCATACTGCCAGACCTTGGTATGTAATTATCCCAGTCAAACTTTGTGCCTATTTCATATGGAGATTCGAACTTCTTTGCACATTTAGTTAATTTAACTAATTTTACTTTGATTTATCCTCTTCTTGAAGAAAAATCAGAAAAAGCACTACATCGTCGATCAAATTAGTAATTCATCTACTTGAAGAGAACAAAACATGTCATGATTCTGGTAATAGGATCTCCACAGTACAATATTCTGGTTCATGTGCTTTGTTCCTTTATACACAGCTACTCTTCTCTTTTTGAGCAATGTCCAGGAGTCTAACCCTAACCTCCTGTAATATTTGGGCTTGGGCTGAAGTCGGCAGGCCCAGCTGACTTCAACCCAAACTAGTAAAAAAAGAAAAAAGGATAAATGAGCGGACGGGGAAGGAGGCCACGGAACAGGTGAGGTTGATCCTCCCTTATCCAGCCGAAGTTCTTGTCGGGTGCCACGAGGAAAGAGTCGTGAGGGGAGAGGAAATTGGTTGGTGATGAGTCTGGGTCAGATTGGAATTCCGAACGGATGGAGTTCGTCTTCCAAATGGCAAGGAAACTCGTTGTTGTTCTTTAAAATCCCCATCCATCGTCGTCAATTTGAACCATCGAGCTCCTCCCATGCATTCCCTTTCTCTCCGGCGAGCATCCAAGAGATCGGCGAAGCTAGGTAAGGTTTCTTTTATGATCAAAAAGGGTTTGAATCCAATTTTGTTTCGATTTGGATTTGGAGTCGTGGATCGCCGGTAGCTCTACCGCCGTCCTCCTTCGTGTGCCGAGGTTCCCTTCTTGGAGATTTACTTTGCTTGGCCATCGGCAAATCGGGAGGGGGAGGCCGGTTTGGCCAGGTCGAGGGAGAGGCAGGGAGGAGTTCGAGAGAGAAGAAAAGAAAAGAGAAAGAAAGAAGGAAAAAAAATGGGGGGGGGGGTTCTGTACGGTTCAAGAAAAGAAAAAAAAAAGAAAAAAAAGAAAAAAGAGGAGAGAGAAAGAGAGGAGAGAGGAAGAAGAGAGGGAATTAAGGGATTTCTCGAGATTCATGAAAATTGAGAATTTAGATTTTTAATAAAATTATTTATTAATGTAGGGAATCAGTCTTCTGAGCAGGAAGGCGTCGCGCAAAATTCGGGTACGGACTAGTTCAGGTAGATTCTTGAGAGGTAAGGATTTCTGGACCTGATCACCAGTATATATATATATGTGTGTGTTGTTTCGACATGATTTGATCCATGCATATGTGCATCGGCATACATGACTAGTTTTGCATGGAATAATTTGACAGTTTTTGTTGGACAGCATGATTTTTGATGTTACCAGCCATGTTCTGGTATACCATGTGTTATCAATGATATGTTATTTGTGTGGGTTGGACCATGATACAGTTATTGGAAAGCTATGAATGTTATGATTTGATAAGATGATGTGGATAGATAAAGTGATAACGGTATCTAGACTAGTCATGGATATAAAGTTGCAGGAGCCACGGGCTTTGTACGAAGAATAGCCGGCCATGGGTGTTTAAAACATGGGACAGCCAAAGTCACGGGCTTTGTACGTGAGCTAGCCTGACCACGGGCTTAGAATACATGGTTGATTGTGTGGTTGCCAATCATGGGCATCGCATGACAATGGCTAGTCCAGAACCGTAAAGAAGAAGGAACCAATGAAAATATATAAAGAAAATATAATATTATGAAAGGTTTTTGATATACTTGATATATGATTGGTTTTGGTTGTGTGATCGAAAATTTATCGATTTCTTGTTATATTACTGTGATCTTGCTGCTTTTAGTTTTTATATTAACTGATGTGATTATGAGGGAACCTTACTGGGCTGTATAGCTCACTCACTACTTTTTGATTTTTCAGAGACTCAGGATGCATAGCGATGATTGAGCTGAGCATGAGACGGAGCTTCATTAATGTTGAATTAGTTTGTTAGTTGGTATTAGTTTCGGTTACTGATGTTTGTGAATCAGTAGACCAATTAGTGATATTGACTTAATAAATGGATTGTTTAATTGCTACTTAATTGTTTATATAATATTAGTTTTAATTTGATGTGTTTGACTCTTGTGTACCTAGGCCTTGCATGATCTCTAGGACAAAACCTAGGATTTATGCCGCCGGTCGCATAGCCGATTCCGGTATTGGATTCGGGGTGTGACAAAGTGGTAATAGAGCAAACCAGGTTTTAGGGTCTTATGGTATAAGCTCATCGAGAGAGTGTGGGTTGATATATAGGTGGGGTAGATAATATGACATGTTTTTTTTAATCATCTGAGTATTAGTTCTATACTAATAATGACTGGTGCAGGATTTCCATGGTGCGTGGTAGTGGGCATGGATATGTTAGGAGGCCCACAAGATTTGCGGATGGATCAAATGCTTGGGATCCTATAGAGCAGTATGAGGATACTGGGGTCTTATCTGGTGATGAGGAACATCCACAGGAACCAACGCCCAATCCATGGACAACACTGGCGATGAGGAGCATCCACAGGAACCGACGCTCAATCCTTTGGACAATATCCTGGAGACTGGGACTGCAGAAACGGGAACACCGGGAGGATCTAGAGTTCAGCCTCGGGACCAGGTGGGTCTTCCTCAGCTGGTGTAATACTTAGTGCAGCAACAAGCTACTGCAAGAGCTGATACATTGAGATTAATAGAAGCACAACAGCAACAGTAGCAGTTCATGCAGCAACTATTATTACAGTAGCAACAACCAGAAGTTAAGATTCCACAAGAACGACAAATCACTTTGATAGATTTCAAGAAGTATGCGCCACCGGTATTCAAGGGAATATCTGATCCCATGGAGGCAGAGGGTTGGTTGAAGGCTGTGGAAAAGGTATTCCAAGCCTTACGATATCTGAAAGGGGAGAAGGCTACTTTTGCTACATTCTTGTTACAAGATGAGGCAGCTGCTTGGTGGGAGTTGGAGCTTGGGAAGCAAGGACCGACTGATGCACCTTTTACCTGAGCAGATTTCAGGAGGGTCTTCTTTGAGAGGTACTTTCCCCAGAGTATTCGGATACAGAAATTTCGAGAATTTGATCGCTTAGAGCAGGGTAGTATGACAGTTGTGCAATATGCTGCAAAATTCGAAGAGCTGTCAATGTATGGTCCAACACTAATAGTAGATGAAGGGATCTGGGCCAGAAAATTTAAAACTGGACTTAGAGGTCGGATTCAACAACAAGTAACTGCTTCCAAGCTATCCACCTATAAGGAGGTCATCAACAAGGCACTGATCATAGAAAGGGGGTTGGATGTTGCTCAAGCAGAGAGTGAAAAAGCTTTAAAGAAAAGATCCAGATCAGGAGGATTTCAGGATCAACCTAATAGAAATATCAGTGCAAAGACATGGAAGCCTGATAATGCTACTCTAGGTGACGAGACTCAACAAAAGGAGGAGATTCAGTGTTACAAGTGTGGTAGGCCACATCTTAAGCGAGACTGTACTTGGGCAGGAGGGAAGTGCTATAACTGCGAAAGGGAGGGTTACAAGGCGATTATGTGCTATAATCAAAAGGGATCACTGTATCGACCACCTCAAGGAAGACAGTAACCAGGAGGAGTGCAGCAAAACCCGAGCACCCAAGGATGGGTGTACTAACTCATGCAGCAGGATGCCAACGCATCCAATTCAGTAGTGACAAGTATGATTATGTTATGACCATTTCGAACTATGGTATAAGTGATTTTGATAGATATGAGTGATATCGAAATTCAGGTCATGATTGTTCGAGACTGGACATTTGTGATTCGGAAATCACTTGGTGGATATTAAGACATAACATGGACTTAGCTTATGACCACTTGGAACTATGATATTAGTGATTAGGATATGATTTGGATATCAAAATTTGATCTGGATTATAAATGAAAAAGATCACGTTTTGAATAAGACTTGGAAAGTAAGTACCTTAAGGGGTAGACTAATTGAGAGTTTGAGAGTGATATGACGGTTGGCTACTTTCAAGGGTTAAGTTCAATCAAGCTAATTTCGAGGACAAAATTATTTTTAATGGGAGGAGAATGTAATATTTGGGCTTGGGCTAAAGTCGGCAGGCCTAGCCGACTTCAACTCAAACCAGTAAAAAAAAAAAAGAGGGATGAATGAGCGAATGGGGAAGGAGCCACGGAACAGGGGAGGTTGATCTTCCCTTATCCAGCCGAAGTTCTCGCCGGTTTCCACGAGGAAAGAGTCATGAGGGAGAGGGAATTGGTCGGTGATGAGTCCGGGTCGGATTAGAATTCCGATCGGATGGAGTTCGTCTTCCAAACGGCGAGGAAACTCGTTGTTGTTCTTTAAAATCCCCATCCACCGTCGTCAATTTGAACCATCGAGCTCCTCCCACGCATTCCCTTTCTCTCCGACGAGCATCCAATAGATCGGCGAAGCCAGGTAAGGTTTCTTTTATGATCAAAAAGGGTTTGAATCCTATTTTGTTTCGGTTTGGGTTTGGAGTCGTGGATCGTCGTAGCTCTACCGCCGTCCTCCTCCGTCTACCGAGGTTCCCTTCCCGGAGATTTACTTTGCTTGGCCATCGGCAAATCGTGGGGGGAGGCCGGTTTGGCCAGGCCGAGGGAGAGGTAGGGAGGAGTTCGGGAGAGAAGAAAAGAAAAGAGAAAGAAAGAAGGAATAAAAAAGGGGGGGTTTCTGTACGGTTCAGGAAAGAAAAAAGAAAAAAGAGGAGAGGGAAAGAGAGGAGAGAGGAAGAAGAGAGGGAATCAAGGGATTTCTCGAGATTCATGAAAATTGAGAATTTAGATTTTTAATAAAATTATTTATTAATGTAGGGAATCAGTCTTCTGAGCAGGAATGCGTCGCGTAAAATTTGGGTACGGATTAGTTTATGTAGATTCTTGGGAGGTAAGGATCTCTGTACATGATCACCAATATATATATATATATATGTATTTGTTTCGACATGATTTGATCCGTGCATATGTGTATCGGCATACATGACTAGTTTTGCATGGAATAATTTGATAATTTTCTGTTGGACAGCATGATTTTTGATGTTACCAGCCATGTTCTGGTATACCATGTGTTATCAATAATGTGTTATTTGTGTGGGTTGGACCATGATACAGTTATTGGAAAGCATGAATGTTATGGTTTTATAAGATGATGTGGATGGATAAAGTGATAACGGTGTCTGGACTAGCCATGGATATGAAGTTGCAGGAGCCACAGGCTTCATACGAAGAATAGCTGGCGATAGGTGTTTAAAACATGGGACAGTCAGAGTCACGGGCTTTGTACGTAAGCTAGCCTGGCCACGGACTTAGAATACATGGTTGATTGTGTGGTTGCCAGTCATGGGCATCGCATGACAATGGCTAGTCCAGAACCCTAAAGAAAAAGAAAAACCAATGAAAACATATAAATAAAATATAATGTTGTGAAAGGTTTCTGATATACTTGATATGTGATTAGTTTTGGTTGCGTGACCAAAAATTTTTTGATTTCTTGTTATATTACTGTGATCTTGCTGCTTTCAGTTTTTATATTAATACTGATTTGATTATGAGGGAACCTTACTAGGCTGTATAGCTCACTCAATACTTTTTGATTTTTCAGAGACTCGGGATGCATAGCGATGATTGAGCTGGGCATGAGACGGAGCTTTATTAATGTTGAATTAGTTAGTTAGTTGGTATTAGTTTCGGTTACTGATGTTTGTGAATCAGTAGACCAATTAGTGTTATTGACTTAATAAATAGATTGTTTAATTGCTACTCAATTATTTATATAATATTAGTTTTAATTTAATGTGTTTGACTCTTGTGTACCTAGATCTTGCATGATCTCTAGGATAAAACCTAGAATTTGTGCGGCCAGTCGCGTAGCCGATTTCGGTACTAAATTCGGGGCGTGACACCTCCTCCAAGCATAAGTCCTTTAGGAAAGAGGAGTCAAACAACTTGGCTAATAGTTGTTGGCTTCGTACTCAGCTACTCAAGTCCAAATATGACAATCAGATGTATCCGACCCAACAAAAAATTGTGTACTGGCTTCACTTCACTTGGGAGTATGGCTCGCTGGCAAAGCAATGGTCCTACAATCTCATTGACGTCTTTAAGCATTTCAAAGATGACGTGCATGGTAGCCTCTCAGTATCAGGTCCACCTCATCATCTCAGCTAGTCTATGCAGACCTACAATTTGAATGATAACTTACTAAACGGACTTGCATACCTGCATCCTTAATTCAGAAGGGTAAGAAAAAGTGGAAGGGAGTTAATTAGTTCTTCTTCGTGAATCATAATCAAGTTCAGAATATGGCAAGAGGTTGGCTAGAAGATGATCTCAGAATGCTCTGACTCATAGATGTTGAGAAAAAGAGACTGATAAAGGAGTCTTATCTCAAACTGTAATCTAGCAGACTGTTCAAATAACTTGCAATCAGGAAAAAGAAAAATGAAAAATGATTGATCAAATAATGCAAAATTTAGATGGGAATCAGACATTGGAAAACTACAGAAGAGGGAAAGTTGGTGATGCTTTTATAATGTTCTCATCTCATGGGGCTTCAAGGACAGATTTTCCGGCTCAACAAGAGTTCAGAAGCCATGTTGCATTTTGTGTTCCATGCTTTGTTCAAAGTGGCACCATCAACATATGATGCAGGAGGTTCAAAATGGTACATCATCTTTCCCCACGAATGTATGATAGGTTAGAATCCGAATACTTAATTCATAGAAATCCATTTAGCAAGTTAGGAGTTGATTTGCATCATTTGGTAGTGTTTATGCACCTTATGTTTGTCTTTTTAGTGCACTAAAGTTAGGTTTTTGCCCTCTTACAATAACCTGGAATTTATGATGAGCATGATACTTCTGCTAGTGTATTTTCGGTGGCAAGATTTTTTTTTAATTTGAATAGCGGGAGTAATTTTGATGTCTATTTTGTTGAAATTTACTCAGCTGCATTGTGGGAAATCATATGATAGGGATTTTATAACGGCTCAAGATCTTAGCCAAAAGGCTAACACTCTTTTGACCGGATCCTTACGGTTCCATTATTGTAAGCCCTCACTAAGAAAATCATGAATAAGATTGATTCTAGGCAAGCAAGCCACCATCGTTATCTATTCCAGAATCTTGACTGGAAGCACAAATACTGATTCAAAAGAATCAAATCAAACTAAATCATAGAGCAGATTTTGCTCAGAAAAAAGCAAAATCATGAAACTTTTCTGTCTGGCCATACTAAGATCAAGTTTGCCCGACCTGGTCCTAATGAACTGCGGCAAAGTCTCAATTTGGTTGGTCTCAGGTTAGTGTTCTGCAGGTCCAGAATGTAGGTTTGGTGGAGTTCGAATCAGGTCTGATCTTGAAAAATAATGCATGCATTCTTACCCACCTTCACTCCAACCGTTGCTATGTCTTAGCCAGATTTTTGATATCATGGAGGACGGTTAATAATCATGATAATGGTTAATAACAGCTTTTATTTGCCGATAGGAACTTTGTATAGCATGTAGATGATATAACATATCATTGCTAAAGCCTTCGTCATATCCAACGGATAATGTTGCTTATGAAATATAGTTTGGGAGTTTGTAGTGCCATTTAAATACAGTGGCAGAAGGTCCCCTTTGTTTTGGTGAAAAACTGAAAATGCTAGCATGAAGATATGGTCCTGTCTCCAGCTCATATATGTAGATCAGAGCATACTAACTCCCAATTTTCTGATATTTTGTGGAATTCTAATACAATGACTAAACGAATTATCACGAGAATGGTGTTTTATTAATTAAATAAGCATTGATATATTAACCCCCGTGAGACCTTGATTATGTTATTTTGAATTTCATTATGTTCTTAGAACATGTGTTATGAAATTATTTTGAATTTTGTGACACATCTTCATTATTTGGCGCTTTAACAGTTTCCTTTTATGATCTTAATTATGTGGTAACACTAAGAACCTGTTAAAATTATCCAGAGTGAATATAAAAGGATCCCCGGCCCCCACCCTACCAAAGAAAAGGAAAAAGAAGAGGAGGGGAAAAAAAGGAACAACAACGCACAGAAGGATACCGTAGCTATCCCAAGAATTTCCTTTGCCAATAAACCAGAGAACCAGATATTTTACAAGGGATCAGTGCAACATCTACAGACTTAATGTACATCCTTTAATATCTACCTCATGAACCTTGTTAGAAAACTACTCATTCACTTCTGGACGTACAAAATTTGTTACTGATTTTGATAGATTAGCAGAAAAAGCAGGGCCGTCTCTGCCGAAGTTGGAAGTTAGACCTCAGAATCAGAGCTCTAGGCATGCTAACTTCAACTATCCGTCTGCCATTACCAGAACACTAATTTTTACACAAACATCTTAAGATTTGCAATACTTTTGCAGCTGAGTTCAAGTAATACTAGCGCCACAAATTTGTAGAGAGTAGGATGAGAAAACAGGAACTTCGATCACAAGGCCCTTGCAGCAACACTATCTACTGTTCTGAAGTGTTTGACATCACACGGAGTCTTTAGGATGCCTCGTTGCTCGTAGCCAAACTCTAGAGCAGCCATTTCTAGCAATGGAATTGTCAAAATATTGCATAAGAAAAAGAAGACGAGCGTGAGAGGAAAAATTTTAATATCACTATTTCAATTTTATTAGATATATATGGAGTTAATTATAGTAGTGTACACATGATGCGCGTCGCAACGCCCCGATTTAATTACCTTAAAACTACTATTCTAAAATTAGGATAGCAGGAGCAAGGGTCGAATCCACGGAGACTTTCCTAATTACTTTGAAATAATCGATATGCAACAGAAATTGAAATTTTAAATTATAAAAGAAAATTAACAAGTAATCAGCAGTAAAGGTAACTCAAGAAATGATCTATCCAATAGAGAGCACGGCCCGTATCCGTGAATCATGACCTGTCCCTTGTCGGGAATAGACCGATCTAAATGCTTAGTGAAATAATCTAGATTATGATCTATCTCACGAGAGTACAGAGCCCGTACTCACTTGAGAATAGGTCAGTCAGGATTAATTTCACTTGACTTACCTCCAAAGCTTTGCCCTAGCAATGCATCTGAATCAAAAACAAAAAAAAACAAAACAATGGAACATCAATTACTCGAATGACTTCTTTATTTCCAGTAAGAGGGAGTACATCAAAGTAATAAAACCAAAAATAAACCCCCTTTCCCAAGTGTAGCTCCAGACTCGGTTGATTTCGGCATGAAGATGGCACTGACCGATAGAGAATAGGTCTACTGGAATAAAGTTGGGATAAACATGGAATAGTATTGGAATAATGGGAATAAAGCTGGAATAAGTGGAATAGTAGAAAATCAAAAGATCGCAGGAAAGATTTTCTGGACTGTGACTGAATCGAGGGTTGGAAGAATGAACTATACTCTAGAATGGGGTCTCTACGACTAAGCTAGAGTGGTGGAAAAGTTTGCTGCTCTCTGTGGAATGGAGAAGAAGAAGTTTGCTGCTCTCTGTGGAATGGAGAAGAAGAAGCTCGGAGAAGAAGAACACAGGAAAAAAAAACAGCAGGTGGCTCCTCACTGATCCCCCTCGAATCCCTTCTTTTGGCTCCCCTGGGCCCCTTTATATAGGCTCTCCCTGCTCCCAACCCGCTCCCTCGATCCGACCAACCCGCTCCACGATTGAAACAAACTCAACAGAGCAACGAGCATTGCTCCATGGTTGCAACGAAGACGCTCCACGTTGCAACGAAGACGCTCCATCGATCTCCAACTCATCTGGTGGTGCTCCAAACTCTAGAATCTTCGGTCCAACCCAGTACCCGTTCAGTCCACCCAGCAAAAAAAATTCGGTCCATTTTTGGTTCAAATCGAAAAACTCTCCCACGGCTGTAATCACCGTGAAGACCTTCCCGGCGGTGAGGAAAAGTGCACCGCCATCTTCTCCGGCCGGCGGTGGTCGTGGTAGGTGGTCCGGCGGTGTGAAATGGTGGTGCAGTGCGGTTCGGCCAAAGGACAAAAAATTGAGAATAGCAGCCCCCCTTCAGAAGCATTTTTCTGATTTCCGGGGCTTCTCCGAGCATGCCGGCAACCTCCCCGGCGGTGGGACTCCTCTCCGGCGAGTCTGGACCATGGTGCTCGGCCACGGCTCGCTTCCGTGACCACGTCAATGGTGGATCGCGGTCCATGGTGCATTTGGTGGACCGAGCAGCCGGTCCACTATGGACCGACTGCTTTAAACTTCATGCAATTTTTAGTAAATTCTTCAGAAATTCATTTTGGGCCTGTTTGAGTCCGATTCGAGTGCCGTTCATGCCGTTGGACTTCTAAAATTGGATTCTCCATGTTGGTGATGTTTTTTCCTGTAAATGACATATAAAAGTATCAATTTTGAAGAATAATGATATTTTAATATTAAATTAATACTTTTATATTTATGTTTAATGTAGTTATCACACCTCCTAACTTGAACTTTGCTCGTCCTCGAGTAAAGCAGAAAGATTATCTATGTGTATCAACCATCCTTGAATTAGATGTTAACCCAAGCAACCCTAAAAGCAGATGATACTTGGTTAGACTACTACTGAGATACTTCATTGGATTATTAATTCAACTCTTTTAGTGGTCAGGTAGAGCTCATAAAGATTTCTAGAGTTCTTCTTCTGCCAACTTTCCATCTCACTTTAAAATTCTCTAACTTTCTGGGATTTATTTCAATACATTTCTGCTAGATGATTTTTTCCTTTTTCATTTTTCATGTGTTAAATCCAAGCCTCATAAGTATTAGTATTCTCTCCCTTTTTGACGTGAACCACAACGCTTACTTAGGCGAAGGGGCCTGGTTACTCAAGGAGGTACCATTGCATAACAGATTTCTCGATCTTCTCACCTTTTGACACGAACCATAATGCTTACTTAGACGAAGGGGCCCGGTTACTTAGTAAGAGTTCAAGTAAAGCTGTGAGACTAGACTAACCCTATATATATATATATATATATTTAAGGAAAAACCTTAGCATACTTGATCTTTTGATTTATATCCCTAAAAAGTAGATTCTTTATTAAGATCAATGGTCAAAAGGCTTTGGGATTACTTCATGAAATTATTTATGATCCATACCCTACCATTTATTGAGTTTCTTTAATGATTTATCCCTCAACATCTCTAGTATTATCTAGGCCATTAATCAATCATTTGATTAAGATGCATAAGTAACTCTAGTTCGAGACAATAATTAGGTACACATAACCTAATCATTTCTAACTACACTCAAAGATCTAAGCAAGTCAAGTAAATCTTCCCCTCCCAACTTAATCGACATTGTCCTTGATGGAGTAGGAAAGAAAATGAGAAGTATAATAGGAAAGAATACACCTTGGGAAAATGTGCTTTGAAGGTTTCATGAAGTATTGGATTCATTTGTTGCTGCACTCCCTCACTTTATTCCTCTAAAAAGAAAAGAAAAGAAACTAGTTAAAAATTAAAAGCATAAACTGGGTTGCCTCCCAGAAGCGCTAAGTTTAAAGTCTTCAGCTAGACTCAGCTGATGGTAGTACTGGATCCATAAGATCAAGAATTTCAACAATTTCTCCATCATGAATATCCTCAACATAGGGTTTCAAGCATTGGCCATTTACTTTAAAAATATTTCCTTGTTTGGGATCTTTAAGTTCAATCGTGCCATGAGGAAATACTTGAGTAATGATGAAGGTCCATCCCATCGTAAGCGAAGTTTTCCAGGAAAAAGGCGCATCCTAGAATTGTAGAGCCACACTTTCTGGTCAGGCTTAAACATTTGTCGATTAATGAATTTATCATGATATACCTTAGTTCGAGCCTTATAAATTTTTGAACTTTCATAAGCTTCATTCCACAGCTCTTCTAATTCACTTAATTGAAGTTTCCTATTAGAACCCGCAGTCTTCAAATCAAAATTACATTGCTTGATAGCCCAAAATGCACGATGTTCTAATTCTACCGGTAAATGACATACCTTGCCAAACACTAACCGTATGGAGACATTCCTAGGGGAGTCTTAAAGGCAGTCCGATGAGCCTATATGCATCATTCAAATGTTTTGACCAATCTTTCCTATCGGGCCTTACTGTTTTCTCTAGGATGTATTTAATTTCTCTGTTTGATACTTTAACCTGGCCACAAGTTTTAGGATGGTATAGTGTGGCTACCTTATGTGTAATTCCATATTTCTTCATAATCCTTCAAAATGTTTATTTGTGAAATGTGCGTCCCATCACTAATTGCCCTTGGACACCCAAACCGACTAAGGATGTTACACTGAATGAACTTGATTACAACTTTGTGATCATTGGTTCGGGTTGCTATGGCTTCAATCCATTTAGACACATAATCAACTGCAACCAGAATATACTCAAACCCAAAAGAAGAAGGGAATGGCCCCATGAAGTCAATGCCCCAGACATCAAAATTTCAACAACTAAAATAGGGGTCAGAGGCATCATATCTCTACGCGAAATATTCCCTGTTTGTTGACATCTTAGACAATTACAACCAAATTAATGTGCATCTTTAAAAAGAGTTGGCCAGTAGAACCCACTCTGTAGCACTTTTGCTGCAGTTTTCCTTCCACTAAAATGTCCCCCACAAGCAAGAGAATAATAAAAAGTGAGTATGCCTTGGAATTCACTCTTAGGGATACATCGTCTAATCACCTGATCTGAACAGTACTTAAACAACTCAGGCTCCTCCCAAAAGTAATATTTGATTTGTGAAAAAAATCTGTCTTTTTCTTGTTTGGACCAGTGGGAAGGAACTTGCCCTGTTGCTAAGTAATTCACAATATGGGCAAACCAGGGTAGGCCATCAGACAAAATAGAGAAAAGTTGCTCATCAGGAAACTGATCTCTAATTGTTTCTTTGTTGCATTCTACTAAGATCCTAGAAATATGATCTGCTACCAAATTTTCAGAACCCTTCTTATCTAAGATTTCTAAGTCAAATTCCTGCAGTAGAAGGATCCACCTAATCAGTCTGGGCTTTGTGTCTTTCTTAGATAGCAGATGTTGTAACGCTGCATGATCAATGTAAACTAAGATCTTAGATCCTAATAAATATGATCAAAATTTTTCCAGGGCAAAAGCAATCGCTAGCAACTCCTTTTCAGTAGTGGTATAATTTATTTGTGCATCCGAAAGAGTTTTACTAGCACAATAAATCACATGTGGTTCTTTATTAAACTTTTGTCCAAAAACTACCCCTACAGCATAATCAGAGGCATCACACATGATTTCGAAAGGCAGGGTCCAATCGGGAGGCTTGATCACTGGTGCAATGGTCAAAGCAGTTCTCATAATCTCATAATCAGCGACACATTCCTTATTAAAATCAAATGGATTGTCTTTAACGAGCAGATTACACAAAGGTCGTGAAATTTTGCTGAAATCCTTAATAAACGTCTATAAAATCCAGCATGACCAAGGAAGGATCGTACTTGTTTAACTGAGGTTGGGGGAGGCAATTTCGAGATCAATTCTATCTTAGCTTTGTCAACCTCAATACCTCGCTCCGAAAGAATATGTCCGAGCATGATTCCCTCACGAACCATAAAATGGCTCTTCTCCCAACTTACGACTAGGTTCGTTTCTATACATCGTTTCAAAACCTTAATCAAGTTTCGGAGACAATCATCAAATGAAGATCCAAACACCAAAAAGTCATCCATAAATATTTCAAGAAATTGACCAACCATATCAGAAAAGATGGATAACATCGTTGAAAAGTAGCTGGTGCATTGCACAGACCAAATGGCATATGTCTAAAGGCAAATGTTCCAAGGGGCAGGTAAAGGTGGTTTTTTCTTGATTAGTAGGAAATACCGGAACTTGGTTATATCCTGAATATCCATCTAGAAAACAGAAGAAACTCTTCCCAGCTAGCCGTTCTAAAATTTGATCAATGAAAGGCAAAGGAAAGTGATCTTTCTTGTGACGACATTCAGTTTTCGATAGTCTATACACACTCTCCAACTAGTTGTCATTCAAGTAGGAATTGACTCGCCCTTTTCATTCACAACAACAGTAATACCTGACTTCTTAGGTACTACTTGAGTTGGACTGGCCCATTGGCTATCCGAGATTGGGTAAATGATTCCAGTATTGAGCCATTTTACCACTTCTTTCTTAACAACTTCCCTCATGTTCGGATTAAGCCTTCGTTGCATGTCCCTACATGGTTTAGATTCAGGCTCACAGTGAATATGATGCATGCAAACAGAAAGGTCAATTCCCTTAAGATAAGCTACTGCCCATCCTATTGCTTCTCTATGTTCCATAAGTACTTCCACCAATTTCTCTTCCTGATATGGGGTTAAAGTAGATGCAATGATCACTGGGAGAGTATCCTTGGTTCCAAGAAAAGAATATTTCAACTTTTCAGGAAGAGGCTTCAACTCAAGCATGGGTGGTGTTGCTAAGGATGGCACTAAAGGGGTTGATTGAGTCGGTAAAGTTTCAAACTTGACAGTCCAAGAAGGAGTAGTGTTAGACTTTGGTGGCTCTAACAAACCACTTACTTCATCAAACTCATATGATCCAACATGTGTCAAACATGCTTGCAGAGGGTCCGCCTCGAGTAGAATGGGGAGTTTCTTGTCTATAACTTCCTCAAGCATGTTCACTTCATCAAATACAGGTGGTCCTTGGGATGCATTAAAAATGTTCAATCTCATCTTTTTATTTCCAAAAGATACATCCATACCCCCTGTCCTACAGTTTATACAAGCATTAGCGGTAGCTAGAAAAGGTCTTCCAAGAATAATGGGTATTTGGCTAGGATTATCGCTAGACTTCATGTCCAAGACAAGAAAGTCAAGTGGAAAGTAAAACTCGTCGACTTTTACCAACACATCCTCTAATAATCCATGGGGTACCTTAATTGATCGATCTGCTAACTGCAACGTTACCGACGTGGGTTTCAGTTCCCCAAATCCAAATAAATCATATATTGCGCCCTGGAGAAGGTTCACACTCGCACCCAAATCTAATAAAGCTTTCTTAATTGTGAGATCCCATATGACACAGGAAATAGTTGGGGTACCGGGGTCTTTCAATTTGGGTGGGACAATTTGCTAAAAACTGAGCTTGCTTGCTCAGTCAACTGGATCTTTTTTGGTATGTGTGTTTTAGATTTTCATTTCTGCGTGCACAGATCCTTAAGGAATTTGGCATAAGTCGGCACTTGTTTGATGGCATCAAGAAGAGGTAGGTTTATCTGGACTTGTTTGAACAGCTCAAGCATTTCATTCATTTTTATGCTCTTCTTATCCAAAAATACAGGTGATTCTAAGGCTTTAGGAAACGGAGCCCTAGGTGTTGGTGCTTGGCTTAGCTAATAGGTTCCTTTCTCTCTTCATTCTTTTCATTTTCTGGCTAAGCCAACTCAAGTTTTTGGGTCAGGTCAGGCTGATTCAGTATTTTCCCACTTCTTAAAGTTGCGATCGATTTTACTTGTTCTGGGAATGTTTCAGGTTTGATAGAACTTTCAGCCATGTAATGCCCTTTTGGGTTACTGATGGGCTGACTAGGCAACTTACCTTCCTCTCTTATATTGAAAGATGTAGCTAACTGACCTATCTAGGTTTCTAGATTTGCAATGGATTGCGTGTGGGAGTGAAGGAGTTGAGTGTTCATTTCTAACCCTTTTAATGCTTGAAGTACCTTCTCTTCAAATGTAGGATCATGATTATTCGGTGGAGGTTGTGGAGCACTCGGGTATTGGGAATAAGGCATGTTTCCAAAGTTGGTCTCCTGATAGTTGGTCCTAATTGGTGTTGGATTATTAACAGCTTGGGGTTTCCAAGAAAAATTTGGATGGTTTCGCCAGCCAGGATTGTAAGTATTTGCAAATGGGTCATTTCCTGGTCTAGGAACCATACGGGTTTGTGCTTGATAGACATGTTCCTGAACAAGCTCAGGGAATTGATAGGCAGCTGGATAATCACCTATCGAATGGGTAGGACTTGAACAAATGATGCAAACATCATGGTTTTGATGAAGGTTTTGATGAGGTAAAGAAGGAGACTTCCATTTTGTAGAATTCGGTCAAGCTTTTGGACAATTCATCTACCTTGCTGTAAATGTCTATAGAGTGACCTATTTCATACATTCCCCCTCTCTTGGGTCCTAGGGAGCATCTCTACGGGCAGCAGACATGTGATGTAATGAATTTTCACTAAGGGTTTCAAATAGCTGCCAAGCTTCATGTTCATTTTTAAGCATAAATGTTCCTCCACATGAAGCATCTACCATTTGCCGGTATCTTTCAGACAGACCATCATAAAAACATTGAACCAATTGCCATTTTGGTATGTCATGATGGAGACATTTTCTAATCGGATCCTTTAATCTCTTCCATGTTTCATGAAACATCTATCTCTAACTGGGAAAAACTGGTTATGGATTTTCTAATCTGGTTTGCTTTTCCAATTGAAAGTACTTTTTAAGAAATTTCCTCTGAAGTTGATCCCAAGTTGAAATTATTACAGTGTCTAGGGAATTCAACCAGTACTTAGCTCTATCTTTTAAGGAAAAAGGAACAATTTAAGCCTAAGAGCATCATCAGAAATGTTGGATTTTGACAATTGAACATATTTCCAGGAACTCATCTAAATGTTTGTAAGGGTCTTCATTTGTAAGTCCATAGAAATATGGTAACATCTGGATTATGCTAGACTTAATTTCATACTGGACAGCTTCAACTGGAGGTACTTGGATACAAGGTGAATAGGTATACTTTGAAGGAGTGAAGTACTCCCTTAACTGACGTGGAGGATCAATTTCATGATTGGGGTCCATAGTACCTGATTTGTTTGCTCTACAAGTTCTGTCAATTTCTAGATCTAGGGGTACAAGTTCTGGTTCTAGTGATCGACGACCTAACATACACCCTATAATGGTATTCTAGAGCAAACAACAACAGAATTTTTATAAGATTTTTTTATTTGCAAAAATGAGAAAAGGTCTAAAGGAAAGACTCCTAAGAATCTAGAACTAGATGAATTTTTTTTTTCTTTTTGTTTTTTTTTTTTTTTTCAAACACTTTACACAAACAATTTACAAAACTCTATCCTAGGTTAGACTTAGACTTCCAAAACCAAACTTTCCAGTGTATTAATCTCTCCTAAAATCACTCTAACTACTACCAGGTAAGTAATAAGGTTCATTCCTCTCGCTTGCCTTAGACACCAATTAAAATTAGCCAGTAGCGGAACAAAGCCCTCTCTTCGGGCTCTTGTCCCTGAACCACTTTTCTTAGACACCAAGTAGTTAACTGACCTGAACCCGGTATAACTCAAGGGTTCCCTTGTCCTATTGAGCTCGAATTCCTTAGGAATGGCGTCTAATTGATTTTAGGGTTAGAGGCTTAGGTGAATGCAAATGATGAAAATGATTTGTGGGCCAAGGAAGGGTAATGAAATCCCCACCTTATCTGATTAATGAGGTTAATGCCCTTAAGATGAATTATGGAGAAATGAAATGGATGCAATAAGCAAGGTGTCCATATCTTGAAATTATCAAACAAACTAAACTAATTACTTTTTTTTTTAATTTTGATGATTAAGTATCTAATTCCCTAATGAATTATGAATTTTTTTTTATTTGATTTTGCAAGAAAGTAAGTTACCTAGGTAATTCTAAAAAGGAGATCAAATAGAACAAAACAAAAATACCAAAAATTTGAATTTTTGAAATTTGAAGTTTTTTTTTGAATTTTTGAAATTATATATATATATATATGATTTTTGAAATTTTCAAAATAATGCCAAAGTCCCCGGCAACGGCGCCAAAAAATCTGATGCACGTCGCAATGCACCGATTTAATTACCTTAAAACTACTATTCTAAAATTAGGATAGCAGGAGCAAGGGTCGAATCCACAGGGACTTTCCTAATTACTATGAAAACAATCGATATGCAATAGAAATTGAAATTTTAAAACTATAAAAGAAAATTAACAAGTAATCAGCAGTAAAGGTAACTCAAGAAATGATCTATCCGATAAAGAGCACGACCCGTATCCGTGAATCATGACCCGTCCCTTGTCGGGAATAGACCGATCTAAATGCTTAGTGAAATAACCTAGATATGATCTATCTCACGAGAGTACTACCCGTACTCACTTGGAATAGGTCAGTCAGGATTAATTTCGCTTGACCTACCTCCAAAGCTTTGCCCTAGCAACGCATCTGAATCAAAAAACAAAAAAAACAAAAACAACAGAACATCAATTACTCGAATGACTTTTTTATTTCAAGTAAGAGGGAGTACATCAAAGTAATAAAACCAAAAATAAAACCCCCTTTCCCAGTGCAGCTCAGCCCGGACTCAGTTGATTTCGGCATGAAGATGGCGCTGACCGTAGAGAATAGGTCTACTGGAATAAAGTTGGGATAAACATGGAATAGTATTGGAATAATGGGAATAAAGCTGGAATAAGTGGAATAGTAGAAAATCAAAAGATCGCAGGGAAGATTTTCTGGACTGTGACTGAACTGAGGGTTGGAAGAATGAACTATACTCTAGAATGGGGTCCTACGACTAAGCTAGAGTGGTGGAAAGTTTGCTGCTCTCTGTGGAATGGAGAAGAAGAAGTTTGCTGCTCTCTGTGGAATGGAGAAGAAGAAGCTCAGAGAAGAAGAACACAGGAAAAAAAAACTGCAGGTGGCTCCTCACTGATTCCCCCTCGAATCCCTTCTTCTGGCTCCCCTGGACCCCTTTATATAGGCTCTCCCTGCTCCCAACCCGCTCCCTCGATCAGACCAACCCGCTCAACTGTTGAAACAAACTCAACAGAGCAACGAACACCGCTCCACGGTTGCAACGAAGACGCTCCATGGTTGCAACGAAGATGCTCCATCAATCTCCAGCTCATCTGGTGGTGCTCCAGATTCCAGAATCTTCGGTCCAACCCAATACCCGTTCAGTCCACCCAGCAAAAAAAATTCGGTCCATTTTTGGTTCAAACCGAAAAACTCTCCCATGGCTACAATCACCGTGAAGACCTTCCCAGCGGCGAGGAAAAGTGCACCACCATCTTCTCCGGCAGGCAGTGGTCGTGGTAGGTGGTCCGGCGGCGTGAAATGGTGGTGCAGTGCAGTTCAGCCAAAGGAAAAAAAATTGAGAACAGCAACCCCCCTTCGGAAGCATTTTTCCGGCCACTGGGGCTTCTCTGGCCGGCGATGAGCATGCCGGCGACCTCCCCGGCAGTGGGGACAGCTCTCCGACGAGTCTTGACGTGACTGGAGCATGGCGGTCCACGGCTCTGCTTTTGTAGACTGCGTCAATGGCGGATCGCGGTCCATGGTGCATTCGGTGGACTGAGCGGCTAGTCCACTATGGACCGGCTGCTTTAAACTTTGTGCTATTTTTAGTAAATTCTTCAAATTCATTTTGGGCCTGTTTTGAGTCCAATTCGAGTGCCGTTTGCACGTTGGACTTCTAAAATTGGACTCTCCATGTTGGTGATGTTCTTTCCTATAAATGACATATAAAAGTATTAATTTTGGAGGAATAATGACATTTTAATATTAATTAATACTTTTATATTTATGTTTAATGTAGTTATCAACACACACTATATAAAACAAATAATAATAATTGATATAAATTAAACTAATAAATAAAAATAATAATAATGATATAGATTTATACTAACAATGAAAAATAATATATAATTATACTAACAATGTAAAATATTATAAAATTATGTTAATAAAGAATTATTATGGTCTGACATATGATTCTTAAATCCATTCTAACATGAATGAAGCATGGATGCTTGAATAGAATCGTATGTACTAGAATCCTCTCCATATCCTTCCCTCTTCCTATCAGCATTGGAACAATTCTATGGGGGATGGAGAGCTTTATGCACATCATGAGTCACACCTTGAACCAAATGAGTAACAGATGCCACATGCCTATAAGGCAGACCCTATAGACATGTAAGGCACCTGAATAACAAATCTAATTATTTTATAATAACATTAACAAGAATAATTTTAATCCTCGAGAAATGATATAATTTCATTCCAATATCGTATAATCCTGGGATAATAAAAGTCACAATACTTCTAGATAATATTATCAAAGATCATACTATAATTTTCATGTTTAGACCATATATAAAACCAATACTGTACATAACTAGAATATTTAGTATTTATATCTAGCTAGCATGCTTTCCCAAGATTTTCACAATCATTCATAGTTCAGTATATGCAATAAAGAAAAAATAAAAATATGAGCTATACTAGCCCAGTAAGTATTAATACTCTAGGTAGGTCAAAGCATGTTAATGTGTAATAAAACTAAACATTATAATTGACTTGGCAAAATTCAATAGTAACCAATATTAAAGAACAATATTTCTTTCTTTTTTTTAAGTATTAGTTTGCAGAAATTAATACTAAATCTAACAATTAGCTATGGCCACATAACCGAATGGCATGGATCAGATAACAAATAATGGTGCACAATATTACTATTCTAATTACTAGTGGTGTAATGTCAAAACCGGTTTCTTAGATTACAAGTTAATAAGACCAATATATAATCCACATTAGCAGGACCAGATCATAACCATGTGGAATATATAAAAAAGTATTTTCACAAGTTATCCGGTCAGATTCTTAAATCATTTTTCAGAACATATCATATATCCAAATTAATTTAATTTACAAAAATATCAAAATATATATTTAATAGTATAATAAAACATAAATCATAACATGCTTGGCCATTTATTCAGATAATTACATATCATTAAATTATTCAAGAAAATACACCAAGAAGTGTTAAGTCACTTTCCTTAAGTAGAAATTAAAATTCAAGATAATCTAATTTCTTTGCTAAATTCTTTAAAATCTAATAATTCAAAATCATATAAAAATATCAATTTGATGATATATAATATTTTAAAGTAATTTCTAAAAGTATTCAAGGTTCCAAAATCTTAGTTTCTAAACCTATTATTCTAATAACAATAAAAATGGATCACTAACCTTATTAGGATGGAAGAATGGAATGCAATACTAGAGCCTCTAACTCAAAGAATGAAAATTAATAGAGTAGAAGAGAGAGAAAGATGAAGTCACAGAGGGAGAGGGTGCTGCGAAAAAGAGAGAGAGGGTCATGGGAGATGCACTGGCGAGAGCGTCAGAGAGAGAGAGAAAAAGAGTTGCAGTTACCCCCCTCTTTCACTTTTCCCCTTTTATTCTTATTTTATTAATATTATTTCCTTAGTTGCATGGACACAGATGATTAACTCCCGCATCCGTGCCCCCTTCCCCATTATAGATTATGAACACACACCACTTAAGGTGGTGGCACAAAGGACAAGGGCTCAGGGCCCTCAAGGTATTATATCCTTCCCTCAAAATAAATTTCATCCTTGAAATTTAACATATCTTGATTTTCAAATAGATGAGGATGCTTTTGTTTCATTTCTTCTTCTAATTCTCAAGTGGCCTCTGGTATAGAATGCTTTTGCTCCATTGCATTTTAACATATGGAGTTATACATCTTCATAATACATGATCCTTCCGATCAACAATTTGTGCAGGATACTCTTCTTAGCTTAGATTTTCTTTGAGCAGTAAAAGTTCATATTCTATTATATAGCTAAGATCTGTTATATTTTCTTAACATTGGCACATGAAAGGCATTATGTACTCCAGCTAGTGTAGGGGCAAAGCAAGTCTGTAGGCTATAGTACAAATTCTTTCCAATACTTCAAAGAAACCAACATATCTAAGGGTCAACTTATCTGAATCCCAAATCTTATAATACCTGGTCGGTGATATCTTTAAGAATACATGTTCCCTTCTCTAAAACTCTAGTTCTTCCCTCCTAACATCTATTTAACTCTTCTATCCATTCTAGGCTATACGAAGACGTTCTCTGATCAATTGAATATTTTCGACTACTTTGTACCAATTCACATCCTAATAATCTCTTTTCACCCACATCATCCCAATATATCAAGATCTATATTTTTATGTATATAATGCCTCATAAGGTGCTATTTGTATACTAGACATATAGCTATTATTATAAGCAAATTCTACTAAAAATAAATATTTTTTCCAAGAATCTTTTAGATCAATGACACAAGCTCTTAGTATATCCTCTAATATCTAAATAATTCTTTTTGACTGTCTATCTATTTGAGGATAGAAAGCAGTGTAAAAATTTAATTTGGTTTCCAAGGCTTTATGCAAACTTTTCTAAAATTAATACATAAATCTAGTATCCTTATATGATACAATAGTCACAAGAACACCATGTAATCTTATAATTTCCTTAATATAATTTTATTAACTTTTTAAGAGTGTGACCAACTCTGAATGCCAAGAAATGAGTTGATTTGGTTAATCTATCAGTAATTATCCAAATTGCATCATCACCATTAGGAGTTTTTAGTAAGCTTGTCATAAAATCCATCGTAGCTGCTCCTATTTCCACTCTAGGATATGTAAACGTTGTAGTGGTCCACCTAGTCTCTGGTGCTAAGCTTTTCTAACTGACATGTGAAACATTAGGTAACAAATTGTGCAATTTTCTCTTATATATTATACCACCAAAAAATTTCCTTCAAATCTTTATATATTTTGGTGCTGCTAGGATGCATAGAACAACTAGTATTATGAGCCACTTTCAAAACTTCTTTCTTTAATTCTGGAACATTAATTATGCACAATCTATTCTTAAACCTCAAGGATCCATTTGCATGAACTTGAAATTCTGACTATTTATCAAAACCCACCTATTTGATTTTTTGTAATTCTAAATCACTAACTTGTACAACTTTAATTATTTCAGTCAAATTAAGCTATACTTTAAGAAGTGCTATCTTTGTCCCAAATTTATGCTTGCAGGCCTCAATATCAAGTTTATTAGATCCACCCAAATATACTTCATATAGTAATGAATACTACCAAATTACTTGAGGATTTTCTGCTCAATGCATCAGCCACTGCATGACTTTTTTGGATGATAATGATAGACAAGTCATAATCCTTCAACAACTCTAACTATTTTCTCTGTTTCATATTCAATTCTTTTTGAGTAAAATATACTTTAGACTTTTATAATTAGTGAATATTTTATAATGTTCATCATATAAATAATGCCTCTAAGTTTTCAATGCAAATACTACTGTTGCAAGCTCAAATCATGAGTTGGATAATTTTCCTCATAAGAATTTAATTATCGAGAAGCATATGCAATTACCTTACCATTCTGCATCAATACACACCCTAACCTCTTTTTGAGGTATCACTATAATGGTGAAGCCCCTACCACTTGAGAGAAGGGTAAGGATAGGAGCTGATTCCAAGCATTGCTTCAGGTCTTGAAAACTTTGCTCACATTTTTAGTCCATTCAAATCTAACTCCTTTATGAGCTAATTGAGTTAAGGATGCAGCAATACATGAGAAACCTTCGACAAATCATATGTAATATGCAACCAATCCTAGAAAACTATAGTTTTTGAAACATTATTTGGTCTACTCCAATTTAATACTGCATCTTCTTTTGAATCTACAGAAATTCCCTCCTTAGATATTACATGCCCTAAGAAGACCACACTGTCTAGCCAAAATTCATAATTCTTTAATTTTCCAAACAATTATTTGTCTTAAGATTTCTAATACTATTCTTAAATATTGTTCATGCTCAATCTAATTTTTAGAATAAATTAGAATATCATTAATAATTAAAGACAACCATAAATTACTATAAGAAATTTAAATATTAGCGATGGCTAATTAGCAATCACTAATAACCATTATTAACAACCACAAAATTGACTAAAAAGACTTTCCACACTAATACTATTAGCGATGGATCATTGACTATTAGCGATGGCAAATCCACCACTAAAATGTTTAAAATTCCAATTTTTTAAAAAAATTAAAATTTTATTATTATAGATAAAGTTTTTTATTAGCATTGGCATTATTGTCACTAAAATGTTTAAAATTCTATTTTAATTTTTTAAAAAATTTTTTTATTAGCAATGAAAAATTTTTATTGGTGATGGGCCAAGACATTGCTAAAACATTTGAAATTCTACTATTTTAGAACTTTCAAAATTTTATTAGTGATGAAGATTTCTTATTAATGATAGTGAGACTATTGCTAAAATATTTTGAAATTCTAATTTTTTATAAATTTTTAAAATTTTTATTAGCGATGGAAATTTTTTATTTATAATGGTAATTTCTATTGCTATAAAATTTCTAATTATTAGCGACAAATTAGCAATGGCATTTTGCAATCATTAAAATTGGCACTAAAATTAATAATTTGGTGACTACTATTAGAAACGATAATGCAGTCCCAGGAACTTAAGCTAGGAAAATGATTTTTTTTTCCTCACCCCTTCTTCCCACCCTCATCTCTCCTTCCCTGATTCCCTCGCTCCCCCGCCGACACCTCCTCCCGCTCCCTGCCAGCTCCCCATTTCCTTGCCTATTCCCTTCTCCTTATGGCCATTTGCCCTCCCCTCACCTCCCCATGGCCCTGCACTAGTATTCTTATGGTAGTCACTCACCCCCTACTTGAATCCAAACTCCTCATAGCCCTATGCTGGTGTTCACGTGACGTTCTTCTTCCTGACAGGCCTGTGCGACTGTCTCATGGCCATTCTTCCTTCTATGGCGTTCACCCTCCCTGCAGTCTTACTCTAGTATTCCCACTTGGATATGACCTCCTTATGGCCACTATCATCCCTGCATTCTTGCACTAGTGTCCCATGGCCTTCTTCCTCCTTGTAGCCCTGCACCACTGTTCCCATGATTGTTTACCCTCCATTGCTCTAATCTGACCACCCCACAACCACTTCTCCTCCCTGCAGCCTTGTGTTAGTGTTCTTGTGGTCATTCTTCTTCCTAGTGGCCCTACACCACCCTTCTCGTGGCCTTGTGCTACTATTCCTATGGCTATTTGTCCTTCTTTGGCCTTGCACCACTATTCCTGCAGCCATTCGCCCTCCTTGCAGCTCGGTGCCACCCTTCTTGTGGCCCTGCATCACTATTCTTGTAGCCCGTTGTCCTCGTGGCCTCGTCACCATGCCCCGCCATCCTCATGACCCACCCATCCCTGACCATAGCCCCCCCATTGTTGTGGGCCCGTCGCCACCATCCTATTCTCCTACTGCTATCCATTCTCACACCTCAATCCATGTGCATCATATCTGCCATCCATGGGGCTCAGTTTGTGCTATTAGATATGCTTGGATCTGCTAATAGATATGCCTGAATCAGCCATCTATTGGATCTACCCAGATCTGCCATCCATGAGACCACGTGTTTGTATTGGTGAGTATTAGTGATGATGGTGGTGACAAAAATAGAGCCCCTACAAAAAGTCATTTATTTTTTTAAGTATATAGACTAAATATGATTAATTATTTAATTAGTTAATTATATTAATTAATTATAATTATGTATTATTTGTTAATTAGTTGTTTGTTTAATTAATTAGTTAGTTATTTATTATTTGGTTGTTTATAAAATTAATTAGTTGTTTATTTAATTAGCAGCTCTCAAGCTCAAGACGAAGTAGTGTCGCCCTCACTGCGATCACAGTCGTGACACCGAGGAATGCCGCAATCTCAAGTAGGAGGTCGAGAAGCTCATCAAGAAACGATACCTCCAAATGTTTGTGGGGGGCAGACCTCAAGCGGGGTCCCGGGCGCTTGCCGCCCTCCCGCCGGCTCCAACCATCAATAGCTGCCCCACCGGGAAGCCAGCGGGCATGGTCATCAAGGGAGTGCGCGCGCATCCGAGGAAACCTGGGGGGCACGGGACCCCGAGAATGTACTCCTATTATGCTGGGAGGGGAAAGGTAAATAAGGACACCGCGGTCGTTAGGATGACGATCGCAAACCACCACGGGCAGGCCCCTGCATGGTGGCCGAAACTCCATCACAAGGGGCCTGTTACCTCGAAGATCCTGACGGCGTCAGGCTCCCCCAAAAGAGGAGGGTTTGCGGCCTACGAAGACGTCACCCACAAGGTAAGGTTTTTTATTGATAATAACGATAACGATTTTTCTTGCATGAGTATCCATGTGCATGGCAGGGAAGAATCAACGATGTCCCCGAGCCCAGCTCCAGGACGTCAAAGAATCTCCGAGCCATGCAACTCTCAACCTCGAGCATCCCCAAGCCCAGCTCCAGGATGTCAAAGGATTTTCGAGCCATGCAGCTCTCAAGCTCAAGCATCCCCGAGCCCAGCTCTAAGACGTCGAAGGATCTTCGAGCCATGCAGCTCTCAAGTTCAAGCATCCCCGAGCCCAGCTCCAGGACGTCAAGGAATCTCCAAGCTATAAGGTAGGCAAACTCTACTGGTCAATTTTCTATACACTCCAAACTTAAGCTCATGACTGAGGTAGCTTTCATACCACTAGAATTTTTCTTTTTTTTGGTTGGAGATGTCTTCACACTGCCTACTTTTGACATAAATAATAATGCCTACTTAGACGAAGGTGCCTGGTTACTCGGTGGAAAACCAATGTTTAGAACTTGTCACTTTTTTTCTTTTTTTAAGCAAGTAGCTCTTTCCTCAATTCGAGTTAAATAGAAGGGTATATATAATTACTAATTTTTTAGTAATAATTAAATTTTTAATTGACTTACAACTAATACCTACTTTATATTGTCAGTGTACATGTGCGATGAAAGTGCTAATAGCCTTGGGTGACCTAAGTAGGTAGCTAAAAGTTTGACCAGCTAGTCTACTCTTGACTCACTATAGTCATTAATGAAGGCTTTCTAATGGGGGATGAAAATAAAATGAGATGGATGAGGTTTTAGCAAGCTAACCAGAAAGAAAACTTGAGCAATTAATTATCAAATAAATGGGCTAAATAATCCAAGGAAAAATTTCATAAGGAGGCTAGTTGATCTAAGTTACATCACCCGCAATGTAGATCTAGTTCAAAATAATGATTAGGATCTTCATGGCAAGGAAACCATAACTACTAGGACAAGTTAACCTTCAAATGATCAGATCTAATGAAGCATAGGAAGAGTTTCCTACCAATAATGATGGCTAAAATATTTGGTGGAAGGGAAGCTTTCAACACTCAAGGATTTGAGGTCTAAACCATAAGACTAGCACTCCCTACCTTTAGGACTCACCTTGGCCTTGATCCATGGCTGGAGACCTTCATCTTAAATTGGAAAACCTGAGAAAACTTGTAACAAAATCAAGCATTAGGCATGGAAGAGAAATCAAGTTAGAATTGAAACAAAGGGGAAGAAGGAAGAAGGAAGAAAGAAGTGGCCGGCGCTTGACTTCAAGGAACTTAGATCTTGGATTGATCAAAGGGCATCCCACCCTTCAAACACACACTTAAGGGCCTCTCACCATCTCCTCAAATAAGGATTCAAACACTCAAACTAAAGACAACTCACTCACTCCACACAAGGGAACTTGAACAAGAAGAAACATTTCATTCATTAATCCAAAATAACATGAATACAAATAAGAGCCTTAGGGCCTATTTATAGGCTCCTAAGCTAGGAAATTCAGCCAAGGGGAGAGAGGAGGGGTAAGGATGGGTTTAGTTGGCTCCAACAACTTTTAGGTAGGTGGTTCTAACTAGAAACAAATTATGGATAGAAAGTTATAACCACTTTGATACGTGGCATCTACATGGCAATGATATGGCTTCTATTTGCTGTTGTGGAGCTTAGGTGGGGTGTGATGTGGCATCTCACATGGCAAGTTAGGTGGAGGGGAAGTGGGGTAGGTAGTTGTATGCTCCTCTCATAATTCTTGATGAGGTGTCCAATCCTTCCCCCAAGAATACTTGATAATGTGTCCCATGTGAGAAAAATAGGCTTCAAAAGGGAGGTGCCATGACTTGCTTGGGCCTTGCTTTGGAGGGTATCAAGGCTTGCTTGAAGTTGGGCTTTGGTCTAGGTTGAGCTAATTTAAGAAAAAGGTGGCTTTCTTTCATGAATTGGCTAGTCGGCTTAAGCTTCAAGTGGAGCTAGCTTCATGGACTAAGTGGGATTTATTTCAAGGCTCTTATTTTTTCTTTAGTAGACCATATTAACTGTAAAATCAAAGAGAATTAGTAGAAAAATATTTTCTTCTTGTTGATATCCCCATCAATCTTTCGAGGTGGAAAGAGCTCGACTCCGTCGAGTAAGAATCAATGACTCTAGTAATACTCTAGTAGGTCTGGGTCAATTCTTTGTAGGTCGTCTCGAGTAATCCATGAGGTTCAGAATCAGGGCATCTGCCAATGAACCAAGTAGCATTGATAGTCTTATTCGGGTAGTGATAGTCTTGTTGTCCAAGATTGCTCAATCTATCTCGCCACTTGGTAACTTGGCTGGTGGACACTCATAGGTTGGCTCACTCTCAAAGATAGAATCAGGCCCGAATGACTCATGGGTATCATTGTTGGTTCTTGTACCCTACTAGATCTGAAATATTGAAAGGAAACAGATACCAAAGTCAAATGATAAATCTAGCACAGTTAGGTCTAATTTTTCTTATTACTTTAAAAGGACCTGCACCACGGGCATGTAACGTTCAGGTTTGAGCCTTACCATGACATAATCTCCTCCTAAAATTCTTTGGCTTTCTTAATCATATGCTTGTTGAATTCTTTGCTCAAATTTTTTACTAATCATGCCATGCATATGACTCCTCGCAATCATGGACACTTATACATGGAAAAGTCAAATGACCACGAATGACAAAACACAAATGATACCAAAAACAAAACAAGCTTAAATGGGCTTTATTATCTAAGGACTGAACTTTATTGACAGCATGGAGTCAAGTGCATATGTTGGCCTCGATGAGCAATGAGCTTCAAAGGCCACATGAAGAGATGGAACCTCAGTCCATATGCTCAATCTAAAGGAGCTTTATGGAGAGCAAAGTAGGCTGCTCGGTATGAGATATTGAAGTAGTTGTTCCATGCACGCATGAGTGAGAGATCATCAGTTCAAACCCATGTTTTGAAAATGATTGATTAATCACCTGATTAGGTCAATTAAGATTGTAATGGATGGTGAACTCAACCAGAACTTGATCCTGTAATTACTCCCGGATTCCTTCTCTCGGTTTGTTCTAAATTATCATATGAACAAACTGAATACTTCTTTGCCTGAGCTGCTGACATGCTTTAGACAGCATCAGAGAGCCATTCTAAGGGAGATAAGGCTCATCTTCTTCTTGTTAATGGGGAGAAAAACAGGCAATGAAGGGTTTGAAAAGGAAATTCAACCCTAAAAGGAGTTTCCAGAAGAAGAAGAAAGCAAAGAAGGCTGTTAATGATGGAGCCTATTTCTACTGCGGCAAGCAAGGGCATTGGAAGAAAAATTGCAAGACATATCTTGCAAGTATGAAGCAAGATGCTGGAGGAGCATCTAAAGGTTTGTACATGATACAAATAAATTTATCATTGAGTGCTTCTATTTCTAATTCATGGATCTTGGATACCGCATGTGGGTCTCATAT
Source organism: Areca catechu (assembly GCA_021397845.1). Lineage (NCBI taxonomy): Eukaryota > Viridiplantae > Streptophyta > Magnoliopsida > Arecales > Arecaceae > Areca > Areca catechu. The sequence continues at coordinate 102,563,063 of CM038039.1, read as the reverse complement.
CTGTAAGTCATTACAGAGAGTCCACAAAATTAGAAACTTGAAAAAAGATGACTTCGAGCTATATGTCGCAAGTGGTGAAGCCATGTACGTTGAAGCTGTGGGCACCTACTTACTATTATTACCTTCGGTAATGTACTAAAGTTAGAAGATTGTTACTATGTCCCAAATGTTGTAAGAAATATTATTTCCATACCCTTGTTATTACAACAAGGATATGAAATAAGTGTAAAGAGCAATGGCTGCTCTATTCTTCATTCTAATAAAATATTTGGATATGGTTATTTTATCAATGGTCTTTTAATTTTAGAACTCGATGATGCAATATTACTTGTTGATAACAAGAAAAGAAAGAGAGACAATCTCAATGTCACATTTCTCTGGCATTGTCGCTTAGGTCATATAAGTGAGTTAAAGGATAAACAAGTTAGTCAAAGATAATTACTTTGACCCTTATGATTTTCAATCATTAGGAACTTGTGAATCTTGCCTCATAAGTAAAATGACCAAGTCTCCATTCACTGGACATGGAGATAGGGTAACTGAATTATTAGGTCTTGTACATATTGATGTGTATGGACGTATGACAACTCAGGCCAGAGGTGGATACTCTTATTTCATCACGTTTATTGATGACTTATCTAGGTTTGGATATGTATATTTAATGAAATACAAATCCGAAGCTTTTGATTAGTTTAAAGAGTATCAAAGTATTGTTAAGAAACAAACTGGACATAGTATTAAAATTCTTCGTTCAGATCGAGGAGGAGAATACCTGTCTAGTGAGTTTCTAAACTGTCTTAAGGACAAAGGCATAATCTCTGAATGGACACCTCCTTATACATCCCAATTAAATGGTATGGCAGAAAGGAGAAATCACATCTTGTTAGACATGGTGAGGTCCATGATGAGCTTCACAGATCTTCCTATTTCCTTTTGGGGATATATCCTGGAAACTGCTGCTTATATTTTGAATAGGATACTATCAAAGTCAGTGACTAGTACTCCATATGAAGTATGAAATGGCAAAAGACCAAATCTTAAATACTTGAAGATTTGGGATTGCTATGCTTATGTCAAGAAAATTTTGGACATAAGTTAAATGCTATGGCTGACAAATGCAGGTTTATTGGTTATCCTAAAGAGGGTATTGGATACCTCTTTTATCATACTACTGAATAAAAGATATTTGTCAGTAGACATGCTATATTCTTGGAGTAAGAATTTATCCAAGAAGGAAGTAGCGGAACAACACTTGAACTTAGTAAAGTTCAAAACCAACAACCAATCCCTGAAGAGTCTTCAAATGAAATTCCTCAACCAAAGGTTTGTGTTGATCAGGAACAGCCACAATACACATCTCATCTCCGAAGGTCAAAGAGGGTGCCGGGTGCACCTCTCAGATATAGCTATTTCATTGGGAATGACAATGAAGTCAGTATCATTCAGGATGATGATTCTGTGACCTATACGGAAGCTATCAAGAGTAGAGACTCTGATAAATGGCTAAATGCCATAAAATCTAAAATGGACTCCATGTATTCCAATCAAGTTTGGACCTTGGTAGATCTACCTGAAGGAGTTAACCCAATAGGGTGTAAATGGGTCTTCAAGAAAAAGATTAGAGTAGATGGCCAAGTAGACACCTACAAGGCCAGGCTAGTGGCAAAAGGTTTCAGACAAAAGCATGGTATTGACTATGATGAAATCTTTTCACCAATAGCAATGCTCAAGTCCAACAGGATTTTGCTTGCAATAGCTGCATACTATGATTATGAAATCTAATAGATGGACGTAAAAACTGCTTTCCTCAATGAATATCTTGAGGAAGAGTCTATATGTCACAACCAGAAGGGTCTTAAAAAAAATTATATATGGATTAAAGCAAGCATCGAGGAGTTGGAACATCCATTTTGATGAAGCAATCAGAGAATTTGATTTCATTAAAATGTGGATGAACCTTGTGTGTATAAAAAGATAAATTGGAATACAATTATCTTTTGGTTCTATATGTCGATGACATACTTATTATTGGGAATGATATCTCAATGCTACAATCAGTCAAAACTTGGTTATCATCAAAGTTTTCCATGAAGGATCTAGGAGATGCATCCTATATATTAGGAATAAAGATATATAGAGATAGATCTAAGAGGATGCTAAGCTTATCCCAATCCAGGTACATTGACTTAGTGTTGAAGAGATTCAACATGGATGGAAGTAAGAGGGGTACTTATGAGTCAAGACATACATTTCTCCAAGAAAATGTCTCCTAAGACATCAAAAGAAAGAGAGAGGATGGCTATGATTCCTTTTGCTTCGGCTATAGGATCGATTATGTATGCCATGTTATGTACCAGGCTTGATGTTGCTTATGCCTTGGACATAGTGAGCAGGTTCAGGCAGATACGGGAGAGGATCATTGGAAAGCTATGAAAAATATCCTTAAATACCTGAGAAGGACTAAGGATGTTTTTCTTCTATATGATGGATCGGATTTAAAACTAGAAGGATATACAGATTCTAGCTTTCAATTAGATCTAGATGATAGCAAATCCATATCAGGGTATGTCTTCACCCTATATGGTGGTGCAGTAAGTTGGAAGAGTACAAAGTAGCTGACTGTAGCTAACTCAATTACTGAGGCAGAATACATAGCTGCAAGTGAAACAGCGAAGGAAGCTATCTGGATGAAGGAATTCATCGTGAAATTGGACGTCGTTCCTGAAATACAACAACCAGTGCCACTATATTATGATAACACTGGAGCTGTTACGCAAGCTAAGGAACCAAGGTCTCATCATAAGTCTAAGCACATCCTAAGACGTTTCCACCTCGTTTGGAAAATTATAGGAAGACAAGATGTTGTCATCGAACAATTGATACAAAGAATAATATAGCAGACCTATTCACTAAAGCACTACCTCAGTAGCAGTTTGATCGTCACTTAGATTGTATGGATATAAAATATAAGGGTGATTGGCTTTAGTGTAAGTGGGAGATTGAAAGAAAAGTACCTTAAAAGTCAATCCATGTAAGGATATTTTTGTAATCTTCTAACTCTTGTATAACATTATTAAATTAATAAAAGGTATTGTGTTTCATCATACTATTGTGTCTTATTAAAGTTTATGATGAACCCCGTAGATTAGGGCAAAGGAATTAGAGTTATGATGAAGATCATAATGGTGAGACTTAAATTCCTATAAATCCTAATCTAAAATGTTACTAGTCGTTGGATCATCGATTAGGGATTGATGCTTCTGAAAAGACTAGCTTATCCTATGTATGCTCGATGGGAGGGTGGTTGGTCTCACAGCCACTTGTGTAAAGACACTAATATAAGGATAAGGGTGCTCATTAGGGTATGAGTTCACTGAACTGATTCGCACTGAGAATATCTTATGGAAGTCTTACTACTTGTCAAGAGATAATTCTCATAATGGAGAGTTGTGCAAGTAATCTTTTGACCTGAGATCACCATGGCCCTTATGCATACTAAGCTATGTTTGGTTCATACTCATTCATGACATTGAGTCATGTACAGGGTGTTCTCGGATATGGTGGAAGGTGTTTGAAGGATGTGAGTGGATCAACAAGGAATCATCATTCTTAGTAAGAAGAAATGTTATCCTATATAATCTCTTCGATTGATGACTTAGGAAGTATTTGATCAAAGCAAAATGAGATTAGAAGTGTTTTCTAATCAGTCATCAATAGAGTCTTCATTATCAAAAGAGATTTGAAATGACTAAGTGCTAGATTTGACAATTATCCATACCCATCACTTATTCAAGATAAAGGAAGATCAAAATATTGAATTGCACGGTAACTTTCACTGAAGAGTATTTTGGTACTTTCTACCAAATTTCACATCTTCCATGTAGGCATGATATGTTGCTAGATGTCAATCATGTCTTGTAAGTTTTCATGAATCAATTCAATTGGATTTATGAGTCAATTCGAAAGCTAGTTTAAATTGGCAACTTATGTCAGCTCAATTTGACCTAATTAGGTTAATCGGGTTCGATTGGATCGAATTGGCTTGGACCTAGACCTACTACTGGCTAGATGTGGAACCCAAAGGGTCACACAAATTAAGGAATTGGCCTAGAAAGTCAATTGATTTTTTATTAGGGTCATGGGATCCTAATTGGTTAGCTAGATTACACACTAGCATGTATAGGCTAACTTAACTCCTAATCCAATAAATTGGGTCCATAAAGTTGTTTAATGGGCTAACCAATTTGAGAGAATCCTAGATTGGGTTGAGTCCAAAGTGGAGCAGCATTTATCTGATTTTATCCAAATTTAATCAGCCTTTATCTATTTATTTGAAGAGTCCTAAGTTGTAAGGACTCTTGGCGCCAATTTGTTTTGTGCGCAAGAATATATGGCATGCTAGAAAAGGACCTAGAGTCCTTTTGATTATGGGACTTGGTTTCCACATGGAACAAGGCATCCCTAGCCTTATCCCATATTTGAATATCCTGGCTTAATACCGGTTAAAAAAAGGAATGGGCGGTGAAGTAAGTTGGCGCACACATGAAGGGTTGCATCCCTTCATGATTAATCACAAATGATTCTAATCCAAGAGTCCTTTATGAAGGAACTTGACTCTTGGATAAGACACTTCATTTCCACGCCATCTAAGAAGCCTCTCTACCGGTTAGATGCCACATGGCATGAGGACAAAAGCTAGGATTATACAGAAGACATGAAAAAGACTCTTGGCGCAGGAAAGGTCTTGACCTTTCAAGATAAGACTCCTTCTCAATGAAGGGTGTTATATGATCTGTTATTTGACAGATCAAAGGCTGATGAAGAGCCATAATTGACACCTCTCCATCTCTTATAAATAGCCTTCGGTGTTTAGGCCCGAATGTAATCAAATTTCCTTTCTTTCTTGCATTCTTACACTCTGCCACTTAGACTTCCTTGTCTCTTCTTTTTCTTGTTAGGACATAGGTCTTGTCTTAAGACAATTCCACCGTTTTAAGAGAATGATTTAGGAAGAAAATTAGAAAGTGATAAAGAGAGTGAAGAAAGGTTTGGAGAGGGCTCAGAGTGTTCTACTGGAGGGCAAGGGTCTGAGCAAGGAAGGAGAGGTTGCTAAAGGAAGAAAAGTCATTGGAAGAGTCCCAGTGGATTAAGCAACCTATTAAGGAATGGTTCCTAGATTCAATTCCCATGTGGATCACCTCTGGAGGGCATGCACTTGTGTGCCTAGTGGAAAGAAGAAGGATTAGCATTTCAGGTATTTTTCCAAACCTTGTTTGAATGACTTGTTGATTGTAATGAATAAAGGATCTTGGGCTTAGGGTTTCTAGTTGTTTGGAGTTTCAAAATGAAAATTTTTGAAATCCATTCTTTTGTTGTGCGATCAAAACCCAACAAAGATAGCCCATGGGGAGCTTCCACTAGATTGAGGGAGCAGGATTGATGGCTTTGCTCGAAGCTCCATAGAGGAGGAGGGAGACTCAAACATGCTAGAGATGGTTGGTCACCAACATGCAAGCCACTTATTGTGGATGCTACTACTGTAAAGCCACCTATTGCAAGCCCTTCACTATCATGGTTAGTGTTTGATCCTACTTCAAGAAAAGCTAAAACTACTCAATGGTGATTACCGAAGCTATATGTGCCTTAATAGGATACAATGTTCTCTAGGCAGAGTCATAACTCTGCAGGTGCATCAAGATGAGCGATGGTAGGTGCTGCTTATGCATTATTGGATATCATAGTAGATTGGAGTAGATGGGTATTCTAAACCTTAAATTAGGAGGATTAGGCCCTTCCTTTAGTACTAATTCTATTGCCATCGAAATTAGACTGGCTCAGGCTAATGAGTTAGAAGGTAAACTAGAGAGCTGGAGGAGGTGATCAAGGGACCCAGGTAGCTAGCCGGACATCTAAGTAGTTAACTATGGCCGAATCAGCCCTGTAATGCCACAATTAGAGGAAGTTCACATAATGAGGATTTTTAGTGGGAGACCCTTCAATACCTTAGTCAAACTATCTCAAGAGAGCAAAGGAGGTTCTGAGTGGAAGAAGATAGAGAGAGTGAGAAGCAAGAAGGTTGAAGTGAAGGAGATCGTGAGCCTGTATGCCATGAGGAAAGAGAGAGAGGAAGTCTGTACTTCATTTTGTACTCAGAGGGACTTAGATTGGGTTGGATCTCCAAAAGAAAGAGATTTGACATTACATGGCTTAGCTTAGTCTTGATGGGGCTTAATGAAGCTTACTTGAAGGACCCTGAAGAGTGGTTTATATAGACAAGGGCTAAAGCCCATCACGATCAAGAACTTGGAACATACGATGGGGCTGTTGAGGTTAATCAATTGCATGTCCAAAAAATACAATGTGATATAATAAGATTTAGCTACTAGAGAGAGGGCATTCCACCGTTTATGAGCCTGTTGTCATCAAATGAGGAGAGATTTGGACATCTCTACAGGCCTTCGAATTGGCCACATTGCAGGAACTAGTTGATCAAGGTAAGATCTTCATGGCTAATTTGTATTAGGCTTTAATTGGTTGGTAATGCCTTGTTGGCTAGATTAGATCCCAGGTGTAATACACACCATTATGATGCGTGGATCTAGAAAATGCTGAAACCCAGTTCTCCGAGAAAGATGCAAAAATAACTGCGTGATTAAGATTCTGTAGCATCACTTCAAGAAACCAACTTCTCACTCTAAATGTACTATTTTCTTTTTCTCCCCTACGAGGTATTTAAGAGAGATATGTACTTGGAATTTATGTGAAAACCCACAATGAAATCCAGAGTCTTCTTTAAATCAAAATAGAAACTTCCACAAAATCTTGAAATCATCATTATGTACAGGTTGATGTTGCCTTTTGTTAATAATACTAATGCTCGCACGCGAATAATAGTATTCATTAAACAATAAAGCACAAAATCCATGAAGGCAAAAACTTCCAAAGTTTTTGCGAGTCTCCCGATTAATTATCTTGGCTTTCCATTGCACCATTGCAAACAAAGGGTGTCTGATTGGCGATTCCTGGAGGATAACATAACCAAAAAAATTAGTTGTATAGGAAGGAAAGGTCTTGATACTAGCTGGCCATTTAATATAATTTTTTTTAAAATTTAGACTAATATTAATTGATTTTTTTTATTAAATTTGGGTTAATTTTATGGTTCATGTTGATAGACATAGGTTGAGTCCATTATGTGATCAATGATTGGGCTAGGAGCACCTCATGTAATTTGGTATAGTTGAGGCGGCACAGTATAGACCTTACCCTACTTGACTCGTGATGGGAGGGTCAGTTAGGACATTTTCATTTTATTGGCTAGGTCCCCTCTTCGTTCCCTCTATTTATATATATATCACATATCCAGTGATTTATGATACAGTGATTCTTTTCATCAAGAGCCGCCTTTCCAAGGAAGACCAGAGAGAAGGACTCCGTCTTCGATATTCATGTGAGCATCACTTTCAGATTTAGGATTCATGGCGAATACATATATGCATTCTCGGATCTATTTATATTTACATGATTTTAATCTTTTGATTGATTTAGGAATTTAGAAAATATTTTTCTACATTTGGTATCAGAGCCCTGATATGATTGGAATCATGGATCTCCTGTTTTGCATGCTTTAGATATGATAAAATAAAACTTTTTTATTGTTGTTCCCTTCCTTCCCATTGATTGCTCGACCATCGTCGATGGCCGGCGATAGAGGTGTGAGCCATGGAAGTCGATGGATGCAAAGATGGCCACCGGTGATGGCCTCCGTTTTTTCACACCTTGGAAGAATATCATGTAACAAAAAAATGAAATCCTTTTCCCTTCTCTCCCCTGCCATCTGTCATCGATCTCCTTGTGCCTGTACTCATCGGCACTGCACGGTGACCGATGGTGGCGAGATGAAGTCGGCAGCGATGAGGAGGAGCCACGATGACCGGCGATGGCCGTGAGAAGCCATGGAAACTGGCGGGAAGAAGAAAAACCATGGAACTCCGATCCCGTTCATCGGATCTCGGCCGATTGACTGAGATCCTAAACAAAAAAAAAAAGATGAGGGCGGCTACTGTGGAAGCCATGATTGGCCGCTCCTGGGCCATCACCGCTAGCCATGTTTCTGGCAGGTCTTCATGACTGGAACCCCCCTCCTCTTCCCTTCCCGACGATTGGAGGCTGGACGTTGGCTGACCCCGGAACAGAACAAAAACAAAAAAAAAAGGAAGAAATAGGAGGCTGCTCGCCATCGTGCCGGATCGGACACCGATGATACGCCGGAGGCGACGACCGGCAATTCCCGATCGATCATCGTGGCCGTCCCGCCGGTCCGGAACCGACGATGGAACGTTTAGGAAGAGAGGGGCGGCGGACAAAAAAAAAACTAAGGAAGACTCTTACCCATCCCGCCGGCCGTCAGAGGTGTTCTGACCTCCGGCGTGCTCACCGAAGCCGGCGACTGGCCCTTCTTGGCTAGCCACGGTAGTGGTTTCGTCGGTGGGGTTGAACCTAGAAGAGAGGTTTTGTTTGGGTTTTTTTGGGTTCGAGCCCTATTTGATCGTGGGAAGAAGAGGGGTTTTGGGTTTTGTTTAGGTTTTGGGTTCAAACCCTAACCCAATACCCAATAAGCCATAAAAAAAAAGATCCATTTTGTGCTCAAGCTCATGGGTTTTCTGAAATTATATTATCCCTTTTACAATTTATTCCCTTCAATATTTATAATTATAGTTTGGTCCAAAAGGCCATTTTGCACTTAGGCCCCTAGATTTTCTGAAATTGTAATTTAGTCCTTCTATAGTTAAGATCTTGAAATATTGGTTAAAAAATAAGGGACCGGTACTTATGGGAACCATCGTGCCCTTCCCCTCCTCCCATAGCTCGTTAGAAGCATCTAGCAGCGATTAATCAGTGATCATTTAGACGGTGGCAACTATGACTCGTCTACTGGTGCCGGTGCCGAGCGGCGCTAGGCCTTTGGAAAGCTGCTTCTGGCCTTGTTATCCTAAGGACCTCCAAGTGGTCCTCAGCTATGCTAACATCGGATAGATCCTGTTGGATTTTGGCGGTTCGTGGTGTCCAATCACAGGGACCTCGCCATCTTCCGGAAGGAGATAGCGGAGGTTGTTGCCAGATTGCTGGATCCCGCCCGACTTGTGGTGAATGCCGTGGTGGATTTCTTGGACAACTAGACAAGTGGCCGATGGCTCTCCTTGTCGCTCAGTTTTTATCTCTTCCTGAACTTAGTGTTGCCAGTGGCCAGGGAATGGCCGTCAGTGGATGGTTTGGCTGGTGACTCTCTGTGGAAGAAGATTCCAAGCTCGGAGAAGCCATTAATGGAGTTTGGAAAGTCTCGGTTGGGATAAAAAGAGGAGGAAGAGAGAATGTTTTAAATTTTTTTGGATTGATGGGTTATCGAGTTACAACCCACTTTGAATAGAATATTATATTATAAATTTAGTCCAAATTGAAGAACTAGCTAGATCTAATTACAGTGGGCCTGTTTTAATTTTGGGATTAAGAAGATTTTTGCACTTAAATCCCTATAAATTAAATATGAGTCCAAATAAATTTCTGAAATTTATGATTTGGTCATTTAATATTGTTTTTGATAAAAAATTGCTGTAACTTGCTCATTTTATATTCGATTTGAACGTTTTTTTGAACCGTTGGACTCGTAATAATTTAAAGAACATTTTGATAGAGTTCTTCATGTTTGATAAAATATTTAAATAATTTAAAATAATTTATGTGCAATTCTACTCACTATCATATAGTTTGAGTGTGTTTTTTGTAGCCTCAAAGGGTTGGAGCACTCTATGAATTTTGAATAGATGAGTAAATGAGGACTAATGACTTATCTTTTATTTGAAATTGTATTGATGTCTCTATAACAATTGATCCAAAATTAATTGTAATTGATCAGTAGGGTGCATGTTGTAGAGTATCCCATTTTGGACTGATCTTTTGGTGGCATACATGTCATTGAAGTATGTCATTTTATGTTCGTTTGGTCATTTGTCTTCCTTGTATGAATAATTTATGGATTGGCATAAGTATTTATCATCAAAATGGTTTATTTATGTTGTCCATGAGTTTTTTCATTATGTGAGGGTTTCTGATTATTGCATACAATAGCATGTCCAAAGGAGTTTGTTGTATATTTTAACTAGAAAGTAGCATGGGGTATTGTGTTGCAATGGTGCTTTAGTTTTCATGGGCTTGTCTGCCAAAAAGGGATAGGTTCGTGACTGTTAGGATATTTCATTTGCTTGTGGCTTCATGTGAAGAGTACTTATACTATTACATGTTTTGCCCAAAGAAAAATATGTGATATTGCATTTGGACTCTTTATATCATTTATAGTATATGCCCATTGACTAGTATTTAGCATTCCTGCCATTTTTATTATACAGTCATTTATATTAATAATAATGTTGTTATTCAGTTTTGACTGGATCAAAATATCAAAGGTAGATGTATATTGGGCTTAGAAAATTTGTCTGTCCAAAGAAAATAGATTTTCGAATGCCTTGTATCCTCATTATATTAACTTTTATTTTTCTTTGAAAAGAAATATATTAGGTCTAAGAAATTTGTTTAACCAAAAGAGACATATTTCAAAAATTGTATTAACCTCATTTTTGGAGCTCAAAAGCACATAACATTCTCTGCCTATAGGAGATTTTTATAATGATGCACATGGTATATGTTTAAAAATGGCTTATTATATTCAAAGCCTTTATTAATTTATTATTTGTACCTACCAAATATGTTGCATCATACATGAGCCTGATTGATGTTTTATGCCATCTTAGAGGTTATGACTTGATGATCCCTTTTAGAAGGTTAATGTTTTTCGATGGATGGTGACCACCAAAGTGGTCCATTCATTGAGATTTACTAGGTCCTTCTGTGAGCTTTTTAGAAGGGATTGTGAAGCATTATATGTTGTAGAGAGATTTCTTATGTTGGTCATTTTCTTTCTAAAGAAAGTTTTGTTACATTGGACCAAAGGCTCTCTTAAAATAATGCTTATAAAGATTTTATGAAATATATTATTATATTTCTCTATTGAATAACTATATAACGATTATTATAGAGTTAATGCTTCCATTATGATGACTCTGACTGAAATATAGATATGAAAACTAAAATTGTGCTAATACTAAGTATGATGGAATATATATATTACATTATGTAATGATCTTCCATCTTGGTTGTCTTATTAAAGTACTCTGAAATAAAGTTGCCTTAAAAATGGTAAAGAGTGTGAACTATTTTATTTGAAATATATTCATATAATTGATTCCATTCTTATTGTTGTATCTAAGAATTGCGATCTATTTTGACCTCATTTGTGATAGATATGTAGAATCTGATAAAAGAAAGTCTGGATAGCTGATGGATAGATAAATTAATATGAGATGAAAGGTATGGGATAGTTGTTTAATATACCATGCCTGAAATTTCTTGTAAAAATGATGTGACTATTAGGCAAAGCACATTCTGACAGACATGGTATGAGTAAGATGAGTGGGTGCAATTTATTATGATGTTTCTAGTATAAGATCTTAAATAACTACCGTCTATATTTAAATAAATTCTCTATAAAATAGATATATATTATACCTTTGAGTTAAAGAGTGATAGAAAGTTCAATATCTTTTATTTTTATGGTTGGAGCTGTCCTACAACTCTGAATCATTGATAATCTATCAGCGAATAAATCTTGATTTTGTAATAATACATTGTTTATTTTGGTTATCCAGATAATTTTAAATGAATATAGATTCTACTATCTTAATAGAGGTATAAAGAATATTGAGTCAAATCATGCCATATTTGTAGATTCTAATTTGCATAATATCGAATGCTTCTATATATTAGAAGTATGATATTGCAAGAAAATAAGTTTTTGCTTTTATAAATATTTTGTTTCATCATACTAGAAAACAATGGGAGAGCAATATTAAAATATAAATTAATGATTGTACCTCAATTAATAGTTGATATAGACTAGTAAAAAAATTATATGATAAGAAAATAGATACTTGATATTTTCTTATGACAATATAATTTTTTGAAAGTTTTATTTCATAGAAAGGTTTATAAATAGAATCTAGTGGCATTCTTGGATTTACAGGCAAAGTTTGTGGCATATTGTAAAGTCACAATTCATATTGTTTTATTATAAAACTTTGTCCCGAATCTTATAATTATTGATTGTCTTAAAATCACTTATAATAATAGGCAGCTATGTTCTTTAAAGGAACAATAAAAATTTATCTTTTCTATCTATGTGAAGATAGAATATTTGTTAGTTAAAGGTTGTAGTTGAAAGGGAGATATTTCATATAATATACAAAGTCAATATTTGTTGATCCCCTAATCAAGATTAAGATCCATAGTTTTTATGAAACATGTCAAGAATTTGGATATTTTAGAATCTTTTGATTTTTGAATTAGTGGGACTTTGATGTATTTATACATTGACTTAATTGACAAACTTTATTTGTCATTGATTGCTGGATTGTAATCCAAGGATACATAAGTGTCGAGTATACAAAGTCCATATTGGGTGATCCTCTAATCAAAAATTTTGAAGCCCGTATGCTTTAAAAATATGGACATATTGAATTCTTTTGTTGTACTTGGTTAGTGGGAGTGACTTTATATTTGTACTTTATTATTATAAAGCTTGATTTCATTTATTTTTCTATCATATATATTTATATACATTGTTGACATATTAATTGATTGATTATATTCCTATATGGTTGTATGTGCACATGTGGAATAATAAAATACAACATAGTATCTCAAGAATATTTTTTATCTTGAGAATGACAGTTGTATGGGTATATCTCATTTGATAATTATGACATCTCATTATATTTGGAAATATATAGACTTCTTGTGAAGTTGTGAGATTTCTCTAACTTATATAAAGCATGTGGTTAAAGAGAAATCTTGATTGAGGGTACATATATTTAATTTGTTTAGATTATGAGATATCTCTTTTGATTATATACCTGACTGAGACTGGTATTGAGTTTCATATTGTTTGTGCTGTGCTGTCTCGTCATTGACATCATTATTGAGTATGTGAGACATGATGGCTTGTTGTTTGATGCCATCCGCGATTTCTCTTGTTTATTTTGTATCTAAGCATGTTGACGAGAAATTGAAGGACTAACAATGAAAAATAGCATGTTTTATTTGATTACGTTGATACTATTTTTTGTTATACTACCATACCAAGATTCATATCGATGGTGTTTAGGATGCTTGTAATCATGGATAAGTCTATATCGGTTAAGTAGTATAACGGTCCCATGATTCGACATCATGTATATTGTTGGACCAAGTCGTTTGTAGGTGCTGTCTATGGATCATATGGTGGTCACATTTTGTTTTCAACCCGAGAGCTGTTTTTTAAATAAAACATTTTCAAAATTATAATTAATGTAGTCCAAATGGGAGAATGTAAAAATTTCTTTAATTTGGGCTAACATTAATTGGTATTTTTTTCTTATTAAAATCCGGGTTGATTTTACGGTCCATGTTGATAGACGTAGGTTGAGCCTATTATTATGTGATCATTGATTGTGCTATGAGCATCTATGTGATTGGTATGGTTGAGACGGTACAGTATAGGCCTTAGCCTGACTTAATCATGATGGAAGGGTCAGTTAGGACATTTTTATTTTTTATTAGCTAGATCCCTTCTCTGCTTCCTCTATTATATATATCATGTATTCGGTGATTTATGATATAATGATTTTCTCCATCGAGAGCCGCCTTTCTAAGGAAGACCGAGAGGACTCTGCCTTCGATGTTCATGTGAGCATCACTTTCAAGATTCATGATGAATATATGTATGCATTTATCAAATTTATTTATATTTACATGATTATAATTTTTTGATTGATCCTGGGATTTAGAAAATATTTTTCCTACATTTAACACTAGTAAACACAGACTTAAACTCGATCCCAATATACTGGATGAGCACAATGCAACTGCCTACTGAAGTCATTGAAAGGGTTGATATAAAAAGAAGAGTTTCCTTTGGGGTGGCCACAAAAAATATAATATTGGTAGCTCCAGCTTCATGCGCTGGGATCAAGCATGCCGAGTTAACCTTCGGTTGTTGAACTTTTGCCTTCTCATGAAATGACGGTGATGATTCTATCACAAGCATCATCAACCATGGTGAGAACTCATTAATAGAATCCACTTCTTAAATCACCCACCCAGCCATATCACGAGAAGCGGGCAAAGGAAAGTTCCGTTCCCTGGTTTTCTCTAGCATGGTTTTCACGGTGGGTTCTAGGCAACACAGCTTTTTGGCATGACTGCCCCTTAAATTTAAATTACAAACTTTTTCTTGACTAATAACCATCAAGTTGACTCCATCCCAACATCCTCAAAAAGCTCCTTGATGGAAACTCTTGTTCTCTCCTCTTTTAACACAAAGAGGAAGCGATGAGCTTCAAAGCATGGCAGCCTTCTCAGCATAGTATTGTTGACCACGGTAAAAAATGGTGGTCTAGAAGTAGTGCCCCTCAAAGAGATTCACGGCTGGAAACTGTTACCTGTTCTTTAGCCATGGAAGAGAAACTTCGGCTATAGCCAAAAATCTTGTGATTCCGCTTCTAAATAAAGTAAAACTTTTTAATTGGTTAGTTTTCCACAACAAAGCTCTTAGTGCCAGAGTTCTGAGAAAAAGAAAAGAGCTAGGCCATCGGAGGAAGAAACCGCGAATCACTTGTTTGCTGCATGTAGTTTTGAAAAAATGGTGTGGCCGTCCTTCAGGTCGAAGCTCCTCCTCTCCCTGATTTTTGGATCTGTGAATGAACTTTGGAGCAATGGAAGAAAGGAAGTACAGGACACAAGTAAAAAGCTTGCAAGAGACTGTTTGGCAGTATTGGCGTAGAGTTCCTTTTCCGACCGGGCAAAGCTACTAGATCGCAGGTCCGCTTCCTGGTTTACCTGCAAAACAAGTCCCTGACCAGAGTTGCTCCGGCGGGGGACACTCCGATGCCTAAGTCAGAGACGGGCTCCAGCCACAGAATGGGAAAGATTCTGAGGAGGGATAAATGAAGAGGAAAAGACTCTGAGATTTTCAGGAGTATCTTGTACCTTACCTTGAATGTCCCCTCTTACCAATATTTATATTGAGTTGTCTGGCTTGTGGTTCCGTTCTCCTCCTGCAGTTACGATGAGGGAGTTAATTCCTTCCCCTCAGTTTGCAATCATGGATGGTTACTAAACGGTTCCGGCTAGGCCGGAGACGTTGTCGCTGGAGTTAATGATCACGTGTCATGGTCGTGCTCTGGAGGTAGTTAGGTAGTCGATGATAATCGTTGTTTGCCACGTTCGTGGGGATCTGAGACAAATCAAAGATCTGTTTTCAGGCTTCTTTTTTGGGAAAATGTTTGTAGCCGAATTGAAGGGGCGCCTTCGTCTTTGGACTCCTTTGAGACAGATTGGAGATCATGTTTTCGGCACAAGTCAAAGACCGTGTCTTCGGCTGATTGTGAAGATCGTGTCTTCGGTTTAGGTTGAGGACCCTATCTTCAGCAGGGGCCACAGGCTGACTCTTCAGCCGAAGTTGGGAGCTTCGGCTTGTTCGTCAGTTGTTGTTCGATTTCCTCCGGACACTTTGGTTTAAAGTGCATGGTTCATGAGGAATATCTTTGGCCGGTCGAACCGGTGGCTGATATGTGCTTGAATCGATATATCCCAACAGTTGCCCCCACTCTCAGTTTTCGAAGCAACGATCTGCCTCAAAGAGTGAGTATTATTGGTTGTCGTTTTTCCCTGGGGAATGGTGTGGCAGATGATTACAAAATCTCTGATTGGATCGTCTGCCATAACTACCGGCTGATTTGAGGATCAGGTGACGGACATCTGTCACCTCCTGATTGGGGTGTGAAAAGGAGGCGGGCAGACCAGTGACTGTCCCTCTTTTTCTGTTGTGCAACGGTTCAGCCGATCTTTTGGTTGGGATTTGGACGACAATCGTGGCCTCTTCCCGTCCCTCGGATAAGAAGTGCGTTCCACCTTAGCCGTCGATTTGCACAGATTATGACCTTCAGTCCATTCCGCGTCAAATCAGTTTAGAGCTGTTTGGAATTGCACACCCATCTCAAGCGTTCATGATGGATTTGGGGAGATGGTTCCATCTATCGAGATGTCGCCCTAGAGTTTTCTTGTCCTTTATGAGAAGGAGAAAAGGTCTGGCTGAGGAAGATTCTTTATCCTTGCATACCTTCAGCTTTGGCCTAGCTTTCCCTGTTTTTGGCTATCGGTCCCTTCCGCAAGTAGAATCTTTCTTTTATTTTTTTTTTCATTCTTTTGTCATAGTTGAGACCGTAGGAAGTCAAGGAGAAAAAGTTGGGCCCTCTGGGACTGATGATGTGGTGAGTCCGGAGTTAGTTTTTAGCTCCGTCTCACCAGGAAAGATTACCCACCTTCGAGAGCGTTATCACATTCCCGAAGGATTTCCTCTAATACTTCCCATGTCTGAAGAACGGGTACATAAACCTCCCGTTGGGTACCTTGCCATATACGAAGACCATTTAAAGACCGATCTTCGATTTCCCCTGCATCCCTTCTTCGTCAAGGTCTTTCGTATGTACCAAATAGTGCCTATGCAGTTGACTCCGAACAGCATTCAAAATATCTATGGATTTTTGGTCCGGTGCCACATAGCCAACGTGAATCCAGGGACCAATTTGTTCACTGCTCTTTTATTCTCAAGAGAGATTTTCATGGTTGCGGATGTGGGTGATCAGTCCTCGGCCTGGTCGCAAGATCATAAAGGATATGCCCAACGCCATCCATGGGTGGAAGCCCAACTTTATTTTTATATCGTTTACCAAACCGTGGGATTTCAGTAGCGAGTGGAGGGAGCCATACCTAGTTGCCAATGATGGAAAAAAGGTTTTGGCCCGATCAGTCTGATTATGTCTTACTGACTGGTTCAGAGACCATTCCCATCCATGAACTATTGGAGGAGAGAAATCTCCATATCGCAGGGGATCAGCGAGTCCTGCATTAGGTACAAATGGCAGAATTTTTAGCTCTTCTCTTTTATCTCCTTTATAGCTCAGTTGACTTAGAAGGGCCTTTCCATTTGTAGGTGGTGGAATGAAGCCTAACTTGGGCTGGCTTCGCCAGTCTTCCAAAAAGAGGATAGCTCAAGCTCCTCTTTCAGATCAGAGGCTCGAAAGAAGGTCCGAGGGGATGATCCTGATAGAAGTAGAAGCACTTCATCCTCCAGAGGAATCTCTAGGGGAGATGGGGTATTGATGATGGAGGCTCCCGTAGGGCCTCAGCTAGTTGAATCTTTGTTGATGGCTAGCTCTCCAGTTCATATGAGGGAGAGTCCGTCTTCGATGGTTGATGTGCCACCGCCTTGCCCTCCTGCAGTGGATAGGGGCAAGGCACCGCAATTCGAGGAGGAGTCCGTTCGGGAGGCTTCTCCGAGTGGGAGCCATCCCGTGGGTCTTCGGAGCTTTCCCCTGCGGGGGGTCTTTGGTTCCCGCCATGGCTAGGCAGGCACTGAAGGATACTTTGCTGTCTCATGACTTGGTAGTTATTCGAGATTGAAGCCTCGCTAGGATATCTGATTCTGCCTATTCTTCCCTGCAACAGGTGAGATCTTCATCGTCCCTTCTTTGCTCGATGAGTCATTCAGTCTGTGACATCTTATACCTTGTTTGTTGGTGTAGCTGGTCTATGACATTACCTTCATGGAAGAAGGCCTGGGGAGAGTTGATGGCCTCATTCACGGTTTGAAGGAGGAGCTCCAAGTGGCTAGGGCCGAAAGGGAGGTGGCTGAGGAACTGAAGCAGTCCATGAAGAATTGGCTTACTCGCATGGATGCCGAAGTTTGGGGCCTGAAGGGCGAACTGAAGAACGCCCACTTGATGATCGCAGGACAAGGGGTAGAGTTGAGGAGGAGTAAGAAGCAGATTGACTCCTTAAAACAATTTGCCAAGGAGAGTCAAAAGAGGGCTGAAGACCTGACCAAGGCGGCTAAGGAGGTGACCAAGAAGGCCGAGGAGGCATCTTTGAGAGCCAAAGAGGCATATGCAAGAGCCGAAGAGGCAGCCTTGGAGGCCAAAGCAGCCAGGAGGGAGTCCGAAGCCATAAAAGAGCAAGTGGCTAGAGCTGTTGCGATTTCAAAAAATCCTCACAGTTCCAACAAGAGATGAATGAAGCGAGTTTATACAGCTACCAGTATGGCTTTAATGATGGACTCGCCAAGGTCAGTGCAGTTTTTCCCGATCTTGATCTTTCCAATATCCCTGCTTTTGACATTGAGGAAGAAGAGGAGGAGATCGGGGCCGTAGAGGAGGCTGAAGAGATGCCAAGCCAGAGAGAAGAAACCCCAATCGTAGCCGAGGACTCGGGTGTAATTCCGGTCCAGACTGAAGAGGCTGTAGAGATGCCAAGCCTGAGAGAAAAAATCACAATCGTAGTAGAGGACTCGGGTGTAATTCCGATCTAGGCTGAAGGATCTTTGGATCTAGCCCAAGTTGAGGAGACCCTTTCTGCCCAGATTGATAGGATACTCCAATCTTGCGATGCTGGATCCCTCTCGGCTGATCCTTAGGGACTCGTTAGGCTTTGGACACTGTATCTCTCTTTTCTTTTCCTTCCTTTTTTTTGATGAACCAAAAAAAAGGGGGGGGAAGAGTTAGACCCAGGCGTGGCCACCCCCAGACGATTCCCTAACCCTAGCCAGGGAATGTTCGATACACAGCACATATTAATTTTTCGTAGCCGTTCCCCACCCGAAGGTGAGTACGTCAACCTGACTACCACTGGGTCAGCCAAGTGAATGGGATTTATTATATATATCCCTAACTTTGGCATGTAACCGACAAACTCTCTTGAATTAATGAGCATTTTTTCTTTTCTGTGTATACTATGATGCTTTCCAAGTGTTGCATTTTTTGAACTTGGTTTAGGTAGAGCCATTGTTTTTGCTGATGGCTTGAATCACGTTGCCCTTAGTGGAGTCTATTCTTGTGAATATAGGCTTCTCCTTTTAGACTGCAAACAAATAAGAAAGTTCCTATATAGGGGAACCCCTAGCTTACCGGCTTATCAGGGTGTAGTGACGCCATGTCATCACTTGGAGAAGTAGTGGCGATCAAGTCCATAATGACTATGCATGGGAACAAGGATCATCGTGGCTGCAGCCTTTGGTGGTCTCTCCGAGCACACTAGTTGAAGCCCTGATTCATTAAGGTGTCCGCGCGTGGCGTGCCTAGAAGCCCGTTGCAAATGAGTGCTTTTAAATTCCGCTAGTCTCGATATAAGGAAGGGAATTTCCTTGGATCAACTGCCATTCGCCCCTAGCAACGCCATTTCTAATGCCATTCCTGTTTCCTCATCCTCGCGTTGCTCTGAGGGTTTGCTGCATCATGAGGCCGAACCTAGCACAGCTCAGGCGAGCAACCAAGGGGAAACCAACGAGAGGCTTCCATGTGAGGGGATCAGATCGAAGGCAAAGATATGTGTTGACGTTACTGTGCGCCAAGGCCAGGAGTAGCGATCCTATCGAGATAGGTTCTTCCTCAGGGGAGGAACCGATTTCTCCTGGGAGAGCCGTGCCGACCGAGCCATCTGAGAGGTCGAGCCCACGGGATGTTGATGGGGCTCCCCCATATGTTGAAGGTGCCAAGCCTACGACTCCGGTTCGGGGAAAAGAAGTCCAGTGGGATGCAATACCCTGTCACTGGAGCCGGGAGGCAGGAATCTGGGAATCCTTTTCCTACTATCCTCCTTGGGATACAACAGGTAGCCTTCGGCATGCGCGTTACCTATCCACATTCGTCGATTGAACTGACCTTGTATGTGTTCCTCATTCTGCAGGTTTCTTGCGACCTTTCTTTATTGGAGAAAGGTGCTCATGAATCTATCAGCTACAACGAAGACCTTCGAAACCGTATGGCTTTAGCCAGCCGAAAAAGATGTAGCCGAGAAGCTTCGGGCTGCTGCAGAAAAAGAGAGGGACAAGGCAGTTGCCTCGCACTTGAAGAGACAGATGAGTACTATTCAGGCACAAGCAGCCGAAGTGTCGATCATTGCACAGGAGAGAAGGAGGAAGGTAGTCTCTCTTGAATGGATGCTGAAGGAGACCCTACGGGATGCTGAGGAGCCGAAGTCTCGTCTGGTCGAATTGAAGAGGAGGGTCGAGGAGCTGGAGACAAGCCTTTCAGCGGCCAACCAGAGGGCTGTGCAGGCCGAAGAGATGTTCTTCAAGTTACGCCGATTATCTGAGTAAAACTAGGGAGCTCTACCCCGGCCTGGACTTCTCCTTGCTTACCATTCCGGAGGATAGATCTATAGCCTCCAAGGATTCAGCCTGAAATGACGTCAACCCTTACTCTCGTTTCGACTATCGAAGAGGCTGACAAGAAGTAAATCTACTGTATTTTTTTTCCATCTATTTGTAATGTCCTCACTTTGGATGAGGTTTTTCATCCTCGAAATAAATGACTAATTTCTTTCAAACTAGTCTCTTTTGGACTGATTCTTTCTGGTTGATGGATAAGCCGAATACTATCCAATTTGAGGTTGATGTTAAAGACGAATTCCGAAATAAGATCAGAATGCTGCTGCTGATGATTGATCTCGATTAGGTTAGGCTGACGTCAGTTACCCATCATAATTATTCCTTTTGTCTTAGAATGGACGTGGCAGACAGGTATCATTTTTCATTGGTCATTGATTGAAGAACATTGAGCATAATTTTTGTTGCCCATGTCGAGTGCATGGATATTTGAACGGTCGCATCCCTGCACGTCCTGGGTGCCACCATATCTTCCCTTTCTAAGAGAAGGCCATTAGTGTTGTAATCATCCGAGGAAGATCATTCTGGGTTCCTAGCACCAACAATCTCCATCCCCGAGAGCAGTTATTGACGATCACACCATTCTCAGGCGGCTGCCAGGGTTCCGAGGCATCGTTTCAACACGTGGCACCCTTTGACGTGTTTGGGGAAAGGTATGGAGCACGTTTCCCCGCGACCGTTTGTGGGTGAATAATCCTTTTAAATAGGAGCCTGTCTTTTCCTATCGTAGGTCATCGAAATTTCAGACTCCCATTTTGAAAATTGCACTCCTTCCCTTAGCACACCAACAAAATGAAATTTAGCATTTCCGATCTTCGGAAGGCGGCTATGAAGAGGGCCTCTAGCACTCGAACAGCTGAGCCTAGTTCAAAGGCTCCCCGGAGAGGTGACAATGATGACCCGCAGGGGGTCATTACTTGCTTGGAGAAGAAGATCCGGGTCTTGGAGGCCTGTCTGGAGGAGGCCAGGGCTCGAGTCGAGGTAGCCGCTGCAGAGGCGGAGGAGGCTAGGAAGAAGGTGGCGGAGGTCGTCTCGAATTTCATGCGTCTTCTACCTATAAGGATGAAGTCGCCGAGGCGATCCTGGATTCATACCACCGGGGGTTCCGGGAGCATCGAGACAAGGCTTTCAAGTTCTTCAATCAGAAGGGCTTGGAAAATATTAGACCTTCTGTCCCTTTCCCTGATCACGAATTTGACTTCGACTTCAAAGAAGAGTCGGAGTTTGAATCAGAAGGGAACTCTGGGGCCTCTCCATCCTCCTTCCAGGGCTTCGACATCCCCCGTCGGCATAGGAAAGGGCTGGCAGGTGATCTCTATATCTGCTTTCCCATTATCTGCACTATTTTTTTTTTGTTTTGTAAGATTGTAAGAATGAAATGAAGAAATCATTTTCTTCTCACTTCTTTCTTTCTCTATGAATGGTGTATCTTAAGGCACTACGAAATGTAGACCTTGTAATATGACGAAAGCATAGATTTTACAGAGCCGTTAGGGATCTGCAGAGGAAATGGGATCGGTTGAGCCATCTCACCAAATGTTTGCTGCTAACAGGGTGAGCGATGTAGATTCACTTCAGCACGTTTTTGGATTTTCTGTAGGGTAGGGCATATGAGCCGTCCCTATCATGATTAAGGTAGGCTGTTCAAGCCCGCCTCGGCATGTTTTTGGGTTTACCGTAGGATAGATTATACGAACCATTTCTGCGCCTTCTTTGGTGTAAGGTAGGTTGATTAGGCCCGTCCCGGCATATTTTTGGATTTACCGTAGGTAGGTTACATGAACCATCCTTATGCCTTTGATCATTTTGGCAGCCTGATTGGGCCGTCCGTCGTGCTCATCGGGCATACCGATAAGGTGAGTGGATCATACTCTCCTTTGCGCTTCTGACCGATTCTTTTGATCGGACTATTGAAATCGTTGTCATTCTGAATAGTACAATGGGTTGTTAGAGTTGAATAGATTTCACGAAAGATACTGGGATCTATTTATTGATAGTACTTGCGAAGATTTTGTACATTTCATGATCGAGACAGGACTTTACCATCCAAGGTCTTGAGTCGTTACGTTCCTGAATGTATGACTTCTTCAACTTGATATGGTCCTTCCCAGTTGGGAGAAAGCTTACCTCGCTTCGTTGGCCTGGATACTTCAGTTCTCGCAGCACCATGTCCCCTGTACGGAAAATCTACTCCGTTACTCTAGAATTATAATATTTGGTGACTTTTTGTTAATATGTTGCCATTTTCATTTGGACCTGGAGCTTGGTACTTGGCAGTAGATCCAGATCAATTCTTCTGCGATCGGAGTTTTCAAGCTCTTCATACTTGTTGATTCTCAGAGATTGGAGAGAGACTTCGATAGGGAGGACGGCTTCGGTACCGTATGCCAAGTTGAACGAAGATTGGCCGGTAGCCGTTCTCGGGGTCGTCTTGTATGCCCAGAGAACGGAGGTCAGCTCTTCTGCTCAAAGTCCTTTGACAGCATTCAACCTTGTCTTAGGCCATGGAGAATGGTCCGATTAGTCACTTCGGCTTCTCCATTAGACTGCGGATAGACGACGGAAGTCAGCCTATGTTGCACATGGTACCGAGCGCAGAAGTCTCTAAACTTTGGATTATCGAACTGTCTCCCGTTATCGGTGATAATTGTAGTGGAATCCCGAACCGAAATATGATGGAATTCCTAACAAAATTCTTGACTTTGCCCTCCGTGATGTGAGCCAGTGGCTCGGCTTCGATCCATTTAGTAAAGTATTCGATTGCCACAAGGAGGAACTTCCTCTGCCCGGACGTTGGTGGAAGTGGGCCAAGGATATCCATGCCCCATTGGACGAAGGGCCAGGATGCTGTCAGGGGGTCAAATGACTCGCTGGTTGTCTCTGTATGTTGGCATACATCTGGCATTGATCACATCTCCGTACAAAGTTGGCTGAATCTTTTTGAATGGAGGGCCAATAGTATCCCTGGCATATTATTTTGTATGTCAGAGACCTGCCCCCCAAGTGATCACCACATATTCCTTCATGGACCTCCCTCAAAGCATAGTCAACATCTGATGGTCCCAAGCATTTCAGCAAAGGCTGAGAGAATGATCTTTTGTAGAGGGTTCCGTCTAAGATGACATATTGGGAAGCCAGCCAGCAGATCTTTTTGGCCTCTGCTTTGTCTTCTGGCAATACACCCTCATTTAAGAACTTGAGGATGGGATCCATCCAACTTGGTTCGGTCTCGATTTGGTGCACCTTCAAAGTTTCTTCAACTATACTTGGGATTTCGAGGTATTCGATGAAGGTACGACCAAGGAATTCCGGGGTGGTGGTAGCAAGTCTGGACAATGCATCCGCCTGGAAGTTCTCTGATCGAGGAACATGAATGATTTGAAGAACTCCAGTTGAGAAGATAAGGCTTGTATCTTTTCAGGTACTGTACCATGGTGGGATCTCTAGCTTCATATTCCCCTTTGACTTAGTTCACCACCAACTAGAAATCCGAAAAGGCCTGGAGTCTCTGAACTCCTAAGCTCTCGGCGATTCGAAGTTTTGCAAGTAGGGCTTCGTATTCGGCCTGGTTGTTCGAAGTACGAAAGGAAAATCGGAGTGCGTACTCACGTATGCCCATCTGGTTCAGCAGTATGAGACCAGCTCCACACCCAGCGGAGTTGGAGGCTCCGTCTACATGGAGCACCCAAACATACTCCATGTCCTTCGAAATTTCCTCTTCTGCTGGATGCGCTTCGTTTCGGACTTCCAGGTGCATTTAGCCAAGAAATCTGAGAGCACTTGGGCCTTCATAGCCGATCAAGGCTGGAAACTAATATCGAACTCGCTAGCTTCACTGCCCATTTGGCTATTCTTCTGAAGTATCAGGGCATCAGAGAACGACCTTAAGAGGCTGATCAGTCAACATCACGATGGCTGGGCATGGAAGTAAGGCCGTAGTCGCTTACGCAATTATTAAAGAATATATCAGCTTCTGCATTTTTGAATATCTCGTTTCAGCATCATGCAGGACTTTGCTGATGTAGCGATCAGCTTGTGGGAGCTGTCTCCTTCTCTTCGGATGAGGACTAAACTGACTGCTTCATCCGAAGCGGAAAGGTATAAGTAGAGTACTTCCCCCTCTTGAGGTTTAGAGAGTAGAGGTGGGGTCTCCAAGTACTTCTTCAGCTCTTCAAAAGCAGTACGGCAGTTTTCGATCCATTCGAAGCCTCGAGATTATCGAAGTACTTTGAAGAATTGGAGGCATTTCTCGGCTGACCGGGAGATGAACCTGCTTAAGGAAGCGATCCTTCCTGTCAGCTATTGTACTTTCTTCTTGCAAGATGGATGCCTCATATCTTTAAAGGCCTGGATTTCTTAGAATTTGCTTCAATCCCCCGTTTGGTAATGAGAAACCCCAAGAACTTGCCCGAAGTTACCCCGAAGGCGCACTTCGTTGGATTTAACTTCATGCGGTGGCATCACAGGGCACCAAACGATTCTATCTAGGTCTCTCTTGATGTGATCTTTTTAAGGAGGCTTTTGACGATCATGTCGTCAACATAGGCCTCAATGTTTCTCACTAATTACTCTTTGAACACCTTATTGATCAATCTTTGGAATGTCGTCCCAGCATTTTTGAGTCCAAACGTCATTATTTTGTAGCAATATAAACCTTTGTCTGTGATGAAGGCCATCTTCTCTTCATACTGAGGATCCATTCGGATCTGATTGTATCCAGAGAAAGCATCCATGAAGCTTAGCAGCTGGTGCCCAACAGTGGTGTCGACCAGTTGGTCGATCTTTAGGAGAGGAAAGCTATATTTTGGGCAAGCCTTTTTGAAGTCTATGTAATCAATGCAGATCCTCCACTTGCCATTAGCTTTCTTCACCATTACCACATTGGCCAACCACTCAGGATAATGAGCTTCTCGAATAAACCTTGCCATGAGGAGTTTGCTTACTTCTTCATTTATTGCCTTCTGTCTTTCGTGGGCGAAACTTCTTTTCTTCTGCCGGACCGGCTTATACTCAAGAGCAACTTCCAGCCGATAAGTAATTACTTTGGCTGGAATCCCTAGCATGTTCATAGCCGACCAAGGGAAAACATCAGTATTACTTCTGAGAAAACAGGTCAGCTCCGCTTTGGTCTTCTCATCAAGCATGCTTCCGATCTGTACGATCCTGGTAGGGTCCTCTTCGGTCAAGGGTACTAAAATGGTTCTCTCCATGGGTTCACCAGAGTCTGTGGTCGGGTCCCTCGAATCTAATTGATTCCAAGTTGTAGGATCGTTGGAGTGCTTGTCTTGAATCATCAAGCACTATCGTGCGTTCTCTGATCTCCTTTGACCTCTCCGACGCCATTTCTGGGGGAAAACGTACCTGGAGGTAGTAAGTTGACACTATGGCCCAAAATTTGTTTAGGGCGGGCCATCCCAGAATCACGTTATAGGCCGAAGGGGTTCGGACCACCGTGAAATTGATTGGCAGTGTCTTCTGTCGGGGTTCGATGCTAAGGGTTACAGGCAGTATTATTTCTCCCTCGACATCAACTTGGTTACCTTCGAAGCCGTTAAAAGGTATAGGAGATCTTTGTAATTTATTTTTAGGCAAACATATCCGAGAGAACGCATCGTAGATCAAGACATCAGCTGAGCTTCCATTATCAACCAAGATTCATTTTACATCGTAATTGGCCATGATGGCCGAAATTACAACAGGATCATCGTGCGGGAGTCAAACCCCCGTAAAGTCATCATCAGAGAAGAGAATAGCATTGTTGTCTTTGAGCCGCTTCGGGGCATCGTCTTCGGCTCTTCTCCAGTTGGTAGGTCGATGTATCATCCCCCATCTCCGTTGGTGGGCCTCTGATTCGACAGTTCAGCCTCTTCAGGGACCCTCTGGGGAACTGTAGCTTTTGACCGAGGTCCTTGGCGACCAATGTACCGCCCCAGATATTCTTTCTTGATAAGATCCTCTATTGCATCTCTCAGCTGGATGCATTCTTCAGTATTATGGCCGTGGTCCGGTGGAATTGGCAGTATTTGTTCCTGTTCCTTGCGGAAAAGGATGCCTTAATGGGACATGGCCGTTAGAGATAGTTTTCTTTCTCTATCTCCAAGAGATCTTTTCTCGAGGGAGGTTGAGGGGGGTATAGGAGTCAAATCTTCCATTCAATGCTCTGGGCCTGGAACTCCGTCGTCGGTCGATATATTTGTTGTTGTTGTTAGAAGCAGGGAGGCCTTGTCCCTGTTGTTGTTCTTCTTCGAAGGGGCTTCCCTTCAGCTAAACGCCGATTCGCCGTTTGCTCTTTGGCGTCGACATACTTCTGTGCTCTCGACAGGAGCTCAGCATAGTTTTTAGGAAACCTCTTGTCCAGAGAAAAGGTGAGCCTGGATGTATGAAGTCCCTTTTTTAAGGCAAACATGGTCACGTGCTCGTTGAGATCAGGAATCTCGAGCATTGCCGCATTAAATCTGGAGATGTAATCTCGCAGACTTTCTCCTTCGTTTGGTGAAGGAGGAACAACGTATCCGTATTGCGGGGGATCTTGCGACAGGTCCTGAAATGCAAGACAAACAATTTTTCTAGCTCGAAAAAAGAATCGATGGTACCGGGACGTATGCTCGAGTACCACATCCGAGCAGCTTTCTTCAAGGTGGCCAAGAA
Source organism: Areca catechu (assembly GCA_021397845.1). Lineage (NCBI taxonomy): Eukaryota > Viridiplantae > Streptophyta > Magnoliopsida > Arecales > Arecaceae > Areca > Areca catechu. Next base: position 102,536,047 of record CM038039.1, on the reverse strand, counting down.
CGCGAGGCAGTACATCACGTTCAAAGCTCATTGGATCATCATGTGGGCTTTGAAACTGCCCAGGTGATCAAAAGGATCGGAGATGCCGTCGTATGGCTCCATTTGGAGAACCCTAAAGTGTCGAGGAACAACTTCGGCCATGATGCGGTCAGTATAAGGAGGGCGCAGTTCACATGCCGTTGTTGTTATGATCCATTCTCTCCGGATTTTTGCAATCTCCGATTCGATGGCTTTAAACTTCCCATCATAATCGGGAGAACTTGCTTCAGCGGATTCTCTACAGGAGTAGAGTCTTCAGAAGAAGGAGAGGGAGTTTGCCTAGACCTTTTTCCTCTTTGCAAGGAATTAGTGGGCCTGGGCATTCTTAAACTTCGGCCCTCAGGGAAGGGTCGAGGACGGAGGGAAAGATGGGTGGACCCTTTTGAGGGGCTCTCTTCCTCGAGATCGAGAGTTATGTCTGGAGGTGGCAAGCGGATGCCCCACCTGAAAAGCTTTGTTTTGAAAGTCCGAACCATGGCCGTGAAAGTGTTGACCTGGTTCAGGAGATTCTCAAACTACTGTTGTCCCACGACAAGTATGGGAGGTGGAAAGTCGTTCTCTACGGGAGTCCACCCCCTGGGAAGGAGCACGACTTCGACTTGCTGAGGCGATCTAAGTCTTTCCTCTTGCTATCGAGAACTTCTTACACTTTCCCTTTTTCAAGGAGAGCTTAGCAACGGATTCTTAAATATCGTGTTCCCCCTTCTTGGCACGCCAATCTGTTGGCGTAGAGTCCCTTTTCCGACCGGACGGAGCTACTGGATCGCAGGTCCGCTTCCTGGTTTACCTGTAAAAAAATCTCTGGCCGGAGTTGCTCCAGGGGGACACTCCGATGCCTAAATCAGAGACGGGCTCCAGCCACAGAATGGAAAAGATTCTGAGAAGATAAATGGAGGGGAAATGACTGAGATTTTCAGGAGTATCTTGTGCCTTACCTCGAGTGTCCCTCTTACCAATATTATATTGAGTTGTCCGACCTGCGGTCCGTTCTCCCTCCTGAGGTTATGACGAGGGAGTTAATTCCTTCCCCTCTGTTCGCAATTGTGGACGGTTACTAAACGTTCCGGTTAGGCCGGAGATGTTGCCGCTAGAGTTAGTGATCACGTGTCATGATCGTGCTCTGGAGATAGTTAGGTAGTCGATGATAATCGTGTTTGCCACGTTCGTGGGGATCTGAGATAGATCGGAGATCTGTCTTCAGGTTTTTTTTTTTTTGAGAAATGTTTATAGCCAAATTGAAGGGCGCCTTCGTTTTCGGACTCCTTGAGACAGATGGAGATCATGTTTCGGCACAGGTGAAGACTGTCTTCGACGTAGACCGAAGACTTTGTCTTCGACGTAGACCGAAGACTTTGTCTTCGAGTAGACCGAAGACTTTGTCTTCGACGTAGACCGAAGACTGTATCTTTGGCTGATAGTGAAGATTGTATCTTTGTTCAGGTTGAGAACCCCGTCTTCACAGGGGCCATAGGCTGACTTTTCAGCCGAAGTTGGGAGCTTCGCCTTCGGCTTGTCCGTCAGTTATTCGGTTCCTCCGAATACTTTGGTTTAAAGTGCATGGTTCGAGAGGAATATCTTCGATCAGTCGACCGGTGACTGATTTATGCTTGAACCGATATATTTAAACAGGCAGAATAATAATTTGGACCATCGAGACGGAAAGAAACAAACATATTTTTAGCTAGAAGGCATATTTACCACCTTTGTTGGTTCGATAAACGGCATTTCTTCTTCAAATCTAGATGTCCAAGGGGAAGCATCGGCGGTATTGATGTCTTGATCTCGGCAATCCAAAATGGCTACTCTCTAAACTCTTGGATGGTCGACACCTCGATCCCTTGTTATCCTTCTATCAACTCTCTCTAACATCCTCCGTTTTTTTTTTTTTTTTTTCCTCTTTCTTTTCGTTTATTTTGATCCCTACCAGGAAACATGATGAAGAGACCTTTTCATCAATAACATGGCATAGCATGTGGGCCACTCTTTGGACATAGCTCCTTTCACCACTTCTAATTAATGAATGAATTTTAGGTAGCTGATCTCCCAATTCATCAAAAAAAAAAAAAAAAAAATCCAAGTTTTTTCACTGTATCATGGATGAAAAGTGAGTATTTAGGTCATGAATGAACAAGCACACTAAGGTATCTTCTTGAAGGAATGGAAGTCACCACCCCAACACCATGCAGAACCCGCACCCCTAACTTCACATGCATCGTTCCCGTGATCATGACTACATCCTGTTTCATTCCCAACTACCCAGATGCGCTCAAAAACCGTCCTAGCTTTGTGGCTTCTTTGTGGCTAGCGGTTATGACGCATTCCTAAATCTAGAAGACTTGACGAAAACAAGCTTTTAGGAGCTGGTGCAAGGCAGCATATTCCATGCTGTAACGTGGCTCTTTCCATGCTGAACCAAAACAACGTTAAAAGGGCCCTGAAAGCCTTTTTATGAGTTCAATAGGTCCTTGTCGGCCCTTGCTGAGACTTGGTATTGGCTCGGCAATAATCTGCTGATTGGCATGGAATGATATGTTTGACACTTGAAAACGGGAAATAAGGAGAAAAAGACCACCATATTTATATGTTTTGCAGTTACAAGAGAGAATTTAATATCGGATAAATTGAAAGAAGATCAACTGATCAAATGTAAACAAAGTCCCAAATTGTTTGTTTATCTGCATGAAGTAAATCATAAGCTTAACAGGGATTCACCAATGTGTTTCGGTCTATATAGTGCAAAGCATCTTAAAGCAGGTGCACCGGAGGAAAAAAAATGAAGGTAATTATGAAAGAACTTGAGTTTGAAGTTGAAACTCTAAATTTCAAAATGCATTGTAGGTTACCCATGATGGTACACACTAACAACCATTTTATAGGTGAGGAAAAATAAAAAAGAACAGATCCATCACTTACTGAGCTAACAATGTGACTGCATCAAACAAAAGATCAGACTTCAGAACTTGTAATAGAGACTGTAAGCGGATACCAAATTTGAGCACAAAGTTCCTCTTATCCCCCCTCTTTCTTAGGGATTTGACAACATTTTCTGCATTGGGATCATAGAGATATTAAACACTGCAAACAATAAAAACAATCATGAGAACTGACTTAAAAAATCAATTTGGACAACACAATGACATTCCAAATTAGATCCATCTCAACCTACCAGAAATAGTATAGACAGAACTCATCAAATATTGTAGACATGGAACTCCATGTAGAAGACCTACTTTGAATTGCCAAAAGGAACTCTATTTCATCAAATACTGGGACATACCTGGAATCAGATGAAAGGAGAGAATAAACATCTTAATGAGGTTGATAGCAAAAACTAGAGAAAACAGGCACATTCAAGGATATACATTATGGGAAAACTAAAACACATGAAAAGATGTTATACATCAGACCTAGATCCAGATAATTAATAATGATGTGGCAATCATGCTCACGGTCCTATATTAAAACAATGATCATAACCACAAAACATAATCTTTTTTGCCCTATCTCAACAAAGTGATATGGATTCTCAATTACCAGCACCACATCAATAGATGATTCCATATCAAATTTGCATTACTGAAAGAGAATTCCAACAAAGCCAATGAAAAGCAACATGATTTTTATTTATTTATTTTGTTAGTGCAATTCTGGTTTGTTTATAATAAACTCAGTGATGTTAGAAAAATTTATAATCAAGGTTCACCATCTTAGTAGCAGATCCCATGCTGGTACAAAGTCAGTATGCTTGGTATGGGGATTGGTTTGGCATACTGAGACCTGGCAACACCCTACCCTCAGGGTACTGAGTCTTAGTTTGGAATTGATACGGTATGTTACACCTAAAACAGATTGATATACCATTACAGTGCACCATGCTTAGACTCATCAAGCATAGATGTGCAGGTAAGCTACTTCTTGTAAGTCTGCAAGTATAGTCCGTTTGCTTGTTTGGTTGTTGATGTGCTCAAGTAGTTAATAAGCTTCTCTTCAAATATCTGCAACTTAAGAAAACAACGGTAAACTAAGCTTTTAAGGTTTGTTGATGACACCTTTAGTATTGCATCACCTTTTGAGAGATCTAATCCAATCCATCTGCTCCAAGGAGCATCTTCTACTCCACTTTCTTATTATGCTTCATTAAAGCAATTTGAGCTACCATCGCTACATCAAAGAATAGGATTCAATAATCAAAACTTGATGGCACTTTGAGAAGAGCAGAACACAATGACGAGAGAATGGTGAAATGAAATAAAATTGTAGATGTGAACTGGACATATTATCTCACAAATATCATGATTATGCATGGCAGTATATGTTCGAAAATAAACATGAATTTAATTAAGCATTAATGTCCTTTTATATTCCATCACTTCATATTCAGTCAAATCATGAGAAGTTAATAGTCATGTAGTTTGGAATCCTAAGAGTCAAATAAGTCTATAGAGTTCTGTGTAATTTTTAAAGTTTTTTATGTTTTGGGATATGAAAAGTCTTGTAATTAAAGACTCTAGAATTAATGTTAGTAGTATAAATAGAAGTGGATTCCTTAGTTTGTAGTAGGAATTGGTATATGAAATGAAATATTGTTATGATATTGTTCCTCTCCTCTTTCAAGAATTTCTTATATATGATTAAGTACCCTCTATCCAAATTTTTATCACTGGTATCAGAGCTATCCAAATTCTATCATTGATATCAAAGCACAGGGTCAGTTCTAAAGCAACAATTAGAGCAAGAAATGGTCCTAAAACAACAGCCAAAGTAAGCCAAGTTTTGAGCCAAAAATCATATTCAAAAATCAAAGCCAAGTTCAATCAAAGTAAGAAACTCCAGGCTAGCAAACCTATTGAGCATGCAGTTTGCAAAATACTTTGGGTTCAAGATAAATGATAGATCCTGTTGAGACAGTGCAAGTCAGAAAAAAAGAAGACAAAAAGTCTTCATGGAAGGGACGAAGAAAAGTCTCTAAAAAAGTGCAACTACTAAGCAAAATTGTGAACTCTGGTAAAGTACCATGAAAACTACGTACTTAGTGAGGTAATTTCAACTGTTGTGACTGTTTCATTTAAAACAATACTCAAATATTTGCTTGAGAAACTAAATTTACCACAAGTATTATTTTTATGTGAAAAACATCGATTAGATCATGATCCTACTTTTATAGCTTATACCAATCTTGATGATGGATATGGAAGACATATAATTTATGGAGGTAAAACTAGTACAAAGAAAAAGCTGCGCAAGAAGCAGCATTCAAAGTAATTAGCCATCGCAGAAATATCTGACTTTGTAGTAAGAGACATGAATTACAAAGATCTAAAGGGTTTGGAATATGATCATGAAGAACTGATTGAGATGTATAAGAAAATGGTAGAACATGATGCATTGAAAGAGAAGCTGGCGACATTCGACAATACTGTAGAGGGATCTAACAGTAATTATGATATGAAGAAAGAATATACATTCCGAAGCCATGTTTCAGCTATTAGAGATTTTCCTCCAGGATGTGAACCACTTACAAGAAGATGAAAAATTGAAGTTAAACAAAACTTATGTTTAAGAGGGGGTGTTGAAAAGTAAACATGAATTTAATTAAGCATTTATATCCTTTTATATTCCATCACTTCATATTTAGTCAAATTATGAGAAGTTATATGGTCCTGTAGTTTGGAATCCTAAGAGTCAATAAGTCTATAGAGTTCTGTATAACCTTTAGAATTTCTATATTTTGGAATATAAAAAGTCTTGTTATTAAAGACCAAGGATCCCTGAACCAGTACCAGGACCGTACCGTCAACAATATCGTACCGTACTGGTATAAATACCGGTCTTGGTGAATTAAGAAAAAAATATCTTCCTCTCCCCTCTCAAGCAAGGATTGTTGAATTAGACCTGAACTAGACCCGAATCGAACTGAGTCGAGCCCGGACCGGATCGAACCGTACCGGTCCAGTTCATGTCAATTTTCATGGTTCAGATTCGAACTATTTTTTAGGCTGAATCGTATCAGTTCTTGATCGGTATAGTATGTAGACCTGTCAAAATGGGCCAGAGCCCATGGGCCAACCCATTGGCTCTATAAATAGGCCGGGTCGGGTTGAAAAAATTTTGGCCCATTTATGTAAGTGGGCATTTTGGCCCGGCCCCTGTAGCCCATGGGCTCAACAAGGTTATGGCCAGGTCAGCCCATGGACCAAGAATTTTTTTTAAAAAATATATAAAATTAAAAGATTCAAAATGGAAATGGCAAACAGGTTATGGGTTACCAGGTCCACTTACCAGAGTAAACTATGGTCCACGTTAAATTAAAAGTTTAAAACTTTCAACTTAAAACGGAAAGATATTTTGATTTTTTTTTCCAATCTTCCGCGTCGTTCCCACTTCCCTTCCTTGTTCGCAGTGTTCGGCTATTCCCATTCCCATTTTCACTTCGATATGACGATACTCGATAGTTCCAGGCTTTCGCGATTCAAACTTCTTCCGAATTTCTGATTCATTAGGAGTTCGGGACCGCCGATTGGGCTTTGCTACTGCTCTGCTCTCCTATTCCGACAGAGGAAGGAACAGCCGGTGATGCCGGTGCTAGCTCTTTCGCGACGTCGATAGCCATCATCATGCTGCTATTGGTGAACCAGAGCTTCTTCCATACTGAGATGAGGGCTATATACTTATATGATTTCAATGCTCACGGTCCTAGCCCACAGTTCTAATGCTAGCCCACGGCCCTAGCCCACGGCCTTAGTCCATGGCCCTAGCACGGCCCTAGCCCATGACCCTAGCACGGCCCATATAGGGGGCTAGCCCGCCCTAGCCCACGACCCATATAGGGCCGGACCGGTTGGATTTTTTTAGCCCATTTGTGCAAGTGAGCCTAGCCTGGCCCGGCCCATAAAATGCAAGCCCATATGGGTTAGGGCGGGCCGGGCCAGCCCATATTGACAGCTCTAATAGTACGATACACCCTGAACCGGACGTTTGGGACGGTACCAAAAATCCTGTTAAAGACTCTAGAATTAATGCGAGTCATATAAATAGAAGTGGAATCCTTAATTTGCATAGGAGTTGGATATGAAATGAAATATTGTTATGATATTGTTCCTCTTTTTTCTCAAGATTTCTTATATATAATTAAGTACCCTCTATCCACATATTTATTAGTGGTATCAGACCTATCTAAGTTCTATCAATATATGCTGATGAATGGTCAACTAATTATTTTGCTTGAAGGAAGAGATTATTAATGTAGCATATGCAAATGATGGTTCACGGCTGATAATGTCTGATTTTTTTGTAATAAAAAGTCATAAATTTCTAGATTTTGTTCAGAAAATGAGGCTCCTCGCTTAGTGACAAATTTTGAAAGTAGTGCAAAGAAAATGTGAAGTATGAAGAAAATGGGAACTGTATGTACTACAACTACAAAGAAGACAACTTGTAGGGCATGGATGATACGGAAAGCCAGGAATAAGAGGATTTTTGAGTAGAATGTGGAATCACCAAGCATACTTGCAAATTTGGCTGTTCTTCTTTTAAAGGAGTTTGTACACTACACCAGGTCAACAGAGGATCATTACAGTGTCAAGGTACAAGGAGGTGGCCCTCAGCTCTGGAGTCCTTCATTTCAACACTTTCTTATTTCCCCTCATTCTTATTCTAGTGGCTCAAGAACCCAACAGACATGACCCATGTCAACCATCCTACATTAAGGATATTTAAGTGGCTGTTTAATTATTAATTTGCTTTGAGTTTTCCCATGTCTATAGGAAAGAAACCAGCCAGTCAATTGGATCGCTGGTTAAGCAGTAGATCATGGTATCCATAGAGACTAGATATGTAACTTCCCTTCAGTTTCTTGATTTGACCACAGCTGATTGTTTAGGAGTTTCTTTACTCTGTTGTAGGCGGTGGGTCCCCCTGGTTTACCCAAAAAAAAATAGATAGATAGATAGATAACCAAATGTAAACAAAATAAGTAACAATAACAGATAGTAATGAGAGGGGAAAGGGAAGCATAGCAAATGTCAGTCTAAATCAAGTATAGTGGAGAAGGGAAAAAAAGAAACAAAGGTCACAGTCATACGATCATGACATTAGTTGAGACTGAATTTCAAATGAGAATGCATGTTATGCACAATAAGAAAAACATATGAAACAGTAAAATGAAAGCCTAATATTGGTGTATGCATACACACACCCACACTAATATCAGGCTTTGATTTTACACACCAATAAAGCCTAACCTTGAATCCTTGACAATTGGGGTTATAAAGTGTATATTGGAAAAAGCCTGAGCAATCCATGCCAAGACTGAAGAAACCTTAATTTAAGCCAAACAAACTCCAAAAAAATGGAACAGAAAGAAACAACTTAACTAAAAATAGACAATGTACCTTCACATATCAAGCTCTCCAATGCCTTCCTCCTACTACTTGGGTACCAGTCATATCGGAGGCCGCCAAAGGCCCATGCACAGCTACATGTCGCACCCACGATCAAACCTATTTGATCAGACAAGGGAAAATCTTGAAGCTTCACTGCACACGATCCATGCCAGATAAGCAGTGGGTGGTGGGTAAAAGATTGATTGAATCACAACAGCGGACCCGGCATAGGGACCCCATAGAGGCAGCCAATGAGAGTCAAAACCTAGGGTTGGTGGTCAGCAGAGGCAAGACAAAAGATACTGATCAGTGACCTTTATCTTAGGTTCTAGAAATCACCGTCCAAGGAATAGATTCCCACAAACAAAATTTTACTTATATATTTTGCACTTCCATGGAACTCATAGACAGGCCTCAACCAAACATTCCTCCCTATTTGGCAGTCAACCAAACCTTCCTCCTCAAGAGGAACATAACCTTTCACCCTCATCTTCACTGCCATTCCCTCAACAACTCATACAACCTCTCCCATTCTTGCAATTTCTCACCTGCCAAGAAAGTGTGAACCTCATTACCAACCTCGACTGCACTATACCCAGGTATTTTCCTTAACCCTCTCTCTTCCATCACAGTTCTACCCTGTCACATTATCCCACTTTACCATCAAAAGCATACATATTAGACAGAAGATTATAGTAACCAGAATGGTTAGGTTGCAGTTCCAGTAAGTTTTTGCAACTGACTTACCCCTCTCAATGTTCTGGTGTATTCTGCAGCAGCAAGCAAAGCACACCAAGCATCAGACCCAGGTTCGGCATAGCTCAATGTAGCATCGGCTCATGCAATTTCTCAGGACCAGCAGGTTTCGGCATATGCACAATGAGCATCATGGCCTCATGCAATTCTCCACTGCGCCAAGAAGATCAACCATGATACCATAATGCTCCGAGTCAGGCACCACCCCGTAAACATGGTTCATTCTATCAAAAATCCTTCTCCCCTCCTCAACAAATCCAGAATGGCTGCATGCAGACAAGATAGATACAAATGTAACATTGTTAGGTTTGACTGATGATTTAATCATGCGCTCAAATGTAGCAATTGCTCTGCTACCATGGCCATGAATTCCATAACCTGCAATCATTGAACTCCACAGCACCACATCTTTCTCATTCATGCTTTCAAATACTCTGACAGCGCTATCCAGGTTGCCACACTTGGAATACAAGTCCACAAGAGCAGCACCCACAAACACCTTGTTGTCAAAACCATTTGTGACCAGTAACCATGGAGGCAGACAGCTTGGTTCCGAATTCCCAACTGAGAACATGCTTTCAGAGCCTTCACCATTGTAACTGCATCAGGAATTGATCCATCCAAAAGCATACCTTTAAACACTGTCAAGGACTCATTGGGGAAACCATTTTGAGCATAACCACCTATGATGGCTGCCCAGGAGACTGCATCCTTCTTAGGCATTTGATTGAAGATATCCATTGCCTCACTGTAACTTGAACACTTCATGTACATATCAATCAGAGCAGTGGAAACAGCCAACTCTGATTCCAATCCTTTCTGAATCACAAGTTCATGAACCCTTTTGCCTTCTTCCAGATCTAAAGTGAGTGCACATGCCTGAAGGGAACTAATCAAAGTAACCGAATTGGGCTCTAATCCTACATCATCCATCCTCCTATAAACATTCAAAGCTTCAATAGGACTCCCATTTTGAGCATAACAAGCTACATACAACTCCAATGATGACATCTCTTCGAGGCATTACCTCAAACAATCTTTTTGCCATTTCGACTGCACCCAGCTTTGCATATAGATTCAAAATAGAATTCATCAGAGACAAGTCAGACTCAAAACCCATTCTGATCACAAACCCATGGCAGGATTTTCCTGAAAGAAGATCCCCTAGCTGCCCAACAGCGGATACCACACTGACAAGGTCACTGGATCAGGAGTCACGGATTTCCCCACAACATTCGAGAGAAGAACAACACGGCCATATCAGCCTCACCATTCTGCTGGTACCCAGAAACCATTGAAGTCCGAAGAACAACATCCGGCTCTGGAAATCCCTCAAACACCCGGAGAGCATCACCCATGTCCCTGAATTTCGCATACATCTCGACGAGAGCCGCAGCCACGAACATATCGAATCTGGCACGGTAGGTCTTGACAACAAGGCCATGGACGGCTTTGCCGGTGCCAAGCGCGGAGAGGGCAGCACAGGCCTTGAGAGCGATGGGCAGAGTGAAGGCATCTGGGGGGTGTTGCGGGAGGAGCGGCACATGCGGTGAAAGAGGCGGAGGGTTTCAGGCCATTGGCGGGTGCAGGAGTGGGAGCGGAGGATGGCGTTCCAGAGGAAGGTGTTTGGATGGGGTATTTCATCGAATAGCTTGCAGGCGGACTCGAGATGAGCGATGCGGGAATATGAAGCTGTGAGGCGGGTGGCAAAGAAGCAGTCGGGAGCCGCGAGGAGGCCGGTCCGCAGGACGAGCGAGTGGAGCTGAGCTACGGAGTAGACGTCTCTGCAGGCTTCGAATATCTTAGAGAGCGACTCCCTGCTTCTCATGTATATGATTTTAAATATTTCATACAAATGCGGCGAATTTTGCAGACTTCGGTAAGGAAAAAATATTCAAGTTCCCGATTGATCCTTGAATTATTTCAGTTCCCGTACTTGCGTGCTTGTACATAAAGTCGGCAAATCGTGAATTAGACTTCCACGTGAATATGTCAAATAAAATTCATTTCTCGTTTTCGGACAAAAAACTATTACATTATCTGATAGTGTACATATTTCCAGTTAGCGGTTATGTTTTATGAAGATGTGCTCATATACATGAGTCCAGTTAGCCGTTATGTTTTATGAAAATGTGCTCATATACATGAGCCAAATATATATATATATATATATATATATATATATAATATATATCTATATATATATATATATATATTAAAATATTCATTAAGGTTTGTTTTAAAATTATTAAATGTGTAATTTATTTAATGCTCATCTATGTTATGCTTGTCTATCCATTTAGTTTTTAAAAATAATGCAAAAATCTGCACCAGGAATTGAGAATGCAAGCAAATATATATGTTATGATCAAATCACCCTCGTTGGACTACGACAAGATCTAAGGATCTTCCGATCTTTTCTGGTTAAGCTTGTAAATGGATCAGATTGACCCGTAACCTGACCCAATCCAACCAATTTAGAGCCGATCCAACCATTTAGAGGGATCCGTGGATCTGGATATGGTCCTAAAATTAGACGCATTTCATTTTCCAGGTCGATCTGGGTTTACTAATTTGGACCCGACCCAACCTAACTCGACTCGAACATACTAATACTATTATGATCATATCTATTTGGACTTTAAATAATAATTTAAAACTTGTGTGGAACTTATTTTAATATAGAAATAGAGTATAATTATTTTTATATTTTAATTTATTTTGAAAATAATATTGTTTGTTATCTATTTTATGGTTAATAATATTTGGCTATGTAATAATTAAAAATAGTTATCTATATTTTATCCAGATCATATCTACATCCAAATTTTTTATATTAGAACCGGATTATTTATGGACCCGATCCTACCTGAATGACCCGTTGAGTTGAAAATTTTGATAGTGGACCCAACCCGATCCAATTTTCTAGTGGTTGGGTCTGGGTCTAATATAGGACCCAATCAAAAAACTGGGTCAGATCAGGATCACTCATGATCCGGTCCGACCCAATCCATTTGCACCCTTATCTCCGGTAAGGATGGAAAGTTGCTATTAAGTGCTCCACAATGCAGACTTACAAACTGTCCCATGATTGGTAGTAACTGGTAGGGGACTCTCTGATGCTCAAGTTAGTAAGGAGGATGAGATGGCTACAACAGTCGGAGCTAAAAGCCAAAAGAGATGATTGAGTGAGTGTTAGAGTGGTAAAGATCAATTACCTTTGCCAGGGATCCCCTCTTACTAATTTATATAGTTACGTGGAGTAACAAAATACTGTTAGGGAGGTGGCCTCTTCTAACAAGTGTAATAGATTTTGGTAGGATATTGGGATGTTGTCTCATGGGATTCTTTTTATTGGTATCTTTAGTTAAGATAGCTGATTTTGTTGGGATACTATTCTCCACGAACTTGTTCACCACGATCCTACTTGCTACAATCACTACTAGAATAGCTGGGACAACCAATATAGTTGGGACTATCTGTTGTCACTTACTTGGATGCCATTGATTCCGAGTATTGGAATAACTTGTTCGTTGTTAAGAGAGGAGGCCTTGATATTCACAATCTAACATGCTCGACTAAGTTTGGAAGTTAGTTGGGCCCGACTATGTGTGGTCTCTCAGTGTAAGGTCTTGAAGATAATCAGTATAGCAACTGACTTGATCATCTTCTACTTAGTCAGTTAGTAGGCGAGTTAATAGTCATAGTCATCTCCTTCTCGACAGGTAGTCTGGTTGCCGTCTCTCCCTTAGTTGGTGATATAGTCGATGGTAGGATTGCTTCTTAGTTATTTGGTAGGTGACTTCACCTTAATCGATGGTCCGGTAGGTGTCTCAAGGTCGAGTAGGTAATTACCATAATAGATACCCCCTACTCCCGAGTCTAGAGCACTATCGAGTGACTTTATCAAGTTTTGTCATCTCTAAGCAAAGGAGTAACTACTCCATCGACCTTAAGGGTAGATATTTTCATTCTCTAAGCATTGATTGGCTCCTTAAAAATTGTTTGTAGGTATTTTATCACCTCGATAGTTGAACCCAGGAATAATTTTGATGATTACAAAATATTGGAGCATGAATAATATACTAACACCTTTTAATTTATTAAGAATATTTTTATAGAAAGTTTCCAATGGACATCCTTCGTACATAAATCCCATCAAGTCTTTAAAGATTTCTTGTACCAATTGGGATGTCTAGTGAGTTTTTATGTAACTTGAGAAGTCTCTTGAGTTTATTTGTATCTTTAAACACTCTTAAGTCACTTCAAGGAATTCTTTGTATTATGAGAGGATCAAGAGTTAGAATTTATATTTTTTAATACTTGAGTGAGTTAGAAAGGTCTTGTATATTATACGAAGTCATTGAAAGATCTTTGGAAGCATAGAAGAGTAAAATTGTATCAAATTCTTGAAGATATGGAGAACAGGCTGAATGAGCTGGCTCATCCCAAATGAGCTGACTCTAGTATGGCATGATCATTGATACTGAGAAAATGAGCTAACTCCTGTTTTGCGAGCCTTCACTCATAGGTAAATAGAAAGTGAGTTTTTAGATGAACCTTCTCTCCAAATACAAGTCTTCTCTCTTAGAAATGATAGAAAGCATATTTTTGGAGTTAATTCAAATGAGCCGACTCATGACCTACGAGCCTTCTTTTATAGAAAAATAGAAACTTGAATTTCTATTCATTGAGAAAATGAACCGACTCATCTATAATGAGCTAACTCAAATCCCATGAATTACAATAATAATGGCTAGTTTTAAAACTTTCAAAATTTGATTTTCAAGATCTCTAATAGCTATATTTCTCTTTCTAACAACTCTAAATGGCTAGAAATGACTGGGAACCAATAAAAAAATATTTGAAAAAAATATAAATTCTTGGATTCAAGTCAAAGGAATAACAACCTTTGATATTCTTCCAATCATTGCAAATAAGGAAAACTCAAATGCTGTCACCTAAAAACTCAAAAGAAGCATAACTCCTTCCTACCTACCCTCCTGAGACATTAAGTGAAAAATAAGGAGAGCATTGTAAAGTAACTTTTGAAGCCTTTGAACAGATATATACCAAGCTTCAACTGCAACAACTCAACTATTTTTGGAGTTTGTTTTCTTTGTTGCTCTATTTTTGAGTTGATTGTTTAAGTGTTGTTACAAGTCTAGTAGGGTGTCGAGACTTATGGATTGGGTTTAGGTTTTGATTGGTTAACCTTGAAAAACCAATTGGATTATTTATGAGCCTGAGAAATAAACATTATATTGGGTTTAGGATTATGAGCCTAATATAAAATAATCCGGCTATATTCTTACAGGAATATAGTGAAAATTCCAAGAAATTCTTGGATAATAATGTAGAAGCTAGGATTGCTCTGAACTACTATAAATCTCATGTTTATGTATTTACTTGTTCTCCTTATTCTCTCATTTAGCTTCCACATTTCATACAATACTTGAATCACATATTGCTCTATTTTTAAAGGCACATATTAGTTTTTTTTGAAAAATCCAGTTAACCCCCTCTTGGGTTATCAATTTGGATAACAAGTGATATCAGAGCCATGTCTCAATATCACTAATCCAACGATTAGGAGAAAAGATTGTGGCAACTTACATGAGCACTTCATTAACCAAAGGACGATCTAGTAATAGACCTTCACTTTTCAATGGCACTCACTATACTTATTGGAAGGCTAGAATGATAATTTATATTCAATCCATAGACTTCCAATTATGGAGAGTAATAATGAAAGGTCCTCACACACCTACTAAGAAGGTTGATAACATTGACGTTTCAAAACTAAAAGATGAATAGGATGATCATGACATGAAGATGGTTGAAATAAATACAAAAGTTATAAACCTTTTGTATTATGCACTAAACCCAAATGAGTTTAATCAGATTTTTACTTGCAATTCAGCAAAGGAGATTCAGAATAGACTTTAAGTCATACATGAAGGCACAAACTAAGTTAAAAATTCTAAAATTAACTTACTCATACACAATGATGAATGTTCAAAATGGAACTCATAGAGACCATTTCTGAATTGTTTATAAGATTTACTAATATTATTAATGATCTCAAAAGTCTTAGCAAGATATACTCTAATAGGATTTAGTAGAAAAAGTTCTTCGATCTTTATCGGATAAATGAGATCCAAAGTCATAATAATTCAAGAAGCAAAGGACCTTAATAATTTATTATTAGAAGAGCTCCTTGGATTGTTGATAATATATGAACTAAACATGAAGCGCAATAGCGATGAGGAAGGCAAAAAATCGGGACATTATTGATTAGACTATCCTATGCTAAAAAGATCCACAAGAAAAGCAAAAAGAAAGCCATGGTTGCTACATGGAGTTACAATGATGAGTTAAGCTCCATTGAAGAGGAAGAACAAATGAAATCAGCCAACCTTTGCTTGATGGCTCTAGAGGATGAGGTATGAAATGAACATAATATCGAATTCACATTTGATGAATTGCATACTGCTTTCTATGACTTGCTTGCAGAATTTAAGAAAGCTAGCTTGAAAATTAAATCTCTCAAATATTCAAATGATATTTTGCAAAAAGAAAAAATGATGCTTGAAAGAAAACAACATCTTATAAAAAAGAATTAAATGAAGTTCTTGAAAGTAACAAGACTTTACAAATAGAAAAAAGAGTACTATGATAAACTTAACATCTTAAAAGAAAAGAATGAGAATTTAGAAATGGAAGTTCATTAACTTAAATCTTTGGTTGATAAGTTAGCTTTGAATTCAAATAAACTTGAGTTAATCCTTAAAATCAAATGGAATTAAATGATAGAGCTAGAATTGGTTATAACTTAAGATTCAACAACAAATTTTCAGCAACTAAGTTTTAGCTTCAAACAAAATACAAAAATCCAATATAGTTTGTTTCTGCTATAATGAAATTGGATATAAGGATTATGAGTGTAGCTTAAGGAAGAAAAATAGAAATAAAGTTAAAAAAATCTAGATTTTTAAAGGGACTATGGTGACTAACCCCAAAGATCCAAGAAAACGTGGATATCTAAAAACCTTACTTGATTAATTTTGCATGGATGTCTTACAGCTCAAGGATAAAATAGAAGATGGTACTTGGATAGTGGTTGCTCAAGACATATAATGGGTGATAAAGAACAATTCTTCATCCTAAAAATGAAAGAATGTGGCTTTATAACCTTTAGAGATAATGGTAAGGGGACAATCATTGGTATTGGTAAGATCAAAATCATCCCTTTAAGATTTATTAAAAATATATTACTAGTAGATAATTGAAGCATAACCTATTGAGTAGTAGTCAATTATGTGAGAAAGGCTTTAAAGTTTTGTTTGAATCTTCAATATGCATAGTTACTAATTCTTTTGATTCAAGCATCAAATTGGTATGGCATTGACTTGGAAATATTTATATAGTAGATTTAAATGATCTAGCCATGAAAAGTAGTACAAGTCTAGTGACTATGAATGCTAAAATTAAGAAAACTAGTGGCATTTGGTATAGAAAACTTGGGCATGCTAGCATGTATATTTTATCTAAATTAATCTTTAAAGATTTAGTTAAAGATTTGCTTAAACTGAATTTTGAAAATGATCATTTATATGATGCTTGTCAATATGGTAAATAAATTATGAAAAGTTTTAAATCTAAAAATATTATTTCAACATCTATACTCTTGAGCTACTGTATATGGACTTATTTGGACCAACTAGGACCACAAACTTAGAAGGTAAAAAATATAAACTTGTGATAGTAGATAATTTTTTCTAGATTTACTTGGACACTATTTTGGCACATAAAGATGAGGCATTCACTATTTTTAAGAAATTTCATAGAAAGGTTTCAAATCAAAAAAATTCTTCAATTATTTCAATAAGAAGTGATCACAACATAGAATTTAAAAATCAATATTTTGAAGAATTTTATAATGAGCATGGTATTAATCACAACTTCTCAGCTCTAAGAACATCATACTAAAATGATATTATAGAGATAAAAAATAAAATATTGAAAGAAATAGCCCGTACAATATTATATGAAGGCAATCTTTCAAAGTACTTTTGGGTTGAAGCAGTGAATATTGTATATTACATTCTTAACCATGTCTTGTTAAACCTATTCTAAAGAGAACCCCTCTATGAGCTTTGGAATAATAGAAAGCTTAATATAAGCTACTTTCATGTATTTGGTTGTAAATATTTTATCTTGAATAATGTAAAAGACAATCTTGAAAAATTTGATGCAAAATCTGATGAAGGTATTTTTTTTGGTTATTTTATTTCAAGTAAAGCCTATAGAGTTTTCAATAAAAAGATTTTAACTATTGAAGAATCTATTTATTTTATTTTTGATGAATCTAAACCTTCACCTTCTAGAAAAGGAGAGTGCATAGACATACAAGTACTTTGAATGAAGGAATGAAGGACTTGAGCCTAAAATACAAACAAATTGAAGAAAAAAAGAAAAAATTGATGGGGGACGAAAATAAAATGATGAATGGAGAGTTTTAGCAAACTAACCAGCAAGCAAACTTGAGTAATTAATTATCAAATAAATGAGCTAAATTAATCCAAAAAATAATTTTCATAAGGAGACTAGTTGATCTAATTTTTAAGACCCGTAATATAGATCTAGTTCAAAATAAAGATTAGGATCTTCATGGCAAGGAAACCATCACTACTAGGACAAGTTAACCTTCAAATGATCAAATCTAATGAAGCTTAGGAAGAGTTTTCCTACCAATAATGATGGCTAATTATTTGGTGAAAGAAGGAGCTCTCATCATTCAAGAATTAAGGCCTAAAAGTCAAGATTGGCACTCTCTACTTTGAGACTCACCTTGGCCTTGATCCATGGCATGGAGACCTTTATCTTTGACCTAGGAACCTGAGAGAACCTACAAAGAAATTTGGGATTAGACATGGAAGAAGAATTGGAGTTGGAATGTAAATAAAGAAAAAAGGAAGAAGAAGAAAGTGGCCGGCGGCTGGGACTTGGAGCTTGATCATAGATCCATCAATGGGCATCCCATCCTTTACTCCTTGCAAAAGCACTCTTCACTCTTAAACTCAAACTTAGAAAACTCTCACTCTTTCTTTGGATAAGGATCTACACACTTAAATTAGTAAGAACACTCTCACTCCAAACAAAAACATAAGAGAACTAGAACACAAGAGAAATAACCCTTTTATTAATCATCATAGCATAGAATGAATACAATGAGAGCCTAGGGACCCTATTTATAGGCTCCAATTCTAGGAATTTCGTTCAAGGGTGGAGAGGAGGGGATAAGGATGGCTTAGTTGGCTTTAACAATTTTTTAGGTAAGTGGTTTTAACTAAAAATAAATTATTGGTAGAAAGTTACAACCACTTTGACATGTGGTATCTAGAAGATCCTAATGTGGCTTTCAAAAACTGATGTAGAGGCTTAGGTGTCATAAGTTGTGGCTCCCACATGTCAAATATTGTTGGGGTAGTGGAAGGAATCTTTATGTTTCTCATAAAACTCTTGATGTAGTGTAATTCCTTCTCTCCCAAGGTTATTTGATGAGTTGTTCTCCCATGTGCTTCAAATCTTGGCATGAATTGGGCTTGGGCTTGGTCTTGAAGAGGCTTGAATGGTTGGTCTTGGACTTGAAGAAGATGCCCTCCATCATGCTTTGGGCTTGAGCCGAATGGGCTTCTTCCATGTGTTGGCTTATAAGCCAAATCATGCTTCAAGAAAATTTGGCTTATAAACATGCTTCAAGAAAATTAATGGGCTTCTTCCATGTGTTGACTTATGAGCCAAATCATGCTTCAAGAAAATTTGGCTTATGAACATATTTCAAGAAAATTTGTAACTTGCTTCGAAATCTTTATTGACAATAGCTGCAAAAACAAAGTGAGTTAATCAAAGTATATATTCTTATTATGGATATCCCCATCAGTTCTCCCAGGATGGAAAGAGCTCGACTCCATCGAGTAGAAACTCATCTATCTTTGGTAGTACTCTAGGAGGTCAGGATTGATTTTTTGTAAGTCCTCTCGAGTGATCCATGAGTCTTCAAAATCAGGATGTCCTTGTTAGTGAACCAAGTAGCGCTGATAGTCTTTGTTTTGAGTAATGATAATCTTGTCATCTAAGATTTGCTCAATCCTATCTTGCCACTTTGGTAATATGGCTGGTGGACACTCAAGGGTTGGTTCACTCTCAAAGGTGGAATCAGGCCTGAATAGCTCACTAGGTATCATTGTTGGTTCCTTATACTTTACTAGATCTGAAATGTTGAAAGTGGAACTGATACCAAAGTCAGATGGTATATCTAGCACCTATTAGGTCCAATTTTTCTAACTATTTTGAAAAGGACCTACACCACGGGTATATAATTGTTTTGAGCCTAATCAAGACATAGTCTCCTTCCTGAAATTCTTTGGCTTTTTTTACAAAATTTAGCCATATGCTTGTTAATTTTATTGCTCAAAATTTGTTTTACTAATCATGCTATGCATATGACTCTCGTAATCATGGATACATATACATGGGATACCAAATGATAGGAGACAAATACAAATGATACTAAATGGTAAAAGACAAACAAAAACAAAACAAGCTCAAATAGACTTTATTATCTATGGACTAAACTTTATTGTTGGGCTAGAAAATAATGTTCCTAATTTCCAATATTCCCTAAATGGCTTTGAAGACTCTGGCACAAAACTTCAGGTAGGTGGTAGTGAATCTTAATTTGGCTCCCAACATATGCCAAAGAGTCTTAATAAAGTAACTGTTGAATATCACTAGGACCAGATCAATGGTATGGTAGATGTCCCAGCCGGATGAGATAGAAGAGTGAATGAAACGTAATGGTGGATCGGGATGGTGGATGTTTAGAAATGGGAAATCAGGGATAGAAAAATTGTTAGAAAAAATATTTTGCAGAGTTTTCAAAGGCTCTACAGCTTCTTGAGCCTGATCCGTAGGGTTTTGTTCTTTGACGGTCAATACCCCAATATGTGATCATTCATCGATCTTTAGATCTAAACCTTCAACATCAATTAATTATGGATCTTCTATGTTATCCTTAGATTGATCTTCATGATTTTGTCCTTGGATTTCATTTTGATCATCCCCATTGTTGATTTCTTTAGACTGGGTAATTATTTTATATTTATCCATAAGGTTAGACCTAGCTTCATAAACTTCTTCCTTATATTCTTCAACGGGTTTGGGATTTTCTCTTTCTAGCCCTTCATTTGGACAAAATCTTGATTCTATTTCATCTTTTAATTTTTTAATTGGTTCAAGAGATCTTTCCTCTAAATTCTCAATGGGTTCAGCCTCTTCTTCTTCATATTCATCAATTAGACTTGGTTTATCTTTATATATTTCCACTTTAGGCTTTTCAATGGGTTCAATGATTTCTTCCTTACTAATTATTGGGATGATAGGAGTTGGCTTGCTTGAAGGAATTTGGTTAGAATTTGGCCTATGTGCAGATATATAATTCCTATTGGACTTAGGTTGATTGATCAAGAGTTCATTCTGATATGTATCAAGTTTCCTAGCAATTTGATAAGCATCTTCTAGATAATGAATTTTCCATTGAAATAATTCCCACCGGATGTCCTTACATAGACCAGCTCGAAATCTAGATATGATCATTGCTTCAGATTTGACTGTACTACATCTCTCGATATACTCATTGAATTTGGCAATATAATCATATACTGTTATATCATCTTGTCTCAATTTGTACCATTGGTCTAAAAGTTTTTGCTCATAATATTTATCTAGGTACTTTTCCCTTAGTTTGCTTTTCATTTCTCTCCACATATTTATTTTATCCTCACTATAATAACTTTTATGCTCAACATGTCTCCAATATGACTTAGCATATCAGACTAGCTTTAATTTGGCAAATTGATACTTCCTTACTTCCGGCATTTCATCAAACTCAAAGTACTGATCCATTTTCTTCTCTCAATTGACATACGCCTCAAGGTTTCCATCAAAAGTGGGTGATAGGGTCGATTGCTCCTAAAGACTCTCTCTTCCTGATCTACAAAGTCTTGGCAAGGGTATCTAAGTTGATACTCAGGGGTGAGATCATGACAATGGGCTCTTGGACCAATGGAAGGTGATTTAGGATTAGTACGAGTCAAGCGATCTTTTTCGAGGCTCCCAATTTGATTATTCACTTGCCTTAACTCTTTGTTCACTTGTCCTAATTGTTTAGTTAGGGTATCATTTTTTTCAGTCAGGGTCCTCATAAAGAATTCAAGATTGGGGTCCATGGATAAACCAGACTGAGTATAGAACTATTGGTATAGGGCTTCAAATCAATTGGGCCAACAATACAAACCTAACTTCTAGGGCTCCTAGACCTAGAAGTTCAAATACAAGACTTAACTAGATACTACTTAAGAATGTAATTACCCTGTCCATTGGCCAGGTAAGAGGTGGGGTTACGGGAGGCTCCCCTTGCTTTCGTGAGGTCCTAATTAAAAATTGCAAGTCCACTTAAGGCATTTGCCATTGGACCTCTAGCCTTAGACACCAATTTTAAGGAATAAGTACAAACTCAAATAATACTTTATCTTATCTTGTACTTGAACCCGACTTGTGGGGGTGTCCCTAGTTTTAGGTTCCTACTCGATTTCAATTATGGCTTAGGTCAATGCAAATGTGGGTGGTTGTTTTGGGCCAAGGAAAGGTAATGACCTCCTTCCCTTATATTATGATTGAATATCCTTAAAATGATTTTAAAATGGATGCACAAACAACAAACTAGCTAACAAGATATGTAGACTAGCACAAACATATGAGTCAAACCCAAATTTTAAAGTTTCAAAAATTCAAAATTTAAATTAAAAATTGTAAATCTAAAAATCTTGATTTCAAAACTCAAATTTTAAATTTTAAGTTTCGAAATTTAGTTTGAAAATTCTGTAGGGTTCCGGTGCAACACAGCGAAAGGGTAATTTCAAAAATTGAAATGAATATGCACAAAAACCCTAAAACAGGAACTCCTTAATAAGACTAGAATGTATGAAGACAAACATTTCTATGCAAATTGAATTAGAATACCAACCTGTAATCGCTAATTCCAATTTATGAAGACTTAAAACTTGAAGATCAACGAGCTATTTGAATTCACCAGGCGTCCAAGTGTCCGCCCTCCGATGGTGATCCACACAGAGCAATGATCAAGAACACTATCTTCTTGTCCAATGGTTCCTCCTATTGAGTTCTTCTTCCTAGAACTCAATTCTTTGGATTATGGCTGGAATTCTTCCACACAAGAGGTTGCCTTCCTTTCTTTTATCTCTTCTCCTCCTTCCACTAAGACCTTGACCCTCTAAGACACTCTTGTCTTGAAGATAAGACTTTGTCCTAAGGGGATTTAGGCATGTCTTAAATTGGAGGAGAAATTAAGACAAGAATGTCTTAATGTAAGAAAGAAAGAACAAAATCAGAACTCCTTCTTTCCTTTACCGTCGGAGACTTTTGCTCTTGTTCTTGTTCAGTAGCAGAGTTTCGACAGAGGTGTACTCCGTAAAGGAAATAGTGCAAGAACAAGAAAAGAGAGAAAGAGTCTTTAGGAGAGGAAGAAGAATAAAAATTACCGAGTTCTGATTTTCCTGACCCCTTAAAAAGATCTCAGAGAGGCGCCCACACAACTCTTTGTGAAAAACTTCTCACGCCCTTTCTCATTTTCTCACGCCCCATCCTTCCTTCTCCCGGCCTTCCGGATAAATCCCACGGCTTTTCTTAAATGAAAAATCATGATGTTTTTAAAAGAAAGGAGTCGCGACTTTTAATCTCCGAAGAGATGTTATTTCGCGCAACTGAGAAGCAACGAATGCTTTTTGCCTTTCTCAAAAAAAAACATCAACCCTTGGATTCCAATCCAAGGGAGGACAATTGAGGCGCTAAAAGAGAGAAGGAAAAGCCACCCCATATAAAACACCAGAATTTTTTTACGGAGCGCACCAAGAGTCCATGCGCCATGGACTCTTCCAAATGGCGTGCCAAGAGTCCATTAGCGCATGGACTCTTGGCATTTTTGGCATGGAAATTCTAAGGGGCGAGTGGGGGGCTAGCCTAGATACATAGTTAGCCAATAGGATTAACCATAATCCCTATAACCTCAATTAGGGTCTAATTAGATCCAATTAGAACCC
Source organism: Areca catechu (assembly GCA_021397845.1). Lineage (NCBI taxonomy): Eukaryota > Viridiplantae > Streptophyta > Magnoliopsida > Arecales > Arecaceae > Areca > Areca catechu. The sequence goes on along the minus strand of CM038039.1, from coordinate 102,512,688 downwards.
AAATTGAACCAATCCGGAACCCTAATTCGAATCTAATTCGAATAGAAGCTAGGATTTGCAACACCTGCTAGAGTGTCATTATGCAAAGATGATTTAATTACAAATTTAAACCCTTGATCAATTCTCTTAAGTGTGTGACCCATTGGGTTCCACATCTAGCCAGCAGTGGGTTCGAATAAAGTTGACCTAATTTGATTAGAACTCTTTCTAATCGATTTAGGTCAAATTGGGCTTACTCGATTTTGATCAATTATGACTCTTCCTAATAAATGATCATTAAATTTGATCAACCCACAAGACAAGATTGACGTCTAGCAACGTGTCATGTTTACCCGGAAGATATGAAAATTCTGGTGAAATACCAAAACTACCATTCAGTAGAAAGTTACCGTACAATTAAATCTTCGATCAGCCTGCACCCAAAATATAATTATGGATATTGATATTTGTCAAATCCAATATTATATCTGTTTCTAGGTCAATCTTATATTGATGATTCAATTATCTTGATATTAGAAACCATCTCTAATATCTTTACTTTGATCAAAGATTTCCTGAATCATCATCCGATTGATAACTAGCTAGATGCAATCTCCTCTTACTAAGAGTGATCGATTCCTTGTTGACCTACTCATTACTTCATATCCAATTCACCATTCCCAGTATTAATCTTGTGCATGACTCAATGTCATGATTAGGATTGAACCAAAGCATGGGTTCATGTACATAAGGTACTTATGGCAGTCTCAGGTCAAAGGATTACTTGTACCACTCCCACTATGAGAACCTTCCATTGACATGTAGCTAAGACTCCATTAGATGTTCTCAAGTTGGATCATATCAGTGAACTCATTCTCTAATGAGCACCCACATCCTATATTAGTGTCATACACAAATGACTGTGAGAGCAGTCACCCTCTCCAGTATACATGGGATGTGCTAGTCTTACCAGAAAAACCCTGATCCCCTACTCAGGGTTCCTTTGACTAGGAATATTTTAGATTAAGGTTTTAAGACTTTAGGTCTCACTGGTATGATCTCATCATAATCCTAAAATCATAGCCCTAATCTATGGGATTCATCATATAATAATAAACACAGCGTAGATGAAAAATAATGCCTTTATTATAATATTGTCAATTACAATGGTTTGGGAGATATAACATAGATTGGCTTGTAGGGCATATCCCTTTCAATCTCCCACTTGCACTAAAGCCAATCGCCTTTAAATCTTAATCCCATACTCTCGAAGTGTCGATCAAACTCTCGCTGTGGTAGAGCCTTAGTGAATGGGTCTGCTACGTTGTTCTTTGTATCAACTCTATTTATGAAGACATCTTGTCTTTCTACTATTTCTCGGACAAGATGGAAGCGTCTCAGAATGTGCTTGGACTTATAATGAGCTCTTGGTTCCTTAGCTTGAGCAACAGCTCCAGTGTTGTCACTGTAAAGTGGCACTGGGTTTTCAATCTCAGGAACAACACCCAACTCTGTGATGAACTTCTTCATCCAGACTGCTTCCTTGGCGGCTTCACTGACAGCTATGTATTCTGCCTCTGTGGTTGAGTCAGCTACAGTCTGCTACTTGGTACTCTTCCAACTCACTGCTCCACCATTTAGGGTAAAAACATATCCCGAAATGGATTTGCTATCATCAGGGTCTGATTGAAAACTAGAATCAGAATAAGCTTCTAGTTTAAGATCAGAACCACCATAAACTAGGAAAATATCCTTAGTCCTTCTCAGGTACTTAAGAATATTTTTAACTACTCTCCAATGATCCTCTCTTGGATCAGCCTGAAACCTACTGAAATGCCTAAGCATATGCCACATTAGGCCTGGTACATAACATGGCATACATTATGGATCCTATTACCGAAGCATAATGTATAGAATTCATTCTATTTCTTTCTTTAGGTGTCTTAGGAGACATCCTTTTAGAAAGATGTATGCCTTGACTCATAGGAAGATAACCTCTTTTACTTCCATCCATGCTGAATCTTTTCAGCACTAGGTTAATGTACCTAGACTGGGATAAACCTAGCATCCTCTTAGACCTATCTCTATAGATCTTAATACCTAGTATATAGGATGCTTCTCCCAAATCTTTCATGGAAAACTGGTTTGATAGCCAAACCTTGACTGATTGCAACATTGGGATATCACTCCCAATGAGGAGTATGTTATCTACATACAGTACCAAGAAGACTATGGCACTCCCACTAGTCTTCTTATAAACACAGGGTTCATCCACATTTTTGATAAAACCAAATCTTTTAATAGTTTCATCAAAGCGGATGTCCCAACTCTTTGAAGCTTGCTTTAATCCATAAATGGATTTCTTTAGCTTGCATACTTGATTAGGTTTATTCTTTGAAATAAAACCTTCTGGCTATGACATGTAGACTTCTTCCTCAAGGAAACCATTGAGGAATGCAGTCTTCACATCTATCTGCCAGATCTCATAATCATGGTATGCTGCTATAGCAAGTATAATCCGAATTGATTTGAGCATGGCAACAGGTGAGAATGTTTCATCATAATCAATTCCCTGTTTTTGTCTAAAACCTTTTGCTACTAATCTAGCTTTATAGGTTTCAACTTGGCCATCAGCCCCAATCTTTTTCTTATAGACCCATTTGCACCCAATAGGATTAACACCCTCTGGTGCATCAACCAAAGTCCATACTTGGTTGACATACATAGAATCTATCTCGGATTCCATGGCTTCTTGCCATCTATCTGAATCAGTACTCAAGATAGCTTCCGTATAGGTCAGAGGTTCATCATTTTGAATGACTTGGGCTTCATTATTTTCAATAATAAACCCATACATCTCAGGTGCCCGTGACACTCTATCAGACCTACGGGGAGGAGTTTTGTGTTCTGGTTTTGATCTAACTATATGTTCTATTGATTGAGAATTGTCTATCTGTATTTCTTGTACTTCTCCAAGTTTAATATTTCTACCATTGCCCTTTTCTAAAATAAACTCTTTTTCTAGAAAAGTGGCATGTCTGCTGACAAAAATCTTTTGTTCAGTTGGATGGTAAAACAGATATCCTCTACCCTCTCTAGGATATCCTACAAATAGACATTTATCCGCTCTAGGTTCCAACTTATGTCAAAATTTCTTTTAACATAAGCTGGACATCCCCATACCTTAAAATATTTAAGATACGGTTTCTTTCCACTCCAAATCTCATATGGAGTACTAACAACGGATTTAGAAGGTACTTTGTTCAGAATGTAAACAACAGTTTCTAGGGCATGACCCCATAAGGAAATGGGTAAATTTGTGAATCACATCATGGATCATACCATATCTAATAAGGTACGATTCCTCCTTTCAGCTATACCATTTAGCTGTGGTGTATAAGGAGAGGTCCATTCAGAAAGAATTCCATTAACTTTAAGATAGTCTAAAAATTCTGTGGATAAGTATTCTCCTTCTCGATCAGATCGAAGAACTTTAATACTTTTCCCGGTTTGTTTTTCGACCATACTTTGATACTCCTTAAATTTATCAAAGGCTTCAGATTTATATTTCATAAGATACACATATTCGAACCTAGATAAATCATCTGTAAAAGTGATAAAATATGAGTATCCACCTCTAGCATGAGTTGTCATTGGACCACATACATCAGTATGTATAAGTCCTAATAACTCAGTTGACCTTTCTCCATGTCCAGTAAATGGAGTCTTGGTCATCTTACCCATGAGACATGATTCGCAAGTTCCTAATGATTCATACTCATAAGGATCAAGGAATTTTTCCTTGTATAACTTGCTTATCCTAGACTCATTAACATGACCAAGTCGATGATGCCAAAGTAAAGTATCATTAAAGTCTTCTCTTTTTCTTTTATTATTGACATGAAAAACATTATCATTGGAAGAAATAGTTAAGAGCCCATTGCTAAATATGCCAGAACAAACAAATTCATTAGATAACATTATCGAGCAACCAGTGCTCATTACATCCATTACATATCCTTGTTTTAATAACAAGGGAATATATATAATGTTCCTAATAATCTTAGGCATATAATAACAATTTTCTAACTCCAAGATCTTCCCTGAAGGCAACTTAAGAATATAAGTCCCTACAGCTTCTGCTTGGATGATATCACCACTAGCACCGTAGAGATTGAAGTCACCTTCCTTCAATACTTTAAGCTTGTGGAGGTCCTGCAAAGATTTGCATATATGGTAACCACAAGCGGTATCCAATACCCAAGTATTTGATATAGATGAATTTAATGTCAATATAGCATGTATCTCATACATACCTTTTGGCGCATCTGATGCACCAGGCTTCACAATTACAAGGTAAGCCTTGCAATTCCTTTTCCAATGTCCCACTTTGCCGCAAAAGAAACAGGTCGACTGTTTAGAGGCCTTCTTTCCTTTCTTGTTCTTATTGATGCCACTCTTAGGGTTTAGCCTCCTATTAAAACCCTTTTTGCCTGATTTCTTCTTATTGGTCTTATCAACAAGAAGAAGTGGAGCCTTTTCTTTCTTAATATGGCTCTCCACTATTTTTAACATATTTAACAGCTCAGGCAAGGAAGTGTTCAGTTTGTTCATGTGATAATTCAAGACAAACTGAGAAAATGACTTCGGGAGTGATTGCAGGATTAAATCCTGATTCAACTCCCCATCCATGATAAAACCTAATTGACCCAATCTGGTGATTAAGTCAATTACCTTCAGAACATGATCCTGAATGGATGTTCCCTCTGTCATCCTAGCATGGAATAACTGCTTAAATATTTCATATCTAGCAGTTCTGCTATGTTCTCCATAAAGCTCTTTTAAATTGAGCATTATGGATTGAGTATCCATGCTTTCATGCTGTCTCTGTAACTCATTGGTCATAGAGGCTAGTATGATACACTTTACAGTAAAGGAGTCATTCTGCCACATTTTGTATGTGGCCATATCTTCCTCTGTGGCATCATCCCCTAGTGGATTAAGACTAAGGGTATCAAGAATATAAGAAAGTTTTTCTGAACTCAGCACAATCTTTAAATTTCTCAACCAGTCCACATAGTTCAGACCAGTTAGTTTGTTGGTATCTAAGATACTTCGCAGTGATAATGAAGATGCCATTTATCTACATTTAATAAAGAACAATACATAAGCAAACAACCATGAAATGACTTACATAATTAAATTAGGTCTTCAATTTAATTATGTCTCCCACTATTTTATCAAAAATCATAGCCCTCACTATGATAATCGAGAAGAACCCCGATCGATTTTTCTTAGTGAGATTGAGATCCTAATAACTTATAAAAGATCTTGTAGAAAACACAACAAATCTTTTATAAGCTCAAAGGTAGGAAATTCTTCCAATTATATCTCATATAATTTTCAAGAAGTAACTTGGCCTCTAGAACATTATTAGTCTGCAGAAAACATAACAAACCATAATGTTCTAGTTAAGTCAAGACCCTTTTATTTCTATACAGTCAATACTCAAATATAATGCCCTTGCAGATAACACAACAAAGCATTATACTGAATATACTGTAAGCATATCTATGCACTAGACTAGTATTATGTCAATCACCATATTAGGTCTTGCAGATAACACAACAAACATAATGTTGTTCATAACACAATAATGATCCAGCATGAAGGAAGGCCAATATATAGTATTTTTTAACACTAAGCATTTTAGTCAAGATTTAAATTTAATCAAATCGGCCAGGCAAGTGGAAGAGATGTGGGAGTCCCCCCGTTGCTTTCCTAGACACCAATAAAATTGGCCAGGTCAGTCAACGGAACAATTAAAAATCACAATTCTCTTTACCTTCCCAGAACCACCTTTCTAGACACCGAATGATCAATTGTACATCATGACTAGTGATGCTTATTAGTTAAATATACTAAGACTTAACATAATTTTTTAAGAGGAGGGATTTATAAATTGCTAGCACATCCTTATAGAATGTATCACAATCAACATTTCACTCTTATAAATAAACAAATATGTGCTAAGTGTATCATCATACTAGGACAACCATTTACCACATAATGGATCCACCATTATGCCAGGGCAACCTTATTTCAGTATGATGACTTCAAAACTATACATATCTCTATAATAATTAGGATTTGAGTGAAAGACCCTAACTAGTGGCATACATCAAAACATATATGCAATCAAAGATATGCTAAGTGTAGTAACATATTAGGATTTAAAAACCCTAAGATGTGACATACAAACTATCATAAATTATAGTCCTAATTAAGGTGGCTCTGATACCACTGTAGGGTTCCGGTGCAACGCAGCGGAAGGGTAATTTCAAAAATTGAAATGAATATGCACAAATACCTTAAAACAAGAACTCCTTAATAAGACTAGAATGTATGAAGACAAACATTTCTATGCAAATTGAATTAGAATACCAACCTGTAATTGCTAATTCCAATTTATGAAGACTTAAAACTTGAAGATCAACGGGCTATTTGAATTCACCAGGCGTCCAAGTGTCCGCCCTCCGATGGTGATCCACACAGAGCAATGATCAAGAACACTATCTTCTTGTCCAATGGTTCCTCCTATTGAGTTCTTCTTCCTAGAACTTAATTCTTCGGATTATGGCTGGAATTCTTCCACACAAGAGGTTGCCTTCCTTTCTTTTATCTCTTCTCCTCCTTCCACTAAGACCTTGACCCTCTAAGACACTCTTGTCTTGAAGATAAGACTTTGTCCTAAGGGGATTTAGGCTTGTCTTAAATTGGAGGAGAAATTAAGACAAGAATGTCTTAATGTAAGAAAGAAAGAACAAAATCATAACTCCTTCTTTCCTTTACCATCGGAGACTTTCGCTCTTGTTCTTGTTCAATAGCAGAGTTTTGACAGAGGTGTACTCTATAAAGAAACAGTGCAAGAACAAGAAAAGAGAGAAAGAGTCTTTAGGAGAGGAAGAAGAATAAAAATTACCGAGTTCTGATTTTCCTGACCCCTTAAAAAGATCTTAGAGAGGCGCCCACACAACTCTTCGTGAAAAACTTCTCACGCCCTTTCTCATTTTCTCACGCCCCATCCTTCCTTCTCCCGGCCTTCTAGATAAATCCCACGCCTTTTCTTAAATAAAAAATCATGATGTTTTTAAAAGAAAGGAGTCACGACTTTTAATCTCCGAAGAGATGTTATTTCGCGCAACCGGGAAGCAACGAATGCTTTCTGCCTTTCTCAAAAAAAACATCAACCCTTGGATTCCAATCCAAGGGGGGACAATTGAGGCGCTAAAAGAGAGAAGGAAAAGCCGCCCCATATAAAACACCAGAATTTTTTTTACGGAGCGCACCAAGAGTCCATGCGCCACGGACTCTTCCAAATGGCGTGCCAAGAGTCCATTAGCGCATGGACTCTTGGCATTTTTGGCGTGAAAATTCTAAGGGGCGAGTGGGGGGCTAGCCTAGATACATGGTTAGCCAATAGGATTAGCCATAATCCCTACAACCTCAATTAGGGTCTAATTGGATCCAATTAGAACCCAAATTGAACCAATCCGGAACCCTAATTCGAATCTAATTCGAATAGAAGCTAGGATTTGCAACACCTGCTAGAGTGTCATTATGCAAAGATGATTTAATTACAAATTTAAACCCTTGATCAATTCTCTTAAGTGTGTGACCCATTGGGTTCCACATCTAGCCAGCAGTGGGTTCGAATACAAGTTAACCTAATTTGATTAGAACTCTTTCTAATCGATTTAGGTCAAATTGGGCTTACTCGATTTTGATCAATTATGACTCTTCCTAATAAATGATCATTAAATTTGATCAACCCACAAGACAAGATTGACGTCTAGCAACGTGTTATGTTTACCGGAAGATATGAAAATTCTGGTGAAATACCAAAACTACCCTTCAATAGAAAGTTACGTACAATTAAATCCTTCGATCAGCCTGTACCTAAAATATAATTATGGATATAGATATATGTCAAATCCAATATTATATCTGTTTCTAGCTCAATCTTATATTGATGATTCAATTATCTTGATATTAGAAACCATCTCTAATATCTTTACTTTGATCAAAGATTCCCTGAATCATCATCCGATTGATAACTAGCTAGATGCAATCTCCTCTTACTAAGAGTGATCGATTCGTTGTTGACCTACTCATTACTTCATATCCAATTCACCATTCCCAGTATTAATCCTGTGCATGACTCAGTGTCATGATTAGGATTGAACCAAAGCATGGGTTCATGTACATAAGGTACTTATGGCAGTCTCAGGTCAAAGGATTACTTGTACCACTCTCACTATGAGAACCTTCCATTGACATGTAGCTAAGACTCCATTAGATGTTCTCAAGTTGGATCATATCAGTGAACTCATTCTCTAATGAGCACCCACATCCTAGTATCAGTGTCATACACAAGTGACTGTGAGAGCAGTCACCCTTTCCAGTATACATGGGATGTGCTAGTCTTACCGGAAAAACCCTGATCCCCTACTCAGGGTTCCTTTGACTAGGAATATTTTAGATTAAGATTTTAAGACTTTAGGTCTCACTGGTATGATCTCATCATAACCCTAAAATCATAGCCCTAATCTATGGGGTTCATCATATAATAATAAACATAGTGTATGATGAAAAATAATGCCTTTATTAGAATATTGTCAATTGCAATAGTTTGGGAGATACAACATAGATTGGCTTGTAGGGCATATCCCTTTCAAATTCATTTTTGGAAGCACAAGTTGTTGTAAGAAAAATTTCAGCCACTAACAACTTTTAACTAACTAGTTTTTAAAATTCAAAATTAAAATTTTAAAATTTTTTAAAAAATAAAATTTAAATTTGAATTATTAGATCTTAGAGTTAAGGCTTCAGATTTTAAAATTTTAGTTTTAATTCTCGAATCTTGGTTAGGAAATTCAAATTTGAAAGCTTGTTGTAGAAGTAGTTACAAGAAGCTTCTAGCCAACAAACCCTTAATCATCTAACATCCAAAATTTGAAATTAAATTCAAAAAAATTCTAAAATTCGAATTTCAATGAGTGGAGATCTTAGATCCAAATCTAAAATTCATAGAATTTTTTTTAATTTCTTTTTTAAAATTTAATGGAACAACTAAATAGAGGAAAACTAGAATTGAAACAAGCTGTGAACTAGTTAAGGCATCAGCTTAAAGTGATGAAAATTAAATAAGAATTCGAAGAAAATATTTTTTTTATATTTTAGATCTCATATCCTAACATCCTAAAGTACAGCAAAAGAATTTCTTTAAATTTTTTTTGCCTTTTGAAAAAATACCAAAATTTATGAAATACTCAGATTGGTGCTAGTATAGAAATTTCAGTAATCAACAAACATTCAATTAACTAGATTCAAAATTTGAGATTTAAATTTAAAAATCTTAAAAAATTAGAATTTAAATTGAAACTTTCAGATCTTGGGATTAATATTTTATATCTTAAATTTTAAAATTTAAAATCTTGAATTTTTTGGCTTTGAATTTTGGACTTGAAGGCAAGCAACACACAAAGGGAACAAAATTTCAGTAACTTGACCTAGTAGAACCTTAAGCTCTGATACTAAAAATTGACGGGGGATGAAAATAAAATGATGAATGAAGAGTTAGCAAGCTAACTAGCAAGCAAACTTGAGTACTTAATTATCAAATAAATGAGCTAATTTAATCCAAGAAAATAATTTTTATAAGGACATTAGTTGATCTAATTTTTAAGACCCGCAATGTAGATCTAGTTCAAAATAAAGATTAGGATCTTCATGGCAAGGAAACCATCACTACTTGGACAAGTTAACCTTCAAATGATCAGATATAATGAAACTTAGGAAGAGTTTTCCTACCAACAATGATGGCTAATTATTTGGTTGAAGAAGGAGCTCTCATCACTCAAGAATTGAGGCTTAGAAGTCAAGATTGGCACTCTCTACTTTGAGACTCACCTTGGCCTTGATCCATGGCATGGAGACCTTCATCCTTGACCTAGGAACCTGAGAGAACCTGCAAAGAAATTTGGGATTAGACATGGAAGAAGAACTGGAGTTGGAATGGAAACAAAGAAAAAAGAAGAAGAAGAAAGTGGCCGGCGGCTTGGGACTTGGAGCTTGATCATAGATCCATCAATGGATGCCCATCCTTTACTTCTTGAAAAAGCACTCTTCACTCTCAAACTCAAACTTAGAAAACTCTCACTCTTTTCTTGGATAAAGATCTATACACTCAAATTAGCAAGAACACTCTCACTCTATACAAGAACACAAAAGAACTAGAACACGAGAAATCACCCTTTCATTAATCATCATAGCATAGATGAATACGATAAGAGCTTAGAGGCCCTATTTATAGGTTCCAATGCTTGGAATTTCGTCCAAGGGTGGAGAGGCGGGGATAAGGCTGGCTTAGTTGGCTCCAACAATTTTTTAGGTAAGTGGTTTTAACTAAAAATAAATTATTGGTAGAAAGTTACAACCACTTTGACATGTGGTATCTAGAAGATCCTAATGTGGCTTCCAAATGCTGATGTAGAGGCTTAGGTGTCATAAGTTGTAGCATCCCACATGTCAAATATTGTTGGTGTAGTGGAAGGAATCTTTATGTTTCACATAAAACTCTTGATGTAGTGTAATTCCTTCTTCCCGAAGGTTGTTTGATAAGTTGTTCCCCCATGTACTTCAAATCTTGGCATGAATTAGGCTTGGGCTTGGTCTTGAAGAGGCTTGAATGGTTAGTCTTGGACTTGAAGAAGATGCCCTCCATTATGCTTTGGGCTTGGGCCGAATGGGCTTCTTCCATATGTTGGCTTATAAGCCAAATCATGCTTCAAGAAAATTTGGCTTATGAACATGCTTCAAGAAAATTAATGGGCTTCTTTCATGTGTTGGCTTATGAGCCAAATCATGCTTCAAGAAAATTTGGTTTATGAACATATTTCAAGAAAATTTGTAACTTGCTTCGAAAACTTTATTGACTATAGCTGCAAAAACAAAGTGAGTTAATCAAAGTATATATTCTTATTATGGATGTCCTCATCAAAAAGTAAGCAAAGGGCATGGTGATTTGCCTAAGGAATGAAGATATATACATCACCATCTTAAGAACTTAATTATAGATGATCTCTTATAAGGTATTAAAACTTGATCTTCATTTAAAGATACTTTTGACTACCTTGCATTTGTTTCTCAAATTAAACCTAACTACATAGAGAAAGCTAAAAAAGATCCAAATTGGATGATATCTATGCAAGAGAACTTGAACCAATTTGAGAGGAACAATGTTTGGATCTTAATTAGTTGTTCTAAAGAACATCCTATCATAGGTACTAAATGGATATTTAAAAATAAATTAGACAAAAAAGAAAATATTGTTAGAAACAAAACAAGAATAGTAACTGAGGAATATAATCAAGAAGAGGGAATAGATTTTGATGAAGTTTATGTACCTATAGCAAGATTAGAGGCTATAAGACTTTTACTTGCTTTTACTTGTCATATGAATTCTAAGTTATTTTAAATAGATGTAAAAAGTGCTCTTCTAAATAGGTATATTTCTAAAGAAGTTTTTGTAGGGCAATCTCCTAGATTTGAAAGTCATAACCTGTCTAATCATGTTTTCAAATTAACTAAAGCTTTATATGGTCTTAAGCAAGCCATAGAATTTGGTATGAAAGACTTAGCAGATTTCTGCTTGAAAACTATTTTACAAGGGATAGTGTAGACACAACATTGTTCATTAAAAAAGATGATGAAAAATTAGTTGTACGGATTTATGTAAATGATATAATCTTTGGTGCAACTAATAAAAATCTTTGGCAAGAATTTTCTAAGCTAATATAGGATGAATTTGAAATGAATATGATGGTTGAGCTAACTTTCTTCCTTGAGTTTCAAATCAAATAAACAAAGGAATGGATTTTCATCAACCAAACTAAGTACATCAAAAAACTATTAAAGAAGTATGAGATATAATTTACTAAAGAAATTAGTATACTAATGAGCCCAACCTACAGGCTTGACAAAGTTGAAGAAGATAATAAATTGATCAAAAGTTATATCGAGGTATGATTGGATCTTTAATATATTTGACCGCTAATAAACATGACATATTATTTAGTATATGTATATATGCTAGATTTCAATCTAAACTTAAAGAATCATATATATTTATCGTGAAAAGAATCATAAGATATCTTAAGAGAACATCTACTCTAAGATTATGGTATTCTAAGTTTCATTATTAGATTTCATTAGTTATTCTGATGCTGATTATGGTAGTTATAAAATTGATAGAAAGAGCACTAGTGGAAAATGCCAATTCCTAGGTTGAACTTAATATCATAGAACAGTAAGAAATAAAACTTTATAGTACTATCCATAACTGAAGCAGAATATATTGCTGTAGGAAGTTGTTATACTCAAGTGCTTTGGATTAAGCAACAATTTGAAAATTTTGGTATTAAGCAACCAAAAATTTCTATCAAATGTAATAACACAAGTGCTATTAATTTAATTCAAAATCAAATTCAGCATTCTAGAACATAATACATAGAGATTAAACACCATTTTATTAGGGATCATGTACAGAATGAAGATATTAAAATAGAATTTGTTTGTACTAAAAATCAATTAGCTAACATATTGACCAAATCACTTAGTGAAGATTGGTTTTCAATGATTAGAGGTGAGTTAGGGTTATGTGATCCTTTTTAGAAATTTTACTTGGAAATTCTTAAAAATTAAGGAAAATTTTTTAGAGCCAATCCTACTCAATTTTAAGGGTGTGCAACTTATTTTAGTGATCAGAGAATCCAAAAATCCTATCCTAATCATTTTGGACCCAAAAACCTTTATTTTTTTCAAGGCAACTTGAGTTGACCTATGTTTGTGTGAGCTGACTCGGATGTCAAAAATCTATTTTTTATATAACGCATAGACACATTTTGAACTTTACCTTTCTACTATTTAACGAAACCATGTTAACCCCTTCCACAACCCATCGCTGCTCAAAATCCTAGGGAACCACAATCTGACCTAATCTAGCCAAATCCAAGTAAGATGGGACCTCGAAAAATGCTAGCCTACAAGAGAAAGAAAACTAAAGGATCTTCCATGATTGAAGCACCGAAATGACAAGCCGGTTCTTGTAGTTTCACCAGCTTAACCAATTATTTCGATGATAACTCGACCCGTGACTATCGGACGAAGGGTTTCTTTTGAATTTATGGACCAAGAACACTTTAGAATAGGTGACTAGATTAGAAATCAAGGATAGATAAGATTTTGCTCATTGAATATACCAATCTATCTGTCTCTCATTAGATCTTTCTTTGAAAACTTAAGGATAGGGATCTCTTTGATTTCATCCACTATGAAGGGTGTATTGGTCATATTGGATGAGGCTAGATTGAGCCATTTGCTAGAGATGCCCATGGAAGGTAGATGCTATCTGCATTTGGATTAAAAAGTTAGATATCTTGAGGATGATATTAGAAAGGAGAGATGTTAGACAAGTTGGAAATCTTCTTGCCAATCAACTTTCCTCAGAGATGAGACTGCTCTACAACATGGTTAGTAGAATCTTTTTTCCAAAAATAGGAAGATTTGACTGGGTTACCGAGAGAGATATAGCTTTTATGCATTATATGATTGAAGGACAATCCATTAACTTACCATTTTTTATGCTCACTAAAATTAAGGAGGCAGCTAGGAAGAGTAGAGTTTGCATAGGAAGAGTAGAGTTTCTTTAATTAGTTATTTTATTAACAAAATAATAAAAGGATATTAGGTTTTGAAGAAATATGAAATCAGGGTTTGTATGTAGCGACTTAAAGAAGGATGTTGTTCTTTACTTTGGGCAGCCTAGGGCACTCTTCCTTTGGGTGTGTGAAGGCTTGGATGGTAGCAAGGTAGGGCGTGGAAGAATGCTAGGGCAGCAAGGACGATTAGGGCACACAAAGTAACCAAAGAAACACAAAAACACAATTCCAACACAAAAGCAAACTCAAATAAAATTCACCAGAGTTTTGATATCATGAATAAAAGTTTCTTACAAGAGGGGGAGGGGTGGGGTATTTATAGATGTTCTCCAAGTTCTCTCCTAGTTAGGATAGGATTACAAAGTTGAGAGGGAGAGGGATTACAAGTTTGCTTAAGACTAGGAGAATACACTTTGAATGAAAATAAAACTAGTTCTCCTTATTCTACTTGGATTTCTCTCCTCATTTGACTTAGTCCAAGGTCTCTCTTTAGGCTTGGGTGCCAATATGGAGTTGGGATTCGCTTTAGGGCAGCAAGGGGCATCCTCCTTTGGATTGGTGCATGATCTTTGGGCCCTGGAAGCTGGGGTGCCCTGGTATCAGCATATTCCTTGGAATCTTGGTTTTGGGACTCATGGGCTTGACCCCTGGGCTTGGAATCTCTTGGCCTGGGATGCTGGCATATTCCTGGAATCATGGGACACCTGGCATCTGGCATATTCTAGAGCGTCTGGAGGGAATCTAGCATCTGAAATGGCATCTAGAGGGAATCAGGGCATCTAGAGAGCATCTGGAGGGTATCCAGGGCTCTAGTGTGTCAAACAAGATCCCATAAGCTGATGTAAATACCTCTGGCTCCCGAGTGAGGCCTGCTGGAACTTCAAAATAGGGTATCCTCTCCTCTTGTACAAAAATCGGACTCTCACTGGACTCAATGGACTCATACTTAAATACATGACTCAAAGGACTGGACTAGGTTAAGACAAATCAACTAGTCTCAACTTATTACAGGACTCAATCTTACTCGTTTACAAAATTATGACACATGACTAAGGTTTTTAAAAAAATCCTAATCAATAAACCATATAGGATCCAGATATATGTGTCTGATCCGGGTGTCCCCACTAGACAACCTCATTGCGATGCTCGACAACTCCATTCTGGAGGTCGACGATGCCATCTACCCTAACAACTTTGTCATAGTGCTTAGCAAGTTCAATTAGAATGAAATGGTGCTTGCTGATGATGAAAATCCCCATGCAAAGTTGATAGACTAGCTCAAATTCTTCCAACACTGGGGCTCTCCACTATCTTCCAATAGAGATTTCTCCATTGCTTGGAGCTCCATGCAACAATCTCTTTCTTCCTTGACCATCCGATGGATCTTGGTGCCAGAGCTATCAAAGCCAGTGGTGGTTGTTCGCTCTCCCATGAATGTCTCCAAAGTCTAATCTGAGGGCCCTCCACTTCATGTTGTCTCCCCTCACCTGAACTCTCCTCATCATCTTCCTCTATCGATGGTGGAACCTATCAAGAAGTCTATCATTACTGACAAGCAAAAGATAGTAGTGCCAGATGACCTATTGACATGAGGAAGACCCTTGTCTTCCACAGTGACTGAATGTCGGATGCCATCGCACCAATTGACTCATTTACAAGTATTCTACCATGATAAACTTGTCACGATGCTCGACAAGAACAATGCCACCCTCGATGAGCTCTTCCATAAATCTGGTGTCACCCCGTCAGCCATTGATATACTCAAGACTCTCTCCCCCTAGTTGCCTTCACCATCGATGTGGAAGAGCACCGACTCTAGCATCATCAGCTCTGAGAAACTCTACGAGGTTCGGTGCCTTGCCAAAATTGATGGAGGCCAAGGTCCAACTATCCTTCAACTTCATCGACCATACCGGGAACATCCTCAATATTAGACATGACCTCAAGCTCCCGCATCTCCACCATGGGGTCCCCATCTGCTTCATCTCTCTTAGCACCCACCAGGCATTCTAGAGGCACCCAACCCAGATGTAGGAGTCAAGGAGCTCTGTTCCAACCGATGCCATCCTCTCCATCTCCAATAGTGAGCAACCAGCTCACCATCCTTTTTGCCCACCTAGCCACCATCGTGGACTCTCCTGTCTCCACGCAAGAGATAGTTTGCCCTTCAAGGAACCTCGATGGCTTCTTAGTAGTCGGTGACAGGAAAACCAGGATTGAGTTTAAGATCTTCGAAGAAGGGACCATCAAAACCATAAATCTTAACAAGATAGTAGCTAGAAAATAAGAAGGGGCTTAATTTAGCCTACTTTAATATGACTTCGGCCCATTCGTCCATCTATTGTATTGATGGAGATGAGGGGATTCTTTGTACAAAGATTATCTATTTAAAGAGATAGCTGAGAGATGCATATTTATCGATGATTTTTTATAGACTTAACCTTCAAATCATTCTCTAGCAAGCAACTGCTCCATGCAACCGACTACAAGCACCAGAGGCCAAGTAAGAGCCCATGTAGCAGACAAATAATCTGCCAGAAAAAGTAACAAAATCTATGGCCAATGAATACTTGGCCAAAAAAATGATCACAATATGGTTGATGAATACTTGGCCAAAAAATTGACAAAATCTATGGCTGACAAATACTTGAACAAAAAGCAACAAAATCTATGCCTGATAAATACTTGGCAAAAAAAGTGATGAAATCTATTGCTAACTAATACTTGGCCAGAAAATCAATGAATGAATTAATAAAAATAGTTGACTAACATCCAACTATCTAAAATCAATCGGTATGTCTGATAATATTATATAGTTGGCTTAATTATCGAGCTAATCGGTATGTCCGATAAAAATATAATTAGTTTAATTGTCCAGTTAATTATATGTCTGATAAAAATATAGTTGGCGTAATTATCTAGATAAGTGATATGTTTGACCAAAATATAGTTTGCTTAATTATTCAGCTAACCAGTATATCTGACAAAAATACAGTTAAATTAATTATTCAGCTAATCGGTATGTTCGATAATATTAAAATGGTTAATTTATACTTAGCCATTTAAGCTGAATCAACGCACTTGGCAATGCCATGAAGACTAATTGACCATCAAAAGATAGTTGGAGCTTTCGAGAAGGTTCAATTGATCAACTAGAGTTTGTTCATCGGCCATTGCTTTTTTATCAGCCAGTGCAAGATGATTTCATACATTGAGAAATTCTCATAAATCTGATAATAACCAAAAAAGACAAGCTTCATTGATACTTGAAAAGAAGTTCCTACAAAAGTCAGATCAAAGCCAACTATCAAAATACTGACTATTGAAAAGTTTCAAAGAAATAGAAAGCTATGATTGACACTTGGCTACAAAAAGTCAAGACTCCAGACAAAGTACCAACAAAAATCTATTGTGATCTCAAAATATGAATGTCATAACAGGTCAAGGCCAAAGAGGTGACACTACTCCTTTTGCCCAAAAAAGAATAGAAGTCAAAGTACTTCATTGGTAACATTTTAGGCTCAAGAATGGGAGGTAATATTATGACAACGAGTCAACTACTCAGCCTCGATGAACCAACAAAAAGTATGATCAGGTTCGCTGATGACAAAGTTGGCTAATTAAGGAGTATGATGAAGTTGGCTGATGACGAAGTTAGCTAATCAAGGAGTATGATGAAGTTTACTGATAATGAAATTGGTTGATAATGAAGTTAGCTAATTAAGGAGTATGATCAAGTTGGCCGATAATGAAGTTGGCTGATCAAGAAGTATGATAAACTCTGGCTTACTAATTCTAGAAGACTAACTTCGATCAACTAACTTTGATTGACGAACTTTGGCCAACGAACTTTGATCGAGTAAGTATGAATCTTGAGTTTGAACAACTACGAGCAATTACAAACCCATCAGCATGACTTTCCACAACAAATGGTGGCCAAGTAACTCTTCTAAACATGAGCCAAACGAAGAAGCTGACTATTTAAAGAAGTCCGACTAAGTGGAAAAAAGGAAATAAGTTGTCACAATAAAAAGCAAGAAGTCCGACTAAGTGGAAAAAAGGAAATAAGCTGTCACAATAAGAAGCTATTACTTCTAACCAAAAGAGGTCGGTCTCAATAGAAAGTAATATTCAACCAAAAGAGATTCTTTTCTAATAGAAATAAGTTATCTTTGGTAAGTATAAAAAGATAAAAGGGGACCCTTGACACATAGGTTTTGACTATCTCCATGCTCATTTTGGCACTCTCGTAATCTTCTTCTTCAGCTCCGATTGTTATCTAGATCATCCCATTGACTTGAATGTCAGAGTATCCCTTATTGAAAACCGAACCCGAGGACCTTGTGCAGGTCTCCGCCTGAGGAGAGTGCCCAGGAGTAGGACCTTGTCCGGCCGAAAGAGCGAGTGGAATTGCTTGATGCCACCAAAGTCTCGGCTGCAGGTGATTTATCCATGACACATCATTGGAGCTCATCCAACATCAACCACCCGCTGCTCTTTAAAACGGAGGTATATATGCTTTCGCTAAGGTGATTCAGACCATTTTAAACCTAATTGTAGAAACCCCCCTTCTATTTGAAGTTTAGTCACTTTTTCAAAGGATGCTGGGAGGCCTTGTCCCTGCTTGGTGACCCTTCCCCTTACCATCGGGGGGTAAGCTTTCATTCGAACCCGAACCCTCAGGCTCTCCTAGTTCCACCGAAGACCTGTCATATTATTGCCTACAACTCTGAGATGGCAAACCCTGAAACTCAAACTAGGGGTAGTATTGCCAAGGCATTCCTAGCCTTCACCACCGACATGGCTGAGGCATCTTCCTACCTCAACGGAGCGGCTTTTGTTAATTAAAGCCTTTGGTAGGTCGATTAAGGTAGACAATGTGGCCGTTACCCTTTCTTGCAAAGCAAGAGTTGTTGGCTCTTGGTCAACCAAAAAATTGCCTCATGAAAACACCTTCTTTGTTGCATGTCTTCCCAATGAGGTTGTTCAAATCCTTGTGTCCTTGGATCATATTAGAGGTGAAGGATTTGCTTTAGTGGTTAACTACTTCAGGGACCAGTCTATAGATGCCACTCTCAACAAGTTAAGGTTTAAGGTGTGTGCTAGTCTTCTTAATCTCCCGTTGATCTGCTAGAATGTTTATGCTATGGCAGGTATTATCTCGAGGTTTGAGATTTCTTTTAGAGCCAGTGGTTCTAGTATTAATTTGGATGACCTCACTAACTTTGATCTTCATTTCTTTTGTGATAGCCCGGAGTCGATACCTGAGATCATAGAAGTCATTGTGGGGAATTACTGTTACCAAGTTAAGTTAGTTGTTAACTTTTCTGCCCTGTATAATCCTTTTGCTGACTATTCTTCCTCGCAAAGTGATGACCACGGCAATCTAGGAGACTTAAATTAAGAATTTTAGTTTAGATCTTCCTATCGTAACCAACCTTCTGAGCCTCTCTGCCATCATGGTGACGTCTCTAGCAATAGTTCACTGGAAAGAGGTAACCCACACCACAACTCCCAGACTGGATGACACTACCTTCTCTCTTTCCTTCAGTTGTTCAACGTCTCAACTCTAGAAAACCTATCGAGCATCCATAGCTTGCCTGCTAGTAATAGCTCCCTGTTTGGTGCCTACATTCTTAGAGCTGCTCTGAGCCTTAATACAACGCCTGAGTTGCTGAAGCTGATGGCTAATTTCTTGAAATCTGTGTCTTTCTCCTTAACATCAAATTAAAATTCAAGATACTACTTAACAGACTAGTTTCTGTTGAGACTGTGCATCTTTCTCCTATAATTAAGGCCACTAGGATCACTACCCCTTGAGTGAAGCCTCCTATCCCGTGTCTAGTTGATTTATTGTCTACTAGGGTGCTAGGTTTACCTACCTCGAGCTACCATTGTCCCATTCCAATGATCAAGCCTTCAACTCGTTGCTCAAAGACCTTCAACACGTTGAGGTATTTGCTCCTTGCCTGCCACAACCAAAAGAAGTGCCCGTCTTCAATCCAAAATGCTCAAAACCTTGGAGCTCACTAAACAGCAATTGGAGGAAGATGTGCTTTCTTTATCAACTCCCTCATAGTTGGTGATATTCCTTATTGCAAATGAAAAGCCTTAAAGCCCAACGATGCAGGAAGCTACAAAAAACCGTGGGCGCCAAATCCATGGCAAGATGCTGAAATGTGCTCTTTGAAGCTCATAGTAATTTTGTTCTTACTATGGTAGTGTTTCTAGATGTACTCTCTTTTGGCTACAAGTTTGCTTGTATTAGTTCTTCCCTTCTTTGCTGCTTGCCAATACACTTCCTAGCCAAGATTTTTGTAAGCTATCATATGAATGAAAGTCCCTGGTTGGTTTATGCCACTTTCTCCATATGATCAATCTTCTTAATATTGTGGTACCAACTACATTGATACCACTCTCTCAGAAAATCTCTCATATATAAATCCCCGTTTTCAAAATCATAATTGTCAGTATCGATACCGCAAGAGAAAAAAGAAGAAAAAACTAAAATACATAGCACAATTAATTAATAAATACAAGATTTTACTATGAAAAAAATAAAAACTTATAATATTGGAACTCTCATTCTCAATCCCATATAATTCCCTCAATAAAAAATTTCAAATCTCTTTACAAGCTCTCAACTCTTACCTGCTTCAGGCTCTCTGAAGACTCGTCACCACGCTTTTGATTCTTATGCCCAGCCTAGTCCTCTGTCCATATTTTTAAAGTCTCTGCTGCAAAGAGCATCTCACAAGAACTCCAACGATCTAAACCGCATCCAAATTGGAGTCCTGTAAATCTTCCAATACCAGTCCAACTGTAGATTAATTTATGACCATCCGATCACCATCCATCATACCTTAGATCATGCTAGATTAGCCCAAATCATGCAGAACATGCCTGAAATGCATTGTGATCACCCGATTTGGCTGCAAGTCATGCACTGTCATCATATCTCCCTCATCGTGCATTATGGATTGCCCGATCTTCGTGAAACTCCGTGACATAGGAAATAAAATAGAAGAAGCAAGAAAACACTGCGAATGCTTGGGCCATGGGTTGCTGTGCGCCCACCTACCTGGGCCTAGGCTGGTGGCCTGTTCATGTGCACACTGTGCTGGACAGTATGCCTGCCTAGACCACATGCTCACAGGCTCGCCACTGAGCCGCGCAGTCTAGGCTGTAGTCTGGCTTGCGGGCCAGCCTAGTCTATGGGCCGAAAAGGTTTTTTTTTCTTTTTTTTCCTTCTTCTTTCTAGGCTTGTTTTGGTTGGGCTTCTCACTTGACAAGGCTTCTTCCAGGGGCTGAGTTTGAGGTGCTATCCTAACAATCTCCACCTTGACTTGATGTTCGGCCTCCATCTAACTTTAAGAGCTTCTTGAAGGATTTCGTTCTCATGCCTTAGGACAAACGCCTACTGCTTATGGATGGGCAAACATGAGAGTCGAGACCGCTCAATCCCATCTCCATCATGTATTGTGCTCCTCTCAACCTGAGACATGCTTAGAGAAGCCTCCTATAATAATAGAATTTTCATCTTGCGGCATCACCTATTTCCTTCCGACTCTTTAGTCTCATGCTAAAACTACCTACTCCTGGAACTCCATCTCATATTAAGCTCCTATCTGTACTAAAGACTCCATCTCGTACTAGACTTTCTATCAATAGGTGGTACCCTCTTCACTTCTCCTGTAAAATGATCCTACTGCCATGTAAAACCTTCAGGACTCTATCACTAGCTTTCTATATGTAACTATTTGAATCTAGTTTGCTTTAAAAAATTAGATTCTTGTGAAAACTAGATTTGCATCGGATCTTGTCCAATTTCTTTATTTTCTTGTGAAAACTGGATTTGCATCAAATCTCATCCAATTTCTTTACTATCGCATATTCACCTTCAAGTTGACCGTATGATGCCCTCGATTACACAGCTCGATCCATCTAGCAAGTAGATATAACCCTCTCTACTCTCTAGAAAATCAAACAGCTCTTCTTTGCAACAAATATGGTATGGACAGGTAGAATCTAAAATCTATTACGAAGAAGGGGATACCTCATTGGATACCATAAGTGCATTACTGATGTATCCATCATTGTCGCTACTATTGGTCACCATTGTAGTTGCCTTCTTTAATTCTTGAGCTATAGGTAATCTTTAACATGATGTCCAAGCTCATTGTACCAGTAGCACTTGATATTACTCACATCCTTTAACCTGGACCACCCACCTCGCAATCCTCTATCGCTCAGCCTTTTACCACCTTCTCTTCTAGAATCTACCAACACTGAGTTTCTACCTAAACTTGAAGCTTGGTTCTCCCACTTGAGAATCTTGCTCTAGAGTAATACTGAGATGATCTCCTTCATCTTGATGGTGCTCTTTCCCACTAGAAGAGTAGTCATCAAGGACTTGAAGAAGTATAGTAATGATGACAACAAAATTAGTATCCTAGTCTTCTCCTTAACTTTTCCACTGACACTAAGAAGATCGGTGAGGATCCTCTAAAAGTTACTTAGGTGCTCCTGCATGCTCTGCCCTTCGGTCATCTACAGTTGGTAGAACTACTCTAAAGGAAGAGAGCATTGGTAAGGGACTTTGCCATGTACAGCTTCTTGAGCTTCGTCTATAGTACTATCGAGAAAGTTTTTTGCAGTACATGGATCACCACTTCATTTACTAAATACAAGTAGATTATGCTCAACGCCTATGACTAGTGTCATCTCTAAGTTTTCTTTTTCATGGTAGCTGGTCTCTTTTCATATATGAGAACGTTGATCAATCCCTATTGGATGAGCACACTTTCACCCTTACTTATCAAAGGGAGAAATTACTTTTCTCATTGAATCAGCTAATCTCTACCTTGATTATGCTTGTCTTCTCAATCATCTTTGATCTCGATTAATATGGATAATTTGGAGTTCTAATACCAATTATTGTGGTACCAAATGTACTAATACCACTCTCTTAAAAAAAAAATTTATATAAAATACTAATTCCCATTTCTAGGATCACGATTATCAATATTGATGCCATAGGAGAAAGCAAAAGAGAAAAATAAAATAAATGGTATAATTAATTTGGACACGCAAGGTTTCACTATAAAAAAATAAAAATTTATAAAATTGAAACTCTCATTCTCAATCCCATACAATTCTCTTAATAAGAAATCCTAAAATTCTCTCATAAGCTCTCCACTCTTAGCCACTACAGGCTCTTGCGAGACTCTTCATCACTCTTTTGATCCTTACATCTAACTTGGTCCTTTGTCTTTTTTTCATAGCCTTTACTACGAAGAGCATCTCACTAAGAGTTCTGTTGGGAATTGTGTCCCAAAGCCAATCGCCTGGGTTGTAGGCGGTTGAGCTAAGTACTGTATTTATTTTGTGAATTAATAAAATTATTATTTGGCAGCTCATCACATATTGTATTTTCCTAAAATGAACTCTTTCCATGTGATGAAGTCCTTAGGACTACACTAACTTCGATACAGAGATGATGTATCGAGTGGTCCTTAAACCCGGTTCACAACCAAAGGATATATTGTACTGGACGGCAATATATCAAGTATAGGTTGTTGTAGTTCACATCGTTTGGTTGTCCTCTTGACCAAATGAGTGTGGTGACACTGATGTGATCTGCAGGTGGGATATATGTGATATCTCATTGAACGTGACTCCGTGCAGTCCCTTTCTGCCAAAGGGATACTCACGATTGGATATGGGTATAAGTGTCCCTCTGACCTGAGGTCATCACGGTAGCTTGCAAGCAACTCCCTGTGCTTTGGTGCCGGACTACCCGGATTTTTAATCCGGTGATGAAAGGTTTCTGGGTACAGGAAAGTACTTGTGGAGCAGTGATGGACCAAGATGGAATTGACCTGTCCGAACAGTTTGGATTGAATGTCTCGCAGTATCTCAATTTAGCAAATCCTCGGCCGGGGTAGCCCTAGTGAAGAGTTACTAGGCTTGCGAGGTTGAGACACGTAGTCGACTGACTCAGTCTGGGTTGGCGGCCCAATCTAAGTCATCTTGAGCATTTGAGGTCAAAGGGATGAATTATACGGTAACCATATGCCAGAGGTTCGATAGTTTGCTCCCGCATCTTCGACCTATCCGGACGCCGGGACCCATTGCTAGATGGTTTCCTATGCTGGTACTAGAATTGTTCTGGTGCTACCATTTAGGTTCGAACCTATGAGGTCACACGCCACAGAGGATAACTCTCTGATCCGGATACCGAATACGATTGGGAATCGTCTCGATTTTATGGTCATAGTAGTATTTTTGAGCACTCTTTTTCCCCGTCTTGCCCTTGTCTGTATCAACCGAAAATTGTTCTTGGTTGATCAGCACTGCGCCAGGTTTTTTCTGAATCAGTTTTGAACTGATTCGGAGTTCATTTCGGCCTCCAATTGGTTGCGAACCAATTGAACCAATATTCAAAAGGTTTGAACCAACTTGGTTTAAATGGGATTGGACCATTTAATTGGCTTGGTTTAATGGGATTGAACCAAGGTATAATATTTTGGCTTGGACCGGTTTTGAACCGGTGCATTTTCTCCTCATGACCGTTTTACACGGTGATTCAATGGTTGAAATGAAGAGACCCTAAGACCAAAACGCTGGAATTCCTTTCGCTAGATGAGAACTCCAAACATCCCGTCTCTTCCTTTTCCCAACCCATTACATTAATCCTTGGTTCATGGGTTTAATGGTTGATTAATGGCTGGTTTATTGCTACCCATTGCTGCTGCCTCTCCACCTTCCAACGCTCCAACTCCCTCTCCCTCCCAACTTGCTTATAAAAGCCAAACCAGCGTCCTGTTTCAAGTGAAAAAGTTTTCAACGAGAGAATTTTTTTCCACCATGAGAGAGGCCTAAAAAAGGAGAGCTTTGGGCATTCTTTGAGAGGCTTAAGGAGAGAGTTTTGGGTTGGGTTTAGAAGCCTTAGAGGGAGAGAAAATCCCATTGTTTCAAGCTCCTTCCCTGCTGCAGCAAATTTTGTTTTGCTGCAGAAATCTGTGATCGTGAAGCTTCTTCCGGCGGCTAGCACCGCGCGTGGAGAGAGATCGGAGAGCCCCGGGCGTGTCTCCCCTCTAGAGGGAGTGTCCATCTACTCCTCGGAGCAAACCACGCGAACCGGGATCGCTCCGGTTCCCGAAACCCATCGACGAAGACAGCAACTCAGATCTGCTGCCATTTTCGTGCAGCAGACTTCGCCGATTTTTCTCGATTTTTGGGTTTGGTTTTTTCTTGCAGAAACCAGTGCCAAATCGAAGAAGACTTCCTCAAGAATCTACAGCTCAAATTTGGGAGCGATCGGAGGTCCGGAAGGCGGCGTTCCGTGGATTTTTCGGAAGCCCTGTTTTCAGCCCAAGGTGGAAGACGACTGGAATAACTTTATTCCAGTTATTCCAGTCTATTCCAGGTTTATCCCAGACTTATTCCAACTGGGAATAAGGTATGTTTTTGGGTTTTAATTTCGGTGCATGTATAGATCTAGATTTATTAAAATGTTTATAAATATTATATGTCCCGAATCATGCCTATACATGCATCTTGCATATGCTAGATCCTGTGCGGAATAGGTTTTTCCGCACTTATTTTAAAATGTTTTAAAATACTTACCTATTCCCTGTGTGTTGCATGCTTAGCGTAGGCACCTGCACCCACATTTTCTTCTTTCAGTGGTATCAGAGCCAGGTTCTAGAGTAACATATCTTGATGCATGTATAGTAGATTAAATTGTTTAATCTTGGGATTAGATAGTACTTTTAGGAACCTAGTTGAGACCTTCACCATGGCCGTGTGTCTTTGACATGATGCGGTTCGTCTGTGTTGGCCTCTTCAGAAGGATCCTTTAAGGAAATCAAAAAGAAATTAAAATAATAAATTTGGCATGATTTATAATTTTGTTATTTGGGTCATATAATATTTATAAAAGTATAAATCTAGATATGATGCATAATTTAAGATATAAAATTGTTTTACATAGAGACTTAATTAAAAAATATTTTAATTAAGTATTTGGCTTAATAAAAAAAAAAAAATTAGGTTTATGAAATCTAATAAAATTTGCATAAGCCAAATTGGGTTAATTGGGTTAGATGATTAGTTGGGTCCATCACTGGGTTAGACCTAAGTTTACTTGAATCGGATTAAAAGAAGATTAAGCAAATGTTGTTTAAGGTCCTTCTTTAGAACTATCTAATAGTTAGATTAGTTGATCCGTTCATCTAAAATGGATCCAATTAGTGGCTCAGTGGACGCCCGAGTCTTTAGGCTAGTCTGATCGAGTCTGGTAAACCGACTGGTGTCGAGGTAGGTTTGGCAATTGTGATCATGGTTGTATGAGGCTACCTCTTTCTTGGCCAACTTGGTTGGTGTCTAGGAAAGATGGTTAATGGCGGATACTCACCCATGATCTCACCTACCTGGCTAGTTGAGTCGACCAGAACTGATTGGAAAAGCTCAATGACTCGAGTTAACCCATGTCACCCAGGTTGATCGGTCTGACTGATCAATAGGTGCCCATGGATCAATTGTTGATTTAATTCAACCCTCCTGGAATCTGATTGATTCAGTGGGAGGATGATCCATGTCCTTACCTTTTTCTTCTGTCAAAAAAAAAAAAAAAATCCTCTAAAAAATTATTAGGTCCTTAAAAAGACTAAGTCAAGGAGTTGACAGTGTCTTAGCCTCCCATTAAGTTGGATAGAAATGTGTCCACTAGCTTGGTGTGCATCGGCAGTTCCATAGAACGGGTGTACATCCGGCGACTGGAATTTCTATCTGATCGATGATGGTTCAGTGCAACCTCCTTAACGGGACCAGGTGGGCCGGCCATAGTCGGGCTTGGTCTTTAGTTAGCTGGAAGCATTGGATTAGTCATTTTAATGGTTGGACCTAACCAAAGACCCGCAATAGGAGGCCCCTAGGCCGATTGGGGTGTTCTCTGGGGCAAAATAAAATACTGAAAATTGTTTAGGGAAACAATTGGTTTACGAACCTACCTTTAGGCTCGTATGGGTGAGCCGGCCATAGTCGGGCTCATGCGTGGCCTATTGGATTTCAGTACCCACTTGAAAAAGTGTTTTCACGAATTGGAGTTAGAGGCTACCAATCTGAAAAATTAGTGGGAGAAACCTTTAGACTAAAGTCCAAGTCTTTTGGTTAATTTATTAATTCATACACTAATAGGTCTAATTTTCTTTTCAGATGTCTTCAAACTTGTCGCTCCGGTCACTTCTCGATAACGAGAAGTTAAAGGGTCACAACTTCGATAGTTGGTATCGAAAGTTGAGAATAGTTCTGGAGCACGAACGGATCCTGTATGTGATAACGGATCCGGCACCTGAAATCCCTCCCGCTAATGCACGGAGTGCGGTCAGAGATGCTTATTTGAAGTGGGTCTCTGATCGGACTACTGTCCGTTGCATTATGCTAGCGGCGATGAACGACGAGTTCACTCGCAAATTCGAGGAGGCCCAACCTGATGAAATCCTTCAAAAGTTGAAGGAATCCTTCGGCACCCCGGATGATGTAGAACGGTACAAAGTATCTTGTGCCATCTACAACTCCAAGATGCCGAATGGCGGATCAGTCACTGATCATGTATTGTACATGATCGAGCTGATTGAAAAACTGGGCAAACTTGGATGCCCCTTGCACGAGCAGCTCGGCAAGGATGCGATCCTGAATTCTCTTCCCTCCTCCTATCTTGACTTTCTTGATCATTACAGAATGAACAAGCCTGCAGTAAACTACCATGGTCTTTTGGGATTACTGCAGACTTTCGAGAAAGACCACCAACTTAATAAGGGGGTGGTGAATTTAGTGGGAGGAGGTAGAGGTCGTCGTCCCTTTAAGAAAGGAAAGAAGAAAATAAATAAAAAGGGAAAGAAGGTGCAGAATGCTCCTGGCCCGAGTCAGACCAGGAAGTTTAAGGCTGATCAGTCTTCTGCAGAGTGCTTCCACTGCAAGAAGAAGGGACACTGGAAGAGGAACTGTCCTCTTTATATAGCATCCCTTGATCCGAACAGGCCGAGAAAGCAGAAGTCTGCTGAACAAGGTATTTATATGATAAGACCTTGTAATTACTCAATTGTTGATACTGCTAACTGGGTATTGGATACTGGTAGTCCAATTCATGTTTGTAATTCGTTACAGGGACTTCAAGTTAGCAGAAGATTTGAAGATGGAGAACAATTTCTGAGCATCGGGAATGGAAATCGTGTTCCAGTACTGGCGGTTGGAGTCCTGCATCTTGTCTTTGAGTCTTGTACTGTCGAACTAGTCGACTGTCACTATTGTCCTAGTTTCATTATGTGCATAATCTCTGTAGGCCTTTTGGCCAGTTGTGGTTTTGAACTATCAATAAAAGGAGATTTTTGCAATGTTATTTTGAATAACTCTGTTATAATGAAAGCTAGATTAAATAATGGCATATACGTACTATCAAGGCCTGTTAGTGTAATGTACACTTCTAGCAAACGTCCAAGGTTAGATAATGTCAACGATTTGTATCTTTGGCACTGTAGGCTAGGTCATATTAACCAAAATAGGATAAACAAGATGCGAGGAGATGGACTTCTCGAGGTCAGTGATTCTGAATCACTACCCACTTGTGAATCCTGTTTACTTGGTAAAATGACCAAGTCACCTTTTACTGGAAAAGGTGAACGAGCTACAGAACTTCTAAGTCTAATACATACTGATGTATGTGGACCGATGACAGTAAGTGCTATAGGAGAATACAAATATTTCATTACTTTTACAGACGACTTTTCAAGGTTCGGTTATGTCTTTTTAATGAGACATAAGTCTGAGTCGTTTGAAATGTTCAAACGATACCGTAATGAAGTAGAAAAGCAAACTGGAAAAAGTATTAAAACCCTTCGATCTGATCGAGGTGGTGAATACTTATTTGGTGCTTTTTTGACATATCTTGAGGAGAATGGAATTCTCTCTCAGTGGACTCCTCCAGGAACACCACAGTTGAATGGTGTGTCCGAAAGGAGGAATCGAACCTTGTTGGACATGGTTCGATCCATGATGGGCTTTGCAACTTTGCCGCTATCCTTTTGGGGATATGCGCTTCAGACAGCCTGTTACTTATTAAATAATGTTCCAAGTAAATCTGTTGTCTCCACTCCGTATGAGATGTGGAATGGACGTAAACCATCAATCTCACACCTTCGGGTCTGGGGTTGTCCGGCTTACGTAAAGCGTTTAGACTCAGACAAACTTGGTCCTAGGTCTGATCGGTGTTTATTTGTTGGTTATCCTAAGGAAACCAAAGGGTATTTCTTCTATTTGGAGAATCAACAAAAGGTGTTTGTTGCTCTTAGAGCTATCTTTTTGGAAAAGGAGTTCCTTGGAGAAGGAACTATAGCCTCTAAGATTGAACTTGATGAAGTTCAGCCAATAGAAGAACCTACATACTCTAAGGACATCGTAGAACCGGCTATGATTGAATCACACCCAGAACCCATTAGGAGATCCGGTAGAATACCGCGTCAGCCGGACAGATACTACGGTTTCTTGGTCCGGGACGGAGATCCCATTGAGCTCGATGAGAACAATGAGGATCCGATCACCTATATGGATGCACTTCAGAGATCTGACTCTGAGGCATGGCTTGGAGCCATGCGATCCGAAATGGAGTCCATGGAAATCAACAATGTTTGGACATTGGTTGATCCGCCTGAAGGAATAAAACCCATCGGGTGTAAATGGATCTTCAAGAGAAAAAGGGGCGCAGATGGGAAGGTAGAGACCTATAAAGCCCGTCTGGTTGCCAAGGGGTATCGTCAACGATATGGTATCGATTATGACGAGACATTTTCCCCTGTGGCAATGCTCAAGTCTATTCGGATCATGCTTGCTTTGGCAGCATATTTTGATTACGAGATCTGGCAGATGGATGTCCAAACCGCTTTCCTAAATGGGGAGCTGGAAGAAGAGGTGTATATGATACAGCCTGAAGGGTTCACATCCACAGATGAATCAAAAGTATGTAAATTGCAGAAGTCCATCTATGGACTCAAGCAAGCATCTCGAAGTTGGAACTTATGGTTTGATAGGTGTATCAAATCGTACGGCTTCGTTAAGAACGGAGAAGAACCGTGCATCTATAAATGGGTCAATGGTTCTGTGATTGTATTCCTAGTACTGTATGTTGACGACATTCTCTTAATCGGGAATGATGTCGCAGCATTACAAGGAATAAAAGTCTGGTTATCATCTCAGTTCTCCATGAAGGACTTGGGTGAAGCTTCTTACATACTAGGTATGAAGATCTATAGAGATAGATCCAAGAAGCTTTTGGGACTGTCCCAGTCTATGTACATAGATACCGTGCTGAAACGGTTCAGCATGGAAAATTCCAAGAAAGGCTATCTTCCGATAGGTTCTGGAATTACTCTTTCCAAAAGGGATTGTGCGACAACTCCTGAGGAAAGAGAGCGCATGAGTAGAGTACCTTATGCTTCTGCAGTATGCTCTATCATGTATGCTATGACTTGTACTAGACCAGATGTGGCATACTCACTAGGAGTAGTGAGTAGATACCAGTCTGACCCAGGTGAGGCGCATTGGAAGGTGGTTAAGTCCATCCTCAAGTATTTGAGAAACACTAAAGATCAATGGCTGATTTATGGAGAACCTGACTTGAAACTTGTGGGGTACACTGACTCCAGTTTCCAGTCAGATAGAGATGATAGCAAGAGTGTGTCAGGGTTTGTATTTACCCTGAACGGAGGAGCGGTCTGCTGGAAAAGTTTCAAGCAGGCAACTGTTGCAGACTCGGTATGCGAAGCAGAATATATTGCAGCATCAGATGCAGCAAAGGAAGCTGTGTGGTTGCGAAAGTTCCTTGGAGAGCTAGGGGTGGCACCTTCCCTAGATGGTCCTGTTTCGGTGTACTGTGACAGCACTGGAGCCATTGCTCAAGCTAAGGAGCCAAAAGCTCATCACCGCACCAAGCACATCCTACGGCGCTACCACCTCGTACGAGAGATCGTGGAACGAGGCGACATCAATCTTCTGAAGATCGATGGAAAAGAAAATCTGGCCGACCCCTTCACTAAAGCCCTCGGAATTAAAGAGTTCGACTATTGTAAATGGGAAATGGGTATTAGATACTCTTCTGATTGGCTTTAGTACAAGTGGGAGTTGTTGGGAATTGTGTCCCAAATCCAATCGCCTGGGTTGTAGGCGGTTGAGCTAAGTACTGTATTTATTTTGTGAATTAATAAAATTATTATTTGGCAGCTCATCACATATTGTATTTCCCTAAAATGAACTCTTTCCATGTGATGAAGTCCTTAGGACTACACTAACTTCGATACAGAGAGGATGTATCGAGTGGTCCTTAAACCCGGTTCACAACCAAAGGATATATTGTACTGGACGGCAATATATCAAGTATAGGTTGTTGTAGTTCACATCGTTTGGTTGTCCTCTTGACCAAATGAGTGTGGTGACACTGATGTGATCTGCAGGTGGGATATATGTGATATCTCATTGAACGTGACTCCGTGCAGTCCCTTTCTGCCAAAGGGATACTCACGATTGGATATGGGTATAAGTGTCCCTCTGACCTGAGGTCATCACGGTAGCTTGCAAGCAACTCCCTGTGCTTTGGTGCCAGACTACCCGGATTTTTAATCCGGTGATGAAAGGTTTCTGGGTACAGGAAAGTACTTGTGGAGCAGTGATGGACCAAGATGGAATTGACCTGTCCGAACAGTTTGGATTGAATGTCTCGCAGTATCTCAATTTAGCAAATCCTCGGTCGGGGTAGCCCTAGTGAAGAGTCACTAGGCTTGCGAGGTTGAGACACGTAGTCGACTGACTCAGTCTGGGTTGGCGGCCCAATCTCAGTCATCTTGAGCATTTGAGGTCAAAGGGATGAATTATACGGTAACCATATGCCAGAGGTTCGATAGTTTGCTCCCGCATCTTCGACCTATCCGGACGCCGGGACCCATTGCTAGATGGTTTCCTATGCTGGTACTAGAATTGTTCGGGTGCTACCGTTTAGGTTCGAACCTATGAGGTCACACGCCACAGAGGATAACTCTCTGATCCGGATACCGAATACGATTGGGAATCGTCTCGATTTTATGGTCATAGTAGTATTTTTTAGCACTCTTTTTCCCCGTCTTGCCCTTGTCTGTGTCAACCGAAAATTGTTCTTGGTTGATCAGCACTGCGCCAGGTTTTTTCTGAATCAGTTTTGAACTGATTCGTAGTTCATTTCGGCCTCCAATTGGTTGCGAACCAATTGAACCAATATTCAAAAGGTTTGAACCAACTTGGTTTAAATGGGATTGGACCATTTAATTGGCTTGGTTTAATGGGATTGAACCAAGGTATAATATTTTGGCTTGGACCGGTTTTGAACCGGTGCATTTTCTCCTCATGACCGTTTTACACGGTGATTCAATGGTTGAAATGAAGAGACCCTAAGACCAAAACGCTGGAATTCCTTTTGCTAGATGAGAACTCCAAACGTCCCGTCTCTTCCTTTTCCCAACCCATTACATTAATCCTTGGTTAATGGGTTTAATGGTTGATTAATGGCTGGTTTATTGCTACCCATTGCTGCTGCCTCTCCACCTTCCAACGCTCCAACTCCCTCTCCCTCCCAACTTGCTTATAAAAGCCAAACCAGCGTCCTGTTTCAAGTGAAAAAGTTTTCAACGAGAGAATTTTTTTTCCACCGTGAGAGAGGCCTAAAAAAGGAGAGCTTTGGGCATTCTTTGAGAGGCTTAAGGAGAGAGTTTTGGGTTGGGTTTAGAAGCCTTAGAGGGAGAGAAAATCCCATTGTTTCAAGCTCCTTCCCTGCTGCAGCAAATTTTGTTTTGCTGCAGAAATCTGTGATCGTGAAGCTTCTTCCGGCGGCTAGCACCGCGCGTGGAGAGAGATCGGAGAGCCCCGGGCGTGTCTCCCCTCTAGAGGGAGTGTCCATCTACTCCTCGGAGCAAACCACGCGAACCGGGATCGCTCCGGTTGCCCGAAACCCATCGACGAAG
This sequence comes from Areca catechu, assembly GCA_021397845.1. Lineage (NCBI taxonomy): Eukaryota > Viridiplantae > Streptophyta > Magnoliopsida > Arecales > Arecaceae > Areca > Areca catechu. Next base: position 102,479,885 of record CM038039.1, on the reverse strand, counting down.
ACAGCAACTCAGATCTGCTGCCATTTTCGTGCAGCAGAGTTCGCCGATTTTTCTCGATTTTTGGGTTTGGTTTTTTCTTGCAGAAACCAGTGCCAAATCGAAGAAGACTTCCTCAAGAATCTACAGCTCAAATTTGGGAGCGATCGGAGGTCCGGAAGGCGGCGTTCCGTGGATTTTTCGGAAGCCCTGTTTTCAGCCCAAGGTGGAAGACGACTGGAATAACTTTATTCCAGTTATTCCAGTCTATTCCAGGTTTATCCCAGACTTATTCCAACTGGGAATAAGGTATGTTTTTGGGTTTTAATTTCGGTGCATGTATAGATCTAGATTTATTAAAATGTTTATAAATATTATATGTCCTGAATCATGCCTATACATGCATCTTACATATGCTAGATCCTGTGCGGAATAGGTTTTTTCCGCACTTATTTTAAAATGTTTTAAAATACTTACCTATTCCCTGTGTGTTGCATGCTTAGCGTAGGCACCTGCACCCACATTTTCTTCTTTCAAGTTCAACAGTCCATACCGTATCCAAATTGAAATCTTGTAGCTCTCCCAACACCAATTCAACTATAGATCAACTCGTGCCCATCAGATCGCCATCCATTGCATCTCAAATCATGCTAGATCAACCTAAATCATGTAGAACATAACTAGGTTGCATGTGACCATCTGATTTTACTGCAAGTAACATGCTTCCATCAGATCTCCCTCATTGCGTGCTGTGGACTACCCGATCTTCATGAAACTCCGTGAGACAAGGAACAAAACAAAAGAAGCAAGAAAATGCTAGGACCGCTTGGACCATGGGCCATCGTGTGCCTGCCTGGAACTGGGTTGATCGCCGATGCCCATGCATGCCAAGCTGGGCCAGTAGTCTAGGCCATGGTCTGGCTTGTAGGCCGGCCTAGTCTACAGGCCAAAAAGGTTTTTTTTCTTTTTCTTCTTTCTAGGCTTGTTTTGGCTAGGCTTCTCATTTGTCTAGGCTTCTTCCAAGGATTGAATTCGAGGTGCTATCCCAACACTTAAGACATTGGACTGGTGCTTTATGGGCTTTAGAAAATAGAGCCAAAGTGGGCTTCAGATATTTTGGTTATTATGTTTGCTTGAATTCAAATGCATATACTATTTTGGAATGTAAGAGGCTTAGGCTTATCTTCCAAGAGATGTCTTGTTAGAGAAACAATTAAGGGACATTTTGGAAAGCATAGGATTGGTCCAAATCCTATAGAATTTTGAAATTTTATAGGTAAAAATCTCATTTTCTTTCTTAAGCACTATTTGGATGATTTAACAATGGGATAAAAGAATAATAAGTGGCTAATATATGCCATATAAAAAAACAGCCTCCAATGGTCTTTTTTTCTATGATTATCAGGCTCACATCCCCATTATCTCTAGCCCCTCTTTGCTTGTGACATCTCCTCCCCCTCCAACATCGCCATCCTCCCCCTCTCCAACTACCTTCTGGTCCCTCTTTTTTCTTGCCCTCCTCTACCTCATCCTCTCCCTCCTCCTTCCCCTTCTGCCTCCTCACCCCCTGAGAACCTAAGAAATCCCTTAGATCTCCCTCAGGTTTTCTCCTTCACCACAAATCTCTAAAAAAGAGAATGAAATGAAAAGAAAATGAAGCAAAAAAAAAAAAGAAAATGATCCATTTATATGGGAAAAAGGTCTTACCTTTCAATTTTTCTATCTTTCCATTGTTTTCATTGATGTTTCCTTTGCTTTCCCCATGTTTTCCTCTATTTTTTACATCCTTTGGACTCTCAATTAGATAGGCGGCTTGGAGTGGCCAAATAAGGAAGCTTAGATGATGTCTAGGGTTTTGTGTGTTGGGTGTTTGTATATAAGAGTCTAACAGGTATAAATATATTATCAAACAATTTAAAAATGGACATGGATCATGGCTCATTGGTTAAGGTAGAGTTTAGGCCATTTAAAAATTTTGGTTCAAATCCTAATATCCTCATGTCCTTATTTCAAGCTCCCAAGTGCCGTCTCTCTTAGGATGGTTGCTCCATTGAATTTTCATATATATGTGGTATGATGCATCTCTTAAAACTTGATTATTTTTATCTATAATTTTGATAGGTTGTTTCTTATAAAATAGATCGTCATTAAGTCTACAAAGGTTCAAACATCAGCAGATGATAAGGTTATGGCATATACTTTTCTAACATGGAGATATGGAACACATTATGCATCCTTGCCAAAGCTAGTGGAAGAGCTAAGTGATAGGCTATCTCTTTAACCTTGTCTGAGCTCTACATATCTGGAACTTAATGTACCTCATATTCCAAACCTAATTACACCCTTGGTTAGAGATACTTTGAGAAACACATGGTCTCTCTTTGGAAAAGTTACTTCTCTTATTCTATTATCAGCATTACTTTTTTGTCTACTTTGAATAGTGAGAAGCCTTTTATGGATGAGCTAAATATTATCCATTATTTACTAAACAATCTCTGGATTGAACAATTTTCTCCCTTCCATATCATCCTAATAAATCAGAGATTTGTACTTTCATTCATATAGGGCAAATTAAGCCATCTGGATGCTAGATTGGTAGCTGTTATTAAAAGCAAACTCCATTAGAGACAAGTGTTTGTCACAAGAACCCTTCAAATTCAACATGCAAGTTCTTAACATGTCTTGTAGAATTCGAATTGTCCACTCTGACTGGCCATTTATTTAACGATGGAAATTGAGTTGAATTCTATCTTGGTCCTTATGGTCCAATGCAAATGGTTTTAGAATTGAGAGACAAACCATGAATCTCTACCAGATATTATGAAAAAATGGGCACAATAGAGTTTTACAATCTCATCAATATATAGCTTGGCCAACCTTTCAAGTAAGAAATCAACCCAAATGGGCAAGCTGTGTGTTGACCTCATGAGTTAGTCCACGATTACCCCAATTTCATCATTATCTCTGCATGTCCTTAGTAGCCCTAGCAAAAGGTCCATGTATATGTTCCCATTTCAATACTGGAATAGAAAGAAGTTGTAATGATCTTACCGGCCTTTGGTGTTTAACCTTAACTTGTTGACACGTCAGATATTGGACAACATATTAAGCAATTTCTCTTTTCATTCCACTCCATGAAAAATTTTCTCTCAAATCTTTGTACATTTCTTTCCAATAGGGTGCATTGTGTTAGCAAAGCCATGAGCCTCTTCCCAAATCTCCTAATTTAGTTCTAGGTGTTTTGGGATGCATAGTCTGTTAACAAATCTTAAAGTGCCATCCTCGTGGATTTTGAACTCTAATCGAACACCAGACTCTACTCTAATTTTCACTAAGTCTAGATCTTCTCTTGGAGAAGCTTTAATCTTTTCGATCAAGGTGGGTTGCACTATGAGGGTAGCAAGCTAACATCCAATGTTATATAGCTGCACCTCAATTCTTAATCTCTCTACTTCTTCTAAGACAGACTTATGTGAAGTGATTAGAGCTAATATATTACCCAAGAATTTTTGTTTAGAGCATTTGCTATCATGTTGGATTTTCCAAAATGATAGCTAATGGTCAAGTCATAGACTTTCAATGGTTTTGACCATTTTCTTCATCCCAAATCTAGCTCTCTTTGGGTGAAAATATACTTGAGTATCTTATGGCCAGTGAAGACCTTACAAGGTTCAGCATACAATTAATGTCTCTAATATTTCAAAGAAAAGACTACTGCCACTAGTCCCAAGTTATGGATCAAATAATTCTTCCCATAGATTCAACTACCTTGGGGCATAAGCCACAACCTTCCCATTTTGCATTAATACACAACCCAAGCCCTTTTTGGAAGCATGACTATAAATGATGAATCAACCATTTCTGGAAGGTAAAGTGAGAATACGAGCCATCACTAGGTGGTTCTTTAAATCCTAGATATTTTGTTTACAATCCACTACCAAATCAAATTTAGCTCTATTTTGAGTTAGCCAAGTTAGAGGTGCTACAATACGGGAGAAACCTTCAACAAATTTTCTGTAATATCTAGCTAGTCCAAGAAAACTATAGACCTTAGTCACATTGGTTAACAAACTTAAATTTACAATTTCCTCTACATTCTTTGGATCAACTAAAACACCCTCCTTAAAGATAATATGATCAAGGAAGGACCTGCAGAGATCTATTTTTTTCTTTCTATGGAATTCGGACTGGCCCACTCCAATGATTTTTTGGATTCTAGTAGTTGTAAGCCTAATCCAATCTTGGTTAACCAGTTGTCTTGGCCTAACTCATGAATCCTATGAAATTTTGGGCCTAGACATCCAAATAGCCCTAACACTATCATCGACAATAACGAAGTGGAACAACCATGCCATGGAAATTTGTGATATTTCCATGCAGGTCACTCTATTCTAATTAGCACCATGTATGTTGTAATTCATTTTATATATGAAGATTCATATGGTATGCCAAAAGGGTTTGTCCCTTGATATTTAGCATCCTCTATCGTGCAATAAGGAGGTTGTGACCCAAGAGAAGGGTTGTCTATTCATGTTATGATCTAAAAGAATTATGGTCTCTTGAAGTCGTGATTCAAGAGAGGTATTCTCTTGATGTTATGTTTCTTCGACTAGCCATAGGCAAAATCCTTGCAGTCCTATCATTTCTTAGAGGTAGTGAATGCTCGATTTGGACAGTGTCCGTGTTTTTTCTCAATAAGGTTTTCCATGTAAAAATCTTGGCCTCTTGCTTCGTGATATTTTTAAGTTAATATTATGCTATGTTTAGCATTATCATTATTCACGTGCAGAAGGAAAAGAGTTATAGTTCTGCTACCGCTGTCTTTGGTCAGAGTTTTCTCAAGCCCCATTGGCCTTCCTTTCCTATAAAAATTAATTTACCTGAGCATCCTACTATGCTTGAATGGGCTTATAAATGTATCAAAAAGGCATGTTTTCAATATATATTATGACCCTTTGTTACGCACTTTGCCTTTTATAATTCAAGTTCTCATAACAGAAGCAAGTAGAGAACGCACCATTGCCCCAAGAATAGGGAAGCATTAAAGTAGAAAGTGGAAAACTCAAAAGAAATAAATTCCAGCATTATTACTGTTGGCATAGAACCTTCCTCGATCGGGCGGAGCTGCTGGATCGTAGGTTCACTCTCCTAGACACCTGCAAAACAGGTCCCTGACAGAATTTTGTCCGGTGAGAGACACTCCGATACCTAAGTCAGAGACAGGTTCCAGCCACAGAATGAAGAGTATTCTCAAGAGGATAAAGGTGGTGAAAGTGAACTCTATTTTTCCAGGCTTGAGTGGAGTTATCTTGAGTATCCACTCTTACCAATATTTATAGAGGCTGTGCCAATGTGTAGCTCAACTTACTCACCCGTGGTTTAGATGAGGTTAATTAACTTTACCTCGTCCATAACCATAAGCAGTTCTAGAGAGGTGCTGGCCAGCCTGGAGTCATGGAAATTGGAGTTGGTGGCCACGTGGCCACCTCGATGCAATTGTGATTTGAAGGTAGTGGCCATGCGGTCGATCGTAACCGTCGAATCCACATTCGTAGATTCAAGATCAACCGGAGATCCCCTCCTGGACTCCTTCTTCAGAAGGGACAATCATTGGATCAGAGAAATATCTTCGGCGTGCCCTTTCTGGAATAACCCGAAGACACCTCCACCGTTTGTAACAAAGTTCTTTCCTTCGGAATGAATTGCAGGGCAGAGCTGGTATCGTCTTTGGACTGGCCTTCTTCGGATCAGCCTCCTTCGATCGGTATGTAGGAGAACAGTCAGTAGTTGGTGGTGGCACCCTTAAAGATTGATGTCTCTGGATTAGGTCGAAGACATCGAGTCGGGTCGTCGCTTTGCCCAGCTACGTAGCTTCCTCTGGGTGCTCCAGTTTGAAGGTTTGGTTCAAGAAGAATTTGGTCGGCGATCAAGTCGGTAATTATCCTGTGCTTGAAATGGTGTATCATAACAGTTGCCCCCCACTCTCAGTTTTTGAAGTAGTGATTTGCCTCGAAGAATGAGAGTATTGATGAGTTGTTGTTTTCTGCCAAAAAAAGTGCAGCCAATGATGATAAAACCTTCAGTTCGATCGCTCGCCAAAACTATTGTTTGATTTGAAGATCAGGTCGAGGACAGCTGTCGCCTTCTCATTGAGATATAAAAAAGGAAAGGGTCAGTCGACAGGTCGCATCCCTTTTCTTCCATTATGGTAGTTCGACAATCCCTCCATTGGAAACTGGGTAGAGGGCGTGGCCTCATCCCATTCCTTGAAAAGGGTGCAGGCTTCATCTTCTACATTGGGTGAGGTCATACAGATCATGAATTTTGGTTCTTTCCATGTCGAATCAGCTCAGCATTGCTTGGAGCATCGCACCCGTCCCAGGTGCCATATACATGGCATATTCAGAGGGGGGGGATTTCTCTTCCTTCGAGGAGGTGCCCTGAAATGCCCCCCCCCCCCCCGTCCTCTTACAAAGGGAGAGCAAGGACTGGTCGAAGAAGCTTCCCTGCTCTTGCTTACTTTCATTTTTTGCCCAGCTTTTCTTACTTCTAATCTCCAATCTCTTTCGCGGGTAGAATTTTGCTGCTTCTTCCTTGTTTTACCTTTTTAGCATGGTTAGATGTATGGAAGTTCATGTTGCTGGTGGGGGGGAGGTTGGGTCTTCAGGCGCCGTTGCCGATGTTAGACCGGAGTTGGTCCCTAGTTCCATTTCTCTTAAGAAGATAGCCCACCTTCGAGAACGTTATTACATTCCCAAAGGATTTCTTCTGATACTCTCGACCCGAAGAGTGGGTAAATAGGTCTCCCACCGGGTGCATTGCTGTATATGAAGATCACCTGAAGGCTGGTTTTCGTTTTTCATTGCATCTTTTCTTTGTCAAGATTTTCCACATGAATCAGATTGTTCCTGTGCAGTTGACTCCAAATAGTATTCAAAATATCTACAGATTCCTAGTTCGATGCTACATAGCTAATGTGAGGCTTGGGACCAATTTATTCACTTCCCTCTTTGTCTTGAAGAGGGATTTCCATAGCCAAGGGTAATGGGTCATCGGTCCTCGTTCTGGTCGTAAAATAACAAAGGACATGCCCAGTGCCATCCATGGATGGAAACCCAATTTTGTCTTTGTTTTCTCTACTCGGCCATGGGATTTCAATGTTGAGTGGAGAGAGCCTCGTTTGGATACTAATATTGGCAAGAAGGTTCTGGCGACTAACCAACCTGACTATACTTTGTTGTCTAGTTCGGAGGCCATTTTCATTCGAGAGCTATTAGAAGAGAGGAACCTTACATTGCTGGGATCAACGAGTTCCCTACGCTATGTACAGGCGATTGAAGACTTCGATTTTTTCCTCCTTCGTAGCTCTATTGTCCAGCTAATTTAGGAATTTACTTTTGTTTGTAGGTGGTAGGATGAGGCCTTATTTGGGCTTACTTCGTCAATCTGCCAAGAGGAAGATGGCTCAGGTCCCTTCGGAGGTCTGAAAGAGGGCCCGGGAAGAAGGTTCCAGTAGAAGCACTTCATCCTCCAAGGGAACATCCGGGGGGAATGAGGTCCCACTGACAGAACTTTCATGAGAGCTCCCACTGGTCAAACCCTTGTCGAGAGCTATCTCTCCAACTCAGATCATGGAGAGTCTGCCTCCGGTAGTTGATGCACCAGCACCTTGTCCCTTGTGGTGGATAAGTGCAAGGCACCACAGGCTGAAGAGGAGTTTATGAGGGGTACTGCTCTGGACAGGGACTGCGGGGTGGACCTCTCGGAGTTTTCTGATGCGACAGGTCTCGCATTCCCTGATGTAGCCAGGTGGATACTGAAGGATTTGTTACTGCTGCATGACCGGGCAGTCACCCAAAGTCGACCTCGCGCCACAATATCCGATTATGCCTTTTCTTCCCTGCTGCAGGTGAGATAGTCGCATTCTTCTTTGTCTTCAATTGTTTGTTCATGTCACAATCAATCTTATACTCTGGTCCACTAATGTAGTTGGTCCATAATGTTACTTCTCTGGAGGAGGGCCTGGAGGGCCTTGATGACTTCCTCCGCAACATAAAGGGGGAGCTCCAAATGGCTATGGCTGAAAGGGATGTGGCCGAGGAGCTAAAGTTGGCCATGGAAGGGAAGCTCACTTAGAGAGATGCCAAAGTCTAGGATCTGAGAGGTAAGCTAAAGAAAGCTTAGCTGAAGATCTCTGAATAGGAGACAAAGTTGAGGAAAGGAAAGAAGCAGATTCATTCCTTGGAGTATTTTGCCAAGAAAAACCAGAAGAAGGCCGAGGATTTGGCCAAGTTGATCGATGAAGCCATCGAGAGGACTGAAGAGGCAACTTCGAAAGTCAAAGTGGTAACTCTGAAGGCCAAAGCGGTGATAAATGAGTCCAAAGTCTTAAGAGAGCAGGCGGCCAAGGCTGTTGAAGACTTCAAAATGACTTCACAATTAAAAGAGGAAGTAATTGAAGCAAGTTTGTTCAGTTACAAATATGGCTTCAACGATGGACTCATTAAGGTCGGTGAAGTTTTTCCTGACCTCAATCTTTCTGGCATCCCAGCATATGAGATTGAAGAAGAGAAAGAAGGAGGAGCCGCACCCCCCTCTAAGGTTGAAGAGGCACCAGGCTGAATTAGGGATATTTCGATTGAGGTGGAAGAGTCAATCATGGCAAATCCGGCAACCTCTACCAAGCTGAAGAGACTCAAGCAGAAGACACCTTGGGTCTAGCTTAGATTGAGGGGGTCCCTCCTGCTCAGATCGAGGAGATCCTCCCTTCGGCTAATCCAAAGGCTTCTTCAGCTGCTTGAGAGGGTCTGATAGGCGTTGAGTCTTGTGCTTCTTGCCTTTTCTTATGTCAAAGGGATGATATGTAACTGACAGCTTTTTCATATTAATGAAAATCTTCTTTTTCTTTCAACAATTGGTGATATTTGAACTGGGATGTCCAAAAATTTTCCAAGTATAAAGTCTTCGGACTTGGTTTCGACAGGGCTGTTGACCTTGGTAGTAAGCCGAATAATGAGACTCTTCATCAAGTCAGCTTTCTCTAATCATATATTCATCCTCTTTGTTCCAGGACTTGTAATTGGAGGATTCAAGTGCAACTCTTGGTTCACCAAGGGTTTTCCAGTTGTCACACTATCACTGGAGAGGGAATTATTGCCCAGATCATGGGATCATAGTAATCGGGATCGTTAAGGCTGCATTCATCAAGGATCGAACCAGTCGCAGCCTTTTAACTTCCAGGGGTCCTCACTAGCATGCAAATCAAGACCCTCATTAATTAGGGCAAGTGTGCGTGGCATGATCAGAGACTTACTTGAAATATAGGTGTTTGATCTGAGCCTTTAATAGTCCTAATATAAGGGAAGGAGGCTCTTAGAATTTGAACTTCTGTCTATTCTTGGTAGGACTGCGTTCCGCGCCTTTTTCTTCTCCCTCTCCCTGCACTACCTGAAGAGCTTGTCAAAGCATGAGACTAGACATAGCAAATCTCAGGCAGGCGGCGAGGAAGCGGCCGGTGATGAGCCCTCCAGTAAAGAGATCGGATCAGCGACGGAGTTATGTCTTGGTGCTACCTCACGTCCAGGTTGGACGTGATACCCCGATCGAAATATGTTCTTCCTCGGGATGGGAACAAGCCTCTCTAGGGAGGACCATTTTGGTAGAGCCATCAAGGAGGACAAGTACACCAAGCGCTAGTAGGACTCTCCCATGCACTGAAGATGTTAAGCCTGCAGTTCCAGTCATGGGAGGGAGGAGTTCTTGGGGATGTGATGCGCCCGCTACCGGAATTGAGAGGCAAGGGTCCGAGGACCCTCTTTCTGCTGTTCTTCCCAGAATACTGCGGGTAGGTGTTGGCACATCCATTGTATGTCTATGTATGTCAGACGGGCAAACCTTGTATATTTTTCTCTTTGGCAGATCTCTCGTGACATCTCTTTGTTGGAGAAAAATGTTCACGAGTCTATCAGCCTAGGCGAAGGCCTCCTGAGTCAAGTGGCTTCAGCTGTAGCTAAAAAAGATGTTGCCGAAATGCTCCGGGTTATCGTAGAAGAGGAGTTGGGCAAGGTTATCGCCTCCAACAATATTCTAAGAAGACAAATAAGGATGCTTGAGGCACAAGCGGTAGATGTGGTGGCTGAACTGAAAAAGAAGAGGACGAAGGTGAGCTCCTCCGAATTATTGTTGAGAGAGTGCCTTCGGAATGCCGAGGAGTTTAATACCCAAAAAGGCAAACTGGAGGAGAGAATTAGTAAAATGGAGATGAATCTCTTAATGGCCAGCCAAAGGGCAGTTTAGGTTGAGGAGAAGTCTTCCCACGACATCGAGGCTTATAGGAGCTCTCAAGCCTTCAAAGATGAAGTGCATGAGGCCACAGTGGAAAGCTATCTCCTCAGCCATGCTGACTGCCTGGGTAAGGTCACAAAGCTTTATCCCAGCTTGGACTTCTCTTTGGCCACCATTCCGGGCATCGTGGCTGAGGAAATAGGAACTCCAACTAGAGAGGCATCAGTGCTTCCCGCTAGTGAAAGTGGGATGGCCATTGACGAAGCCTCAGTTCTTGCTCTGACTTCCGAAGCAGCTGATGAAGGATAAGACTGCTCTTTTCTCTTCCTTTTTGCCACCCAATTGTAATGCTTCCTTTTGAAATGAAGGCTTTTCTTCTTTGAAACAAGTGACTAACTTTCCTCAAACTAGTCTTCTTTGGGTCGATCATCTTCAGATTGGTGTGCAAAAGAATGGTCAATTGCTCGACAGTGAGCAACTGAAGCAAGGGATTCAGAGTTCATGTCTTCAGGCTGGCTGAAGACTGACTCTGAAGGGAAGTTGTAGCATCATTGGATCATTTCTGATTCCTTTGGCACAGTTGATTGGATAGAAAAGGACCCGAACAACCCTTTGGACTGATGTCAATCATCCACCATAACTATCCCCTCTGACTCGATGATCATGTGGTGGACAGATGTCACCCTATGATTGGCGGCAGGTTGGAGAACATTGAGCACATTCTCTATTATCAGTGTCAAATGCTTCGGTATTCGAGTGGCCATGCTCCTGTGCGCTTTGGGTGCTACCAAGTTTTCCTTTCTCGAGGATGGCCATTAATGTCGTATTCGCTCGTAAAAAGGCTTCTCCAGATTCGAAGCATTAGTCTTTTTTTTCGAAGATGGTCATCAATGACCATGTTATCTCTAGAGAGGTTGTTCTGGTTTTGATGCATCGTTTCGACGCGTGGCGCTTTCCGATTGGTTTGGCGGGAGGCATGGGACACGTCCTTTGTGGGCATGAAGTGCTATTAAATAGGACTCATCTTCCCATTTTCTAAAAGCTATCGAAGTAGCAGAGAAGCAAGCCCTTGGCCCCAAAGTCGCCCTTCTCCTTCTTTTCCATACTGCAAAGATGAAGTTCAATATGGAGAAACTCCAGGAGATGGCCCGGAAGAGGGCTGCCATCTCGAAGCTGGAAGGAGAGCATAGCAGCAAGGTCCTCCAGGATGACGACGACTCCTTCTGACCTGGGGACGCGACTCATCTGGGGCAGAAGGTGCAGGCCTTGCAGGCCCAATTGGAAGAGGCTAGGGCCCAGGTGGCAAAGGTGGCTGCGATGGCGGAGCAGGCTAAGAAGGAGGCGATGAAAGCTATCGCTGAGTTCTTAGCATCGCAGGCCTTCAAGGATGAAGTTGCCGAGGCTGTCCTAGACTCCTATCACTAGGGGTTCCAGGAACATAAAAGTAAGGCCTTTCGTTATTATGGTTTGAAGGGCTTGGACAACATTAGGCCCTCCATTCCATACCCTGGACAGGAGGACGATTTCGATTTCGAGGAGGAGTCAGAGTCGGAGGTGGAAGAGAAGTTGGAAGCCTCTCCAAGCACCTCCCGGGGGTTCGATACCACTTGCCGACATGGAAAGGGACTGGCAGCTGGTCCTTAGATCATCCTTTCTGCTGCCGCTGCCTTTTCCTTCTTCTTCTTCTTCTTTTTTTTTGGTCAATTGTATAGTTTTTCTTTGAATGAATGAAAACACCTTTCTATGAAAAACGTGCTCCGAGTGGTAAGAAGTGTAGACTCTTCAGCACGATAGGTGACTGAAGAGCCCGTATAACCATTTAGATCGGGTTTGCTACTAGGACAGGCCGGTTGAGCTATCCCAGTGGCGTTTGTCAATAACAAAGTGGATTGTTTGGACCCACCTTGGCAGATCTTCAGATTTTTCATAGGGTAGGATGTTTAGACCATCCCTGTGCCTTTAGTTGGTATTAAGGTAGGTTGATTAGACCCACCTCGGTGCATCTTCGGATTTACCGTAGGATAGGTTATTCAGACCATCCATGTACCTTCAGTTGGTGTTAAGGCAGGTTAATTAGACTGACCTCAGCACATCTTCGGATTTACCATAGGGTAGGTTATTCGGACCATCCCTGTGCCTTCAGTTGATCATAAGGTTGCTTGATTGTACTTTTCTTTGCACTCATCGGGCATACCGATAAGATGAGTGGATCATACCCACCTTTGCACTTTCAGTTGGTGTTAAGGTGGGTTGATTAGACTCACCTCGGTGCATCTTCGGATTTACCATAGGGTAGGTTATTCAGACCGTCCTTGTACCTTAATTGATCATAAGGTTGCCTGATTGGGCTTTCCTTTGTGCTCATCGGGCATACCAATAATGTGAGTGGATAAGACCCATCTTTGCACTTTTAGTTGGTGTTAAGGTGGGTTGATTAGACCAACCTCGGCACATCTTCGAATTTACCGTAAGGTAGGTTATTCAGACCATCCCTACACCTTCAATTGGTGTTAAGGCAGGTTGATTAGACCCACTTCAGCGCATCTTCGAATTTACCGTAGTGTAGGTTATTCAAACCATCCCTGTACCTTCAGTTGGTGTTAAGGCAGGTTGATTAGACCCATCTCGGCACATCTTCGGATTTACCGTAGGGTAAGTTATTCGAACCATCTTTGCACCTTCAGTTGATCATAAGGTTTCCTGATTGGGCTTTCCTTTGTGCTCGTCAGGCATACCGATAAGGTGAGTGGATCAGACCCATCTTTCCGCTTTTAGTTGGTATTAAGGCAGGTTGATTAGATCCACCTTGATGCATCTTCGAATTTATCATAGGGTAGGTTATTCAGACCATCCATGCACCTTCAGTTGATCATAAGGTTTTTCGATTGGGCTTTCCTTTGCGCTCGTCGGGCATACCGATAAGATGAGTGAATCAGACCCACCTTTGTGCTTTTTGACCGATTTTGTTGGTTGGGCCCCTGAGACCATCGATTGATGAGAAGACAGGCTATCCAGACTCATTTTCAAATGGAAAAGTCTTCCTTAATGGGAACTTTCATTGATAGTATTTTTAGAGGTTTTGTACATTCCAAGGTAGAGATAGTATGACACCATCCAATGTCTCGAGTCGATACATTCCTAGATATATGACTTACTTGATTCGGTAGGGTCCTTCCAAGTTGGGGGAGAATTTGCTTTGCTCCATCGGCCTGGATACTTCAGCCCTCCGCAGCACCAAGTCGTCAAGGTGAAAGATCTTTCACTCTGGAGTTGTGGTACTTAGCAACCCTTTGTTGGTATGTTGCCATCTTCATTTAAGCCTGAAGACTAGTGCCTTGCAATAGATTTAGGTCTGCCCTTCAGCGTTCTGAATTTTTGGGTTCCTTATACCTGTCAATCCTCAAAGATTGCAAAGTAACTTCAATGGGAAGGACTACTTCGATGCTATACGCCAAGTTAAATGGGGACTCGCTAGTAGCCATTATAGGGGTTGTCCGATATACCCAAAGAACAGAATTTAGTTCTTCGGCCCAAAGTGTCTTGGCATCATTCAGTCTGGTCTTTAGACCATGGAGAATAGTCCGATTTGTCACTTTGGCTTCTCCGTTGGATTGTGGGTGGCCGACAGACGTCAACTTGTGAAGCACATGGTACTAGGCACAAAAGTCTTTGAACTTGGGATTGTCAAATTGCCTCCCGTTGTCAGTGATTATGGTATGAGGAATCCTGAACCAAAATATAATAGAGTTCTTGATAAAGCTTTCAACTTTTCCTTCTGTGATGTGAGCCAGCTGTTCAGCCTCGACCCATTTAGTGAAGTAGTCGATGACGACAATAAGAAATTTTCTTTGTCCAGATGCTAGCGGGAATGGGACAAGAATATCCATGTCCCACTAAGCGAATGGCCATGGAGCTGTCAGCTGGGTCAGTTAGCTTGCTGGCTGTCTCTGGACATTGGCATATCTTTGGCACTGGTCACATCTTTGGACAAAGTCAGCTGAATCTTTCTGGATAGTGGGCTAGTAGTAACCTTGGCATATTATTTTGTATGCCAGAGATCTTCCTCCCAAATGGTCTCCGCATATGCCTTCATGGACCTCCCTCAGGGCATAATCTACATCCGACAGTCCTAGGCACTTCAGCAGAGGCTGGGTGAATGATCTCTTGTACAAGGTTCCATCCAAGACAACGTACTGGGATGCCATCTAGCAGATCCTCTTGGCTTCCACTTTGTCTTCTGGCAATGTACCCTCATTCAGGAATTTGAGGATGGGGTCCATCCAACTAGGCTCATTCTCAATCTGGTACACCCATGGGATTTCTTCAGCTATGCTTGGAACTTCAAGATGTTCAATGAAGGTACGGCCAAGAAAGTTCGGAGTAGTAGTAGTGAGCCTAGATAGTGCATCGGCTCGGGAGTTTTCTGATCGAGGTGCAGGGTGATTTCAAAGAACTCCAACTGGGAGAACAGGGCTTGCACTTTTTCCAAATATTGCACCATTACAGGGTCCCTAGCTTCGAATTCGTCTTTGACTTGGTTCACCACCAGTTGGGAGTCCGAAAAGATCTGGATCTTTCGAAGCCCCAAATTTTCTACAATTCGGAGTCCTACAAGGAGAGCTTCGAATTCACCTTTGAATACTTTATTTCAGCATCGTGTAGAACTTTGCTGATGTAGTAAACTGACTTCTAGAGATTATCCGTCTCTTTTGAACGAGGACTAAACTGATGGCATCGTCTGTAGCAGAGAGGTACAAGTAAAGAGTCTCTCCTTCATGAGGCTTAGAGATCAAAGGTGAGGTCTCTAGATACTTCTTTAACTCTTCGAAGGCAAGATGACAGTCTTCAGCCCACTCGAAGCCTTTGGATTGTTGAAATACCTTGAAGAATGGAAGACACTTCTTAACTGATAGAGAGATGAACCTGCTTAAAGAAGCAATTCTTCCCATCAGCTATTTTACTTCTTTCTTGCAGGAAGGGTGTCCCATGCTTCGGGGGGCCTGGATCTTTTCGGGATTGGCTTCGATTCCTTGTTTAGTGACAAGAAACCCCAAGAACTTGTCGGATGTTATCCCGAAAGCACACTTTATCAGGTTCAGCTTCATCTGATGACGTCGTAATGCACTGAATGACTCTTCTAGGTCTTTAATATGGTCCTCTTTAAGGTGGCTCTTCACAATCATATCATCAATATAGGCCTCAATGTTCCTTTCTAGTTGTTGCTCGAACACCTTGTTGATCAGTCTCTGGAATGTCGCCCCAACATTCTTCAGTCTGAATGGCATCATTTTGTAGTAGTAGAGACCTTTTTCAGTGATGAAAGCAGTCTTTTCTTCATCCCGAGGGTCCATTCGGATCTGGTTGTATCCAAAGTAAGTGTCCATAAAGCTCAATAGTTGATGGCCTATAGTGGCGTCAACGAGTTAATCGATTTTTGACAGAGGAAAGCTATCTTTAGGACAAGCTTTATTGAGGTTTGTGTAATCAATACAGATCCTTCACTTACCGCTAGCCTTCCTTACCATCACCATGTTGGCCAGCCATTCGAGATAGTATGCCTCCCGAATAAATTTGGCCTTGAGAAGCTTGTTTACTTCTTCATCTATTGTCTTTTGCCTTTCAGGGATTGTTTTTCTTCTTCTACCAGATCGGCCTGTATTCAGGGGAAAATTTCAACTGAAGAGTAATTACATCGGTTAGGATCCCAGGCATACCCGAAGCCGACCAGGCAAAGACATCAGCATTGTTCCTAAGAAAGTGGATCGGTCTTGCTTTTGTTTCCTCATCAAGCAGGCTTCCAATCTGCACGACCTTGGTGGGGTCCTTTTTGGTTAATTTTACCAAAATAGTCTTTTCCATAGGCTCACCATAATCTACAGCTGGGTCCCTTAGGTCCAGTTGGTCCAATGTTATGGGATCGACCGATTGTCTGTCCTATATCATTAGGCATTGTTGTGCTTCCCTTTGGTCTCCCTTTGCTTCCCCGACCCCATTCCTGGTGGGGAAATGCACCAGGAGATAATAGGTTGACACTATGGCCCGGAATTTATTCAAGGTGGGCCACCCCAAAATCACATTGTAAGCTAAGGGAGTTCGGACCACCATGATATTGATGGGGAGTGTCTTTTATCGGGGTTCGGTACGAGGGTTATGGGCAGAATTATTTCACCCTCAACATCGACCGATTGCCTTTGAACCCGGTCATCGGCATGGGGGACCTCTGTATCTTATTTTTAGGTAGACACATTCAGAAGAATGCATCATAAAGTAAGATGTCTACAGGGCTTCCATTATCAATCAAAATGCATATTACATCATAATTAGCCACAACAACCGATATTAGAACCGGGTCATCATGTGGGAGTTGAACTCTCACGAGGTCGTCATCGGAGAGGAGTATGGAGTTGTTGTCCTTGAGCTGCTTCGGGGCATCATCTTCGACTCTTCTTCAGTTAGTTGGCCGATGCAGCATTCCAACATTTTTGTTGGTGGGTCTTTGGTTTGTAGTTCGGCTTCTTCAGGGGCCCTTTGGGGCACCGCGACCTCTGACCGAGATTCTTGATGACCGATGTATCATCCCAAGTAACCCCTCTTGATCAAATCTTCGATGGCATTCTTGAGCTAGATGCAATCTTCAGTGTTATGGCCATGGTCCCGATGGAATCTGCAGTATTTGTTCCTATTCCTCATGGAAGAGGATGCTTTTATGGGACGTGGCCGTTGAAGATAGCTTTTTTTTTCTATCTCCATCAAAATTCTCTTCCTAGGGAGATTGAGGGGGCTTGTAGGAGTCAAATCTTTTGCCTGATGCTCTGGGCCTGGGGCTTCATTGCCGATTGGAGTTATTGCTGCTATTATTATTGTTGGGGTGTGCAGGGGCATCCAGCCCCTTGTTGCTCTTCTTCTTTGGGACAGATTTTTCTTCAGCTAGTCATCGATTCTCCGCTTGCTTCTCAGCATCGATGTATTTTTGAGCTCTGGATAGGAGCTCAGCATAGCTTGTAGAAAATCTCATACAGGAAAAAAGTAAGCCTGGACGTTCGAAGCCCTTTCTTCAACAAGGACATGGCTACGTGCTCATTGAGATCAGGGATCTCGAGAGTAGCTAAGTTGAACCTGGAGATGTAATCATGCAGGCTCTCTCCCTCATTCTAGTGAAGGAGAAAAAGGGTATCCGTGTTCCGGGACATCTTGCGGCAGGTCCTAAAATGCAAGATGAAGAGTTTTTCTAGTTTAGAAAATGAATCGATGGTACCTTGACGTATACTCGAATACCACATCCGAGCTGCCTTCTTCAGAGTAGCAAGGAAGGCGAGGCAGTGCAGCACGTTCAAGGCCTTTTGAATCATTATGTGGGCTTTGAAGCTACCTAGATGGTAGAGCGGGTCAATGGTACCATCGTAAGGCTCCATTTGAGGGATCCTAAAGTGCTGAGGGATGATTTCGGCCATGATATAAGGGGTGAACGGGGGTCGTGATTCATAGGCCACGAGCCACCATCCTTTCTCTAGTCCTAAAGCTTCGCGACTTTAGATTCGAAGGCCCTGAGCTTTTCCTCGTAATTGGGGTGGGCTTCCTTTGGCAGGTCCCTTTCGGGAGTGGAATCTTTGGAGGAGATGGAAAGAGACCGCCTAGATCTCTTTCCCCTTCGCAGGGGATCAGCTGGCTTTGGGTTCCGAGAGCTTCGGCCCTCGGAAGAAAGCCGATCATGGAAGGAGAGATGGGTAGACCCCTGCCGCTGGTCTCCCTTCTTCCTGGATTGATGACTATGCCTGGAGGTGGATGGCGGGTGCTCCACCTGGAGGGCCTTATCTTGTAAATTCTGAACCATAGCCATAAGGGTGTTAACTTAGTTCAGAAGAGTCTCGAATTGTTGTTGTCCCACAATAAGCGTGGGAGGCAGAATATCGTTCTCCACCATAGGATCGCTCCTATCAGAAGGAGGATGATCCCTGCTTGTTGAGGCATTTTGAGTTTTTCTTCTCATCATTGGGACCTCTTTTTATCCTTCTTTCTCAATGAGGGGAGTTAGCAGTGGGTGCTTAGACCTCCTGATGTGTCTGCCCCCCTACCTAGCGTGCCAATCTATTGGCGTAGAACCTTTCTCAACCGGGCGAAGTTACTGGATCGCCGGTTCACTTTCCTAGACACCTGCAAAACAGGTCCCTGACTAGATTTTATCCAGTGGGGGACACTCCGATGCCTAAGTCGGAGACGGGTTCCAGCCATAGAATGAAGAGTATTCTTAAGAGGATAAAGATGGTGAAAGTGAAATCTATTTTTCTAGGCTTGAGTGAAGTTACCTCGAGTATTCCCTCTCATCGATATTTATAGAGGATGTGCCAGTGTGTAGCTCAGCTTACTCACCCGTGGTTTATATGAGGTTAATTAACTTTACCTTGCCTATAACCGTAAGCGGTTGTAGAGAGGTGCTGGCCAACTTGGAGTCATAGGAGTTGGATTTTGTGGCCACGTTGCCACCTCGATGCAGTTGCGATTTAGAGGTAATGGCCATGCGGTCGATCGTAATTGCCGCATCCATGTTCGTAGATTTGAAATCAATCGGAGATCTCCTCCTGGACTCCTTCTTTAGAAGGGACCATCATTGGATCGGAGAAATGTCTTCGGCCTGCCCTTCCTGGAACAACCCGAAGACACCTCCGTCGTTTGTAATAGAGTCCTTCCCTTTGGAATGAATTGTAGGGTAGAGCTAGTATCGTCTTTGGACCGACCTTCGTCGGATCAGCCTCTTTCGGCCGGTGTGTAGGAGAACAGTCGGTAGTCGGTGGTGGCACCCTTCAAGATCGATGTCTTCGGATTAGGCCAAAGACTGAGCCGGGTCATCGCTTTACCCAGCTGCGTAGCTTCCTCTGGGTGCTCCAGTTTAAGGGTTTGGTTCAAGAAAAATTTGGTGGACGATCGAGCCGATAATTGTCATGTGCTTGAAATGGCGTATCACAATAATTACAATTGTTGCCGCGCCTCCACCCGGACCGGGCTCGGTTTGCTATGCTGGAGAGCTCCTCCGTCGGTCAACCTGCACAAAGTCTCCTGGGCACCGGAGGTGCTACGACGGGGACATTCCGATGCTTAAGTTAGCGGGGGTTTTGGAGAAACAGAAAGGAGAAGACTGAGAAAGGGTAGCGCGAAGAAGGAAGAGAGCACTTACTTCTTGGCGGAGGTCCCCCAGGCCCCTTTTATGGGCGTGAATGCTGCCAAATTCTGTTAGGGGATAGGCCGAAAAGTCCCGATTTGCCCCTGGAATAATCGGAGTGGTGGCCAGGTGGCACGAAGGCGTGGCCAGGTGGCATGAATGCATGGCCATGTCGTGGAGTCCATTACAACAGAATTCCGGTACCAGCTGGAAAGGAGCTTCTGGAGCTTTCGAGCGGTTCTGAGAAGAACCAAGGATCGGTCGGACTCAGCTGGAGGCTATCGTCCGGCCGATCGAGAGTACTTGCCAAGATATCTGAAGGAGCCGACCGATGGATGTGAAGGGGGGGCATCTGAAATTTCCCAGATGGAGACGGGCCGGTCGGACCAAGCAGGAGTCCGTCAGGAGCTCCAAGGAAGCCGAATGACGCATCGTAGGGAAGGGGCCTCCAAAGACTCCAAGAGACCCTTAGAGGGGATCATCTATACCCTGGCTGAAAAGGGTCGCCTTCAGGTTGATTGGCCTTCTAGGTCGGCCTCCAAGTCAGTCGGCCTATTGGGCCTCAGATGGGGGAATCAGTCAAGATCCCCGTGGGAGCCGATCGGTGGGACCTCGAAGGAAGTGGGTCGTTCGGACCTCTCCTCCTATGGATCAGCCGGTCGGACTCCTTAGCCAACCAAACCCAGGATCGGCTGGATGGGTACAACAAGAATCAATACCTCAACGCATACATATCAGAGATTCTACTTGTGAGACTTAACTTTCTAACAGTAAAGTGACACAAATAAGAAAACTCCTAAAAAATCATGTCTATTTCTCCTGACTTAATCCCTGTTGAAGCCGGGCTCTCTAAATCTACCAAAATAAATAAATAAATAAAAACAGTAAAATACAGTTTTAACCGACCAAAAATTGCAAGAAAATGGTGGAAATTGAGGTTTAACCAGATGGACATAAGCTTTCCGGAGAGGCTTGAATCATTGAAATCAATCCTCGAGTTTGAATGTGATACTCCTTTTTTTTTCTAAAATCCATTCAGCCCCGAAGACCCAAATCGGCTCGATCCAGCTTCTCCAAGTAAATCAAAACCATTTGCTCTAAATAGCAAGTGTTGGAACATGCATCCGTATCCTTCTTTATGGAGAACAGCAGCGGGAGCATGCCCTAAAATAATAGCTAGTTCAAACATTTAGAGAACGATATGACTAGAATTCCAAATCGTAAATCTCCTGTTTGGAGAACAGGTGCAACCACTAGGCTAGAGCCTGGTTTCCGTGACTATTTCATCTTATATCAAAAGATATATGTGACCATAGAATTGTAAGTTTCTGTCTGAATAAATAAAATATTAAGGTCAAGATTAATATTTGACAATTCAAGAATAGTTCTGTTTGGATAAATAGTCTGTAGTTGTAAAGATACCAAGTTAACTCCAGAGTTCATAGCATATTTGGTAACTTTTAACAAACTCAGTTACTCACAAGGCATCGTAATAGATTGGTAATGCATGACTTTGTAATAGCACCTCATGTAATTCAAGTTTTCAAAAATGTCAAATACATGTTCTATATGCTTACAAATTCAAAAATAAACTTTAAACTTTCACCATTCTCTCTTTTTTTTCTTTTTTTTCTTTTTTTTTGAGGAAAAACTTACACTAACTTTAATGGGGTTTAATTTCCTTGTATAGCTTTTGTAGATTATGAATCAGGGATTGGATTAGTGAATAAAATAAAGTTGGCATGAGTTAGAGAAGGGGAATATGAATTAATTCAGTATCAATAAAGTCTAAAGTCCTAACTAAGGCTTTGTTTTTCCAAGAAGAATGGTAAATGGGGATATGTGATGGGGACCTACGTGGGGGTTGGTAGAGCGAGGCAGGGTGCTTCTTTTGCCAATCTCTGGCGTCGCCGGGCTTCGCTGCAGGATCCACTGCAAGCAGCAAGAGGACGTTGAGACGCGGTCATGGTAGAGAGAGAAAAGGGGGAGAGAAACATGCCATTCACCATCGACCATGAGGCGGGAAAGATCGTCAACGGCCGTCCAATCAACCTCCATATTTTTACTCTTTAGTAATTATATAATACTCTTTAGTAAGATACCAGGATCGGTTATACTAATTCAAGGACATCATACACAGAAAAGAGAGAGAAATCGACTCAGAAATAGATAATGCTTTATTCCACCGTTCTAATTACATAGCTCTGCAGGAGATCTGATCGCTAACTAAAACAAGAAGCCAAAAGAAGGCGAAAGGAAAATACGGGCAAATTGGTCTTTGAGATGGCACCGAGCACCTGCCGGAAATGATCAACATCGCATGGTATCCTCAAGATCCCATCCTGCTTGTACCCCAGCTCATCCGCAGCCATCTCGAGCAGCACAATGATGCCTGGGTCACTGAAGAGCTCGACATGAAGCAAAAACCTCTCCATTGTTGCACCCTTCCCAACAAGTATCGGGACATATCCTTTCGGAGTTCGGTTCGTCATGGCCTCCTTGGATCGAGCTGTCGTCAATGAATTGCTAGAAGGATCGCGAGTACTATACCCGTCTCCCCCTCTTATTTATATATATATATTGGCCAGTGTCGATAGGGAACCTAACATTTCATTACTGTTGAGATACGGCAGGAAATTATGGATGGTCAGAGACGGAATAGTATCTTTGAGCAGCGTTCATGCATGATGACCGTTGAGTTTGAAATATCGTGCATGAGTAGTTGGAATATATGCCTTTAGAACTGGTTCACCGGTATATTGGGTTAGGTTCTTTTTTTTTACTTATTCTTGGGATTCAGAAGGTAGGTTTTCCTGGTAATATGAAGGGACAAACAAACGTGGGAACTGAAGTTGGGATTTCAGTGTGCTTCTGTAATACAAACATTCGGATCGACCCAGAGCCGAAAATTCCTTCTTCTTTTATTTTTTTTATTTTTTTATTTTTTCCTCCGTGTGTTTATTTATTTATTTTTTAAGCATGATTTTAGCAATCATATATTAATCCTTAATATTTTTTTTATTTACATAACCGTATGAATGAATGATATCATAAACACATAATTCATAAATATTCCGAAATATATTCATTAGGACCGATCATAAGCCAATCATGATATTTATGAATGGATATATAAATTTTAATCCTTAACTTTGAGATAACATTGCAAATTGGATTGACCCATAACCTGACCTGAACCGCCTAGAATGGGTTGAATTTTAAAAGACCTATAAGGCTGGGTTGAATTTTAAAATT
The DNA here is from genome assembly GCA_021397845.1 of Areca catechu. NCBI lineage: Eukaryota > Viridiplantae > Streptophyta > Magnoliopsida > Arecales > Arecaceae > Areca > Areca catechu. Next base: position 102,457,216 of record CM038039.1, on the reverse strand, counting down.
CAACCCGTTTTATTATTTTTTTTGGATCGGATCTGGTTTGTCGTATTCAAATTAAATCCAACTTCTCAAACCTAGCAACATCAATAGGACCTGAATTTGGTTGAAACTTGGAATTATGATTTATGACTTGCATAAGCAATATCTTTAATATAAAGATAGATTTAATTTTTTTTATATCCTAATTTATTTAAAGAATAATATTTTTTGTTACCTATTTTATATGATTAATAATAATTGATTATGTGGTAGTTAAAATGTAGTTGGCTACATTTGATTTGGACCTAATCTGAACCTGATCCAAATCTATATATATATATATTTTTTGTTGGTATTGGATTATACACCGACCTACTCCGACTCGAATGATAAGTTGAGTTTATAATTTTGACCATGGATCCGATCTAACCCAACTCTATTTTCTATTGAGTTGGATTTAGGTCTTATATTAGAGCCCGATTGAAAAATTAGATCAAGTCAGGATCACTTATGATATTGTCTGACCTGATCTATCCGTATTCCTTTTCGACGAGGATACCATGACTTAAATAAGGGAGTATATAAGAAGAGTATGTAAGAATTATGTGAACATGTATTTAATTCGATATTAGGTACTCAATGAAAAGATCCTAGAGTTATATAAGGCCAAAAAATTTAAATAATATTTAAATAATATCTCTTGACTAATTTTTTTGATTAAAATTTTGAATTATTATAAATTTTTTTATATGATCTCGAGCAGCGAAATATATCTCAATTACTTTCTTTATTTTTCTGATAATGCTAAGTATTGATTTTTTTTTTTTTTTTAATTACACTGCTTCCTTGATCTGAGGTGTCTGGCAACAATCGGTGACAAAGAATTGGAAGCAAATGGTCGTTCGTATCTTAACCTCCAAAATGAAGGACATTCATATGGTTCACATTGACGTCTAACTATGTTTATGATTCACATTGATGCCTAACTATGTTTATGATCCACATTGATGTCTAACTATGCTTGACAAACGACGGGCACCACTGCGGATAAAACAAGAGAAATCTGATATGATGTCCGTCTGATGCATGAGTTATACATATACGCAAACATTTGGAGTCGCAATGGATTGTGTCCGGCACAACCGTCATCTTGGAAAGTGGATATTTATAAGGTGGCTTTCCAACGAGTCAACTTCACGGGTTTTTGACCTGGGAATTTGAAACTACAGAACTTTATTTTTTTTTGGCCCTTCTCTTGAGCAACTTTTAGAAGGTCGATTTCGCTTTATCGTCCGGCGTTTTGCCACCTCCCCCAGACACACTCTCTCTCTCTCTCTCTCTGAACAATGTCTTCATTTCGTGTGTTTCTTCAAAAATTAAAATGTGCGCTTTTCATGCTGATTACATCCGAAGGATACCAATACGTACGTTACGGCCAAAGGCAGTAGTTTGATTGATAAGGATCTTATTTCACTACGTTACCATTTAGTTAGTAGACTTATTAGTAAAGATCTTATTTTATTATTAATAGATCATAAATTAGAGATGTGATGGATGGCTCAATTAAATTTATAATTTTTTTAAAACATGTAATAATTAATATGAATAAGATATCAGGATCTTTCCTTTGTTCCCTATTCTATTAAGTCGAATTGACCTACTCACCATTAGATGAGTAGATAATCTATTCACCATTAGACGAGAAGAGACTTGTAGGATGAGGGCATGTGGGATAACTATACTAGAATATATCTTTCTATCCCTTTTCCTTGCTTAAAAAGATATATATACCAATACGTTCTCAAAAATTAATTTTCGGTGGCCATTGACATCCAATAGATGCACATTTAAAAAAATAATTTTATTTGGGCCATCATCCAAATGCATGATAGATGCGGGACAAACACATACATCTCCAGCATTATTTTGATTTTTAAACAACATTCTACATCGACAACTGCCTCCTTGGTTCTCTTAAAAGATAACTATTAAAAGACAACGGCAGCTGCCCCCGTAATGAATTCAAGTTCTCCGCATGTAATCAAACCAAAGAGATTTTGTACTTTATTATGAGCATTCTTTTCACGATTATCATCATGAATGTATGAGAGATGACTTTATTTTAACCCATGTATGCTGCTACGACGGCCATGAAAATTTCCGTTTTAACAATCACCACCATTGACCGGAGAAATCGGCCCAAATTAAGTTGGCTCCGACCAAAGTATCTCATTAATTACCAGACCTATGCAACAGGATTATCCAAGAAAATTAACTTAAAAGGCAAGCTTGGCTTATTGGATATCTTATTGGACCAGCACAGCTGTTGCACGCTTGATTAAGAAATTCAGTTCTTATGATTGCCAAGAGGCGCTCTCACTGATCTAATTTTATTTCGTTGATGGTGTGGTTATTGAGGAAGTTTTTGCGTATACATCCTCTCCGGGTATAACCCATCCACAAATATGCCTATCTTTCCTGTCCAAATCAAATAATAGCATTCAATTTATTAGGTGGAACATCACATCAGATGGCATGCAAGAAGGCGGGTCCATCGGCATATGCATCATCAGCATCAGCAGCAGTTGTCCGTGTTGCTTGCTAGAGTACGCTATAAGACAAATTCCCTTTACCTCAATCCAATGCACCGAGGGTGGAATAATCTGCATTTTGGTTAAAAGTCTCGGAATGATATGAATTAGGAGCGGCAGAAGGTGACTGAGGATGTTATAGTTGTGTTCTTTTTCTTCCAAGTGATGGCAAGCCGTCACAGCTTGGAAAAATGTTGATAACGCCAATTAAAGGAATTCCCTGGATGCTGGCAGGTCAGGAAAAAAAAAAAGGCATGTCCAAACCTTCCCACCAG